>JADLZK010007741.1:0-589930 GCA_015847255.1 Hyparrhenia diplandra | reverse complement strand
CTGGTGTTAATCTTTTACATCCATTCAAAAATAGTCCACGCCCTCTCCATCATTCATATCACTGCACCAACAAATAATCACCCTACGAACTACTGCTGTTTCTCTGTGTTCAATACAATCGTCCCAAGACGACGTCGACAGTGACCATCCATGCACCGATCACGCACGCCGCGCCGTCGTCGTCGTCGCCGTCGTCGTCGCCATGGGATCTCGCCAGGACGCAGGAGGCGCCTCGAGCCGGAGGTAGTCGTACAAGACACCGAGGAACTCGCCGGCGGCCCTTGTCTGCGTGATGCTGACGCTGTTCTCGCCCTCCCGCAGCATGTACCCCTTGATCGGGAACTCGAAGCTCCACTCCACGCCATGGATCCCGTGCCGCGCGATGGCGTTCCCGCCGCCGAACTCCGGCGTCGTCAGCTCCGCCGCCCCCCGCCTCCCGCCCGTTCACCCGCACCTGCAGCCTCGCCATCTGCGCCGCCGCCAGCGCCACGCGCAGCGTGTACGTGCCGTCGGTCACCACACGGTCCAGCGTGAACCGGATCTCCCGCGTCGTCGGCGCGTACCGCCCGGCTTCGCCGTCGCCGCCGCTGACCTTCCTGGTGACGTGTGCGAAGAACCAGTCCTTGGAAGCGTCGCTCTGCCCGACGGTGAAGATGGGGTCGCCGTCGGGGTACAGCTCGCCGTACCTCGCCCACAGCCCGTACTGCCTGTACCTGTCCTTGTCGAGGAACAGCCTGTTGGCGTATCTGGGATCCACGTCGGGGACGAAGAACTCCGCCGCGGTCCGGTCGGGGACACCGATCTCCCACACCGTTGGGCCCGACCTGGGTGGCCGGAACACGAGCTCGCCGAGGTCGACCACGGCGCCGCGGGCACCCGCCGTCACGGTCACAGACGAAGCCGACACGTAGTCTCCGAGAACCCCCGGAACCCACGCGTAGAGGTTGTACACTCCCGGCCGGACATTGCCAATGGTGAAGCTGAACCCACCGCCGCCGCCGCCGCCGCAGGAGGAGGAGGACGCGTCCACCGTCGTCGTCGTCGTCGTCCAGAACTGGTACCCCTTGCACTCCGTCTGCCAGGATCCAGCCTGTCCTGGCGCGGCGAGCCCGACGTACGCCGTCGTCAAGGCAGGAACGACGACGACGTCGGTGTCGCTCGTGAACAACGTGTCGTCCTTGACCACCAGCCTGCCGGTGACGGCGCCACGCTCGTCGGCCTTGGCAAAGTCCGGCGACTCCGGGAAGCCGTACGGCCACTTGCCGGCCTCCGCCTGCGCCTGTGCCTTGGCGTCGGCCCAGAGCGCCCTGAGGCCGCCGCCGTCGCCGTGGCTCCGGCGGCCGGAGTTGAGGTAGATGAAGACTGGCCCCATCACCTTCTTCCAGTACTCGCCGTCGCCGATGGTCAGCACGATGTCGTTCCCGACGTAATGCGTGCCAAGAAACATCTGACACCACAACATATATAAATTCATTCATTCAAAATTTTCAGTTTCAGAGGAACGAAGGATCGATCGGATCGAGCTGGATCGATCGATGTTTGTTTTGATCATCTTACAGTGAGTGAGGTGGGGCCGACATGGGAGGTGAGCTCCCGTTTCATGGGTCCGCCACTCTTGAACTCGTTGCTGGGAGTGATGACCCAGAAGCCCATGGGGTTGTCGCCGCTGTCGCCGCCGGTGATCCAGCCATGGACGGCGTTGTCCTTGTTGTCCATGGAGTACTGGTACTTGTCATCCACCTCGCCTTTGAACTGAGGCTCCTGCGGGTTCACCAGCAGCACGGCCTCCTTTGTAGGCCAAAGGAGTGCCACGTGGCTCGTCCCTGTCCGCCGCGCTCGGCATGTACCTCTGTATGTCGTCTGAAATCGCCATGTAGTTGAACCTGTTGATCCACATTCATATATACATGGACACATGTTTATTCATCTTGCAGAAAATAAAAAGGGAAAAAATGCTATTTTGGTCAGATCGACATTGTTGAATTTCGATCTCACGCACTTGTCCGTGTTGAGCTTGAAAGCAAGCCTGGCCTCAGTGATGTTGAGAGCAGGCCAGTCGCTGGGGTGCTCAAAGATGGCGTAACAGTAGAATCCGGAGCTGCCTTTCAGCATCACAAACCTGGATTACATATATAATAAAACAACAAAAAACAATATTCATTTCTGAAAATTAATGTCACTGTCATAAGTTTATAACAATATGTACTAGTTTTTCTTCATCAGAGTCTTTTAATTTGAGTACTGAATATTTTTTTTTGAAAGGACGGCAAAAGCTTTGAGTACTAAATGATGAATCAAATAAACTTTCTCAATACGATCGAATTCAAACATCGCCGCAAGCATGCGTGCACCTCTTGTCAACATTTAGGCGAACACTATCTTGGCGTGAGGGGTTGTATGTGCTGCTGAAAGAGAGCTCCACTTGGTCCTCTGTTGAAACCACGACCTTGAACTCCGTACTGTCCAACCTGTACAGACGCTGCAACTAGTTAGTTACATCCAAAAAGGACCAAATTTCAGCTTCTGCACATGTGGAAATAATGCTTCATTTTTTCTTGGCCTGTACTGTTGTACATCATGACCATATATATATATCTTACTGGTCCTTTAGCTTGGATGAGATCGTCATTAGTATGTTTGAAAAAATTCCTCTTGTTAGATATATATGATATCATGCATGTGTGAAGCAAGCAACAATGTTTATTATATATAATATATGCATACAATACATGCTGTGATACTGTATTTTCTTTAATTTTTCAGTGCTGATTTGTTTGTGACGGTGCTTAACACTGGCACTGAGTTTCAGAGGTGTGACAGCGCTGGAGGAGCACTTTACAGTGTGGATGGATGGGAGTGGTTTGGTTTTAGTCCTTGCGATTAGGAAGCCTGCTGCCCTGCTTCTTTTCGGTGCACATTATGCTTTGCAGAGTACTACTCTGTATACATATTCAGATGATGTATGCAACGACCTGATCTCAAAAACAACATGGTATGTATCTGAAGAACTGTGTTCAATATAGCAGGAGTTGCAGATCATCAGGTAACACACCAAGGAGGTGTTGGTGGTCAGTGAAAGATGATGGGCAATTGAGTACTCACATGTCGATCATTCCTCTTGGCTGATCGGAGCCCGGATAGTTCCACACCACATCCCAGTACCTGAATTCAGCACAACTCATCAATATATAACTAAACATCTATATATCTATGTACATATATTTATTTATGTATGTATATATTTACTGCCCACGAACGCACCCTGCTGAGTTTTCGGTGCCGTCGAAGTGCAGGAGGTTGTGCTCGCCGTTGTAACGGACGCCGGTGATGTGGCCCTGCGGCTTGACAGTGTCACCTGCACCACGCCGTTGTCCACAACCACCTGCACTCCAATGCAATACACGTCGATCGGTACATGCCGAAATCGAGCACCAAAACATATATAGCAGGAGTATATATACATACATATATAAATTGTAGCAGATTTAAAACACTGAAAAAAATATATAAGTAACTTTTCAATGGCAGCAGTAGCTAGGTAATTAATTTGATTAATTCATTCTTAGTATTAGTAGTCTGTAGTAGTAGTGGCAAATAAAAGAAATCATATCCTGCCTGTGTATATGTATGCAAAAAAAGATACGATCGAGTAACAAACAGTAACATACAACTCTAATTAATTCAGTAGAGTCTAGTATCGATACGCGTACCTGATGCCGATACTCGTCGACGCGCAACGTAACGCCAGCATCAGGGGACGCCGCCTGCGGCGGTGGCGGCGATCTGGCGACGGCGCCGCGGCGGTGACGCAGGGAAAATGGCGACCACGTCGACGACGACGCTCCGACGACGCCGATGTGCTGGGTCATCATAACGGTCGTCGTTACCACTAGCAGCAGCAGCCACACCGCCGACGACGACGACGATGACCTTGGTATCCCCGTCCTCGTCCACGGCGCAGAAGAAGACGCCGCGGCGGCCATGTCCGTGGCTGATTAATTATTTATTGCTCATGACGTCGACGACGACGATGGCCGATGGCCGGCGGCCGGCGGCAACCGCGCCCGGCTGGGGCAACACTACTACTGCAGTACTGCACTTGCTTGTTTGCTAGTAGGTAGCTAAGCTTTGTTTGAGGGAGCTGGGCTGCGCCGGAGCTGACTTTATACGCACGAGCTGATGACGTGACAACACGAAGCCTGCCGGCGCCGGCCACGTACGACCGAACCGATCGGATAGATGGGCCAGCCGGTACGTCGCCAAGCAAAGGTTCGTTAGGCACGGCGGCGGCGGCGGCGGCGGCGGCGCAAGTTGCGTGGCGAGCAGAGGTCGAGAGAGAAGGAAGGAGAGCTGGTTTGTTCAGTTCAAGGACTGACTGTATGGGCAGCTGCTGCTAGTGATGGCAATGCCTTTTTATAAAGGCCGGCCGGCGGCGCACGGCACGGCATGGCTCAGCCGGCCGGTAGTTATATTACCTCGCCGTTGCAACAACAAGAAGTTGGAGCTTTTGCATGCCGGCGGCGCTGCCTCGATCAATGCTCCTCCCGTACCCGATCGATCCGGCCGGTTGCAACCATATCTTTCTCTCGTCTCTTTCTCTCTCTCTGCTACGCCTACGACGACGTGCAATGCAAGTAGCCATACGTCACCGTCCTTAAACACCCGAAACGGACTCTACTGCTATCGAAAAAGGGGGACTCTACTGACTACTGCTACATACAGTAGTTCGTCAATGGCTTGCATACTCATCCTCTCACAAAAAAAAAAGGGTCTAAGAAAAATATTGGGATATATGCGTGCTGATGGGCCAGTTGTGTACATATATTCCCAAATCATCCTTCCGGGTTTTACCATTTCTTCGGTTTCTGATTCTAGGTCCACGTGGGTGGGTTGGGATGGGTTAAGATCCGACTTTTTACATTTTTCCGATTTATTATTTTGATTTCCTCCCTCCTGCAGGTTCACAAATAAGCTATCTTTTAGAACTGTTATAAAGTCATTCGTTCTAAACTTTCCTGATGGAATAATAATTTTTTTACTCCCTTCATCGATCCATCCTACAATGTAAAGTCATTCGTTCAACTCTTGCCAGTCAACATCATTAAAGTTTGACCAAGTTTATAATAGCTAGTAGTATTAATGTTTATGTCTTAAAAACAAAATTTGTTATAAAAATATATTCCATCATTAACCTGTTGATACTTACTTTATATTATAAGCATCAGTAATCTTTTATATAAATTTGGTTAAAGTTGAGTCGCTTCATTTAATTGCATATTTTTTTTTGGGGGGTAGAGGGGTTAGATCCATATATATTAAGACATATTATGTTGTAAAGACAAATAACACACATAACTCCTTGATTATCATATTTGGGATGGTGATACACTTTAATGGTACATATGCTGATATGCATGTGAATATTGTGCATTCTAGAGTTGCGTGTGAATATTGTCTTTTAGAGTGTTTTGTTCACCTAAATTTTTTGAACTCTGCATTTCTTCTATTTAAAAGACAGATGGAGCATTTGTTGAGTTTTTTATGTTTGGAAATGGTACGAGTAGATCTTCCTTCAAATACATTTTCACAAAAGTATATACACTTTCTATATTTCATATTGGTATAACATAATCAAAGGTAATGGAATAACTGAGTATATATGTACAGTCATCAAATGTTCCTTAGTTTTTGTGATACAAGTGAGTGTATATATTTGTATGCCTTAGTCACAATTAGGGCGTGTTTGGTTCCTCAACTACCACTCCTCTCCTTACTAAGAGAGAAATCACATTGAGAAGAATGGTGTTTTGTTTCATTGGTGAGGTTTAATAGCCAGGAGAGAGCCATTCTAGTTTGCCTAGCCTAGCAAGGAAAGGCAATTGCACGGGCGAGGTGAAGCAACCTAGCATCTAGACCCAAACTCTACCTTTAATTAGTTTATCTTAGTGGAATACAATTGGTCTTGTTGTACACTAGAATGTACCATTAGCAAGTCAAACAAAAATTTGGCAACAATAAATGCTTGCCATACATTATTGACTAATTAAGGTTACTTAAGGTTAGTCGTCTTGCCACACTTTTGTGACGAAGAAAATCTATCACCTAAACTTAGATGTAGTTAGGCCGGTAAAGAAAAGTTGAGTGCAAAACAAATGGCTACGAAGCTATGTAGACGACTAAGGGCATGTTTAAGACAACTTCACGCCAAAATGTGAATCTAGATATGGAATTCACCTAGATCCACCGTGGAGAGTTGGTTGAGCTGGAGGTGTTTGGCACGGCTCCATCTTCATCTCTATTTCAGTTCCATGTGGGTTCCACATATCAGCTATTCATCCCCTCTGTCCTCTTTCTACACAGAGCAGACCATCGCACCGCGGTTGCGTCAGCCCGAGCTCATGACCAGTCAAGGGCCCTCACGCCACCGCCAGGGCCAAGGCAGGGCTGGGGCATTGGTGGTGGCGCGCGGACTACTGGAGCAGCGTAGAGGCGAAGCTCACGGTCACAACTTTTGCCAACAACAAAACACGTCTGAAGCAGTGCTCCAGACGTGATGTTGCCAGAATGCCCTTGAAGGAAGCATAACTTAATTCAAGTCTAGCATTTACAAGCAACCCAATGCACAAGTCGGTCAAAATTTTTGAGACTGCTTTTCAAAAGGAGCAGAAACATAGCATGAGGGGTAATACCCATTCTAGCCAACAACAATATTACTATGGTATAATAGTACAGTTTTGAATCTAACGATGTTATATTATATAAGAAACAGAAAGAAGCATATATATAGGTAATAATGATTCAATTCCATTCCAATATCATGTCTTTTCTGCAACTTCCTCCCCTTTAAGCTGCAAACGTTTCCAAACAGGCTAAGCTGCAAACGTTTCGAGAACAGGCGGTGTGGTTGGCTTGCTTCTGACTTTCATTTCTTTTCGAGACTATCATGGCTTTCACAATCAGCTGAGTAGCGAACTAATCTGACAGCCCCCCTGAACACCTTCCTGGGAGATCTGAGACTCCAGTTTCACTGAATGTACCAGCTTGGCTATTCCTTTATCAGTTACATTGATGCATTTTCGGAGAGTGAGACTACTCAAGCTCAGGGCACACGCGATGTAACTCATCCCAGCATCTGTTATCCTCTCGCAATCCAAAAGCTCGAGTGTCTACAGGAATTGCGCCGACAAAATACCCTTCAGCCCTGAGTTTGAAAACATGTTTGCTCCATTCAGCATGAAAGCATGAATTGGACAATTCTGAATGAGGCAACAATACCTTTCTGAATAAAGCCTATTTCTGTTGGATACGCACTCAAACAAAGTGTAAAGGTCAGCTTGACAACCTCAAGTATAGGGCAGCTGAAACCAAGGACATTAAGGCTTTCATCAGTCAGTGGTGTCCTGAAATCCCAGTCCAGTTGGCGCAGAGGCATGAGGCAAAGTGGAAGGCTTCTATTCTTCTAAGGTTGCTGCAGTTCTAGAATAGTGCAATCATCTTGTCCTCATCTAGACCAAAAAACATTGAGTGCAATCCTCCATTGAGTGTACTGACATGTGGTTTCAACTTGATGTTATGGATAATAATGTGGCTGACAGATTACCCAAAACCACCCACAAATACCTTTTTATGTAATTCTGCATTCATCTTGACATTTGGGGGATCTGTGATCAACAGAATGGACATAAGTATGGCCAGACGGAAACTAAACCACATGAAAAGTTGAGGGACCACCACAGATGCACTTTTTCCTAAGAAGCAAATAATTTGATATTCACGTGCTCACCTTTAGTAGCTTCAGCCATACAGGGCTACAGGCAGTACCATACAGGATGCCCATTGAAGTGACAAAGACTTCATCATCACAGAAATGATCAGGCATCTTCAAACTAAATTGTCCTTGTCTCCTGAAGGCAGGCGGACATTATGAAAATTAGAATATTATCATCGCTCAAGAAACATTAAAGTGGTAAAGTAATGTCAAATACTGCTAATACTCTAATAATTAACATTTACCCTCTCATGAAAATCATTTCATGTTGAAATGTCCAAATGTTGTAGAGCTGTTCTCTGCTACCCAATCCACAATATATACTCCGGATTGCATGCCGATCATGACAGCTGATAATGCTGCTAAATCACATTTTCATCTCCAAAGAGATGACAAACATGGATTAGAGATTAGACCGGAGACCAAGTGGAGTCAAGAAACTGGCCTAGTAGATTAGTCACCTGAAAGGATAACAAAAATGTCTCATTGTTTCTACGTAGCTTTTGATCAAAGAAATTATATACGACTATATGTTGATTGTAATGGATGCACTATTCCATTTAGTTAGTACAAGGAGTTAAAACAGGAAAATGTATGGTAAGTTTTAATGAGACACACTCTGCTCGTCTCAACAGGTTAAATACACAATTCAACTTGTGTCATAAGTACCATCTACTGTCCTTGCACTCATAGCACAGAATAATGCTGAGGAGAATATGGTTCTCCTGAAGAATTTACAGTTTATTATTAGGCATACCTTTCGTCCAGAATCTGGCATAGACTGATCATTCATCGCATCATCTATTGTGACATCCTCGTTGATGTTTATAGCATCCCTTTGAGATCCCCGGCCATGATTTCTTTCATAAGCAATAATCTCTTCATATGCCTTCTGTAAGATATCTTTTGCTGCTTTATATACTGCATCCGATCCAGCTCCTTTCTCAGCACATCTGATGGCATCAGCACATAGGGCATTGTAGCGGCTTGTGGTGGACTGAGAAGCATCCTCATCATGAGTATTGTTGTTATTATCTTCTAACAAAACATCATCTCTTGCCTTCCATGTCCAACGTTTCATAAAGTATTCAGTTGGAAGTGTTCCTGGATCAACTATTATGTATACTCCTAGAATATGACGGCACAATATACCTGAGAATTCAAAGTACTTGCAACTACAGTTTGCCATCTTATTGGAAGCATTGTAAGTCACATAGAAAGTGTCCGATGGATCTTCATCTTTTGTGATGCTGTATTTACTTATGCAACCATCTTCAGTCTTCTGAATGATAAACCCCAGAGACTCTGTAAATTCCTCCTGAAACTTTCTGAAGACTGCTTTTGTATAGGTGCTTGCTGCCTGTTTTTCTATTAGCGATGCAGTTTTTGTAGTTGCCTTATTTAAGTAGGCATCCATATCTGCTTTTGCTTCATCCTCATACCGGCTTGCCAAGCTCAAATCAAACTGATTAAGAAAAACTTCAAGCGTTGTTTTTGAATTGAAATATTTCTTATAGAAATCATTCATGGTTTCCAATTTCCATGTGGGAGATGTTTCTGCAAAGAATGTATCCATCAGGTACAAAGGAACCCACTTTTGGCGGATATTGTATATTGCGTGAAGCCATGAATTCTTTCTCAAGTCATATCTATCAATGATTGACATCCAGGTTGTTTCGAATGACGAGATGGTCTCAGACTCAAGAACACAGCTCTCAAGCTCGTCTCTGAGGGTTGGATGCTCTGAGTATGCATGGGTCAGCTTTTGCTTGGTTCTACTCAAAATATTCCACTTACAGAAACGGTGACAGGAATTTGGAAAAACCTTCGCAATTGCAGCCTTCATGGCCCTGTTTTGGTCGGTGACCATCGAGCATGGCGCCTTACCTCCCATCGCCGCTAACCATGTTTCAAATAGCCATACAAACGATAACTCAGTCTCCTCCATAAGCAGCGCACATCCAAAAACAACAGGCTGCAGATGATGGTTGACTCCTGAGAACGTAACAAAGGGCATCATATACTTGTTCTTCTTGTACGTCGTGTCAAACATTACAGCATCCCCGAAATGCCGGTAAGCTGCCTTGGCCCTAGCATCAGCCCAGAAAACATTCACCACACAGCCAGTCTTGTCAACCTGTATAGCATGGCAGAACGCGGGGTCGTTGGCTTGCATCTTCCTGAGATAATCAAGAAGGCCCTGCGCGTCCCCTCCTTCCCCAAGGACATTCTGCCTGAGGAACGCCATCTCGTCAGGCCCCACCACCGTGGCCTTATCAGAGCCGCCACCAAACAAGCCTCTCGCACGAAGGTACCCAACCTTGCCACTACAAGTTCCCAGATCATGGTTGTGAGCCTTCTCAAGCTTGGCAACAACCCAATGGTCCTCCTCCCTAACCACCTCCATCATGGCATTGCAACCTTCCCTCATCGACATCCTCTCACGCTTCCTCGTCGCCTCGTCTGGCGACGCCTGTTTCTTCTTGTACATCCCTTCCCGGGAGCAAACGAACCTCTTCATGACGACAACCTCCTCCGTGCCCTTGGACCGCCGAGACCTGCCAACACGGAAGGGGAAGCCGAGCCGCGTGGCGTACTCATTGTAGAACGCCTTTGCAGCCTCGTCGGACTCGAACTTCATGCCGAGCACGGGTTCAGTGGGGTCCTCATTGGCTGAAGGGAAATGATCTCTCGTGGCATCTGGCTCTGTTCCGGCCCCAACTGACCCTCCTTCCCCTGCTGCAGCACCGAGGATGAGACCGTCGCTGTGGACAGGCCGGGCATTGGTGTCCAGAGACATGAGGCAATCCACATAATCGGCAATCAGCTCATCTCCTTCCGTCCTTTCCCCTTCCATGGCCATCACCATCGATGTGTGTCGTCAGGAATTCAAGATCCCGTCCGAGCATCCATTGCCACAGTTACACTGCAGCTGACCTGAAAGCCTGAAACCAGTGGTGGAACAAAACAAAAAAAGACGAAGTTAATTTGCATAATACATGTATACACTTGTGATTACATCAGATTCGAATACAAACAGCAAAATAGCTCAAGTTAGGGTTCGCTTCCTCAAATTTGCGCAGAATTAATCAAAAATAAAGAGAAAGGAGGGGCATACCTGGTGTAGTTGGTTCTCGTCGCCAGGGCAACGGCGCCGACGAAGACCTGGGCGGCTGGGCGTAGGGCGGCGGCGGTGGCACACGCGAGGTGAGCTGGAGCTGGAGAAGAAAAACAGCTCTGGTGTGAACGCAGGAGTGGGGGTTAGCTGAGCTGAGCTGGGCTTGCTTCTCCGGCCGCGCTACTGGGCTGGGCTGGGCTGGGCCGGGCCGGTTTCTCTTCCTCTTCACGAAGTGGCTTCTTGCTCCGTTTCCTTTTCTTTCTTTTTTGCCGTGACACTCGGCTCTCTCTTTTTTTCTATTTTTATTTTTTCTTCTTTCCAACGGCATTCATTGTCATAATAAATTTGACAGCTATAATGTTGTTTGTTGTTTTAATATACGCTAGTGATTTTTTCGCTTTTCTGTCACTTGCCCATGATAAAATCTGTTATTGATCTTTTTTTTCCCAAAAAAAAGGGTTTTGATTCGTATTTATATCATAGGCATAATCTTAGCATTATCTCGTGATGCCGGAATAGATTTATCTAAACATGGGTCATGAAGCTAGAAACATCTTGGTCAAAAGCTAGGTCACGTAGTTAGATCTACTTCCTAATTAACCCCTGTGTTGCGTGTGCTGATGTATCTCTCATGGTTTGTCAGATCAAAATATGGGAACTCAACCAATATGCGAGCATCAAATTTGTGTTCTTTCTTTATAGTACAACTTTTTTTTTTTTAACTCAGTTTCGAAAACAAAGACAAATTTAAGCATTATGGGTTCTTTTTGCCATGTACTATCAACTTCGAGGGTTTTAAAAGTTGTTCACATCTCATAAACCTTATTAACCCCTTAATTATTTTTCATTAATACACCAAACCCATGAGAGCCTAGATGCTCTTTCACAAGTCACATGGTTGATTGATGACTAGTACTATTACTGTCCCTTTATGTATTGTCAAAACATTTAACTAATGAGAATACTTTTATTAGATATGGTGATATGTTTTTTTTTCTCTGAGCTTGGTCATCATTAGAGAATTTTTAGTGAGAATATTTAAACTAATGAGATTTTTTAGAGATGGTGCTACATTTTTATTGATTTTTTTATATATTTTGGTTTGTGGGGAGTAAGGATGAATTATATATCGAGTTTTAAATATTTATGATTTAACCATTAAACATCAAGCAGTTCCCTACATTTGATTGTCAGTAATTTGTAATGTTCAATATCGACACTAAGGGTTCCATATGCTGCTAGTTCATGATGCCAAAGTGTCGAACCAAATTTTGTCCAAAACTTGGGCATAGTCAAATTATAGTAAAAGTATGGCAAAAAAAGCCAAATTATAGTGGAAGTTTGGATGATGATGATAGATGACCAAGCCTGCAAAAAGCTACAAGTATGATATGTGGGTCTCATGTGTCATATTTTTTTTAACATCAGACTTTAGTCAAGGTTTAATTGAAAGGAACATATTAAATATGGAAACAGAATGTAAATAAGATGTGCAGGTTTAAAAATAGAATTGTTCTTATGATCAATAAAAGTGAAACATTTGTTTTCAAAATGGGACCTCAACATGTGGAGGGGTAGCGACCAAGTCAAATCGGGGTTGTCGATTCATGCTCATGATCCAACTTTTGGTTTTGGTGTTTGGATCCTACTAGGGCTAGACTTTATCACTTCACTTTTAGCATTTTTTTTTTTTTTAGCTGTGATCCAAATAGGAGTGCTACAAGGAGCACTAAGTGTCCTAACCTACTATATGGACTAAAAACTTTAACACCAAATAAGGCATGTTCCCGTGTTCCTTTCTATGCTCATCTCGACATCTCTACATGTGTATGTTCTTGGACTTGTCACTATAAGGTTGACAATATAATTAGTGTTTAAAACACACATGCTTCGACAAAATGGTGAGTGCCGCATTCTGAGCCATACTGTGATGATGTGTAATTGTTTTATGAGAAATATGTTTTACTTTAGATTACTTTGGTTTCCGCTCCCTAATTCTAGATGCTAAGAATTCAAAAAAAAATCTAGACGCTAAGAGCTGAGGTGGCGTTTGTACTACATCGGTCCATTAAACACATGTCATTAATTAGAGCAAGTGTCATGATCCGAGTGGACCAGCCCGAGAGTGGCTAATTGGGCCAAACACGACGACCACCGGCCCGGGGGGGCCAGGGCGTGCTTGTGCGGGGGGGGCGGCCCCCCGCCGCCGCTTTCCCTCTCCCATGCGACTCGAGTTTGCTTCGCCTTCAAGTTAGGATTATCTTAGGTAATTTTGGTGTGCAAGGGGCTATCATCTATAAGGGAGACCCTTATTAGAAAATAATAAAATAGGGATTGCTTGTAAAAGGTATTCCAAATTATAAGGAAACCTTGTAGAGATTGCTTAGATTACAAGTCCCACTAGTCGGGCTATATAAGCAAGAGGCATGTAATCTCTAGGGGACAAGCAAGAAAATAAAACATATCTATCGCTTTTTCGGCTTTGGGCCTCCTCCTCTCCTGCGCTGCGCCGCCCCCCACCAGCGCCGCCCCGCCGCCCGCGAGGCGCGGCCACGCCGCCGCCCCCACCGCCGCCGTCACCTCGCCGTCGTTCGTATCTCCTTCCCCAATTCCCCCAATTCCACGTGTCAATTCGGCCCAATCTAGCGAAAACGGACGGTGGTATCCGGAGACGGGGCGATTCCACCACCCATGGCTTCCGAGATTAGGGGAGTTCAACGCACCGAAAAGCGCTCGGCGACGACAATCGCGCTCGGATCGCCCGAGCGCCGATGACATCGAGACTCGCCTCGCCGGATGGAGTGCGTCTACATCACATCGAGGACCCCCTCCGACGACGACGACTGGCCCGAGGACAGCCCGATGGCTACCGCCGCCGCCGGCGCTCGGGGACGGCCGCCTCGCCCGGCCGCCGCCCCCCCCCTGCCGCGGATTCCGCCGGCGGCTCCGACCGCTATCCTCCAGTGGAGGAAGATGATGACGCCGGCCGGTGACGCTCCGGCCGTCATCGACGTCACCCTCAACGACACCGCAGCACCGGCTGCCCCCCTCCTCTCCCCGACACACCGCAACCGCGGGGACGCCCGAGAGACGGTGCCAACCGCGGCGCCCGCCCCTACCCCGGCGCCACCCGCGGCGTCCCGATCACGCCACCCGCGGCGCTCGGGCCCATGGTGCCACCCGCGGCATCACATCTCCTCGCTCGCCACGCGTCCGCAAATCCGAGTACGGCGGCACCGAAGCGACCCGACCTCACTTCCGCCGCAAGGCGGAACTCTTCTTCCGGCTTAACTTGGAGATCGCCCCGCCCGATTCGTGAGTTACGCTGCCTTCCACCTCATTGGTATTGCTTTGCGATGCGGTTCATGGATCCGTCCAAGACGAACTCTCCGATCAAGTGGGGCGAGTTCACTCACCGCCCTACGCCATCACCGGACCGCCCACCTACCTCGACGCCGAGGCGTGCGCGCCGCCTTCCTGGGGAGGCCACCGAACGACTACATCAACGCCTTCGAGAACTATGCACTACGCATGGAACTCGAGGGACGCCACCGTGTCGACTCTTCGTGGAAGGCCTACGGGAGGCGGCCGCAACACGCTTGAATGGTTCGAGCCTCGTTCGTTGGAGGAGGCCATCGACCTTGCCCGCCGCTACAACGGCGACGAGCGACGACGCCAATCGGGATGCCGACACCGGTGCCGCAAACGGCCGACCGCCAAGACATCCAGGTGGCCTCGACGGCGACATAGCGGCTGCCCTCAGTGACCGCATGCCGGGACAAAGAACGTCTTCACTGGCTGCCATGGAAGACATCGAGGGGTCGACGGCCAGCGACATGATCACCGAGCTGCAATTGGGCACAACTATCAACAAGGAGCTCGGGATCATCTCGGCACCATCGAAGCCGGGATCAAGCTAGCGCCCGAGTGGAGTCTCCGCTCACGGCATCGTGAGGTACTTTCACCGCTACTACATCCCCGCTGCTTGAGCTTCTCGGGACTTCTGGCTGGGGGAAACGCGTTCCCGCACGGCGTAGCGGTGGGTTTCCACCTCCCCAATCGCCCTCGGGAGGATCGGGCGTTCCCCTGCAAGCGTCCTCCTTCTCCAGCGCGCCCGACGAGCGGATCGAGGATGCCACCGTCCTCTTCTTTGACAACAACGGCGACGGCGTCTTCTTCGCGTCGACAACATCACGGTTGGCGCCCGTGGACAAAGGAGAGAGGCAGCCGGGACCCCCGTCGGCACGCCCGGCCCGATCTCCTCTACGGCTGCCTCCTCGACTTCACCTCGTCACCGCCTCGTCACTCCGACACGCGTCATGCGCAGGCAACTCCATGCAAAGGTGACGATGCGGCG
The DNA here is from genome assembly GCA_015847255.1 of Hyparrhenia diplandra. Lineage (NCBI taxonomy): Eukaryota > Viridiplantae > Streptophyta > Magnoliopsida > Poales > Poaceae > Hyparrhenia > Hyparrhenia diplandra. Next base: position 574,687 of record JADLZK010007741.1, on the reverse strand, counting down.
GCTTACACCTACACGTCTCCACCCCGACTTCGCCCGGATGCTCGAGCTGTCGGGCACCCTCGCCGCCTCCGTCATGTGTCGTGCATGCGCGGAACGTTCCTTCATGCAACCCCCGCCGAGCTTCAACCGGCGTCTACTTGGCGATTTCCACCTCGACCTCTCCTTCTCCGACAAGGACTCCAGCATCTGCAACGACGACAACGACAAGTGTGGCCCTCTCGTCCTCTACCCGGGCCTGGAATTGTCGCCCCGATTGACGTGCCTTTCGCCACCACCTGGTGGGTTGGGCGGCACGTGGGCGCGCCGCCTCGTCGAACGGTGGGGAAATATCATGATCCAGAATTGGACCAGCCCGAGAGTGGCTAATTGAGCCAAACGCGACGACCGCCGGCCCGGGAGGGGCCAGGGCGTCTTGGCGCGGGTGGGGAGGCCGGCCCCTACCGCCGCCGCTTTCCCTCTCCCGTGCGACTCGAGTTTGCTTCGCCTTCAAGTTAGGATTATCTTAGGTAATTTTGGTGTGCAAGGGGCTATCTCATCTATAAGGGAGATCCTTATTAGGAAATAATAAAATAGGGATTGCTTGTAAAAGGTATTCCAGTCGTATAAGAAAACCTTGTAGAGATTGCTTAGATTACAAGTCCCACTAGTCGGGCTATATAAGCAAGAGGCATGTAATCTCTAGGGGACAAGCAAGAAAATAAAACATATCTATCGCTTTCAACTTTGGGCCTCCTCCTCTCCAAGCACCCGCCCCGCCGCCGCCCACCACCAGCCGCCGCCATGCCACCGAGGCGCGGCCACGCCGCCGCCCCCCACCGCCGCCGTCACCTCGCCGCGTCGTTCGTATCTCCTTCCCCAATTTCCCCCATTTCACGTGTCAATTCCGCCCAATCTAGCCGAATCGACAAAAAGATTTGGTCAAACCTTAAAAAACTGCTTGTAAGCATGTAAGTTATATGTATATATGTATATTTCTATGCAAATATACTTTCTAATTCTAAAAAAGTGAAGGACTATATTATAAGGAGGTATTCTAGAAGAAATTTAGTAGTGAAAGGCACGCATGGAAGACCGTGCAAAGTCAAATCTTTAGAACGATAAAGTAGTTTGGGCCAAATTTTCATGAAGCAGGAAAAGTACATATTTTGTACTTTTGATTAGAATCTTTCGAAGTGGTGCCAAAGGATGTTGGGTTCGGTTGGTTACCCCAACCAGCCTAACACTCCGGAGGCACCCCTCAGGTCCTGAGTTCGAATCCCGGTGGGAGCGAATTTCGGGCTGAGGGTAATAAAAATCCCCTCGCTGGGCGTAGCCAGGGCTCGGGGGTTTGAAGAATCACATTCTTGAATCACATTCATCTTAATGAAATACGGTTGGGGGCGTCTCCCCCTCCGGTCGCGTTTTTTTTATCTTTCGAAGTGGTCCATTTCTTAAAACTCACACCTGTTATATGTTTTTTTTTTATCTTTCGAAGTGGTCCATTTCTTAAAACTCACACCTGTTATACTATTCTTCTATTGTAGTATTGCTGCACTACCGCCACAAGATTTTATTGATCAATTTTGTTTCTTCTAATAACACCACAACAAAAGCATTCTGGCCCTTTCGCAACGAAGGTTTTATGAAATTACAAAAAAAAGGTTTTTCACTGAAATGGGAACTTCGTTAATCTGTTAAAGATCTCTAGATTGATTTTGAGTAATTAATGATAACTTAGGACTAATCTCTATGCTTAATCTCTATGCTTAAGTGTGATATAGTATGAGATGAATCCTACTCAAGTCATGGTACAAGGATGGTTATGATGGATGCACGGTGTTGATCCAAAAGATAATCAAATTCATGGACTTGGGGAAACAAGATAGAGAGAAACAAAATGGGCTCAAGGCAAAGATATATTTGATAGGGCCATTTTGTTTCGCACTCAAGACACCATAGAGAGTACGAGTGATTTAGGATCGATAGCCGAACTATTAAGAGGGGAATTATTTCAAAAACTTCGATTATCATGTGCCACTAGGATCAACATTCATGTCGATGCATTTAGCATCTAGTGTGCTAACTCCTACCCTTGCAAAAGTGTCTGTGAAAATCTCTAACATGAGGTGTTGGAGATATTTGAGAAGCAAGGCAATGGAGAGAAGTTGTTTGTGTTGGACTTGAAGGCGTGGACAGTCTGGCTTGCTGGTCGGATAGTCCGCTGGCTAACCTAGCCGAGCAAAGCAGTCTTCTTCTTCTTGGTCTTATTTGGAAGAGAGGGGGTGGACAGTATGCATCCTATGGGTGGACAGTCTGCGGTCACCGGACGCAGCAGCAGACACTGTCGTGGTGTGTCCGTTGGTCTTGGCCGAGGGCTGACCGAGTGGTGTTCTGACTTGTGAGCAGCAGAAGCATGACCAGTCCGCTGGTGAAAAAACAGACTGTGACCCTTTCTGGACATACACCGGATGCGGGAAGAAAAAAGACCACTAGACGTGACCGTGCCGCATCCGCTGATCAAGGGCGGACTGTCCGGTCCTGGTTGGCAGATTGTCCGGTGACAAATCTTGTCAAGCAACAGAGTTGCTGGAACCTCTTCTCGTGTCTGTGTTTTCAACCGTGGACAGTCCGGGCCCTTGGGGCGGACTGTCCGCAGGTCTCTCTTTAGCGCGAGCGAGCTGTTGTTCCTCTGTCTAGACAGTCATGATTCAATGACGGACAGTCCAGACCCAGGGGTTGGACTGTCCGCAAGTTCCCAGTTTGAATCCAACGGCTAGATTCGTGAACGATGGACAGTCCAAGCCTTGTATGGCGGACTGTCCGCACTCGTCGCAGAAAACCAAAAACGACTAGTTTTTTTGGGGCCACCTCTATATATAGTTGGATGGCCGGTTGGAGAAGCTTTCTCTCACTCTTTTGAATCATTGTTCATCTTCTTGAGCTATAGACTCCACTCCTACTCACTTGCTTGCATACTTGCTCATTCTTGGTGAGATTTGGGAGAGATCTTAGTGCTTGCTTGCATTATTGCATCTAGTGGCACTTGAAGGTCGTTGTAGTCGGGCTAATTCTTGTTTCTCTTGGAGGGCACCGCTCCTAGCTGGCTTGTTGATATGGTGGAGGCGTTGGCAAGAGTTGGAGATTGTTCTTGGCCACCTTCGGTTGATTGTGAGGGGTTCTTGTGCATCCCCGTCAGAGCGACGAATTACAACTCTAGTGGATTGCTCGTGTCTTGAGTACTACACTTGTGAGTGGTGGCTTTGGAGCTAGCAAGTGCACCGTCTAGCTCAAGCACCATCCTTGTGAAGGTCGGCACAACCGGAGACGTAACTCATCGGCGCATGAGCAAAATCCGGGTGAACAAATCGACTTGTTCATTGTCTCCTTTGGTGATTGGCTTCATACTGTCTATTGTGATTGTGTATCTCCATTTGTGATTGGTTCATTGTCTCTACAAGTCGGTATAACAAGTTCACTTCTCTCAATTGCAAAATTACATTGATTCATATATATCTTGTGTAGCTCTTAGTGGTGTTGCTTGATTCTAGTCGTTATTCTTGTGCTAGTTGCTCTTGTAGTTGTGTAGTGCTCTCATATAGGAGTAAATTAACAACATTGCCTTATGAGTGTATTAGAGATCATAGTTCAACTAGAGTTGTGCAAATAAGTGGCTTGCCTAACCGCAAAGCTAGAGCAACCACATTTTTGTTGTTTGTTATTCTAACAAGTTTGTTCTAGTGAATTTGTAGAATTTTTGTTACGCTTGTTAACCCCCCTCTAGCCATTTAAGACCTTACATCTGTTATGATCCCCTACCATCCCACATTCAAGTTATGGACTGCCCGATATGCCCATGCCCATGATTGGTTGTACAAGATAAAGGTTGTGGCCATTTTCAAAAGTGAAGGAGAACGATGAGGAAAACAACAATCACTGAACTACACAACTTTCTGAAAAAAAAAAAAAATCTATTTTTTTCTGAATCATTAAGTTGGCACTTCATTTATGTGCGTCTGTCGACGTCTCCTTACCTTCAAGTCTTCAGTACATGCTTCTAAACTCAATTTCGAAAACCAAGATGAATTGAAGCATTATGGGTTCTTTTGCCATGTACTATCAACTTTGAGGGGTTTAAAAGTCGTTCACATCTCATAAATACACCAAACCCATGAGAGCCTAGATGCTCTTTGACAAGCCCAATTCCACATGGTTGATTGATGACTAGTACTATTACTCCCCCTTTATATATTGTCAAGACATTTAACTAAGAATACTTTTATTAGGAGATGGTGGTACGTTTTTCATGTGAGCTTGGTCATGGTTAGAGAATTTTTATTGAGAATAATTACTAATGAGAATCTTTTATTAGAGATGGTGATACATTTTTATTATTTTTATATGGGAGTAAGGACTAATTATATATCAAGTTTTAAAAGTTTATGATTTATAACCATTAAAAATCAAGCAATTCTCTACCTTTGATTGTCAATAGTTTGTAATGTTCAATATCAACACTTTCCATATGCTGCTAGTTCATAATGCCAAAGTGCCGAACCAAAATTTGTCGGAAATTTGGGCAAAGTCTAATTATAGTAAAGGTATGGATGATGACCAAAAGTGTGAAAAAAAAGCCAAATTATAGTGAAAGTTTGGATGATGATAGATGACCAAGCCTTCAAAAAGCTACAAATATGATATGTGGGTCTCATGTGTCATATTTTTTTAACATAACCGAGGAAACAATATGTAAATAAGATGTGCAGGTTTAAAAATAGAATTTTTCTTATGATCAATAAAAGTGAAGCATTTGTTTTCAAAATGGGACCTCGATCAACGTGTGGAGGAGTAGCGACCAAGTGAAATTGGGGTTGTCCATTCTTGCTCTTGATCCAACTTTTGGCTTTGGTGTTTGGATCCTAGGCCTAAACTTTACACTTCACTTTTAGCATTTTTTAGCGCTGGGACCCAAACAGGAGTGCTAAAAGGAGTACTAGAAGTGCCCTAACCTACAATATGGACTAAAATCTTTAACACCAAATAAGGTATGTTCCCGTGTTCCTTTCTATGCTCATCTCGACATCTCTACATATTTATGTGCTTGGACTTGTCACTATAAGGTTGACAATATAAGTAGCGTTTAAAACACACATGCTTCAACAAAATGGTGAGTACCGCATTCTGAGGCATATTGTGATGATGTGTAATTGTTTTATGAGAAATATGTTTTACTTTAGAACTAAAGATTAGTTTGTTTTCCGCTCCCTAATTCTAGATGCTAATAATTCTAAAAAAAAATCTAGACGCTAAGAGCTGAGATGGCGTTTGTGCTACATTGGGTGGCCCATTAAAACATGTCATTTAGAACAATATTTGGGCAAGCCTTAAAAACTGCAAACTTCAATAATTTTAAATTATTTAATTTGGAAACATGTAAGTGTATGTGTATATTTCTATCAAATGTACTTGTTAATCTAAAAAGTGAATGACTATATTATAAGGAGGTATTCTAGAAGAAATTTTGTAGCAAAAGACACGCGTGGAAGACCGTGCAAAGTCAAATCTTTAGAACAATCAAGTAGTTTGGGCCAAATTTTCCTGAAGCAAGAAAAAGTACATATTTTGTACTATTGAATTAGAATCTTTCGAAGTGGTCTATTTCTTAAAACTCGCACATGTTATACTATACTAATAGGCCACTCTAAAATATAAATTGTAGTTACAAATAGTCATATAACTCACACATGTTATACTATTCTTCTATTGCCGTACTGCTGCAGTATCACTAGAAGATTTTATCGGTCAATTTTGTTTCTTCTGATAACACCACAACAAAAGCATTCTTGCCCTTTAGGACGAAGGTTTTATAAAATTAAAAAAAAAATTCATTGGAATGGTAACTTCGTTAATCTGTTATATGATCCCCTACCATCGCACATTCAAGTTATGGACTGCCTCGTATGCCCATGCCCATGATTGGTTGTTCAAGCTAAAGGTCGTGGCCATTTTTCAAAAGTGAACGAGAACGATGAGGAAAACAACAATCACTGAACTACACAACTTTCTGAAATAAACAACATCTATTTTTTTTCTGAATCATTAAGTTGGCACTTCATGTATGTGTGTTTGTCGTCTCCTTACCTTCAATTCTTCAGTACATGCTTCTAAAAGACTGATGAATGATCTGGACAACTTATTTTTTTTTTTTTCAAAAGCGGGTTTTGTCTATACTGCATTAAGAGAAGTGAGATAGTTCTTTTACATCCTAGTGGACTCCCTTAGAGAGCTGCCTGGGAGCCGACTAGGCTAAAAACACAAACACAAAGCACCAGCTTTAACGGTGGCGCTTAGACTAAGGAATGTAACTAGAACCCAATAGCAAACCACACATACGTACCTTACCTTCTAACTTTATCTTTAACACATGAAAGGAAAACTGAGAATTAGAAAGAGGGCAAGCCTAGCATGGTGGAAGAGAATCACTCACTTAGCCAGAAGGACTTGCCATCACCACATTTCATCCATCATGAGGAGGGGATCAGAGGTTCCTCTGATGAACCAAACAATGGAGAGATAGGCAAGCCATTCTTGGCTAAGAGAGATAGGCTCCTCATCTCCATGTAAGGCTCCCCTCTTCACTTGCATTGTTCGCCCATGTACTCCAGGCAAGCATTGACCTCTGGTATTTATAGTGCGAGCAAGAGGAGGGCTCTGATAGTGATGCTAAGGCTACATGCCCTGTTGCAATTTGCGTCGTATAGCATTTTGACCTGTCCCCTCAGTGTAGAATATATTCTACAGCAACAGACAGGTCTTTTCAGGAAAATCCTAGCTTAGCCAAATCAGTTTTGAGTGGATAAGTATGCATGTAGGAGGTTGCAATACGTCAATGCACACTAGCCACTTTGATTATTTTTAATATTTTTCAGATCTCCTTGGACTTCTAAATTATCTTTTGAGATAACCATACATATTACATAAAAATTGTGACAATTATCCTTATACAGCCGATCACTTACAAGCTACACCTCTCTGGAGTCCCTCTTAGAGGCTAATGACAAAAATTCCAGTTGGTACAAAATTTTGTTTCATCACACCATCAACCCATTTTTATTACTAGGCTTATATTTACTACTCCATACATTCTAAATTATAATTTTGATCAAGTTTGTAGATGCTCGACTTCAAATAGATGTTTGATCTATCAAAACATATATATATTTCACAGAGAACTTAAAGAAACTAATTTGATGTTCTGGGTGTTTGTGTATTTTTCTATAAGCTTGGTCAAACTTAAAAGAAGATTGACTAATGGCAAAGCCAAAGTGGACTCTTATTTGTAACGGAGGAAGCAGTTCCTGATGCTTTCTTAGAACCACATGATAAATAGCATGGTCCAACTCTATATCTTAGAATGATATATTCATCCCTTGGTGTCATCCGCGGATGGTAGAGACTAGAACTTTGTTCCATTATCTAAAGCAAAGTTGCTAAAACTACAAGTTTTGGCTCTATTTTCAGATACATGAAGGCAAATATTACATGTTATACTATTTTAGTGGAACAATTTTGCAGCCTCATATTCGCATTATGTAATGATAAAATGGGAATCAAGACCCCTTAATTTGTATACTAGTCATGATATTGTTGTGTGATTCTCAGTGCCGGGAAGTATGTGGAACCTAAAAGCATTGACTTGAGAAAAATTAGAGTACTTGTGCCGAAAAAAGTGTTAATTATTTATTAATAATAAAGCTCATGGTAAGAAAAAAAGAGGTCTACCCCAAAGAAACTCTGAAACGGATATTCGCCACACCTCTTATTAAGTAAATATTATATGTGCTTATAGCTTGATATAGAAGGCACACAGGCCTAATTTCTCGATTCTTTTTATAAAATAAAATATTTTTTCTCCTGTAAGATTTGCATATATACTCCATTTCCCTTTTGTTTGTGCCTTCAGAGGACATCATTTTCAGTTGGGACAACTGCCACAATCAACCATGAAATTGCCAAAGCAAGGAGCTATGAACACAAGGTGATATGTTTGGCATTAAGATATCCCTCTGCCTACTGCAAGTGGTTGATCGATGCCCTATATAGTGATGAAAAGAGTCAAGTATCAAAGATCCTGCCCTCAATGATATCGTGCAAATCTGTAGAAGAATACAATATTGAGTGGTTGCCAATTGACAACTGTCTCAAGTAGTAATGCTGCAGGTGGCCAAAGTCTCTAGTGGAAGAATAAGTTCCATTAAAAGGATCCGTGCAAAATAGCCTTTCCACCCTCTGCATCTTGATTCGGAACATTGTACACACTAAAGAGTCAACAGGTCTCTGCATGTCAACCAAACTATGATTCATATGGTAAGATCAACTTCCTTTTGACATCGATCATGAAGCAATATATGAGAAACTAACTGCGCTTTTATCTTCCGAGAATGAAATTTCAGGCAGAATAACTCCATCAAGGATTAGACGTCAGGTGCAGTACAAGATGAAAATGGGAATACAGGTTTTTACTATAAACTATGGAATACAAGAAGTTTAATGTGCCCTAATATATAACTGTGTAAAAGGAAGCAAAATGGAGGACTAACTGACACATATTCTGTTAGCCCCTCGGGAGAACTGAAGAGCTGCTGCTGCTGCCTTTAGCCTGGCCTTTACAATGTGCTCTTGAGGGAAAAAAAATTGTATATATATTGAGACATGGAGAATCGATCTGTTGCTTTTATTAAAGTGGAATATTTTTCTCTTAAAGAACTTTTGCGAAACGGTAAAATTAAACAAACTTGTTCCTGACAACACAGATATATAACCAGTATAAACAAAGCTTAAACTGGCATGCCGTTTTCATCAACACATTCCCCTTAGATCGACATGCATTACAGAAGGACCAATTGATCCAGCTCATCCCTGATCTGATGCGGCAGCCATATGGAAACCCTTCTCCTTCCGAGCTCTCCTGGTGGCAAGACCGATCGATGACAAAGGCCACATGGGTGGCACCAACATGATTTTTGCTCATCGATCGTTCACCAGCGCATAACCGCAAATCATAGAGGACATATGTATGTATAAATCAAACGCACACCACAAACATATTTATCATACACTGTAGCTTAATAATTGTTCATCACATACATCCATACACCCAAATAATAGTAGGTAGCAAGCACTCTTATGACAAGACAAAAAGCAACGAAATCACACACTGACACGAGCAGCTACCCATGCTGCTCGGCTTATTAAAAGTATGATTAGCTACTACTCCGTCGTCATCTCAGACGGCCGGGACCAAACAGGGCATTCATGCAGGCAGGTGGTCGCCGCACACCCTCTGCAATGGATCATCGGAAAGCCTGTCGTCCGAGCAGCACGCAGGCAGGCACGAACAAAGGCGGCCGAGATTCTTATTTCAAAGCCAAACAAACAGCAAACCAACGGTGGCAGTTTCAGCAGGCAGGCAGGCAAAACCTGCTTGGTTGCTTATTGCACACAACACACAAATTGATCAAGCAATGCAAACCAAAGCACGAGATATATAGTAGAAGAAGCAGCTGTTCTAGCCAGCCGGGAATCGCAGGTAGATCATGATCAGCCAGCAGCATCGTCGTGTCTCGATCAGCAGCTGATGCAGATGCAGTTGCACACATGATGCATGATTTACCTGGGCAGAGTGAGAGCAAATTAAGTAATTAATTAAACAGTTCGGTTACTTTCGTCCATCAATCAATATATAAAATGCGGGGATCTAGCTATAGCATGGTTGTACCTGAGTACGGTGCTCCTGACCGTGCGCCTCTTGTAGTAGCGTGAGTGCACGGGCGCCTCGTAGAGGGAAGGGTGGTGCCCGACGTCCAGCCCGTCCCACTCTAGTGCCTCCCACACGTCCTTCTCCATGTACTCCACAGTCGGCCTCCTCATGCCTGGCTCGCAGCCCTTCAAGGCCGGCAGCCGGCGCAGGCTACAGCAACCCCTGATCCTGATGGTCTCCAGCGTGGGCGCTAGCATCTTTTTGGCCTCACATATCTGTTGCAGTGATGGCAGGTCATACAAATGGATGGTCTTCAGCTTCGGGAACTTGACACTCGTATGTTGGTCATCGCCTCCCGATACGAAGATGTGCTTGAGGTCGCCGCAGTGGATGATGTGGAGGGTCTCCAAGCTAGGGATGGAGGGCCAGAAGCCAATTGCAAGCGCGAACCGAAGGCTCAGGCAGCGGCGCAGGTGCAAGTGCCGTAGATTTTTGAAGCGATCAGAAGACTCTGTCATGTCACCTTTGCTCCATACACAGCGAGCCATCAGGAGATCCGATGCCCAGATGGTCTCTAGCATGCCATTCCAGTCCTGTGAGCCCGGAGGAAAGACGGCTTCCAAGTTGGGGCACCTCTCGACATGGCACCACTGGAGTGAATACCAATGTGATGCAGGCATGATATTGCTGCAGGTGCGGACATCATGCACATGCAGGGATTGGGTATACAGATGCATCAACAAAGCCAAATTATTACTATGAGTATTTTCCACCTCGTTCTGCACACTGTGGTTTCCATCACCAATCTCGATGTGGCAATCCTTCTGTCCCATCGGGGCCTGCGGGAAAGCTTGCATCGGGGCCGAGCCATCATCAACCTTAGTAAAGACGTCGTCAGCATACATGCATGTTGCTATAGCTGTAGTAGCATGGTGTGGTTGATCACTGGTACCAATTATCGTCTCCTTGGCTGTTGTTGCTTCAGGTTGAGCAACCTCACTACGTGCAGATGAAGAGGCGATGCTGATGTAGAAATTAAGACCACGCGGCCAAGTATAGTCTATGGGAGCCCACAGGGACCGAGCAAGCTTGGCGTCCTCAATGGTAGCATACACCTGCAATCTGGAGGAACCAGTAGTTGGTGGCGGCTGAGCACATCCAAGTAACCTACTACTCCCAGGCCGTGTGTCTATGCAGATCAACTCTAGCTTCAGCTCTTCTACTAGCCCCCATTTTATTGCACGAAGGTGTTCACAACCTAGCAAGAAGAGTCTCTTGAGACCAGGGACATTCACCACCATACCTTCAAAATCAAGTATCCTGATTGCACATCCCGAAAGGTCCAGCTCCACTAGGTTGGGAAGCCCACGCAAGAATAGGTTGTCCAGCCGCCTGCAGCCATCTAGGGATATTATGGAGGTTTTGGCACCACCCTTCTCATCATCTTCAATAGGCGGACGCTTTGGATAGGATACTTCTGAAGGTATCTCATCAACAATAGTTGAGGTTGAGGCCCGATGAGATGATGCTAGTCCATAGCCATCCAAACTGAATGACCTTAGCAAGGAGTTGTTAGAAAGCACAACATCCTCCAACCCTTTACAACCAGATAGATCAAGTATTTCCAAGCCAGTGTTCTCCATAAGAAATGATGAGTCGCTGATGTCACTGCTACTTGCCGTTATCTCTACCTCGTCATAGATAGGATTGATTATTTTGAGCTGCCGGAGGTAAGGCAGTCTTTTTTGTAACTCATCTCTTGCCCATCGCGGCCACCTAACTCCCTCTATGTTCAACCCCATGAGGTTAGCCATGTGCTCTAACATTTCCTTGGATAAGATCTCAACCCATTCTGTGTAGTATAGGTGAATCACCCACATGCTCTTCAGAAAATTTTCCCAATTAGTTGCACAACCCCCTTCTTGAAGCTCAACTGCAGTACTCTTGTTCGTACAATGGTCTAAACCAAGAAATCTTAATGTGTGGCAATGGAGGAAAGGAGGTGACATAAAACTGAAGGCACAACAGAGAGAACCAGCACTCCAAGGTTGTTGCAATGTTTAAAAATGTCATTGGGCAATCCACATGATGGGCTATCATTTGTTTCAAATGCTAGGAAGATTGATTACACCCTTGCAAATATAGTTTGCATACCCTTGTGTACTTTCTTATTCTTCTTCAAGGTGACAGAAATCCAACGGCAATAAGGCTTGTTCTCATAGCTGGCACCATCATCGCCGTCATCTGTAACAACCAAAAATGGTATCTTTGGGTCTTCATTTAAGTTTACCAACATCCTAGCAAGAAAATCATCCTTTTGATCACATTGAAAGGTAATTTCTGGATGCAATGCATTACTGGTCTCCCATGCTCTATCTCCTTGAATGATCCCGTCACATATCCAGTAGCTGGGAGCATGAGCTGGCCAGACAAGTCCTCGGTAACAAGTGTGACACATAATGAGTAACCCATAGAGATAACAATCTGTGACTGCTGCCAGGCCGACGTCGTCCCGTATACATGGGTTGCGAGCGACTATGGCAGCGGCCTCTTCACGAAACAGTGCACTAAGCCGTGAACTAGATAAGGTGGTGACACCTAGGAAGCTCCAAATAAGGAAAATATCAGTGTACCTTAGCTTGTCTCTTACCCAAGAATTATCGCCCCCAACCGTGACCAGGAACCTTGTACTGAAAGCCCATATTATTATGCAGTCTTGGTATTCGGAGATACCAAATCTACTGAGGGAAATCTCATCGTCACTCCCATTAAGAAAAACCATGGTAAATCTACTCCGAGCAAGAGTTTGGAAAGTTGCTGCTGCAACATTTGGTATCACATCTCTAGAGCCAGGGTCTACCCCATTGAAGTCATCCTCCTCGTCCTGCACATCAAACATGGCCATGGTCCACCTGTCAAGTTTTAGCTCCTCTGCTATTTTTCTTTGCATCGCCCTTTTACTCTCCCACCTCGTGCAATCTATATAAATTGTTGGAAATTTTTTACAATAATTGGGGAAAAATTCGATGGCTCACGTCGATCGAGAGCGGCCGATCCGACGGCTACAAAGGCCGTAGGCAATGGGAGGCAAAGGCATGGAGGCAAAAGTTGCCTCCCGTTGTGTCTATGACAGTGGCCCATAGGAGCAAAAATTGCCTCCCGTTGCCTCCGCAAAATGAAGGGATTAAGAATGGGCGGTAATTGCATTCTCGTAATTCTTTTTTTTTGTCAAGGGTAAAATGGTAACTCCATAAACACAAAATATTGTTTTGCTAGTATAGTTAGCGTGGATAATACAACTACTATAGTTAGTTGGATTTGTTTTTTTTCAGTAACTCATTCTAGGGTTCGTCATTCGTCAAGTCGGCGGCACCGGTGGTTGGGGGATCGCCGCCGATCCGCCGGCGTGGGGCTCCGAGGCATCCACGAGAGGGCTTGGGGAGAAGTAGAGAGGGGGCAGCCGCCGGTGTCGTGCCCGCGCCCGAGCGGATCTCTGCACGCGTGGGAGAGGCGACGGTGTGTGGAGGCGCGCGGGCGGCGAGCGGAGGCGCCGACGAGCGGATCTGCACGCGTGGGAGAGGCGACGGTGGGCCTCGCCCCGACGCGAGTTGGCGAGTGCGGGAGCGACGCCGAGCGCCGCCGCTTCGCCCCTGTTCTCCAGTCGCCGAGCGGATCTGCACGCGTGGGGAGGCGACGGCGGGCCTCTGCCCCGACGCGAGTTGGCGAGTCGGGGAGCCACGCCGAGCGCCGCCGCCGCCCCTGTTCTCCGATCGCCGCGCGAGCACTCGCGGGAGAGGCGACGGCGGCCTCGACGCGAGGTGGCGAGCGGGAGGCCCGGCGGGAGCCGACCGCCGCCCGCCGCACGAGGACGCGGTTAGGCCGCTGCGCACTGCCACGGGCACATCGACGACGTCGTCCCACGGTCGTCGTGGTGCGATTGGCCCGCCTCGACTCTCCACACCGCCTTGGGGCTCGCCGACGCCAGCCCCCGGCGAGGCTCCCTCCGCCGCGCCCGTGCTTGACCGGTGAGTGCCGAATCCCCCTCCCCACTTCCACACGGACGCGTGTGCTCCTCCACTGTCAATCAGCTACGTCGCTGAATGTTACTGTATATTGGATATGTCGTTGAAGCCCACAAATAAGGTACTGTAATTTAGATGCTAACAATGCAAGTGCTAAGATGTTGAACAATAATGCAATGTGTAGACAATGAGTTCTCACGTACTCACACTATGCGTCCCCGTGATTTCGACAAAAGACCTCGTGGTATTTGATTGGACTCCTAAGTGGTGTTCCTCAGTCGTTCATAGGAGTACATATGATTCAACATGTGCTATGCTGATCGATCCATAATAGATAACTCAGTAGTTGGATGTTTGCAAAACTGGGAAGATTGTGTTCGAGTTCTTGTCCCGAGGATGCCTAATCTGCTGAAGCAATCCTATTACTATGTTGTTTTGGACCACTCGCAAATTGATGATCCGAACCCCGACAATTACTCATCGAAATGTGGACATGTGATTTTATTAGGCATCTAATTTGTGGTATTACATTGTTTCATTAAGCCTCTCGGGGAGCACAATGAGATGTTTGTGTAGACAGTAGTTCCATTTGTCCTTTCTTATAGATTGTTTGTGATGCTCTCAACAGTTTGGTACATATCCAATAGAGATGGCTTCTGTGCACGATGAGATGGTTTCTCTGACTTTGCATTTGTAAAATTTGGAGCTTACTCTTTCTTTGCTATGCATAACCATGTCAGGACCTTTGACACTGCTTATACGATAGTAGATTGGCTTGAGATTTCACCAAGTTTTATTCTATGGTTTGAATGGAAACCTGCCGCTGTTATCTCTCATTGTTTGAAACATAGCTACTGACATAACACAATATATTGAGTAAACTGATTTTCTTATCGACATTTGTTGCAGTCCGGCTCCTTTTGCTATGCTATGATGCCGAGAGCCACATCTCCGATGTGAAGCTCAAGTTCATCGGGTCTTTCACATGTGGTGAAGGTGACGAAACCCACGACCGCAAGCTCGTGGCAAGGTCTTCACATCCAGCAAAGGATTGGCAAGCCACAAGAAGTTCCACAAAGTTCATGATCATGAGAAGGTTGCAAAGATCACCCAACTCCGCAATGCCTGAATCGAAAAAGCAACCGCTTGGATAGTCGGTTGCTCGTCTCAACCTTCGTGTCTGAACTTACTCCATGGTGGACCAAAAGAGGCTTTTATTTGTGATCGAATCTTTGGGTGTTACCGAGATTGTCAGAGTTTCTGTATCAGAGTCTGGTGACCAAAAACTATAGCTTAGCTACTGATGTGAATGGCTGTTTGATTGTCCTCAGGCTTAAAGCTAGTTATTACTCCGTACTATGTATGTAATGTCATGCGTGTCTTGATAATAAGGTGTCCGAGTCTGAATTTCTGGCATGTACTCCGTATATCCTTTCACCTTGGGTGCTTCTGCAGTTGCATTGCCAGACTGCGTGCTCATTGCTCCAAAAGTTTTTTTTTTTTTTTTTTTTGTATTCTGAAACCTGAGCAATCTAATAATCGTGCAAGACCGAAAGTAAAGAATAAATGATGCAGTCTTATGCTCCAAAAGCGTACCAAAAATGATGCAGTCTGAGTGAAGCAGGCTCGACAATTGGGCCTGGGAGGCGTAAATGGGCACTCAGCGTCGTTGGGCCGTCCATATCTTTGTTTCAAATAAACTCGCTCTCGGTTCATATCAAAAATACTTCAATAGCTCGATGGTTAGACCAATTGACTATGAACCATTGGCTCCCAGGTTCGAACCATGCTACGCCCATATTTTTTTAACATTGTTTGTATTAAATTCGTTGTTTTCTTTTTTTTTTTCTCCATGTTCTTTAATTTTTTGCTTTTTTTTTTTGCATAGACACCTCATTTTGGCTCCATAAACATGGTAGTAAAGTTTGAGATGATTTGAAAACAGTGGTGATACACGTATAGCACATGTGACGACATCTCTCACATAATCACATTAGTCGTACTGAGACATGTATGCCTTTGTGAGGATGTGCACCACCACTTTGTTAGAATCCATTGAAACTTTTTTGTCAGGACTATACACCAAAATGGTGTATCCATGCAAGTTTTTAGATTTTTCTACCTAGGTTACGGTATTTTAACATTTATTCTGTAGTAAATAAATAAATAATTACAATAATAGGTAAACTTGCTCAAAATTACACAAAAGCACACAACATCTTTGTTTGGATCCATGAACACCCTATTAAAGTTTCAGATGATTTGAATAAAGTGGTGATACACATATCTCACATTTGACGACATCTCTCGCATAGTCACATTGGTCGTAGTGAGACATATATGCCTTTGTGAGGATGTGCACCGCCACTTTGTCGAATCCATTAAAACTTTTTTCTCATGACTATACACCAAAATAGTGTGTCCATGCAAATTTTTATATTTTTCTAGCTACGTTAGGGTATTTTAACATTTATTCTTTAGTAAATCAGTAAATAATTACAATATAATAGGTAAAATTGCTCTGAAAATTACACAAATACACACAAACATCTTAATTTGGATCCATGAACACCCTATTAAAAGTTTCGGATGATTTGGAGATAGTGATGATACACATCTTAGTGAAGCATACATGTCCGACATATACTCAATGTAAAGTGAGACATGTAATTCAATGTTTGAGATGTGTAGTTCCACATTTACAAATTCATTAGAATATTACTACCATGCTCACACACCAAAAAAAAAAAAAAAAAAAAAAATAAGGAAATGTGATATAAATAGCAAAAAGAAAAAAAGAGTAAAAAAAATAATGCCTCCCATAAGGTTCGAGCTTTGGCATTTGTTGGTTAAAGTCAAGACGTAATACCATTGTGCTAGTAAGGTGCTTTCGATAGGTGGGGAGGGCTAACGTTTTTAATTTGTTCCTCTCACTACTGTGTGTTTAGGTGATACCGACAAAAATTCATTTCATGAATGGTGGAGAATGAAGCGTGTAGCCAACGTGGTCCTGGGCTGCACCGGCCTTTCAGGTGGCCCAAAAGCGGACGGCGCACGGGACACACGCATATTTGATTCTTTCAGTCAGTTTGCACATTTACATAGAGGCCATGGCGTGCTCTGAATCTGAATTGTGCCGGATCACTGACAGGCATGTGTGGTGCCCGAAATTGTGGCCGACAGAGAGCTTGCTTGCGTTCTTCTTTGCTTTTGTGTTTGTGGGCAAAACGTGAAACGAGGCGACAGACAGGGAATCATGAGCTCGTGGATGCAATGCAATGGGAATATGATGGAATGGTTGACAATGCGGCTAGGGATTACCTCTCCAAACCTAATTTTAAATTTGGATTTTGCAAGAAGTGCAGTATATTAGGCATTTCGCATTTCGCCACAACTCAGGTAGAGAGCACTACATTGCCAATTTGAATTCTACAAGAAATTCGGACTTTCGTTTACAAGGTATTTCGTCTCAAATCACAGACAAAGACACATCACTACATTGACATGTCTTCACCATCCCGCAATGCACACCCAAATAAAGCATCTTCGTTTAAATTTGTCGCATCCAAATCTTCACCAAACAATCGTATTACGTACTTAATCTTTCATTTAGCATAAGAGGAAGTTGAGTTTCTGCAAGTTCCACCAGAGGAAGCCACCATAGCCGAGACAAAAGTTATAGACTTGATAAAATGTATCGACCATAATTCAATTAAACTTGAGAGGCGGCTGCTATTTCGTATGCAAGATAAAGTGAAAGAAATTGAATAAAACTGAACAATTCGAGTTCTGGACACACACAATGCAAAACAAATTCTTAAAAGAAGAAACGTCAAAAATTTATCGTGCTTTGCCTTAGTGGCTGGTAGCTCATTCATGTGAGGATGACATCAAAAACTACTACTCTATATGGTTGCTAAAATTTGACACAAAGTATCAACTGAAATGTAATTGTTCTCGCACGAATTTGATCAATCCTCCTTGATCATATATTGCTAGAAGTTCTATTTGTAACTTGTAAGTGGCTTTTATATTTTGCTGCTGATCATTGAATCTTTAGAGTTCAAGTTTAGCAGGTCTAAATGTTATTTGCAAGGTTCATGCCCCGCGAGAAGATCTCGCATTCATATAGATGTAGGAACTAGGTTGGTTTTGTCTGGATGTGTGGTGTTGTGGTTTCCATAAATGGCAAGTCAAACTGCAATGTTGGTTAGAATCGTTCTATAAACCATATGACATGGAGCGTTGCTAGCTTCAACACACTCACATTAAGGGCCTGTTGGATCTCCTAAAAATTATGAGAATAAGACCCAAACAAGTGGATTCCAGATTTTTATCCAACCACCAGATCCAGCTAAGCACCTCCACCATGCTATTTACAGATGTGAAGCACCTTCCACCATATATAATCTCTGTCTATAATCCAGGATCCAAAAATACCTTTTTATTTTTAATCCAGAATCCAAATTCTACAGTTACTATCAAGAATCCAGATTCTAATAATACCTAGGAGATCCAAACATGCCCTAAATTGTATAAGCCTTAAGGTAGAATACATTTTGGCACTTGACAAATTTACATAGAATAGGACCCATGGTATCTTTCATCGAAGTAGTATTAGTCTTAGTTGTATATTGTTTTATCAAACAATTTCCCATTTCCTCTCAGTAACACTAACAACTCAAGTGAACTAAACATGTTATATGCAATAATAGTTGCTTGCTATATGGCTCATGTAGTATTGGTTCACTGAGAAATTGCGTTAATAGAGTGTTTATGAAGCATCTCGATACTCTACAAGATTTTCCTAATGAGATATATATGATCATCGATGTCTAAATCTGAAAGTTTTGAAGGTCTGGAGGTTGAATCATGGACACGAATCTTGGTCAAGTACACAGTAGGGCTCGCAATGGCGACGACGAAGGCGGGTTTGCGGCGGCCGCCCGCGAAGGTCGCAGCCCTCCCGACGCGGCGCGCTGACGCCCGCCCGGCCGCCCGCCCGGCCGCCGCCCGCCGCCTCGCCTCGACGGACCGCTGGGCGCCGCGGCCGCGCCCTAGCTGCTCGCCGCTTCGCCCGAGCCCGCGCGGAGGAGCCCGCGAGGGCGGCCGTTGCTGGCGACGGAGGCGGTGCTGTTCGGCGAGATCCCTCGATCTAGTCGGTGGTGGCTTTGGCGACGGAGGCGGCGCTGTTCCGGGGGCTCCCTCGATCCGGCGACGTCGAGGGCGGCGGCGGCTTCGGGCGGCGGCGGTCGCCGCGAAGGCGAGGGCGAGGGCGAGAGGATGGTGTCGGGGTCCAGGTCGGGTTCCGGTCGGGTCGGGGTCGGGTCCGGGAAGGGGCGCCGGCGGGTGGGGATAGGGAATATGCAAAATTACTTTATTACCCTAAATCAACAAAAATGCTATTTTGTGGAGGCAATAGGAGGCAATGAGAGGCAATTTCAAGTATTGTAAAAGAGCTCAAATTGTTGTGCCAAAGATTGGATGAAGAGCTTTCCTGGACCGAAGAGCTTGTGCTATGGATCTAAGGACAGCTGTTGCCCCAAAGCCATTCCAACCCGCAAAATAGATGCTCGTGTTGTTTTTGTTGATGAAGCTCCTTTCCGTCTGAATACGACCAAGTATCTCCTCTCTAGCGCCATCCACGTCTTCGGCGAAGAATGGCTGAAATGTGGCAACGTACGGATGGATTAGATGCAGGTTGGATCTTTTGGCTTATCATAATACAAAAACTCTCTTGAATGGAGGAAAAAAAAAAGACTATATAGCTATAGTGTATATATGTGTGAACTTGCCAACTTGGTGCGAAACGTAATAAAACAGCAGTGCATCAGATCTACCTCAAACCGCATGTTGACGACGAAATTCTTGTGCCGTATAAGAAGACCAGCGACAATTGACAGAGAAAAAGAGCGCATTGAACCGACGATCCTAACCCATGACCGATAGATCAATCAATATAATCCAAAAAATTGATGGAAGGGCTAATAAAGATCTCTCTTAGCTTGCCAACCCCAGCATGCATGCGTACACAACAACAATGAAAGAAGCTCATTGTCAGAGCTGATCAAGGGAGGGAGGGAAAAGAGAGGGAGCAATGCAAAAAAATTGGAGATCGAAGAACAGCACCTACCTACATACGACGGTAGCTAGCTAGCGTGTGCCGATCCCCTCAAGCAAGAAAGTGAGACGAAACTAAGAGATGTAGAGGCACGGCAGCAAAATGCCCTCGGATGGTGTGGCCGTGGCAGTGGCCCTGCTCTGGCTGCTTCGTCTCCAAATTAAAACAGCACCATATCCAAAAGTACGCTTCCATCCTTTGCTTGTTGCCTCTTCATTCCATCCTTTGCTTTGAATCCGTGCTTGTCTCCTCCCCAAAGCAAAGCACGCATGCATGAAATCGAATCCAATCCTGCAGGCCGTTGCTCTTTATTTTTGTTTTTCCTTTTCTATGTCTGCCTCTTTTTTAAATTAAAGATGACTCTCTGATTTGTGTTAATAAAGATTAATTAAAGATAAATATATCGACAAAAACATGTAATGGTGGCCCACGTAGTAGGGTACGGTGGCAATAGCCCTTTCTTTTCTTTTTCGTTTTCTCTACGAGGACATTGTCCATTCAGATCTTCTCGATTTGAAGCACATGCATTCTACATGCATGTACGACCTTCACGCATTTCATGGTCAACATGGTCTACTCCATAATATACACTCGTAAATCTATGTAACTGAGCTCTAAATCTCACTGAGCCATGCTTAAATTACCGTTTACTTAACCAAGATTAAGGTGAGGAAGGGGGACCCACTTGCCTCAACCCCGGCTAAAAAATGGATTTGTTGAGGCATGGGCCTCCAAATAGAATGCTGTCACGTTTTCATCCCTAGCTAACACTTGCTGGGCCGTGGGCCGTGGGCCGTGGATGCACTAGTTTGGGCCGCGGCACTGATTAGGCCCGTATGTAATATCCGTTAATGAAGGAACGCTAACTGGCCATCCGATCCGGTTTCGGATTTCCCCTGTAGGTTGTTTAGCTACTACATAGATCACTAGAGGTAACACAACTCGTGCGTGCGATCCACATCCACTCACATTGTACTATACTCCGTGCTCATGGGTCATGTGCCCATGCATGTACAAATAAAAATTTGGTGTTTGTGTCAGTCGGCCAAGACCAACCAACCCTGCAACTGGTTAGGTATAGGCGCACGTGGCACGTGCATGGCAGCTGGCATGGTTGGACTTGGACAATCGAAACAATGGAATACTAGCAACTAGTACGTGTGCGGCCATCGTATTACTTTCCATCTAACTTTAATATTAATCTTATTTTTCTACCAACTATATATCGTGATCTCTCTGTCTGTAACTAAGTTACTGTTTGGTTCTAGCGTTTTTTTTTTTTTTTTTTTTTGTTGACTAAAGAAAATTCATAAAAGTACGTCCCTACTCAACTAAACAGGAGAGGATTGCTTTTAGGATTTTTTTGCTACAAGTCCTATAAATACCTACTTGAGGGACTTTTAAATAATCGTAGGACTAAAATAGAACTTTTGGAAACATAGGCTTACACTTAACTCGTGGGATAGGTATATATATATGATATGCATGCACGCACTGCACATACTCCCTACATGTTTTCCCTTTGTTCTTTTGTGCGAGGATATGCTTGCATGCATACTTAACGCATGTGCTGAGGTACGAGTACTCTTGTCGTTCTCATTTCTCTGTTTTTTTTTTTTTTTTTTTGAGTTCCTGCCGACTGAATCAAATATATTTTATGTATATAAGCACGAGTTTAATTATTAACCTTCTATACGTTTCCTCACAAGAACAAAAAACAAACCTGTTTTTAGCATAAAAAAGAAAAGAAACCTGTGTTTAGCTTGGACATGCATGCATGACGAATGACAAGCAGGAGCGACGGAGGACAAAGAATTTCCTTGTTGTATCGAGATAACCGACTACTATCCGGATACATGCATGCATATCACCGATGACAGCAGGTCAAAAAGAAAGAGGTTTACCGACAACCATGAATTCATTATTAGCTAGTGACCAAGCATGCTTGGTACTGACACAATACTAATTAACGTGCTCCACAATATAAAATAATAAGCAAGGTATACCACTCCTTAATTTATTATGTTATTTCGACGACTAAATCATAAATGACTGGTTCTATCTTCCGCCAAACGTAAGCTCAATTAGATACGCCATTTGCTCTTCTTTAGGTTTTAACTTTGCATTTGGACAAACACTTTTTCAGATTCAAAGCGAGAATAATAATCTTATTATTTTTTTTTCTTCTGAACGAGCGAGTACTTGGTAACCAAATAAACACTATAAATATTGCTAGTACAGTAGCACGTACAGTACGTTTTGGATGATGATCAGATTAATAATTTGTGGTGAGGTGCACGCGGTATGCATGCATGTGCCTATTGTAAGTACGTAGCACTGTACCTTTGATCGATTTAAATAAATATGTTAAAACCCCAAAGAAATTCAATGGAAGTGCAGACGTGAAGTATTAAAAAAAACTAGTACTCTGCGAGCATCACATGGAAGTGACAGAATAATCTCTCTCTGACAATGCAGCGGGGCATCTCGTCATGTGTGCCTGCAAGCAGATACAGTAGGGGAGGTTTGTGCGGCGCCGGCGATGTGGATCGCATTCGCAAGCGGATCGATCCACCATCCATTTTCGCGTGGAAGTTCGTCCTGACAGAATCACTCAATCATATATTTATGTGTAGGCACGAGTTTAGTTAGTTAGTTAGTTAATTAGTTAGTTAGTTAGTTATAACCTGCTATACATTTCCTCGATCGCAATGGAAAAAAAAAAAGCTTGGGTCTTGGACATATGCATTACGAATGACAAGCACGTACGAAACAGTGACAGCGACAGAGGACAAAGAAATTTCCTTGTTAATTGTATATTGCACGGGACGATCGCTTCGCTTGCATCCGGATACAATACACGCATAGTATCACCGATGACGTACAGGACGTCTCTAAAGTGACAGGTTTACACAGACATGAATATCATTATTAGGCCAGTCTCAATGGGAGTTTCATGAGTGTTTCATGCACATTAAATGCAGCGCCACATCAAGAAAAATTTATTTTTTTGCATGAAACTCCTAGGAGAGAGAAGGAAAGAGTTTCACCATGGTGAAACCTTTGGGCCTGATTTCACATGCGTTGGAAACGGTGTGAAACCCCATTAAGACACAAATAGTGTTTCATCATAGAACTATGCAATTAAATCATGCAATGAGAGAGAGTTTGTGGGACCCTTAAGCCTATGAAACGTGCAATGAAACTATGCATTGAGAGAGATGCCTATTTCATACCAAAGTTTCATATCTTGGAAACCGGGAGGTGAAACTCTCCATTGAGACTGGCCTTAGTGACCATGCACGCATGCTAGTGACCCAATACTAATAGTGTTCTCCACCCAACCAACCAACCTACCAATGGCCTCAAGAATTAAACTAGCTAAGCCCCTTGGCTCATATTATATGATACTTCCACCGTCTCAAATTACAAGTCGTTTGAATTTTTTAACTCTAAGGTTCAACACTCGTCTTACTCAAAAAAAAAACTTGCGCAACATGATTATAATTTAAGTTTTTTTAAAAAAGAAAACCTTTATCAATAAAGTAAGTCACGAAGTGATATTTCGCATAAATTTTGAATAAAATTAGTGGTCAGACTTGTAGCATGCAAAAACAGTAAACAACTTTCAACTTGAGATGGATGAAGTATGAGAGATAGTACATGATATATCACTATATAGCACACGGCTGCTTAATTAAGTATGACGTTATTGGTCAAAAAAAATTAAGTATGACGTTGGACCGACGACAAAGTCATAAGTGTACGTCGACAGTTGGTTGTATCCTCCGCATCCATCCGTGATTTATTTATCACATGTCAAAATAGTGACACCGAGACTTTTTTTTTGTTTGTTTTCTCGATCAGTTTTTTTTTTTTAAGAATTGTTTTCTCGATCAATCTTTGCAGCCTTGTGTACATATAAAGTATATATATACTGTATTTGCCCACCTGGAGTCACTATTGACCTAATCACCATAGCTTCATGTTCACTGTGCTTCATTTGTCGTGAGGTTGGTACTATGCATGTGCGCCCATGGGCAGTACTCCGTACCTTTAATCGATTGAAATAAATAAATTGAAACCCCAAAGGAATTCAGTGGAAGTGCATACGTACAGTAATATGTGAGTACTAAATAAATAAATAAAAAAAGACTGTGAGCATCACATGGAAATACAGTAATCAAATTAAAAGAGGGAATAATGTCCGTTGTCTCTGTCTCTGACCGTGCAGTGCATCTCGGCATGCGTATCCGTACGGCGGCAGCGGCACGGTAGGGGCAGAGGATGGTTGAGCATGAGGAGGCAGTCCGGTCCGGTTCGTCCGGCGCCGGCGATCTGGATCGCATTCGCATTCGCAAGCCAATCATGCTCCCTGCGTCCTGCCTTGCCGCTGCAGTAGCGCCCAAGAACGTGCAGGTGTCAGGTGTGGACCGTGTCCCCTCCGTCGTGGCCCCGTGGGCCCTACCGCTGTCAGTCCCTGTTGTTCATCTTTTCTGTTATCCCTCGTCTCTTCCTGCTCTGCATGTCTGCATCTGCAAAATTCTCCATGCCCGATCTCGTCGTCGTATATACCATCATCGATCGTCAGATTCGTCACAGAGTATATCCATCCAGCCATGCCGCGGTGCTGCTAACTGCTCTACGAGTTGACAACTTTAGCTTAGGTAAGCTTGCGGCAACTTGCTCAGAGCAGAGAGAGAGCTAAAGGTCGGGGGCGTCTCCCAACCGGTGCCCGACTCCAGCCACCGCCGCCGCCTCTTCCTCGCCCCAACGGCCGTTTCCAGAAACCCTTTTCAGCGCCCGCCCGCCCGACCGCCAGCGGAGGAGAGGAGAAGAGAGCACCACTGCTTGCATTTCCTCACTCACTCCCACCACTTCTGCTCATCTCATCCAACTCGGAGCGAGGTTGGGAGCAGCACAGCTACAGCGACCTGTAAGTTCTCCTCCTCCGGCCTCTTCTTCTTTGCTCACTCACTCGTCTTCTTGGCCCAGCCGTCCGTCCGTCGTCTACCTCTTGCTTCATTCGCTTCCTCCTCTGTTTCCCTTCCCTTGGATCTATGCAGATACATTCTCTTCTCCCAGTGTCATAGTATTTACTTGGCCTTCAATTTGTGTGTGTCCAGTCGAGGGAGAGAAGATTCAGTAGCTTCTGAGTTTTGACTCCTAGCCAATTCAATATCCAAACCCTTTACTGTCCGATAATATGTACTACCATGTCAACAAAATTTCCCACCATCCATCTTGTGCGATTCATCAGCTCAGCTGGTTTCAGACCGTACCTACATTTCCTCCTTGCCGTGTTCATCTATGATCTCACATTATTACTTAATTATTATTATCTTTCCCTCTCCAACTCACTACCATCTGCATCCCATCCCCATTGTTCCAAGCATGCATGTTCTTCATGTCCTTGGAATATGCCCCCACCCGTCCGTCGCTACCCTTCACGAATATGCTTCTTCTTCAGAAGGCCCCATGTGGTGTGGTGTGGCCGGTTGAGCTCTGCTCTGGCTGCTGCCCCTGTCTAGATCCAAAGAATGTTTTGTTCCACCCCTTTCTTTTCCTTCTACAAATGCTCATCCCTCTTCTTTTGTTTTAGGAAATGGTCCTACGTGATGCTTGCTTGTTCGTTAGATCGATTAGACTGCAATTTCACAAGATTTTCTGTAGCTACCCGACTCCATTTACTGAGTCATCACCCATCTCATTATTTTCGGACTTGCTGGGGTGGGTCAGTGTGAACTGGAAACTAGACTAGTCCTGCTGGGCTGGCTCATCAGACCTGGATTCATTATTCAGTTCAATTAGTGGCAGGTCAATCGTCAACAATGTTCATTGATCATCTGAGATAATAAGAAATTATACTATATGCAAATGCACCAAACTCATGCAATGACTGCTGTTTAGTTTGTTTTTTTTTTTTTTTTTAATTATAATGGATAGAATCAAATGTCTGGCTTTACCCTATAAAGACAGGAACCAGACCAACTTAGTATGAAAAAAAGACAGCACCGCGTCGTCCTCTTAGAGTTCATAGAACAAACCCGACTTTTAACTCAATTCTTGAAATAAGAGGTCATCCAGTGTTTATCCTAGAGAGAAAAGTGAGTCTCAGCTTGTTGTCATTTTCATTGCAAGCTGTAGTGTAACGATTTCTGTACAATTCTCCCCACAGGACAGTGAAACCACTTGGCTGTGTGTGGAATACTCTTGAGATCGACTTGAAAAAGGCAGTAAGGCAGGGAATGAGTGCAACCAAGGTGAAGAGACGTGTGGGCAACTATGAGCTCGGCCGAACCATAGGCGAAGGCACATTCGCAAAGGTCAGGTTCGCCAAGAACACCGAGACCGGAGAACCGGTAGCCATCAAGATCCTAGATAAGGAAAAGGTCCTCAGGCACAAGATGGTTGAGCAGGTCACTTTCATGTACTCTGAATTATGGTTCCGTTGTTAATGTCTGGTTTGGTGATGTTTCACATCTTCTAGATTATATATGGTCCCTTCCTTCAGATTCTCTTGCCCCCTTTAGTATCTTTATTACTTCTAAATACAGGGCCAATGAGCTTGGCATAGTTATTCAGAGTCCAGTTAATCACTGTTGGTGGAAGTAATTATATTGCTGATGAGAAAACTACATGGTTGAATGCAGATTAAGCGGGAAATTTCGACCATGAAGTTGATTAAGCATCCCAATGTTGTTCGCATATATGAGGTAACGCAAAAAAATTGTCATGCATTCATAATATTCCAGCTTGATCTTAGAAAGGTTTCAATTACAAAAGAGCCAAGTCAGATTCCTGCCATAATCATTATCATGTTTATTTTCCTTACATTAGGGACAATAGCTAATCTTTGACAAGTAAATGTTTTCAATAATATTCAGGTGATGGGAAGTAAAACAAAGATCTACATTGTGTTGGAGTATGTTACAGGCGGCGAGCTTTTTGACACAATTGTAAGTGAGATGCACGTTATCCATTCCAGTGCCCACAAATTTCAGTTTATCACTGAAAATTTCTCTAATTAACACTGAATTTGTGTGTTCCTCATCATACAGGCTAACCATGGTCGAATGAGGGAAGACGAGGCGAGGAGGTACTTCCAGCAGTTAATCAATGCAGTTGATTATTGTCATAGCAGGGGTGTCTACCACCGGGATTTAAAAGTGCGTTCATTTTCTCTATGTTCTTTTTTTGTTTATATTTTGGAACTCTATTTCAGAATCTGAAGTTTGAACCATGATATTTGCAGCCAGAAAATTTACTGCTTGACTCATGTGGAAATCTGAAGGTCTCTGACTTTGGGCTGAGCGCTATCACAGCAAATCAAGGTAATGACTTCTTGCCTATACACCTCTAGGTTACCAATTATTATTGAGTGAAAACAGGTCAAAAGTTCATACATTTTATATTAACAGGCAATTTAGCCTTTGATGTCTGAAAATTTTCAGACCCCACCACTTACTTTTAAGCATGTTCCTTGTCGCCTTTTTGTTGTTCAGGATGATGGTTTGCTGCACACAACTTGTGGGACTCCAAACTATGTTGCTCCAGAGGTAATCCACCGAAAACCATACAAAGCGATAACTGATTTTATTGCATTGCAGCTATGTTTCACTCGGGCTATGATAGTTCAAATATTCTGAATTTCTGATCACCATTGTTGTAGGTCCTAGAAGACCAAGGCTATGATGGTGCAATGGCTGATTTGTGGTCATGTGGAGTTATCCTGTTTGTTCTGCTAGCTGGGTATTTACCTTTTGAGGACTCTAATCTTATGACGCTGTATAAGAAAGTGAGCATTGCACGGATTTAAGACACCGATGTAGCCTTGCTCATTCACTCTTATTTGACTTTATCCTTCTATTCCTGGCAGATCTCAAATGCAGAATATACCTTTCCACCATGGACGTCTTTCCCTGCCAAGAGGTTGTTAACAAGAATCCTTGATCCAAATCCAATGACGGTATGCAAGAGCACAAAAGCTGCTCGAAATAAAATACTACCAAAACAATCTAGGAATTTTGGAAACCTTAAAAGTCCCTATCGCACTTACTAGCACATAGCCAGTGTTATGGCAGGTGGAGCCGGTCCAGGGGGCCCATGCGGTACTGTAGAAGTATTTGGGGGTGGGGGAAACAAGATTCAGTTTTATTTTAGGAAAGTATATATATAACATGCATATATCAAAATGAAACTATTTGTGTGAGGAAAGAGTTGCAACCTCCAGTCAAGGAGGCAGAACTGAAACTGGATTCTGGTTCCTCTTCACCATCAGGATGTACCGAGTTTGATTTGAAGAAGGATGAGCCTTCATAATTCTATCTTGCTCCATACCATTAGACTAATGTTTTGTTGAACCATGGCAGAGAATAACAATCCCTGAAATACTGGAGGATGAATGGTTTAAAAAGGGCTACAAGCGCCCAGAGTTTGACGAGAAATATGACACACCATTGGATGATGTGGATGCTGTCTTCAATGATTCAGAAGTGAGTAATTTTTTTAGATTGCGATATAGAAGTGAATAAATGGTGCATTTGTATTTTCTATCTCATGCACAATGTCATTGATTTTACTTACAAACTACTTTTTCCAATTGATATTTGATCTCATTCAGGAGCATCACGTGACAGAGAAGAAAGAAGAAGAACCTGTAGTTCTCAATGCATTTGAACTGATTTCAAGGTCAGCAGGCCTAAATCTTGGGAACTTATTTGACTCAGAGCAGGTACGGGATGTTCCTTACTCTATAGTAACCTGCAATGTGCGATAAGCTTAAGCCGCCATGAGTTCCTAAGGACATAGCTTCATGGCTGTTACATGCACTTGAATTTCCTTTGTTACAGCTAGCTACTGAATGTTAAGTATTATAATGAATGCTAGTACAAGCTAATAGTTCTATGTGCCTGTGTGACTAAATTGATTCTGAAAATTTTATATTTTTTCCCAGTTTAGTTTTCCCCCCTAAATATTATGGTTCTGCGGCTTTATCCTTGTATACTTTCTTCCTGTATTTTTAATCACTGCCTTTGCAGGAATTCAAAAGAGAAACAAGGTTCACATCAAAATTTCCACCCAAAGAAATTGTACGCAAGATTGAGGAAGCTGCAAAACCTCTTGGATTTGGTGTTCAGAAGAAAAATTACAAGGTTCCTCCCTGCAACTCTATAATAACTGATTGTTTTCCCTTTCTTGAATTCCTGACTTCATAAGTACAAAAACCTTGAAAAGATCTTCCTGTGCCATTCTGAAGTTCTCTTTTATTGTGTGACCAGTTGAGGCTCGAGAAAGTAAAAGCAGGGAGGAAGGGAAACCTCAATGTTGCTACCGAGGTAACCAAAAATCCTGAACTGCAAATAATCTAAGCAAACTTCTTTTACCTAGCATTCATTATATGTATTTTTCATTCAGATACTGCAGGTTGCACCCTCTCTTCACATGGTAGAAGTCCGGAAAGCAAAAGGTGATACTCTGGAATTCCAAAAGGTAACCACCATTCATAACTGTGTATTTTTGTTCTCTCAGTGCCTTTTCTTATTTGGGAGGATATTTAGAACCTTTCCTCTGAATAATATGTACTGTATTGCTTAATGTGTAAACTGTTATTTTCTGCAGTTCTACAAGAACCTTTCCAAGACCTTAAAGGACGTTGTCTGGAAATCTGAAGATATGCAAATGCAACCTGCTTCTTAGCATTCGCTAGGGAAGGAAAGATGGCAAACTATTTGTCTCCCATCTTCCAAGCAGATTCCATTTTCATAGTCTTGGTCAGGCGGTCAGCAGTTTTGTTCACTGCGCTCTGTATGTAGTATGTACCGTTGGGTGGCTTGGCATTTTGAGAGATTGCATTGCTCATTGTAGCCTGGATAAAGCCTATGCTATGCAGTTAGGTTTTGTGAATATGGAGTTTTGTAAATCTATATGCCTATGAATGATGTTGTAAGCTGTAACACTATGATCAGAAAACTGTGAAATGTAGAAGCCAAGTACGTTCTTTCTACATTTTCGGATGGAAAAAATAAGGGCAAACAAATTGATCATTGTATTTGGCCATCATTTCATTTTAGGCTCAAATCTATAAATTCAGAACCTTTTCTTTTAGGCTCCTCTGTCCTCTCTGTATGCTTTTCTTAAATGCAATAAGTTCGTTACATATATAAAAAACAGCATATAAAAATGAGCGGCTGCTGAATTTTCCAAAAGGAACAAAGCTGGAAACAGACAGCCAACCACACTCGATGAAGGCTGCCGTCCTTCTTGTAATCTTGTTTATGCTATATCATGCAACAACAATCGGTTGATAACTTGCTATATGATGGGCCAACCGCCAACTACCATCAAAGATGTTGGCAAAACCGCAAAAGCATGCACATATCAAATCTTATCACATATCACAGAATCCCAGACAATCAAAATTTTCACATAATGCTGGAACACAACGACATAACTCTCAAACACAAATGCCAACTACACTTGGATACACCACTGCATAAACCTGGAACTATAAGCTGGGACCCATGCTACCAGAAACGCCTATGGCTCATCAGATGCCATTGCTGTATCAGTGCTACCAGGAATGGTTGTATCAATGTTGCTAGGCATCAGCACATTGAAGCCATCAATTGCCGTTGATATGATCATGGCCGGTATCTGTGGGTGCCAGTGCAGTTCTTTCAACTCTCTTTGGCCCTGCTCATACAAAACAGTCAGTGTCATGTGATTCACTCTTTACAAACAACGAAACTGTCCAAGAAAAATGATACAGCCACAAAAGATGACGCACAATGGCATCATAAGATGTAATACCTGATGAGCAAAGAGAAGTTGTGGGGGCAAATCTTCAGGTGCATTTGCTTGCTCTTTCATCTTCGCTCTGAACTCAGCTTCCTCTTCCGCATCTTTTTCCAATGAAAGGTCCCAAATTCTGAAGTCCAGATGGTTCAGGAGAGGTGTCAGTACATGGCATTTCAGCAACCCAGTGCATCTAAAATCTGAATGGGAGAAGCTAAAGAGTGAATTACGTTAGTTGATGATCTTCAGAGGTTACAGCTAATGTTGATGCTTCGTGTGGACTCCACTCGATAGATGTAATTGCTTTCTTGTGGTACTCAAAGTGTGCTACCACCGAGTCCTCCTGCCAGAGTTCCAGTATGGAAGAGAGCACAAGAAAACATTCACATGTTATACCAAGTACAAAACCAAAAATACTATCAGCAGTACAAATTGCCAAGTATGTCAAGATTCTGCGTAACACAACAAGGGTACTACCGTGCAAGTCAGCTGCAATGATTTGTGCACTGCTTACATACTAACAGTAACAAAACAATATCTACTTAAAAATAGAATAGCAAAAGCATAGCTTATCTATTTTTTCCATGTGATATACTAATAGCTTAAGAACACCTTCCTTCTAAAAAATAGCTTAAGAACACCCAGTCATGTGTAATTCTTCCCATATATTACAGAGTCAAATAGAAATCAACTTGAAATGAATTATAAAAACACAAATTCGTGAAAATGTCATAAGTTGGCTACATTCCTGAAACTCAATAGCATAGAAAGAAATACCTGAATTGTTCTAAGATCATGAACTGAGAAACTGCCATCATCAGACCCAGAAGCTATCATGCAGCTAGCAAGCCTGACAAAGCAGGTCAAAATGCATGTAAAATAGTATGCAGAAGTTATAGTACTAGTAAAATCAATCAAGTTTCCCATTCAACATACCTGTTCCATGAGATAACATTCACATCGGCTTTATGACCTTTGACAGAAATACAAGGTTTCTTCCCTGTACGTATATCCCATATTGCTATCGTACCATCAACAGAACAAGATGCAAATATGTCGGCTTCCGTGGGACTCCACTGCAAGCATATAGTGATTAAAGTTGAGACAATCACATTCAAGGAAACATATGAATAAGTAGATACATCCTTCAGTGGCATGCCTGTAGATCTTCAACACTTGCAGAGTGTCCAACAAATGGGTTTGCATCTACGTTCCAGCTGTTTGAAGTCGGTTCCCATAAGTGAATGCACTTATTGCAGTCACCTACAATAGAGAAGGCATTAATCCATGTGAAATTGAGAATGTCTATATACGAAATTAAATGATATTGAGGATTTATTTGGATGAACCACATGATGCATCAAGTTCTGAACTATGGAAACATTCTAAACACCATAGCAGATGACAACAATTGTGAAATGGACAAGATCAGATACATACCAGAAACAAGTCTTCCAGTAACAAGTGGATTCCAATCAATGGCATATCCCTCATCTTTATGGCCACTAAATACTTTCACGGGTAGGTGTTTGTGGATTATGTCGTCTTCTTTGGGTGCATCTGACCCTGACTCTGCTAAAGAATTAAGGAAGGAGCTCAAGTCCCACACCTGCATATTTAGCAACCATAGATGAGTTAGCAATGCACAAAGGAGTCAAAATGGTGCATTCTGTTTCTGGACAAAGGTTTTCAAATAAAATAGAATATGCACATATAAGACCCATTCCGTCAGTAGGCAACTAGAAAAGGGAAATGCTGTACAGGTTTAGGCAGTCATCAATCACAGCAAATGAAAAAGGAACGAGGCAAGAACTGAACTACCTGAACATGACCAGTATCTCCCCACGTAGCACTTATATGTGGTTTTTGAGTCATTGAGCGTATCCGATTTACACCTCCGGCATGAGCCACCTTTTTTAGCTGGTACATTCAAACATAGCAACAGAAAACATCACTATAGATACAAACCTTGCAGATATTGAAAGAAACTTGATTTTTTTGTGGCAGTTTAGAATCGTGATTTCGATAATAAAAACATACATGTAGGATGGGCTTTGTATCCCCATTAATTTCTTCATCTTCTTCATCACTGCTGCTGTCGCTATCCACATCAGTGTCACCATCAACTGCTGAAGCTGGTATAGGTTCCCGCTTCTTCCCACTTATGTTAGAAAGCTTGAAAACGCCAATATAGTTCCATGGAGCTTTCTCAGCCTGAACAACATGAGTTTAACTCTTGACTCAGAGATAAACTAGAGTATACTGTCAGGAATGATTATTTATAATTCCGCCAAATATTATGCCATTCCTTTAAGCTAAAATGTCCAGAGAGTAAAATTGATACAATCATGGTATAAATGCAACAACATGAGTTTTGCTGTTAACTCGGAGAGAGAAACTAAATTTTACTGCCAGAAATGATATTTACAATTACACCAAATCTTATGCCATTCCTTTGAGCTGAAATGTCCAGAAAGATTAAGATCGATACATCAAACAAAGCTGTCCCATTTATGCTTGTACTAATCCTTTAACAATCCAAATTCACACGCTTGCAATCCATCACAATTCTAGCAACAGTAATGATATAAATGCCAGTGAGAGCTCACAAAAGGTTTTTGGCATGGCTTTTCTGAGCTTAAAATCATCAATGACACACTTTTCCAATCCAAAACATCTTAACGGGAACAAAAGTCAAAATTAATTCCTGTATAAGTTATGATTTTGATAACAAAAAAGCACTATGTGATCAAAAGCATTTCAAGTTTTGGTAGTAACAATAGCAGCAATGCCTAGGTTTTGTAGGCGTAAAGATTAACGCAACCTGCGTTCCAGCCACACCATAGAATGTATGAGGGAACTCTGATCGGACGAGTCCAAGCTGATCGCGCACAACGTCAAAACTGCGACAGAAGGTTTTGTTAATTGAAAGCAGATAATATATTGTCCTGACTCCTAAAGTAATAAGCAGCAAAAAGTGGGGAAAACAGCTCTATGAGGATAAACTTTACCTCAAGCAAGACCAGCCAATGCTAAAACCTCGGAGATAATTGTAAGCCTCAGGATCAAACTGCAGCTCCTCTCCATCTTCTAGTGCATCTACACCCGGTTGCCAGACCTAAAACGAAGCACTAACCGGTTCAGTATAGCTCACACGCTCAAACAATATAAACCATCTTATACAAAAGGAACAACCCCAAAACTCAAAGCAGAAAAGGCGATTCATTTAGGCGCAACTTTATGAGCAAACACCACTATCTCGGCTACGCAAAGGGAGGGGAAGACCACACAGAATAAGATCGACTATTACTAAATCCTTCCTCACCTTAGCTGGACCAGAGGCAACCGCGGGATTGGTCGATGAGGACGCTTCAGTTTTCTGCAGCCGAGAAATACACAAGAATTAGTCAAGTGAAGCAAAGAACATGCTATGCTGGAGAGATTCAGGAGAGAGATGAAACCACAGAAATCAGAGCTCCAGAAATAATCGTATGAAACAACAGAAATATATCAGGTACGATACCAGCTTCTTGGCCTTCTTGGATTTTGCCTTCTTGGCCTTCTTGATGGTGCGACCCATGAGGGAAACGAATCTACCAACT
Organism: Hyparrhenia diplandra; assembly: GCA_015847255.1. Classification (NCBI taxonomy): domain Eukaryota; kingdom Viridiplantae; phylum Streptophyta; class Magnoliopsida; order Poales; family Poaceae; genus Hyparrhenia; species Hyparrhenia diplandra. The sequence goes on along the minus strand of JADLZK010007741.1, from coordinate 540,409 downwards.
GCAAATCGGGCGGCCGGAGCTGCTGCGACTGCGAGGGAGCGAGGGGAGGCGGCGGAGGCTGGAGGGGAACTCGGTGTTGGCGGCGGCCGTGGCTAAAGCGTCCAAACCCCACCGCTGTTCCCTCCGTTTAGACGGGCCTGGAGGCTCTGGGTGGGCCGGGCCGGATTTTCTGCAACCCTGTCACGGCTTATCTGGGCCGTTCGTACACAAGCGCGCCTCTGGCCTGCAAATCACTCCCGGTCCAGGAAGCCTTTTTTCCTATGTAGAACTTCCAGCCCATAATGAGAAGTAAATAGTTGCTCCATTTTTTTTGTTTTCCTAAATACAAGGTTATGATGTTTCCTATATATAGTATATAAAAATATAGGGGTGGTACCAATATTCAGGCTCTTGAATTCCTGGGTGGCAAACAACATATTTTTTAATGTCACAAAGAGGCATCACATTATAACACACAAATTTCTGAAGGTTGCTAGAATGAAGAGCAAATCGAATGTCTGAACTTTTTTCCAATGATCGGGCAACCTGAAGACAACTGCTTTAGAACAGAATTGTATAAGGAGCAGCTCAGGACTCTAGGATCCTTCCCAAGCCTGATTAGGAAGATGCGTGTTGCGTCTCAGTGCTAGTAGGACTTGATCAAGTTTGCTAACTAAACAAACATGTATTATTTTTGACTAATCAGACATCTTCAGTAGTGTACAACTGGCTACAATCATGTTCCTTTTTGTCTTGCTTGTGCTTGATCAACTGTAAATATGTCCCAAGGTACATTCATTTTCATAATTATTACGTAGCCTTAACGCTACTACTCTGGTAATGTAACACCAGAAATGGCTCAAAGATGGATATCAGCCCAAGAAGCTGCACCAGATTCAGCACCATGAAAACCACCTGATCACCTACACATTCAGCAAAACCAAATTGGGTGAGTATACACAAGTCCATCTTGCCTCTCTACTTTTCTTAGGAAAATATCATACCTAACAAATTTGTGCTGAATAGTAAGGTGGCAAGCTCACTTTACCTGGCAGGAAAGTGGCATCTTGGTGTTTTTGTGCCCATGAGAATCTGTATAGCAATATGCATTCAGAGTTTAGAATCGACAATTAGCTAGCTGAATGTTTTTTTTAGGGAAAGATAAATGTTGAGTAGTGGATACAACCATTATCAGAAACTAAGAGTTTTCGGACAGGTTACAGTAAATGATTGATGAGAAAAATAACATTACATTATACTCATGTAATGTTTGGAATGGAGAGATGGAAATAATTACTTACAGAGCCCCTGCACCTACTGGAGCAATTGATTTGAAGAATGACATTGCAGTTGTTGATATACCGTTTATGGTGCCTCTTTGTTCTTGGCACTGGAATTTAGTTTCAGATATATATTAGTACATTTTTTTGGTTTGATTTGTGTAAGCATACTAACCCAACAACAAATGATTCACTTGACTTCATACGTACCACAGCATTATTCTGTAGAAGGGAAATTCCTGTGTTGACAGTGATCTGTATATGTTGCAAAATAAGATTATGTACACTCAAATACTATCAAAATTATGGAAAACTACTTCTATTCATTTGCCACTATTTTATCCCTAAAAATGAAATCATTAGCTTATAAATTGTTCGGAAACTTATCATTTATTAGTTTGAACTATAAAGAATGGCTTACCGCAAGAGCACTTCTCATCATGGCTGCAGAATAAAGAGCAAAGGAAAGTTTCACTCCTGATAGGTATGTCATAAACGGATAAGTTGCAAGAACAAGTATGGACACAGCCTGCAACACATAGTTGAAATTTAAGTTATGATCATGAATAGAATTTTTAAGTTTGCTTTTTAAAAACACGATAGGTGACAACTCACAGATGCAATACGTGATGAGTTCACTGTTCCAAGAATTTTATGAACCCAGGGATAAATGAGAAGCTGGTATACTAGAAGGCTGGCACCTGAAATGTAGGGATGAAAATTAAAGCCCCAGTTAAAGAAATGAAAGGATAAATCCATATCAATGTCTATACATGCACACACGCACACCATACTGCAAAAGTTCACCAATGAGTCGGAGAGCATAGGATGATGGAATACCTGCCATAGCAAGAACCTGACCAATATCTTCAGTTGAGAAGCTAAGGCCTCCATACTTCCGATCGCTCACAGCCCATAATGAAAGTATCTAATATTGAAAGATGTACATTACAATATGAAATTAAGTAGTTAAAGGAGTACTAGATAGATAAGATGTTTCAACTCGTGAGGAATATAGGCTTAGTGAGCATCGTTTAAAATCTAAAACACCCCACTGAGAGCAATATGCTAATAAGAGGGATTCTGAGAGAATATGATTTTGTTTGTACCTCACTATATGCTGTGTCATGTAGACTAAAAAGGCAGTAAGGTAGCATAGTTGATATCCAAGCCCTGTTCTGGAGCAAACTCTTCTTGCGAGGTGAATCCCAATCACCCTCTTCTAATGACAATGCTTGAAATCTTTTGGTATCCATTGCAGGAACTTTATGTTTATGTATAGTCTCCTGTAATATAGTCACAATAATATTTCTAATAATAGCTTAACAGTGTGTCTTGAATGAAGTTAAGTGCAATACGGGCTAAGACGCTTTCGAAAAAAAAATGAAGTTATGTAAATACTATTTATTGTTTTGTCAGTATAACATAGAATACATGGCAAGCTTATTTTCTTTTTTTTTAAAAAAATGACAAATCCACTTCAGTTGTTTACATCTTGGGCATCGCACTCATGTTGCATGTTATGTTTATTGTTCGAAAAAACTATAGCACACAAAGGCAAAGAATGTGACAAATACTAGTGTTGGTGTCTCCTAAAGGAAATTTAAGCGATCAGAGTTTTTGTTAGGCTAAAGTGGCCGTACATACCGGAAGCCATTCACAAATTATGAGGACAATTGTAGCAAATGCTGATACACTTAGACAGGGTAAAAGATACGGAAATCTGCAAAATCCAACTAATTGAGCTATGATAATCTGCAAGGTGCATCATTAATTCTAGCAATTTGTAATTCCTTAATAGACAATATGTGTTGTGCTTGAATGATTCAGTACCTGCCAAAGACAGAATCTTCGGAAAATATCTGAGGATATTTCTCAGTTGGCTGTGAAAAAAGGACACTACAGTAAGAAAATGAGATATTTTTATTTTATTTATTTTTAAACTGATACCTGTGAAAGGTAACCTCCAAGAGCTGGACCAACAATCAGACCCAAAGCCCATGCCGTATTCAGCTATGATTCAAGTGCAATCAGTTGAACATATCTTCAGAATGAATAGTTATGTACTAAAATATAATGTGGGTAAGCAATAAAGAGTTTGGTTGATGAGATTATTACAATTGACTGTCCAAGTGCCTGATGTTCGGGTTGACAAACTTCAATGCAAAATGCCTGAATTGGTTTTTAAACACATGAGTTGCAAAATAGTAGATGACTTTATTCAAAGAGTAAAGTCCATTTGGTCCTAAACTTGTTCGATTGTGGCATCTCAGTCCCTAAACTTCGCAAATCGACTGTTTAGTTTTTCAAACTTGTTAGGCTATGTCATCTGTCCCTAAACTTGTAAATCACTCATTTGGGTACTCAAACTTGTTCAGTTGTGTCATCCGGGTCCCTAAACTTGATTTTGAGTTTTATATGTGTCAAAACAGAGCGAATTAAAAACTCTATATAAAAAGTAATTCGTATCTTTTTCATATGAACTCGAATGAAGACAAATTGTATATCAAAATTATAGCCATCGACGCGATGTACAACCAAGTAGTTGAAAAGTTTTTAAATTTAAACTGCTTAGGGTACCCCAAAATATTGTTGTATGTTTATAGAGTTTGAAATTTGAAGTTATCAAATAGTCTTAGATATGACATGGTTTATATGAAAGTTCAGCTATCAATATGATTTACAACTTTGAAGTTGCAAAGTTTTTAAATTTGAAGTGGTTTAGTGTTTAAATTTTAAAATCTATAAATTTATAACAATATTTTGGGATCCTAAACTGTTTTAATTGAAAAACTTGGATACAAATATTTTCTTTATCGAGTTCATATGAAACAGTTATGAATTATCTTTTTTATATAGAGTTTTTACATCGCCCTGTTTTGACTCAAATGAGACTCAAAACCAAGTTTAGGGGTTTGGATGACACAACTGAACAAGTTTGAGAACCTAAACGGTTAATTTCTAAGTTTAGGGACCGGGATGATATAGCGAAAATAAGTTTAGGGACCAAGATGACAAATAAGACAAGTTTGAGGAGCTAAATGGTCAATTTGCGAGATTAGGGACCGAGATGACACAACGGTACAAGGTTAGGGACCCGTGATAAACTTTACTCTTATTCAAACCGGTAATTTAGAAGGTACCTTTATTGGGGCAAGTACGCCATTTAGAGCACCTAGCACAAGTCTTGTAGTAATTGCCATCCAATACGTTGTACTTAGTCCAAATAGTGTGTTAAGTATGACCCTACGCATGCATGTGGGTAAATGAATTGGGTCTTTCTGCATCAATATAGAAATCGAAATCCTAGATGATCCGACTTGGAATTTCTATAATATACTACATATTTATTACATACACAGATAAGATTGAAAATGCGATGACAGGCTTCCGTCCAATACGGTCTGCGATAATGCCCCAGAAAATTGAAGAGACGCCTCTGCCCACCATGTATGATGCAGCTACAATTAATTGGAAACTGTGGCATAAGTATTTCACTTTTTATTCTATCTTCTACAATATTTGTACTCCATTTCTGGAATATGTGTCTAAATAGTGAATCGATGTTGTGGCAAAAACCATACCAAGGAAACCGGCATAAAACCCAATGTCCTGCTCTGTTTTAGCAACGTGGAAGTCCCTTACCTATATGAAATTAAAAGTGAGAAAAGAGAGATCACTAATGAGATAAGCTGGACAACATAATGGTCCATTTAAGTTAATGATGACATAAGGTTGAGTGACTTTAGAGTTCAGACTCAGTAATGAAACTGCTTGGGTGTTGTGTTGTGTTGTGTTGTGTCGTGTCATGTTGTATTGTTTGTTCAGCTGGTCTTGGCTTCTTCTCTTAATGAAAAGACACGCGAAGACGTGTTCGAGAAAAAAAACTGCTTGGGTGTGGAAATATATACTAATATTGTCACATGTCCAATGCGAACCATGAACCATGGCGGAGAAACGGGCCAACATGGACCACAGAAGGGGCACGATCCGGGCCCAATGTCACACCCTAGGGTTGAACACACGTGGGAGGGAGGGGGCATCGCCGCCGCCGGTCTCGCTGGGACTATAAATACTAGCGGCATATGATCGTTGCAATCAAGAAAAAAAATATCCAAAAGGATTTAGTCCTCTCCTCTCTCTCCTCCCCTGTGCCTCTCTCTCCCGCTGCCGCCACTCCTCTGCTCTGCTCTAGTGCTGCCGCCCTAGCCCACATCGCTGCCACCTCCACCTCCATAGCTGCCACCCTCTAGGGCACCTCTACCGCTACGCTTGTTACATTTGGTATTCGGAGACCAACTCAATCCTATGGACATCCATGGTCTCCACCGCTGACATCAAGCAGCAGATCACGAACTTCTACACCACCGTGAACAACTGCTTTGACAAGATCGATCGGAACCTCGCCAACCTCAAGGTTGCGTTGACCCGCATAGCCTAGACGTCCTAAGGAGGACACCGCTGATGACATACACAAGGTGATCGATAATTGGAATAAGTTTTAGGAGTTGTTCACTTTCCATGAAAATTCTTCTCGATGGGCATACCCACCTCAAGTGGAACTCACCACTCTGGAGAGCGTGCACAAAGGAGACGCACCACCACCAACAATTCCGTCCTCACAGCTTCCTCAATCGATAACAGATCTAAACTGCCTTAAGAGGAAATCTATGTAGCACTTATATCCACATCTGTAATAATCATTGGGTCCTAGGTCATCCACAACGTGAACATCAACCATGACTACAATCACCTTTGACTACATCAACACCTAGGAGATCATCAAGGAGGTGTCGAACAACTTGTTTGTCACACTAGCAGCACTATGACCGCCCTCGCTGCCATGCCCAGACCAGATCAGTGACAATGAGTATGCTTTGGCCGTTCATCTTCAGGGCATCGCCCTCCATCAACAGCAGTACTAGCCCACTGTTGCCCGACGCTCAACGCAACAACAAGGATTCACGTCCTAAGGAGATCCCTGACATCAACACAACCATCCAACCAAGACACGAGGTAATACCTATGGCACAACTCTAATTTCTGCTTCCCCATATGACAACAACTCCACCAACCCAGGACTACGATGGCATCACCGCAGCGGCCATCTGGTCACCAATACTTCAACATCCCACACTAGGGAAGCGCTAACCACCATTTTCAACAACCAGAAAATAACCACGGTGCCCGCCAACTCATCCACAACTCCATCCATAGATCGGTGCTCGCTTGACGGTGCCAACCTATGATGGCTCCAATGATCCAACACTATGGATCTATTAGATGCAATTATCCTTCAAATTGCAACACCTATCATCAGACCAACACATTAGGTATGCAACTTTTCATGTGGCAGGTGCCACTCATCCTTGGTACATTCTTGTAATAAAGGAGACACCGTTCTCCGAGTGGGACACCTTCATTAAGGACCTCACATGCGACTTCCGCCCCTCGTAGAACCATGACTCACTTGGAACATGGCTTCCCCATGACATGATGTCAATATGAAAGACTATATCGACACATTCCATGCCTACGTACAATGCGTTGGCATCGCCAACAAGCTCCATCGAGTCCACCATCTCATCACCGACCTTAGAGACACACTTTAGGAGGCTATCAATTAGCATCGCCCCCGTGAGATGGCAGTGGCCACCCTCCTAGCACAGGCCCTATAGGGCATGCCACCCAAAGCCCCAACACCTCATGAGCTCTTACTGACACCTACCTCAACGACATCACCGACTTTACCATGCTCTGTCAAGTAACGATGGACAACAACGAGTTCCTAGTCATCTTTGCGACCATTGAGCTCTAGATCATGGCTCCACCAAGGTTGCTACAGCACGACGTCATCCTCTACAATGCAAAAACCTACTACATCTAATTGATTTCTCCACCACTGAATGGAGTGCAAAAATCCCTGGGGATGACGACTCCATAGCTCCTTGCAATCATTCTTCCCACGACAACATCCACATTGAAAACACAACAAACCACAATGACTCTCCATAAACCATACTATTCAGGCGCCCATGGCCACAAGGCACCACCTTGCCAACCATGATCATCCTCATCAACATCCTTGACTATCAACTACTTTACGTCATGAATGCCCACGTTGGCATCTGCTGCAATGAACCTCGCTTGTCATCGAACGTGTTTGCTAATGGTGAGTTTATTCTCGTCAACATGCTCATCTTGGCTACAACACGTCGACCTTGTACCACCGCCTTCCGGGCTACATCCACCTCAACATCGACAATCATTTACACGATCGTGCCTCTACGCCACGAACCATGCACTAGCTCTACATCGACAACAACATGGAAGCACTGGAACATCAAACTCCTATGTCTTGGGCTACTTTGGCTCCCACCGCTACTACTTCATGATCATCGCCAATGACATCCACAATGAACTAGCCGATGACACCTTGGAACATCTACTTATTCAAATTAAGGAGGCACCTTAGAGCGACAGCCTCCTAGGTCATATTTCGGCACGAGGACATGCCAAGTGGATTCATATGGGAGTATTGTCACATGGCCAACGTGGACCGTGAACTTCAGCGGAGAAAACAGGACAACAAGGCCTCGAGGAGGGGCACTAGCTAGGCGCCACATTGTGCCCTAGGGCTGCACACATGTGGGATGGAGATGGGCTGCAAACATTGTCGCCGTCATGTTACCTTATCGAGACTTAGTAGATTTGAAATAGTTGATTAGCTAAGGAATCAAGTTTGACTTTTAGGAAAGAAGAATACAATCACGTATGGATTTCCTAGAGTTTGCTTAGGCATCAAGTCACGTCGGGACTATAAATACTAGCGGCTTGTAATAGCTAAAAGGCTTTTGTTCTCTCCTCTCTCTCCTCCCTTGCGCCTCTCTCTCTAGCCACCGCCGCTCCCATGCTCTACCCTAGCGCTGCCACCCTTCGCAACTGCTACCACCCTAGCCCAGGCCGCCACTACCTCCACCTCCATAGCCGCCGCCCTCTAGGGCACCTCCGCCGCTACGCTTGTTAAATATATTATATGCTCACAACAACAAAAAATACACATGCTTATGTTTGCAAAGACCCAAGCCTAGACTGGAACACACTCAGTGTGTCATGCATAGTTCTACATTAATGACTAGGTAAGAGAAGACATACCATGAAATACATGAAAGGGAAGAGGCACGTGATTGGTAAAGCTGAAAAATGGCACAAAGGATAAAAAAACAAAACTTTTGTTAGAACCAGAACGCTGCAACGTACATTCGATCGATGGATTGATCGATATAATAAATGATTAGTAAAGCACGTGCATGCAGGCAGGAGATGATGGAAGGGTCAATGTAGATCAGGAAGCACACTGTGGGTACTTGTGGCACAAAACCCCAAAACAACAATTAATTAATTAATTTAGAACTGAGAGTAGGTACTATAATGGGTGAGTAGCAGGCGAAATATGACGTGGAAGGGAGAGAAATGGAGAGAGAGACAGTGAGACAGGCGTCTCCCAAGTCGCCCGCAGGAAGCCAGCGATTTGCGCTGCTGCTGGGATTGGACGAGCTTGCTGCCCTACATTAAATGGCAGTGGGGTCCACCACTACTATGCGCCATGTCATCAGCGCGAGTCGCCAGCAGGGAGCGGAACTATTAGCGTTGCTTTGAGGGTAAGAGTGAGTAGCAGTGTATCCTCAAATCGAACCGTGAGCTGAACTGGATGTTTGATTACCGAACCAATCACACTGCGGGCATCGAACCGTGGTATGGCAGAGCAAAAGCGGTTCATACATAGAGGAGGTAATGGGCTTATAGCCAAGCTAAGGAGAGAGGTGAGAGCTTGGCTCTCATGCAAGCACTAAGATGAGACCAGAAGCATAGGTGTTAGTGGATCCAAATACCAAGTGTTGTGAGGAGGAATGGGACACAGATTTGTTTAAAACAAATAGGAGACACTCTTGACTATTCTTACTTGGCTTATATCCAAGCAACTTGACTCTATTATTGACCATGCTATTACTGTTCGCACCATGTACAATAAAAAATAGCAGCACAACTCCCAAGTCACTTGCACATGGAGTAAAAGAAAACTTTATATGAATTAGTACTAGAGTATCGCAACACCATGTACAATAAAAAATAGCAGCACAACTCGTAAGTCACTTTCACACAGAGTTAAAGAAAACTTTATATGGAATAGTACTAGGGTATCGTAACACCATGTATAATAAAAATAACAGCATAACTCGCAAGTCACTTGCACATGGAGTCAAAGAAAAGCTTTATATGGAGTAGTACTAGAGTACCGCAACACCATGTATAATAAACAATAGCAACACAACTCGCAAGTCTCTCTTATACATGGAGTTAAAGAAAACTTTATATGGAGTAGTACTAGAGTATCGTAGCACCATGTACAATAAAATATAGCAGCACAACTCGTAAGTCACTTTCACATGTAATTGAAATAAGAAAATTTTATACGGAGTAGTACTGGAGTAGTACTTTTTAATTGTTTCATTGACCCGGCAAGGGATGGAGACCGAGATCGATTTTTAAATGACTTGTGTCACTCTCAGTTCGATGTTAATTAGGACTGAGGCTGCCCTTATTGGCCGTGGTACTTAGCAGTTTGCAGCACGCATATTTTACTTTTTGGCCATGAGAATAGCATGCATGTTAGTAGTTTGAGTTCCCCTGGCATCAATGCATGTGGTGGGTTGGTGGTGGTGGCATCCCTTGCTATTTTTTGTGTCTCCCGGTCATGTCTCCGGCGTTGACCCACGCTCTCCGGCACCGGCCATCGAGCGGCCGGGGAGGCATTCTCTGATGACCTAGCTAGAGCTAGCTAGGTGCAACATCGATCGATAGCTATAGCCTGGCATCGATCATGAGCTGTTTTTTTTTGTGTTTTGTGGCACAACACTACTATATGCAGGCAAACTGTGTCTAAATGCAGATTTACATGTCTAGCGAAGAACTAACTCGATCGAACCCAGTTGATGACTATCTAGCTAGATTGGAACGACTAGATTTTGTTTGAGCGCAAATACACTAGCTAGAAGCATGCATGCATGTCGGTTGATGAGTACTAGTAGAGATGAATATGATAGAGGTGTATGCATATATATGTAACGGACGAGAGGCCGATACGTAGTACGTACATGAGGCGAGGGTGGTGACGGCGACGAAGAACAACTCCTTGTAGGGGATCCTCCCGTCGCTGCTCGCCTTCCGCCGCTCCATCGCGCACCCAGGGCAACCCTCCACCACCGGCGGCAGCGCTTTTCCTCGCTGTCCATCTCGATGCCTTCTTCTTCTGCTTCCGGTCGTCACCTAGCCTGCCCAAAAACCAACACCACACACTGGCACGGAAAGTAGCTCAGCCGCTGATGAAGAAGCACTAGCTGTCTCTCTGCTTTCCTTTATATGTTTATGTGATACTAGTACGATATATGGAATACTATAAGTCCTCAAATTTTCATTCATAGAAGCCAGTATATATAGGTTACAATTAAGGTCTTGAAACGTGACTGAACACGTTTCATCTTCTAGACGCTTTATGTTCTATAATAGTCCCTCGCAGTTTCAACGAGGAACGTACATTGAGGCTGGAGCGGAAGTTGACTAAGATAGCTATGGGCAGTCCTTTAGTAAATATATCCGCGTACTGAAGAGATGTGGGAACATGAGAGCCACATGCTCCCGAACAAAATATAGAAAGATACACAGCATTTGCAAATAAACAAGAGTAGCGTGTCAGCGGACGTCGGAGTTCTCCAAATAGTTGACGAAGCCAGCAAGCCTCAGCTACAACATTTGCAACACCTCTATACTCTACTTCAGTACTTGATCGCGACACGGTGTCACTACCGCACAGACGGCCTCCACCGAGTGCCAGATAGTGTACCGAGCGCCCTATGATAAGCGCTCGGTAGAGTTAAAATGTACCGAGAGGCTCGCTCGGAGGAGTACAACCCTCGGTAGTGCTCCCTCCACCGAGAGCTCACCGCTCGGTGACCACAGGCTCTCGGTACCTAACACGTTCACCGAGCGGCCATCCCTCGGAAAACATAGACTCTCGGTACAACATAACTTCACCGAGAGCCAGCCCTCCGTAAACTTATGCACTCGGTTGTGTTGACGCCCCGGCGTCCGGCAAGAGCCTCACACAGCCTATGCCGTCAACTCTACCGAGAGCGGCGTTAGGCGCTCGGTAGAGTTTGGTAGTTTTACCGAGGGCCAGAATGCAGGGCCCTCTATAAAATCATTGTACCGAGCGGCAAAGTCCGGTCGCTCGGTGAAATTATCTTCTTTTTTTTTTTGAATTTTGGATCCAAATTTTTTGTGTGGTTTGTACAATGTCTCATAGCTCATGTTCAAATTTGAGAATTTTTCAAAATTATTTAGTATATATTTTGATTTTATTTCTTTTTAATTGAATTTTCTTGTATAAGTCAAATTTGAACTGAAGCCATTCGAATAGAGGGCAAACATGAACCAAAAATGAGATTCATAATTGTGAGTGCAATGTGAGGCCTCATCCAGGGATAGACCCAAAACTTTGAACATGTCGCTTATGGAACATGACCATTCACTTGCGGGTGATTAGTTTTTTAATTATAGAAAATGCAAACGAAGTTGAAAAATCTTGAAACTTGTTGATTTGTCGTGATATTGTATGCGTAGACACATGAAAAAAAGTTTGGTAAGGTTTCATCAACGTTGGCTCAAATTATGGTTGAAACCCGGGACATATATTACAAGTGCACGTCCGAGGCATCCGTGTCTTGAGCACATCTGTAAGGATTGTTTCGTTTTAATTTTAATAAAAGCACAGTAGGGGCTCAAACCCCTCCTGTTCTCCCTCAAAAAAAGTGCACATCCCAGGCCGCCGAGCTCCCTCGGCGAGCACACAATGGGCCGGACAACCATGCACTTCCCGCCGCCAACCGAAGTTCTCGCTGGCCCACCGAAAGGCGCGTCTCCGCTTGTCGATCTTCCCTATCGCCCAAGGAGAGGGGGCGCAAACGCACGAAGACGCACGGAATCGCCGACAAGCAGTGTAGACCGAGCCAGTCCTCCCCGCCGCCTTGGTGAGCGGGTTGCCCTTCCAAGTAGGTATTCTCACCAACACCTTGTCTACAATCCGGCCGCCAAATGCGCCATGGCCCAAACCTCATGACATAGAGGGGGCCCGGGTATGTAACCGGGAGTCTTGTCGACGGCAGGGAACACCTCCCCGAACCGATGCCACAACCGCCTCGGTGCACCGGATCGGCGTGATGACACTCTTGTCGAGGTTGGTCGCTAAGCCGGAGGCACCCGATGAAAGAGCTCCGTGACTTGCCCGATGCAATCGAAGTCCGATGGGGCGAAGGGAGGGCATTCTTGTGGAAAGGTTCAGATGAGGTGAAGGGAGGGCATTGCCTGGTCCGATGGGCCAAGGTACAAAAACCAAAACAATTGGGAGGGTTAGAGTACTGGATTTGGAGTTTTTTGGCGGGGCTTTTGCGCTTAAGATGGTTGTGGTATCAATGGACTGAACCCTTGATCGACCATGGGTGGGCACGACGCATTACCCGCAATGAGGTAGACAAGCAACTCTTCGAGCAAGCACACTTGCTACCTTAGGAAATGGGCATCGGGTGAGGTTATGGGAATCCACTTGGCTCTGCGGCTATGCGCCCTCGGGATCCGGCACCAGGTCTGTATAAACTAGCGTGGAGAAAGAATCAGAATGTCAAAGAGGATTTGCATAACAATAATCGGACAAGGGGTCTTTGGAGAATGACTTGGCGGATGAAATGGCTGAATTAGTGTCGCCAGGCCTTGATCGAGGGTGCAACTAACAGAAGCTGAGGACGGAATCAAATGGAAATGGACAGAAATGGCCTGTGCACGGCAAGTTCAGCCTATGCGGCGCAATTAGTTGGATCGCTCTGCAGCTTTGAAAGTATGGCTATTTGGAAAGCAAAAGCGTAAGGAAAGCACAAGTTTTTTGCTTGGCTCTTGGTGCAGCGGAAGATTCCAACTGCTGATAAACTCCTAGCAAGGAATTGGCCCTGTGATCCGTCATGCCCTCTATGCGATCAGGAGCTCGAATTGGCTGACCATTTGTGTTTACAGTGTGTCTTTGCTCAGGAAGTCTGGTTCCTGGTGGCAGTGGCACAATGGTAGGAGGGGCTAGTACAAGTGCCAGGGTGCAATGCTGGCCTGGAGGAATGGTGGAACATGGCACTGCTGGGTTGTTCAGGACTGATCAAGAAACAAAGGGCGTCAATCATTTCAGTCAAAAAAAAAAAAAGGCGTCAATCATGATCTACACCACATGGAATATTTGGAAGGAGCGCAACTGAAGAGGTCTTTTTTTTTAATGGAAAATCAGCATTTTGCAGCTGATCAAGGATGAAATGGCAACAAGATCTACTGCCTGCGAGTTAGAGCATCTCCACGGGTTTGCCACATTTTTGGCAAATCTTGAGTTTTGTCAACTTCTAAAAGATATGCCAAGTTGGCGGCGGCCGTGGCTGTATACGTAGCGTCCAAACCCCACCGCTACAGCAGAAAGCTTCGTGTTCCCTCCGTTTAGAAGGGCCGGAAGGCTCTGAGTGGTCCGGGCCGGATTTTCCGCAACCCTGTCACGGCTTATCTGGGCCATTCGTACACAGCCTCTGATCTGCAAATCACTCCCGGCCCAGGAAACCTTTTTTTTTCTAAGTAGAACTTCCAGCCCATAATGAGAAGTATATAGTTGCTCCATTTTTTTTTGTTTTCCCTAAATACAGGGTTATGATGTTTCCAATATAAAACTATAGTAGGGGAGGTGCCAATATTCAGGCTCTTGAATTTCGTAGCAAACAACATATTTTTTTAATGTCACAAAGAGGCATCAAATCACAACACATAAATTCCTGAAGGTTGCTAGAATGAAAAGCAAATCGAACGTCTGAACCTTTTTCCAATGTAAAATTGGGCAACCTGAAGATGGCTGCTTTAGAACAGAATTGTATAAGGAGCAGCTCAGGACTGTAGGATCCTTCTGATTAGGAAGATGCGTGTTGCGTCTCAATGCTAGTAGGACTAGATCAAGTTTGCTAACTAAACAAACATTTATTATTTTTGACTAATCAGACATCTTCGGTAGTGTACAACTGGCTACAATCATGCTCCTTTTTGTCTTGCTTGTGCTTGATCAACTGTAAATATGTCCCAAGGTACATTCAATTTCATAATTTCTTCTAGCCTTAACACTATTACTCTGATAATTCAGGTAACACCAGAAATGGCTCGATGGTGGATATCAGCCCAAGGAGCTGCACTAGATTCAGCACCATGAAAACCACCTGATCACCTACACATTCAGCAAAACCAAATTGGGTGAGTATACACAAGTCCCTCTTGCCTCTATACATTTCATAGGAAAATATCATACCAAACAAATCTGTGCTGAACAGTAAGGTTGAAAGCTCACTTTGCAAAGAAAATGAATCTTGATGCAAATTAATAGTAGACTCATAGTTTACCTGGCAGGAAAGTGGCATCTTGACGCTTTTGTGCCCATGAGAATCTGTATAATCCATATGCATTCAGAGTTTAGAATAGACAGTTAGCTAGCTGAATGTTGAGAGCAATGGACACAACCATTATCAGAAACTAAGAGCTTTCGGACAGGTTACAGTAAATGATTGGTGAGAAAAAATAACATGACATTATACTCATGTAATGTTTGGAATGGAGAGATGGAAATAATTACTTACAGAGCCCCTGCACCTACTGGAGCAATTGATTTGAAGAATGACATTGCAGTTGTCGATATACCGTTTGCGGTGCCTCTTTGTTCTTGGCACTGGAATTTAGTTTCAGAAATATATTACATTTTTTTGGTTTGATTTGTGTAAGCATATATACTAACCCAACAACAAATGATTCACTTGACTTCATACGTACCACAGCATTATTCTGTAGAAGGGAAATTCCTGTGTTGACAGTGATCTGTATATGTTGCAAAATAAGATTATGTACACTTAAATACTATCAAAATTATGGGAAACTAGTTCTATTCATTTGCCACTATTTTATCCCTAAAAAGGAAATCTTTAGCTTATAAATTGTTCGGAAACTTATCATTTATTAGTTTGAACTATAAAGAAACAATGGCTTACCGCAAGAGCACTTCTCATCATGGCTGCAGAATAAAGAGCAAAGGAAAGTTTCACTCCTGATAGGTATGTCATAAACGGATAAGTTGCAAGAACAAGTATGGACACAGCCTGCAACACCATAGTTGAAATTTAAGTTATGATCATGAATAGAATTTTTATGTTTGCTTTTTAAAAAACACGATAGGTGACAACTCACAGATGCAATACGTGATGAGTTCACTGTTCCAAGAATTTTATGAACCCAGCGATAAATGAGAAGCTGGTATACTAGAAGACTAGCACCTGAAATGTAGAAAAAAAAAATTAAAACCCCAGTTAAAGAAATGAAAGGAGAAATCCATATCAGTGTCTATACATGCACACACGCACACCATACTGCAAAAAGTTCACCAATGAGTCGGAGAGCAGAGGATGATGGAATACCTGCCATAGCAAGAACCTGACCAATATCTTCAGTTGAGAAGCTAAGGCCGCCATACTTACGATCGCTCACAGCCCATAAGGAAAGTATCTAATAATGAAAGATGTACATTACAAGATGAAATTAAGTAGTTAAAGGAGTACTAGACAGATAAGATGTTTCAACTCATGAGGAATATAGGCTTAGTGAGTATCATTTTAAATCTAAAATACTCCACTGATAGCTGTATGCTAAATAAGACAGGGATTCTGAGAGAGTTTTTTTTGGCACCTCACTATATGCTGTGTCATGTAGACTAAAAAGGCAGTAAGGTAGCATAGTTGATATCCAAGCCCTGTTCTGGAGCAAACTCTTCTTGCGAGGTGGATCCCAATAACCCTCTTCTGATGACAATGCTTGACATCTTTTGGTATCCAGTTCAGGAACTTTATGTTTATGTATAGTCTCCTGTAATATAGTCATACTAATATTTCTAATAATAGCTTAACAGTGTGTCTTGAATGAAGTTAAATAAATACTATTTATTTATTATACTATTTATTGTTTTGTCAGTATAGCATAGAAGGGATATAAAAAGTGTTTTTACTTTTTTTTTTTGCAAAAACGATGCTAGTCCACTTCAGCAGTGTTGATATATCTCAGGCAGCGAACTAATGCTGCATGTTATGTTTATTCTTCTGGAAAAAAAAGTTATAGCACACACAAGGGGCAAAATGTAACAAATACTAATGTTAATGTTCCTAAAGGAAGTTTAAATCATCAGAGCTTTTGTTAGGTCTAAGTGTTACATACCGGAAGCCATTCACAGCTTATGAGGACAATTGTAGCAAATGCTGATACACTTAGACAGGGTAAAAGATATGGAAATCTGCAAAATCCAATTAACTGAGCTATGATATTCTGCAATGTGCATAATTAATTCCTAGCAATTTGTAATTCCTTAATAGACAATATGTGTTGTGCTTGAATGATTTACCTGCCAAAGACAGAATCTTTGGAAAATATCTGAGGATATTTCTCAGTTGGCTGTGAAAAAAGGATACTGCAGTAAGAAAATGAGATATTTTTATTTTATTTTGTTTATTTTTTGAACTGGTACCTGTGAAAGGTAACCTCCAAGAGCTGGACCAACAATAAGACCCAAAGCCCATGCCGTGTTCACCTATGATGAATTACACTCAGTTGGACTAATCTTCAAAATGAAAGAGTTACGTAATAAAATATAATGTGGGGAAACAGTAAAGAGCTTGGTTGATGAGATTACAATTGAGAGTCCAAGTGCCTGATGTTCAGGTTGACAAACTTCAGCGCAATATGCCTGAAATGGTTTATTATAAATGTAACTTCAAATTCAGCATACTCTGTTTTAAACACATGAGTTGCAAACTATTTATTGAAACTGGTAATTTAGAAGTACCTTTATTGTGGCAAGTAGGCCATTTAGAGCACCCAGCACAAGTCTTGTAGCAATTGCCATCCAATACGTTGTACTTAGACCAAATAATGTGTTAAATATGACCCTACAGAACGCATGCATGAGGGTCTTTCTGCATCAATATAGAATCCAAATCCTAGCTAGATGATTTGACACTTGGAATTTCTGTAATACATACACAGACAAGATTGAAAATGTGATGACAGGCTTCCTTCCGATACGGTCTGCGATAATGCCCCAGAAAATTGAAGAAAACCTCTGCCCACCATGTATGATGCAGCTACAATTAATTGAAAACACTGGATAAGTATTTCACTTTTATTTGTTATTTTCTACAATATCGGTACGTACTCCATTTTCGGAACATACATGTGTCTAAATTGTAAATCGATGATGAGGTGAAAACCATACCAAGAAAACCAGCATAAAATCCAATGTCTTCCTCTGTTTTAGCAATGTGGAAGTCCCTTACCTATATGAAATTAAAAGTGGACAAAGAGAGATCTCTAATGAGCATAAGCAAGACAACATATAATGATCCATTGAAGTTAATTATTTCAATAGGTTGAGTGACTTCAGACTGAGTAAACTGCTTGGGTGTGGAAAT
Organism: Hyparrhenia diplandra; assembly: GCA_015847255.1. Lineage (NCBI taxonomy): Eukaryota > Viridiplantae > Streptophyta > Magnoliopsida > Poales > Poaceae > Hyparrhenia > Hyparrhenia diplandra. The sequence goes on along the minus strand of JADLZK010007741.1, from coordinate 522,531 downwards.
ATAATATCCTCATGCACATGTTTGCAAGACTCAAGCCAAGACTAGAACACATTCAGTGTAGCATAGTTGTACAATAAATCGATAATGACTAGGTAAGAGGACATGACATACCATGAAATACAGGAAGGGGAAGAGGCACGTGATTGGTAAAGCTGAAAAAAGGCACACAGGAGAAAAAAATAAATTTAAAACGAAACTAGCTTTTTGTCAGAACCAGATCGCCGCAATGTTGGATCGATGGATCGATCGATCCAGTAAAAGGCTAGTAAAGCACATGCAGGCAGGCAGGATGATATGCAGATCAGAATGCAAAGGAGCAAGAAAAGCAGCAGGTAGGCAGATAGACATGTTCGTTATTAGTCTCAACGTGAACGAGAGCTGGTTACTTCTTCTGTGCCCTTACTTTGGATATAATATAATGGATCGGACTAATGGTAAACTGACATGCTCCATAATTAAGTCTTATGCAGAAGCTCGATTAAGCCTTATACTAGCTAGCATCTGATTGAACAACTCACACTACAAGATATCGAATATTTGGATGTACTAATCTTTCCTGCTTTCAGAAATTCCTAGTAAAACAATGGCCTCCGGTTGGTGTTGGGAGAGCTAACAGCTAAGCCTCTTCTCTTCTTCAGTAAAAAGATTGAGGACCAGCTACAGCGATCGACATGCATATATAGATCCTACCTACTGTTTTGGATCTTGGCATTGGCAGCATTCTATACATGAGAATATGCATGTTGGTCGTTTGAGTTCCTGTCATAGGTGGGGCCAATGCATGGTGGCATCCCTATTAGCTATTTTTTGTGTCTCAGTTCATGTCTCCGGCGATCGTTGGATGCGCATCTCCGGCGCCGGCGGACCAGCGAACAGAGATGGATGGACACGAATATGATAGACAGAGGTCAATGCATGTCTGTAACAGAGACGGGTAACGTACATGAGGCGAGGGAGGTGACGGCGACGAAGAACAACTCCTTGTAAGGGATCCTCCCGTTGCTGCTCGCCTTCCGCCAATCCATCGCGCAACCGGGGCAACCTTCCACCGCCGCCGCCGGCAGCAGCAGCGGCGCTTTTTCGTCGCTGTCCATCTTGATGCCGGCGACGCTTTTAGGTGGAGGCGGCTACCTACCAGAGCTGGGGTTTGGCTCAATGGCTCCTCCTCACTGCTGCCAACTGACTAACTCTTATAACTGATGAGGAAGTCAGGGAGAAGCGCGCGCGTGGACGACGGCGGAGAACGGAGGCGACGGAGAGAAGCGAGTTTAATTTGCAGGCTGATGGCGATGAAAGACTGGGCCTCGCGCCTCTATAACTACTGGCCCATGAAAAATTAAACAGCATATTATGGGGATTTGGGCCACGGCCATTAGAAAGCATACAAGGGGCCGTGGACATGGCCGAAATCCGCCCGTCCCCATTTCTAACCATCATGTTGTTATAGTTTCATTTTAGCTTATGGTTTACAAAATCTCAAAAAACAAAACAAAAAAAAAAAAAAAGCTTATGGTTTACAAGTTATTACAGTTAGGAGTTAGGACATATTATAGTATATGATGGTTGGTCAATCATGCTGTTTATCATGGACGGAGCCAGCAGTGGGGCGGGTGGGGCTCTAGCCCCAGCCCCCCTAAAAATCCTGTAATCAAGGTTAATTACTGTAGCAAAAACAAAAATCACCATTAAATTTTTGTGCAAATTAACATCTCCTTTGTTTCAGCCCCACCTAAAATTTTTTTCTGGCTTCGTCATTGCTGTTTATGATGCATGGCCATACAAGCGGCATATGTATAAAAATTAGGAAATACCATGGAGGGACATATATGGGTGAATTCTTGTGTGCACTGTACTCTGTAATGAAACAGTAGATGAGATTATAGTACCCTCACATTGCAAAAGAAATATATATTCCAGTTGTTATCCGATATTGATCCATACACAATAAACACCTCTCTAGTAGTAGAGATAAATGAAGCATGAAGGCAAACTTCAGCAGATCTGCTCTGGAATGGCTAGAAATGGCTTGAATGTCCAAATGAGTTCAAAAAAGATGACAATGTCTAGAAGGAAGAACACCATCTGATCACCTGTTTATGTACAAAACAAATAATGCAGTGATAAACTGAATGATCGATATAAAAGATCATAACTTCTTTTATCACAGTATAACATTGTTTTTTATATAGCTGTTTGGGCACTAACGTAGAAATGTAGCACTCCCTCTAGAATAATTAATTCTTGTTAATAACTATACAAAAATAAGTTAGTTTTCCATGAAATGGTTTCTCAATTATGGTTTTATGAAAAAAACCAAATATAGTTTAAAAAAGTTTGATCGTTTTGTCATATTGCATTGTTACCTGGAAAGAGGAAAGCATGTTGGCGTTTTTGTGCCCATGAAAATCTGCATTAATATATCACTTTGATGTCAATTACTCCTTAACATATACATCAGTTTACATATCACATTTAATTTAGAGCAAATAATGATTTTGATATATATTCAAGGATGATTCTATTTAATAGCATATCATCAATGTGGACCTCACTTCTAGAGTAATTTGATATGGAACCTCTAATTAGTTTAATACATTGACAAGCTAAAGTTTTACTGGACATATATTGTACATGTACTTAGGTGCAACCTTTCATACTAACCAATATCCCAAGGTAAAAGGGAGATGCACCATTATTAGCTTTGAACCATTATCATGGGAGAAAGAGATGTAACAAGGTGAAAATCTATGAATGGTACATACTCCTATAACTTTGGACAAATTGACAATACCTTTTATCAAACATATAAATGTTATTTACTCCATTAGTATTGCATGGAATTAATACTACAAGTTTTTTGTATTAATGTGTATCATGTTGGAATGTAAAGCCAAAACTTGCAATATGTGAATCGAGATGCTTCTAAGAACTTAAACTATGAAGAAAGATTATAAAGTATACCGAAAAATCCAAAAAGAAAACTCCATTCATGCGATCTTGAAACTTAGTTCTTACAAAATGGTACTTACACAATACCAGCTCCTGCTGGGGCAAATGCCTTGAAAAAAAGACATTAGCGTAGTTGCTAAGCCATTTGCGCTTGCTCTTTGCTCTTGAGCCTTTTATTCCATATAATGGTGTATTTTAAAGCTTGCATATATAGGACAATTTACTTAAATTGAAATAAATTGTTAAGAATCATACCACCGAATTATTCTCAAGAATAAAAGAGCATGTTACAACGGTAACCTAAAATGTATACAACAAACTATTGTTAGATGATATTAACAAAATCTATTTTGTGTGTTGCCTCCATTTATAGTAAGAAAGATATAGCATAGAACAACATAAATATGTGTGAGTGCAATAGATGTACCCCCATTAATTTTCTCTTTATCAATATGAACCATATTTTATCATTACTATATCTATCATATAAGAACACACAAAATCTTTATCAAATAAAAATTCACTTTTTAGAAATAAACTATTTATATCATTACGATGCATAAGTTTTATGTGATATTAATTTTTTTAGCAAAATAAACAACTAACACAAAGAATTATATATATACAAACCATATCTTTGTTATAAAGTTAAGAAAAATAGAACAAGCATGTATGATAGTACCAATCGATGCTTTATGTATGCATGCAAGGGTACTCACAACTAAATTGTTTTTCAACATTGATGCAATATTCACTGCAACTGATAACCATGGCTTTGACAGATGTGTCATTGGTGGATAAGTAAAAAGGAGCACCATAGACAGAATCTGCAAGAGATGGCCAAATTAGCATTATTTTTATTTGATGTGCTTAAAGTAACATAAAAATTACATATCATTCATACTCACAGCTGCAATACGAGAAGCATTGACAGGCCCAAGGACTTTTACAATACGCGGATAAACAAATGTTTGGTACAAAAGGATGCTAGCACCTAAAAATGACATCAACATAAATGGTATTACCAAATGTGGAAATTAAATTAAAGTAGTTCTCATTAGTTTTTATCAATAATAAAATTATGCGATATGAGCATATATTACAATACTCATATTTACTTATAACTCTATTTCATTTGTTTTAACATTGATATATAAATCTAACAAATTAAGCATATATGGGATATTTATTTCATGGATCTACCTAAAAAAACTCACAAATCTACTTTATTTATCTTGGTAATAGATGAAAAGAAATATGTAGACATCAATGCTTTGGTATATTTATTATATCATCATGACACCTGTAACTGCAAGCACTTGACCGACATCCTCAGGCGAGAAACCTAGTCCTCCATACTTCTTGTCGCTTTCAGCCCATAGAGAAAATATCTAAAAAATGTAAATGTAAAATATAAAGTTAGATGATAAAAGAAACTAAACTTTTTATGAACTAAGGGGTTTTGGTTCCTAAGGGAATAGAAAATAATTGAAAGTATGTAATGTGTAATTTGCTATTATTACTGAATATGGATTGTAAAAAACAAAAGAAGTCAAAATTTCTCTCTCTCTCTCTCTCTCTCTCTCTCTCTCTCTCTCTCTCTCTCTCTCCCTTTTCATCTGTATATATATATAATAAGAACAAACCTCTGTGTAAGCCATATCATCAAAAGAGGTGATGCAGAATAAGATAATGGATGACATCAATGGCCAATTCTTAAGCAAGCTCTGATTTGTAGTTGAACTATTTTGTTGCTCAAAAAACTCTTCGATTACTTGATCTTCAGTTTTGTGATGTTTGTGCTTATGCAATGTCTCCTGCAATTTTATGAAACACTCTTTTATCTCAAAAAAATCAATATAGTGAGTACAAATTATCAAATAAATCATGAATGGTCCAACAAGAACACAAAATGTGCAACAATCCATATAGACAAATTTAGTAGTTTTACTAATAGATAGGTAACTACCAAAAAGGTATTTGTTCCTACATGATATAGAAAAAGGCTTGTGTTGGGACATGGTCTCCGTGCACCAGGCGGAGGTGTCAAAACCGTGCAAACGAGCTTAAATCGGGAAGCTTCGCTAACCAAGTGAAACTTCGTTCGAATCTATGTCTGCATTTCGCAGGTTAAGTAGCAAAGCAAGGAGAGGAGTCCCGAGCATGCGGAGGTCTCTCCCATGCGACAAGGGGGCGAAGATGATGGTCTCCGCCAACGTCTCAAACTGGAACCCGACCTGGCGGAGACATCTAGCCCCTGCACACGGAATCGGAGCCTAGAGACAAGCGGAGGGGGCCTACCGGGCGAAGGTGTTGCCCCGCTGGGCCTGAGCTGGAGGACTATGTCCTAAATGGGTCGGGTGCTGGTCCATTTGGCTAAGGCGGTTCGAGTAGAGAAAGGACGCGAAGACCCCCAGGACAAGAAGGCAAATGCCGGAATATGCCGGGGATATAGGAGGACAAAATTGTAATCTTGAATTCCTGCATAATGTAAACTATAAATAGGGGACAGAGCTCTCCATATGGGGGTTGGTGAATGAAACTTATTACCATTTAATATAGTGAGTTCAATACTTAGTCTCCAATCTATCTATTCCTCCTCCGAAGCAACGCTCGGGCGGAGGTCTTATACCTTGTTGGACAACACTAGTTTCAACAGCTTGCACTGATGTACCCCTTATCGATAATATGGAAATGAAGATATATATGGAGTGCCTAATTTAGAGTTCACATGAGAAAGTTATAGTGATTATTGGATCATCTCACATGCCGACAAGACAAGACCACCTAGTTTTTGATAGTTGACTATCTGATTTTAGCAAAATAGGTTATCATCTAGTTTTTGTATTCTAGGGCTCCTTTGGCAAACAAGAGGCAAATTGTAGATATGTCCCAAGTAGATTTATAATACGTTTTGGGCGTGATTTTTTGGGCCTCTCTTAGGACAAGACCATCCTGGCCAATAAATATAAGGCCAATTAAAACACAGTAGATCAAACTAATTTATGACCATAGATGGATTCCTAGGACTCATTGTCGTTCATCAACTAAACTTGATGACCATATGTGGCTTAGGGCACACAAGTTGTTAATGCTTTGACGGGTCCCTCCTATGTGAGAGCTTTGATGGTGTTTGCTAGTTTTCTTGTCAATTATACTAGCCATTTTTGGTCATGTAATCAAGAATTTACCATTTAATTTCCTAGTAAACCTATTTGTCCGTGACCACAAGTTACCGCTTCTCAGAAGCATAATGAGAAAACATGGTCATCTGGTTTTGGTAGACAAAGCCATGAAGTTCATTTTTTTAATATTTACATACCAATGCTTTTGTATTTGACCGAACTTCATCAACAAATATATATACTTTCTATAGGATGCAATGTGTCATCATCATCATCTAGGTAACATCATGTAATGGTAGTACCTCTATATGTTAGAGATGATACGTTAGTGGTATAGTATTTATTTTTAATATACTTATGATAGAGGTGGTCGTGAAATGGCATTACCTATTACAATTATTGAAATTTCAAGTAGTAAGAAATCTTTACAAAATGAGGGTCTACAACGCATATGGCTAAACAAAAAACATTTCACATAATAGGGAACTGCAGCTTAGGGTGGTGGATGCCTGAGCTTATGACTCCAACTAGTAGTTTTCAAATCTTGGTGCAAATGTTTAACAACATACTAATGTTTTTCATATGTTTAGATTTGTAAGAAACACACTTGTGAGAATAGGAGTTTAGTGTGCATGAATTTTATTAGCAAGAATAAGCCAACATAGTTACACATACCGGGAGCCAAATGCAGCTTATGAGGATAACCAAACAGAAGAATGATACACACAAACATGGTAAAAAATATGGGAACCTGGAGAATACACAAAAAAATTAGGGACTTCATAATAATTATGGACATATGGATAATAAAAACGTTAGATACCTCCCAAATATTGAATTTTTTGGAAATAACTCTGGGTATTTTTTCAACTGGCTGCCAAAGAAAATAGCAGCATGATAAGATTGATGTAGAAGCAATATGAAACCTTTAAATAGCAAGCATCTCTCATGCATACCTGTGCAAGGTATCCACCAATAGCTGGCCCAATAATAAGACCTATTGCCCATGATGTGCTAACCTAGTCATACTTAAAGAAAATCACCTAAATTGTTGTGTTAAAATTCAAAAGAATGATATGTAATATTTGAAAACTTACAAGTGTTAGTCCAATAGCTTGATGCTCAGTTCGACATACTTCAACAGCATAAGCCTACAAATAATAAATGACAAATTGCTAACAAAGTTCTCAATAATACCACCATAAAACTGTAATAGCTCAGTTGTCGTACTCTTATTGGGCCAAGCAAACCATTTAAAGAACCTAGAAGGAATCTTGTTGCTATCGCCATCCAGTAATTCACACTTACTCGTAACAAAGTGTTGAACAAGAGCCTAAATAATATAAATAATAAGGAATACACAATATATCAGAGATAGGACACACGAAGATAGTTGATATGCAAGTCTTGACCGGTATCTTAGTACAATCTGATGTAAAAGTAGAACATAAATACTAACGTGGAGATAATTGCAAGAATGATAACAGGCTTCCTTCCAATACGATCTGCTATCATTCCCCAAGCGGTGGAAGTTAAAGCTCTACCAAGCATATACGAAGCACCTACAAAAATACAAATATGACATTTAACAAGTTCTCCTCTTGATGACTATATCAAATAATTATTAGTTACATGCATTTATGAAGGGTTTAGAAGTAGGAACATTATAATCATTTGGAAAGTTTTTATTACCTACAAAACCAGCATAGAATCCAATATCTTCTACCCTTTCGGCAATATGCAAGTCTCTGATCTGTTGTTGAGAAGCGAATGCATAATAATTAGATCCCTTGATTGCACAATTAAATAGAACTATGGCACATTTTGGTAAAACTAATGTGCGGACACAAGCAAATGACTAGCTACCATTTCAGAGTTTAATAGGTAAAACACGGTAGAATGAATATCACAAGTTTCTAATATTTGGATGGTTAGCGGTGCTTCTTAAAAATGATACAACTGGCCTAGTTATTTTTCAAGGAGATTGCAACACCAAGGAATCAGGTCAACCAAAAAGTAACAAAATGTGCAAGATACTGTTGAGGATATTAGTCTCTACAATTAAATTAAATGACCATACCATGAAATATATGAAGGGAAATAACAAGGATATTGGCAAACCTAAAATAAAAGGGAACAAACAGTTAGAAATAGGTCGGTGTAAGAGCAAAAATGAGCACGAAAAGTGCAATAAGTCTCTGCAACATGAATTAAATTCTAAACTAATTAAATAAAGGCAAGAGCGTTCATAACAAATTTGAATGTCAAAGAGAATTGCTATTATGCCTTTTCGTTTTCATACATGACACTATAGACAAAGCATGGGAAAATTCCTACTCTGACTTCAATAGCTATTACTGAATAGTTGTTTACTGAAAATTACAGTGAATGTAGAAGATTACATGCTCTCAGTTCCTTACATTGTTTTAGTGTGAAGAGGAAGGCTTTGCACACAGGCTTTCAATTTATTTTGTTCTGAGTATTGTATACTGACAGATATGCTATAGGATCTTCAATGAACTACCAATAATACAAGCTTGCTAATCAGCCACTCTGTTTCTTATGGGGTTGGTGTTATCGAGGTATTTCTTCAGAAAGTCTCATCGATCGAAAGCATCACTGGCAAATCTTTGTTTGTGCGAATTTTTCAGTGACTGATAAGGAGTAGTAATAGTAACAACAGGTACCAACTAACCAAGTCACTAGCATAGACATCAGCATTATTTATTACTACCTGAGGAACAGAACGCTGCTCATTCTGCAGTTTATCACCCAAACCATATACCAATAATGAATTCGACTGAGATAGATATCCATCATTTCAATGCAAAAGAAAGAAATGAATAAATAGGTTAAAGTTTAAGTGACATGACACGGATCTGGGCTAAAAGAAAGTTTATATATTGCAGAAGTAAAGAGCAGAGAGGACGACTTCCTAAAGGCGACACAACTGATTGAGGGAGGATGCAGCACGTACAGGAGACGAGGATGATGATCCAGATATGGAAGAATTGCCCGTAGGGAATCCCTGGGTTCTCCGCCTTCCTCCGGTCGTTGTTGGCACACCCAGGGCAGCCGTCGAAGTACACCATGGGCTTCCCCTCCAGCAACGGCGCCGCCTCGCTGCCGCCGCCGGCCATGGTCTCCCTCTTCCTTACCCTCTCTCTCTATGCTAAAACAACACGCATGTGCTTCTTTTTTTGAGGATCGATCAACTAGACTGAGAAATCCGAATATATAGAACCAAGAGATACAGAAGGATTTTGGTCATGTGCTCCTGGATGTAGTCTGGAGACTCGGCTTGTTCAGGCCGACACTGATTGAGTGAGATAGCTCACCCAACCTTTTTGTACGCAGGCTGTTTAATGAATTAGTTTTTTTTTTTATGAAATCTGTTTAATAAATTATTGAGCTGACTGTACCTGTACCCATCCGAGAACAGGACCAGTATCTCTTTATAATTGAGCTGCAACCATCAACTTTTGGACATACGGTAGCTTAGCTAGTGGTTTTCACATGGATGTGATCCGGCCGATCGTCAACAACGGACTGGCCGCCAGCTGATCGATCTAGTGCAGGTTACTGTGATTGCACAAGGCAAAGCTACCAGCCACTGCAATGCAAGCCTGCAGCAACAAGCTGCTTCTGAGCGTGACAGAGGTGTCCGCCAGAGAGAGAAATGTTGAGTATGTTCCAAATTCAGGCGCAAGGGAAGGCCGGCTTCTGCCGGAGCGAAGCGGAGGCCCGTTCAAAGCCGGAGGCAGGGCCGGAGCAAAGCGAATGACTCACGATTCATTCATTCATTTGTAAGCCGCCGCATCGGCGTGTAATCTGACTCTTGATAACAGTGAGTAGTGTTTGCTGGCTGGCACTCGCGGTTTTTTACTCTCCTGTATTGGGAGGGTTTCTCACGTTAAATCTTGTGTCTCTCTATGGTTTGATCTTGTTTACTTCGTCGTTTGTGCGTCGCGTTTATAACAAGAACCACACAAAAGCTATGTAGCCGACATGCAGGGACCCAACTTGATTTGGGAATTTGTTTGCTTGGATCTATGTTCTCTGGCCGCTTTTTCCCCCTGGATATCGTATCCGTAACTATTTCCTCCTGTCCGGACACTTGGTGATTCCGGACGCGCTGTTTTGGGCCACGCGAAGCATCGTGGCCCAGGTAAAATCAGGGTAAGGATGACTCTCGTCCAGTCATTCTCACACCTAACCGTCCATCCTTATCCTCTCATTTGCTACCTACGACTCCGCTCGCCCGTGCCTCGCGCCGCTAGAAGAATTCACCTGCGCCGCTCGTCGGTGTAGCGCGCCTGTCCGCCGGCGCTGCACCTATCCTACCGCCGTGCTGGACACTGGTGCGCCCGTGCTGGACACATCTCCCCCCAAGAAGCGCACAGCTCGCCGACGAGCTTCAAGGTCGTCCCCTTTCTTCTCTACTCCCTACAGACTTTGCGCGCTGACAGCCAAGGTGGCGACCATGGACATCATATGTGCGGCTGCAGCGCCAGCGCACGTGGAGCCGCGGCCGCGGCCCGGGGAGGGCGTGTTGGCAGCCGTGGCGCTCTCAAGCATGGAAGCCGCTCGCCATCACAGGATGGACTCCGCTTGCGCATGCCACCATAACTCGCGTGATGGAACTCCGCTCGTCGATGTCACCCTGTCACGCTGCACTCCATCCGCCTACCGCGGCCACTACCGAGGTCCGTGCCACCACCGAGCTCCGCACTAGTACCTATGAGCACACCACACCATCAAGCTTCGTGCCGATGTTGAGCTCCAGGAGGACGAGCTCCATTCATCCGAGCAGCAAGGTGACATTTGCGTTGAAAACTTGTGTTGCAAGTATGTTTTTTTGAGTGTTTCAGTTGGTTTAGATATATGTTTCAAGGATTTTGTATGAATGTTGCAAAACTAGATCGGAAAGTTGCATATGTTGCAATGGTTTTTTCACTTATGTTTCAAAAGTTTGTCCCCAATGTTTCATCTATTTTTCCTCATACACATCTGGAAGTGTGTTCTTAATTGTTTCCCAATGTTTCATCAATTTTTAGAAGAATGTTTCATTAGTATGTTTTGAGTGTTTCGTATATATGTTTCATCTGTGACGCATGTTGAAATTTTTTTGTTGGGATGTTGTCTATCTCATACATATATTGCAAGTGTTCTGTTCAGATGTTGTGTATGGTTTGCAATGGTTTTCAAAGGTGTTTCAAGGGTGTTTTTTTTTTCTAGTGTTTTAGAAACATGTTTCAATTGTTTCATCTACCTTCAGACATATGTTGCAATGGTTTTAAATGTGTTTGAAGGGGCGATTTTCAAGCATTGCAGAAGCGTTTTAAGTGTTTCATCAACCTTCAGACATATGTTGAAACTGTCTTTTTTAATGTTTCAAAAGTAGACCTGTTGTTTAAATCTCTATCTTTTCGCTTCTTTTTGTATCTTCCCTGGGTCTTGGTGTCTCCTCCTTCTAGCGTTGTTTGGGCATTTGCCGCTCCCTGCCCCTTTTTTTCTTGAAGGTGGTGTATCCACTTGCTGCAACGACCTACCTCGTGCATGCTCGTGAGCAACGGAGGGGTGTGAGAGTTGACTCCCCGCGCGCAGTCGGGAGGCGTAGGCGGGCTCTAGGCGGTGCGACCCTTGCGTGGGGTGAGTAGTGGAGGGGCGCGGGTGGGCGTGAGAGTCCTCCTACCTGCTGCAGCAGAGCGGTGACCTGAGAGATATGGAGACAGAGTTTTTTTCACGCCGCTGACAGCTTCACGTGCGGGACTGAGGCACATACATGGGCTTGGGCCTGGCGTCTGGACGTGCGTGGGGTTCCGGACGTCTGGGCGCTAGTGCACCTGCGGGAAACAATGTATCTCGGACTATGCATGTCATGGGCCGACGTGGAAATGGAATCTGTCTTGTTGAGCATACGCCGCCTATATATGTGCATCGTGCCGTGCCGGCCCGGCACGCCGGTCCGTCGTGCCGTGCCGTGCTGCGCCGTGCCGTCGGGCGGCCGTGCCGTCCAGGCGTGCCAATCGCCGTGCCGAGGCAACAACGGCCGGCACGCCCACGGGCCGAAAAACCGTGTCGTGCCGCCCGGTGAGCACGGGTTTTTTCCGTGCCGTGCCGTATGCCCATGGCCCGATAAACAATAAACATCACAATCTTCTCAGGTTTTCAAAGACAAGGCAAATTTGACATATATTCATAGTTTTTTACAGAATCAAAATGAAAGACAAGGACAAAGTGTTTCAAAAGAGCTGTTTGTGCAATGTTTGCCTCATTAAAACCTTTCTAGGTAAAACTCACCCTTGTGAGAAACCCTAGAAAGGGAAAAAGAGTGCAGACCGGCTCAAGTTTCATTTAAAGTTTCAAACATGTCAATTGTCAAACATCTAGCCCTATTACAATAGCCATCTCGGTTGCATCATCCGGCAAAAAGTGAATCACAGATTCACATCAGGTTCAAACTTTCTATCCACATCTAGCAAAAGTGAACCACCGACCACACCACTGAGAATGACTAAGTGATGTATACCAAAATCACCAAAAGTACCAGAAAAAGTAGACCAGATCAGTTTCTTTTCTAAGAACTAAAGCAAAAGAATGTAGCAATGCTGCAATGGAGAGTGAAAGTTCTTTACCTCCTATGCTGTCTTCTTCTTCTAGCCACCACCAACAAATTGTTACCACCAACAGAATCTTGGTGGTGCCGGTGCTTGATGCGGTGCCGCCGCCGCGCCGTGACCCACATCATCAATCCAGAGGTTCTCAAAGGACACCACCAGGTCGAAGTCCTCAACAAGTATGTTGTTCTCTCCTTGCTCCTAGCTCCCAATCCTTAATGCATGTGAGCATCTCAACATCCTCGGGCAACAAGCGTCGCCGCCGGTCTTCGAGTATCCTACCGCCAAGCCGAAACAAGACTCGAGGAAAAAAGTAGATGTAGGAAACGACATGATATCTTTGGCCAAAATAGACAAGATAGGATAGGTTTGCTTGTGGTCACGCCACCGAGCAAGAAGATATCAAAGTTTTCTGGAAAGACCTGTTAGTCATCCCACCGCCTAGCTAAGTTTGGAGCTCACTAACAACAGATCTTTGAAGATGATTCAGTGCACGGAATTACCAAAGAGCCTTCCCCATGATTGTTTTCTCTTACCAGGAGGATATGAAGGCTGTATAGCTGGTAGATCTTGCTGTTGCACCAAATTTGTCAACATACTTGGCAAATAGTCTACTCAACTCATCTTTCACATCACCATAGTATTCACTGTAATTAACTCATAAAGCCTTACCAAGTAGATCAAGCAATGAATACAACCCCTACATCTTACCTCTAGGATCAAGAACTAAAGCAAAAGAATATAGCAATGGAGGTTTCTCCCAGTATTTAAGTAATTTAAGCTTCATAGGTAGTGCAATTGTTCTAAAATTAATATCGATTCAACTTGTTTCAAAAGGTCGACAATGTCAAGAATATTATGCAGAACCAATGGAGAAGTAGGGTAGTAAACACCGGATAAAAACAACGAAGGCACTCATAAAAAAGTTCTAGGAAACTCATTATCTCGTTCAAAGAATGTGCCAATGCAAAGGAGTCAAAAGCTCCTTACCATAGTTTGAATAAATGAACACGTAAAAATGTGTCCTTATACACATATTGGCCTCAGTATCTTTATCTTTAGTCAAGAACACTTTAAGCATCAAATAAGTAGAATTCCATCTAACATCCATGTCCAAATTAAAACTTTCTAGGTCTCACACCCTTAGCAATACAATAGTTTTTGTAATTCTCATATTAGAGGAATTTAAAAAGCTTATTGCACTTCTAAAATCTTCAAGATAAGTTTTAATCCTTTTCAAGCCGGACTTAACAATCAAATTAATGATATGACAAGCACAAATACGATGCACAAGCAAGTATCTAACTTTGTTAGGATCATCACGAGTAGGTGCGGGATAGGAACCCAAATAACCAAAGAAGATAGGAGCCAAAATATCAAAAGCCTTAGAATTAGAATTTGTATTATCTAAAGTCACAAAGAAACACCTTATTCATCAAATTAAACTCCTCAACCACATTAGCAATGCTATTAGCAATATTTTCACTAGTATGTGCAGCCTCAATTAGCCTCAAACCAATAACCTTTTTTTGTAGTTCCCAATCAACATTAAAATGATGAGCAACAACAAAAATATAATCCTCCTTAGCATTACCAGACCAAATATCGATGTCAAAGAGATAGAGGATGCATCGGGCAACAAAGATTTAACAAGCACACTACGTTGTTGCTCAAACAGTTTAGCCATGTCTCTAGTAGTGGTGGTCCTAGAAACCTTTTGAAACAGAGGATTATGGGCACGCTTAATGTAATCTTCAAAGGCTTGGGTGTCACCAATCCCTAATGGAAGGTCAAGTCTAGCAATCAAAATGCACAATTCCATGCGAGCAACCATTTCATCATACACCCAGTTTTTCAAACCATCGATTCAAAGCAAGTTTAGCTTGGGTCTTAGTAGCATGATCACGTTTAGAAACGATATTTCATATGCTAATCAAATGCCCGGTGCCGCCAGCGGATCTAGCGAGTACTTAGCCCTACAATGCTTACGGATGGCGGCTACCGCAGATCTTGTTTTGCTTAATCTCATGGAACCAAGTCCAAACCTTAGATTTCTTCTTACCGGTGGTAGCTTGAGTGTCACCGGGGATCGGCACCGTAGTCGCCGTCATCGATATCGATGTGCTCCGCCGTGTACCAACCGGAGTGTCACCGAGGTCGATCTTGAACAAGGCGCCCGGCGTCTCACCCAGTCGTCGTCGTTCTCGGCAGCGACTTCAAGCTCGTCGTCGGTGTTGGGCGCTAGGTCCTCGTTGTCGACAGGAGCGGAGCCCCTGCGTTGCGGCGCCAAGACCGGACCACCCGGACGACCGAGCGAGCCTAGCGTGAACCGGACGGGGGGGGAGGGGCGAGTGTGACACCCCGCCCGGAAGGCTTAATAGGGTTGATAGAATACTCATACCAACAAGTTGCAACTTCTTTTCCGGAAGCCCGTCTCTTAAAAACTCCAAAGTTAAGCGTGCTTGGCTTGGAGCGATGGGTGACCGACCGGGAAGTCCTTCCCGGGTGCGCATGAGTGAGGACAAAGTGCGCAGAAAAGACTGGTGTTGGTCTGTGAGGACAGTCTTGGTCCTTAGAGAGCTGTCAGATGTAAGCGGGCCCGGCCTCGAGGAGGCGGGACGTTACAAATGGTATCGGAGCCGACCCTTGTGGTTTCACGGGCGCGTGTGTCATTTGCGCAGGCATGGTGCGCATGGGTGGTGTGTGATCCAACATGGCATATGCGCTGGCACTGAACACACGGACGTGGCCAAGAGGGGACGGTCTTGGCCTGGGGTTGATCGACGAGGACGTCGATCTCCTAAGGGGGTGAGTATGTGACACCCCCGGCCGTGGCTTAATAGGGTTGATAGAATACTCATACCAACAAGTTGCAACTTCTTTTCCTGAAGCCCATCTCTTAAAAACTCCAAAGTTAAGCGTGCTTGGCTTGGAGCGATGGGACCGACCGGAAGTCCTTCCCGGTGCGCATGAGTGAGGACAAAGTGCACGAAAAGACCGGTGTTGGTCCGTGGAGGACAGTCTTGATCCTTAGAGAGTCGCGGATGTAAAAAGCGGGCCGCCCGAGGAGGCGGACGCGTTACAACGAAGCTAGACCGAGGCCGACCAAGACCTCCGGCGCCGCCCTCAATGGTCGCTTGGCGGGTGGCCCGCCATGTCAACTCCAGAGGAGGAAGACTCAAGGCGTCGAAACCACCAAGCTCAACCCGCAAAAACAACCGAGGCAAAGGATTAGACAAACGACGGCGAGCGGCGGCGGATCGAAAGCACGAGACGGAGAGGGGAGGTACCTATGGACCGGAGCCGGGTGCCTGAAGCCAACAACCAACCGTAGAAAGAGAGGAGCACGGAGAGAGAGGATCCAAACAACCGTAGGCAAAGGATTAGACAAACCACGGCGAGCGGTGGCGGATCGAGCAAGGAAACCAAGAACTCACATGTTCACCGGAGAAAGAGATGAGAGGAGAGGAGAGGGGGAATGGATGGAGAAGAGGGATTTCGAACTCAGATCCGAGGCGAGGAAGGGAAGGCGTCGGCGTGCGACGGCGACGTCGGAGGCGCCGCCGGCGACTTGTTGTAGTGTAGGAACAAGTTTTCATGACACAAAAGACGACGTCTTTATTCGGTAATGCTACGTTACGGGCCTTCGTCCAATCGGACGGCTAACCCATGTTGTACCATGTGTAAAAAAGAGCGGGCGCATACCACCGTAGTCGAGGGAGCTCTCACCTACTCCTCCTTACTCCTCCGTCCCCTAAATGTTTGTCGTTCTTCCTTCCCGAGAAAACTACATCGACGACAATTATATTTTAAAAATATATAAATATATATGCTACGTAATTAGTATCATGAGAAAGATCTTTTTGTCTAGTTTTTTAATAAATTTATTTAGAGATACAAATATTTCATGTATTTTGTATAAATCGAATTAAACTTATGGCACAAAAATTGACGGCAACAGTCAATTAAGGACGGAGGGAGTGCTACTGCTTTCTGTGCGTGGGATCATGGAGGCGCGTGCGCGCGTGCGTGGGATCATGGAGGCGCGTAGATGGTAGGCGTATCTGCGTGCAGCAGGGGAAGGCAACAACAGTATACTGTACGCAGTGAGCGTCCGCACGTCCGGTTGCTAAGCACGCCCATCTTTGTTTGGTAGCTGATATATATACCAGTTAATTATAAACTTCATGTCTAATCAACTGGCCAGTTACAGATTCTGTTATTTTTGTCGTGCATTAATATATGAAACTGCACGAAGACCTTGGGATGCACATGATTCCTTCTGTACCGCTACAACGAGAACAAGTCGACAACAAGGACAACCTGTTGGCTATATATGTAACTAGTAATAAATAAGAATGCTAGACCCAACTTTTTGGTTTTTATCTCAAAAACTAATGAAAGAAGACTAGTCCAAGGTCCAACTTGGCTTAATGAAACGACAAAGATAAAGCGCCACCTATCGCGCTGTTGGTGAGCGCGACCCCAACATGTAAATGCTGCTTTCTTTGTCAAGTTGCTATAACCTTAAAATGGTGTCTTTCATATGCACCGTTGGTTCTATGTAGCTATGCGAGCATAACTAGATCCATTTGCATATGTATCGAAGAATTTTATTCTAGTAGCAAGTTTTTGTGTAATATGTCCTAGTAGATTTATCAAATGAGTTAGTACCATGTAACCCTTTTTTCAGAATTATACAATACAACGTAGATGCTCACAATACACATACACACTCATCCATATGAATACATGTACGCAAACCCTACTTCTACGAGGGTCGCTTAAACCACTTAAACGCATAATATCAAAAAATCCTTAAATAAATTCAGAAAAAAATACAAGCACCATACCCAAGCTAAGTTCGAGGATTTGAAGCGTAATGGGCAGGTTGCACCACAAATGACTTAACCAACTGATCTATGATCATTTCACAATACCATGAAATACTAAAGTTGTTACGTAGTACTTGCTCTATCCTAATATATAATGCGTAACCACTTTTTATTTATGTCCTATAATACAGGGCGTGCTCCCTCTAGTAGCAATGTTGAGAGAGAATTAAATACGTTTTTTGATCTTTGAACCAGAGGTAGTTACGCCTTATATATACTACCCTCCAACCCTTAAAGATCAGTGGCAGGTTCTCAACTTTTCCCTAAAACTGGCTCAAAGTAGTACTCTCTCCACCTTCTCCTTCCTCCCATCGCCGCCATACCTCACCACTGCCCACCCTGCCCCCTGCCCCCCCGCGTCCTCACCGGTGGCCGTGGCAGGAGGGTCAGTTGTTCCTCTTTTCCTCTACTTTAGTAGCCATTGAATAAAGGCCTTCGGGGCCACCTTCTCTTCCTCTACCTTTCAAGATGAAGCCATGGGAGCAGCTTTTTGGGGTGCCGGAGGTCCTCATCCATGGCGGAGGCAAGTAGCGTCCAACATAGACCATCCCGCGATCGCTGGGAGGATCTTGGACTACAAGTCCGACCTACTCGCGGCCCTCACCGACCCACCCCGGTACGCTGCCCGGGCGAGCGCGAGATTGCCAGAAGATGGCCGCGGCGGCTAAGCCCCCGGGCCACGCCCGGGACCAAGCGCAGCGCCGGAAGAAGAAGGTCGTTGCGGCGCACATCTCCGCCACCATCGTCATGGCCCGGGCCGTCCATCTGCTTGGCCGGCGCGGCCCGACTCGCGCGGCGGCCGCGTGGGCCGTCGGCCAGGACCGCCGCCCGAAGCCAAAGAAGTCCCCCGGGCGTCGGCTGGGACAGAACACAGCCAGGCTCCTCCCATCGGCGGGGAGGGAAGGCGGCAAGGCCCGGGATGTGGCTCGGCATGTCGCCCGGCTGGGTGGTGCTGCTCGACGGGCTTACGCCAGCTAATCTTCGTTGCGCCCGACCTCTGGAGCCTCGCTTCGCGCTCCTCGGCCGCGTGCTGACACGCCTCACCGCCGTGCTCCCGGGATACGCCGCCGACTACTCCTTCGCCGCCACGGTCTCCTTTGTCTGGGTTTTTTTTGCGGAGCACCACATGGTGGGTCCCACAACCTGCGATGTGGGTCCTGCAGATGATATGTGTCTTGCAGGCAGTGCTCTGTGTTTCCTTCCTCCCCACACAAAAGACGTGTGGCCTACATGAAACATATAACAACCCAATTAAAAACCTTGCTGGGCTGGCACATGGAGTCACTTTCCCACGCACAAATGGGACCCATTGTGACATTAATTTTGTGCACGTGTTCTTGAGTACTTCCTCCGTCTCTACGTGAATGTCATTATTGGTGTGTATGCCATAAGTTTGACTTGATTTATAAAAAATACATGCAACATTTATATCTTCAAATAAATTTATTAAAAAGCTATATATTTCTAATGATACTAATATAGGTGTATCATAAAAACTGATATTTTTAATATATAATTAATTAAAGTTATTTCTTGTGAAGCGTAGCAACAGTTATTTAGGGATGGAGGGGTAAGTGCTTGGCGTGCTTGGCCATGTTAAACAATCCAAAAGACCACATATGGCACTGATCGCGGTACTCAATAATAAAAACTTTATACTCCAACAATAAAAACTTTGTACTCTTAGATGTAAAACTTTACACTCCAAATTTTTGAAACTTTGTACTCCAACAATAAAAACTTTTTGTACTTTTAGATGTAAAACTTTGTACTTTAGATGTAAATTTTTATCATCACGAAAATTATCTCAAAACATATCTAACATGGATCTAGTTTTATAGATCTCGTTATAATAAACGCGATGGTGCAAACGGAATTGAAAACAAATGTTTGACGAAAAAGTTATTACATTTTAAACTTTGCATATCGTTCTAACAATAAACATGGTCCACTCCCAAAAAGCACGCCTGTATTGTACCTGCTTGGCGCCCGTCCGCGGCCGTCATCCCTTAGACATGCATCCGCGTGCGCCCGGCAATAATAGCGGCGACGCGCGCGTAAATAAGGATTGTGCCATTCAAATGGTCATGTCCACTGACAATAGTTTTTTTTACAACAATGTCCACCGACAATAGTTGGTGTAGAATTGCCTTCCTCATCGGTGTTCGGTAGGAAGTCGAATGTAGGGTCGTCTTCCTCGCGTCGGTGTTCGCTAGTAGATAGTCGCTGTAGCATCGCTTGCCTCGTTGGTGTCGGTTGGTAGTGTAGCATCGCCCTCTTGGTGCGGTGGCATCGTTTGGGTAGGAGCCATTGCAGATGTCGTCCATATGAATCTTAACATCACCCAGTGCGGTGGTGTCATTGACATAAGTGTGGGGCCGTTCTCGATTGCATCCTTACCAACTCCGTGCATCCAGACAATACCAGCCAATATGCATGGAGCCATTATACCTGAGCATTTTTCGGGTCGGGCTGAGTTCGGGCCGGGCCAAAAAAAACCCAGTTATTTCGGGCAAAAAAAATCCTGCCCATGACATCCCACCGGGCAAGTCGGGCCTAGCTTTTTCGGGCTGGGCCCGGGCTTGGACGGGCTGCCCGCGTATTTTACACTACAAAATAGTAAAAGTATTTCGGGCCGAAGTTCGGGCCAAGAAAAATTTCATCGGGCTTCAAGATCTACGCCCGAGGCCACGCCCAAAGAAGGTTCGTGGGCGGGCCAAAACCCATTGGCTCGGGCCGAACTGCCCCGCCGGGTCGGGCCGGGCTAGTTTTGCTCGGTATAGGAGCCATGCAAGAATAGGTAAAACATCACCTATGGACCATCGCCCTCCTTAACTCGAATCACGGTGTCTTCGATCTCCGAGACATGTTGCAATTGGTGTTCTTGAGAGCCAAGGCGTGGCGTTCACCGTGTAGCCAGCTTGTGTGCATCCGTGGCGATCAAAGAAATAGGAGCCCTTTTTGCATCATTGTTAGATGAGGTGCCCGTTTCCTCATGTGCTCTTGGGGTTTAGATTCCTTAAAAAGTAGGGTGTAACCTTTCCCTACACATGGTTAGAAATATATTATCATTAAGTTAATGAAGAAATATATATGTTGCTCAATAAGGATTATATCAATTCTTATTTATGCATAGTAATTCTAGGATATTAAAATTAAATAAAAATTATATCTAATGGTCAAACATGTTGTCGTACATGATAGATCCTTTAGACTAATTTTACAAACGACTCATTCATGGTGACCATCACTACAAACTTATAGGCCATAATAAGCAATATGATGAAAGTAGAGTCGCCGACACACAAACAACAATGTTGATCCCGCATCATGGTCTGGCCGCTAGGAAGCAATCAACATGAAAGCATGGCAAAGCCCGACACCGGCTAACACGGTGACAACATGAAAACCTCGTCATCACTAAGAGCCGCAAGCAGCTCTTAGAAAAAACATGGAATATGAACCTGGTGCTTTGTAACGATAGGGACATCGTGTGCCTCTAAAACGAAGGAGTCGGCATGCGGATGTCGGTCTGCGCGGATGTAGGTACGGTGCCTACGGCGTGTTGTCTACGATTTTTTGCTTACTCGGCCCGGTGAGGCGGCGACGACCACAAAATAGCTGTCCGGGCGGGTTCCACGTGGAGTGAGCCATCCCCGAGACGGCGGCGCGGTTCCTCCCCTGGAACATCTCCTCACGCAGCGTAGGTGAAAGGATACCATCCCTTCCACATGCGCATCTTGAGACCGGCTCGATTGTGGACTTTCGGTAGAGGAATCCTACGTGGATTTTAATATAAATAATGGTAAGGTGGGTAATTTTTTTAGAAAAAAATAAATTGGATCTAATGGTTATGGATTGTCGGAATCTAGATTTGATGGCTAGATGTTTCTAATTAACGTGAGAATTTTTAGCATTTATCTATTTTTTTTGTGTTTGGTGAGAATTAATGTGGAGTCTCTGTTGGAACCTCCAATTAGTAATAGTAAGCTCAATTAGTAATAGTAAGGTAGGTCTGCGAGGTAGGACAAGATGACAATTTAATTTGTAATTTTACTGTTTAATTAATTATTAGATCTATTATGCTGCACTCATAGACCTTGTTTGTAGGCATTGAAAAATCTGAAATCTTACTAATATTCACGTGTTATATAATTTTATTAACCTATTAAATATGGGTACAGCCCATCAATATTTTCTTAAATTACCTAAAGGCTGATTTTTTTTTTTTTTAAAGGCCGATTTTCTCTATTATGCGTAACCATTTTTTGTTTCCTCCGGAACAATTATATTTTTAGGTATCTTTTATCTATAATATATTTTTAGGTATCTTTTATCTATAATGGCATAGGTGGGTAATTTCCTAAAAAAAAAATAGATCTAATGATTACGTGTAAGCTAGAGTCTTTAGATTGGATGACCGGATGTTTTCGATTAACGTGGGAATTTCTAGCATTTTTTTTTTTTTCCTGGTGCCATCGGTGAGGATTAATGTGGAGGCTTCATTGAAGTCTCCAATTAGTAATAGTAAGATTTAAATTAGTATTAATCAAGTTAATCATTTGATTTATGAAAGATTAAAGAATAAACATAAGCTAGTTTTAATTAAAAGGCATTGAATAAACATTAATCAAATTAATAGGATTAAATAAATAAAATTAGGAAACATTTGTTATGATGAAAAACGCTGCTAACGCATAGACCGGGCAGACGGGGCTATAACATCCCGTTCGTGGGCCAAAATGGGCTGAATCATAGTTGGGCCAGGGCACTGTAGCTGCACGGGCTGTAGCTCGAGTACTGTAGTTTTGGGACACTATAGCACCAAATCTAGCAGCACAGTGTGTAAGTCGGGTACTATTCCCTCGTGTTATTTGAGCTGTGCGGTTTAGTATTGAACTGAGAATTCGAGGTTTGCTAGACTGACTTCAATAGCCAGGCCAAGGGCGTGCAGTAACGATTGACCGTTTTGCGTAAAGCGAGGACGAAAGCACAAAGCGGATTACTACGTAGATGGGTCCAACCTCGGTAGAGTGGGCTTGGGCCGTGTGCGGGTATGGGGTATTACATTAGGTATTCAGAGCCGACTCTTTTCACGGGCCTTTGTGGTGGGTCGGTTGTGCGGGCATGGCACGCATGCGCATCATCCCGGCGACTCGGCGAGACACGGCAGGGCACATGCGCTGGGCGCCAGATGTGGCTAAGAGAGGTTCACGCGAGTTGCTGTAGCTTTGAGGTTTAGTATCGAACTGCGAATTCAATGTTCGCTAGACCTACTTTAAATAGCTACGCCAAGGACGCGTAGTAACCTTTGGTTAACCGTTTTCGCAAAGCGAGGGGCGAAAGCACAAACGGGTTGCTACATGTCCACCCCTCGGCAGAGTAGGGCTGGGTCGTGTGTGCCGGGTCTGGGGTGTAACAGGGGCGGTGGGCGACGCTTGCGGACTGCCACATGGCAGGCTGGGGTTGGGTCGCCAGGCGAGCCATAACAATGGGCGACGCGTGGACCGGGTAGGGTAGGGATGGCCGGATTCGATCTGGCCGTCGGCCGTAGATTAGACGCTTGAGGGCCACCGGATGGTGATGGTCACACCAGGCGGCGCTCAACGCGGGCGGCGCGCTATAGGGCGCTAGCGCGCCCACGCGGTTGGCATGGGGGCGGAGTGCTCGACGGCGCCCTCGCCCGTCCCCTTCATGTCGGGAGGAAGGCCGGGGACAGCGGTGCGTGTAACGATGGGGCTCGCGGTGTGGGCTGCGCATGCACTCCGGCAAGGCGGCGCCGACACACCGACGTGTAGAGAGAGAGAGAGAGAGCGAGAGAGAGAGAGAGAGAGAGAGAGAGGGAGAACAGAGAGCATGAGACGGGTCCTTACCACACCACAAAGCTAGTTGGCATTCTCGCATCGGTTGGGAAGTGGTGGAAGAGGAGATCGATGGCGGCGTGGTTGGAAACAACGGCAACTACGGTTTTGTGGGCTTGGGACGGCTACGAGTGAGAGAGAGAAAGGGAGGGGATGGTGGCGGTCTCTATTTATAGCGGCGGTGCAGCTGCTACGAGTGGAGGAAGGGGAAGGGTGGGGGGCCGATTCTGGCGACGGCTGGCGGCCCGCCGAGGTGGCAGAGCATGAGGTGCGATGAGGGAGGCGATCGGGCAGCTGGGGGCCGCTGGACAGCAGGCCCACCTGACTTTGGCGCCGACGCCACAGGCCCCGCTTGCCATCGAGAGCGAGGGGAGTGGGCGTGGTGGCGGCTCTGGCGCTACATGGCGGGGCTGCTGCTGGCTGGATGGGCCAAGGCCCATCATTGCAAGGAGAGGGCAGGGCAGGCTGCGGTGGGACCTGTTGCAAGAGTGGTTTAAATCGGGGTTACTTAGGGGGTGTTTGGGACTACTCATTTCCATGTTTTTCAACTCTGCTCTATGTTTTTTTTTTTAAAACGGTTTCAGCTCCACACACTCAGTTTGAGTAAAAGGGTGGAGTTGTGAGAGCACCTAAAGAGGCACTTCACGAACTCTAGTTTTTTTTTTTTTTTTGGCTGCGGTGGAGTTTGAGGTTTGAGGAGTAGAGTTCGGTGGAGCAATGCCAAACACCCCCTTAGGCTCTATTTGGAACACACGAAATTTTCCCTATTTCTGCATTTCTCCTATAAAGTTGAATTGATTCTTGTGAAATTCCTAAATGATTCTTGTGAAATTTTTGGGTTCCAAATGGGCCCTTACAATATATTCAGTTTGCAACAAGAGACACTTTACCCTGAACTCTGAATCTACCAAGTACTGAGATTAGCAGAAGAAAAAATGAAGATTGAACGAGAAGAGCACTTACAACGCCACCACCTTGCCATCATCTGAGCAACTCACTCCCCGATTCGACGAAAATCCAGTAAGATCGTCTGCTATGCTCTCTCCGAAACTCGAAAGAGGTCTCCCTGACAAATAACACCAGTAGAATTTGCTTAGGCACAACTATATATTTCAAGAACGTAGTCTGTCATCTGTTTTAATATTGCCCCATTAGAAAATTATTTGCGCCCACCTTGTTCGTTGATGGAAGCACAAGAGCCAAGCCTAAGTAAGCAAAGAGAAGAGCAAGAACTAGGCAGCAGCTCTGATGCTGCGTATCTCTACCATTTCTGTGTCGTGTGTTCCCAAGCCCAGGAAAAGAGCCCAAACCTCGTCTCTCTACTGCAGGATGTTAAAAGATAGATAAGAAGGAGGGAATGGAATAAAAGGGGGCACCACCCCACCACCATAGATCCACTGCTTACCTTTGAGTCTGGGACCTGTGGTTATTAATTGACTTGACCGACTGTACAAGTAAGCCTAGCAAGCTAGATGTCGGAGAGCTCGCATCTTTCGCGCTGTGGGAGGGACACACACGGATTGGATTGCATACCACCGCAAGAAACGAATCGAGATGCCATAAGCCAATAATCTCCAAAAGCTGTGCTTAAGGCTGTTGTTCTTCCTGGGCTGAGATAAATTACTTTGTTGACGACTTTCTGTGCTTTACTTTGAACCGCGATGTGGTCTGCGTTTCAAATCTTGAACCGAATCGAGATGCCATAACCCGATAATCTCGAAAAGCTGTGCTTATTGTTCTTCCTGGGTTGGATTCGACTGGCGAGATAGATTACTTTGTTTGCAACATTCTGTGCTTTACTTTCAACCGCGATTTGGTCTGCGTTTCAAATCTTTTTCATCAAATGAGCAATAGCTTATTTGAATATTCCGACTGTGCAGGAAATCCTTCATGCACAAGTTAGCTTGGAATGGCGTAAAGAGGGAATAGTAGCTGGGTGACGTGGAAGACATGAAAGGAGTATACTCTAGCTTCAATTGGGTATAGAAAGAGATTCGTCTTGTAAGAGCAGGTTGAAGCGCTTAGGCTACTTCAGCTATATGCTTAACACATGCAAATCTAACGAAGTGCTCCTACGACTCTTTCTTTGAGATCCGGTAAGTAACCTGGTGCATGTGCCTTTGAAGAAAATGAAATACGAACAACCGCTCCGGCTGTAATAGATCGGATAACGATAATAATAAACCTACGTAACATGTCTGCCTTGTTGGAAATATGTTTTTTCAAAAATTATTGGGAAATATGTTCTATTTAATGGGTCACCCGACTCTCTGTTTATTATCTTTTTGGTTATTTTCTGTATTTCACTTATAAAAGTTGTTTCTGTTTCTAAAAAAAATACATTTTCTTCTACCTCTCCGGTAGGGAAATGGGTGCTGTCTACCTTAGGAATAGTTTGCAATTTTATGTTTTCCCAACAAGGTCATTTTGTTGTGGGATGCATGGAAGATAGTCCCACGAATAATAATAATACCGGTGGTGAAAGGGGCAAGGGAAAAGAGCCTTTAATTAGAGCACGAAGGAATACCGCCCCACCCCCAACTGAGGAAAATAATGGGGTGCTCCCTGAGTACCGTCAAAACGTACACCCCCACGTGTCGCCTTCTGATTTGCACAGGTTCCTGAAAGTCCGCTCGCTGCAGTTCCTGGGAGCACCGATCGGCTCACGCGATTCCTGCTGCCGCCGGCTCCGTTCTCGCGGCGTCGTATGCGCTTTGGGCCGCTGCAGGTTGCCTGAGATCGGCTCGGCTACTCCGTGGCGCTCATCGCCAGGTCTCCGACGCGCTCGGCTCCGTAGAGAATACGTACAAACGTAAAACAAAAAAAAGAATGTGCCGGACGTGAGGACATCTTCGTGCTACTAACCGAAGTTATGTCGGTCGGTTTGACATGATCTGGTTGTCCCCTCAGTAGTTGTACTTAGCTTTCGCAAATTAAGTTAAGTTTACTTAAAAGTAACTTACTCATGTTTTGCAAAATTGATATTATCATTCTTCCGCACTCCGATATATATTTTTGTAGCAAATGTTGTAATGTTCTAGTTACTTGTTTGTTCATCCTGGTATGAGTCGCCAAATGTGGATGCTTCAGTTTTCCCGAGAACACCCGACGGACTATCGAAATTATCGGCTCTTGTGTGCGTAGTCGAGAGGTCTTTAGGACAATGATAGGTGCACGTGGGCCATATAATTAGGGTGGTTTTGTCACGCAACCTCCGGCGGGACATGGCAGATCTAGCAAGGGATGCGGCAGATCCGACAGGAGACAGGGTGGATGAAGGCGAAGGGCCTAAGGTCATCTTTGACAATGGGAGATCAGAGGTGAGTGATTGGAAAAGAACTTTCTTAGAGGAACTTGGCCTGGTGTGTATCAACGCCAAACCGCCAAAGTCTTTGCAACTAAAAAATTGGAGAGTCAACTTTGTATAGCAGCTCTTTTTTTCTTTGGGCCTAGATGCCTTGTAATTTTTACTATGTACTTTATTCTTTCATTTAATTAAAAAAAGTCGGGGGCTTTCTGACCGGTTCGGTAAAAAAAAGGTTGAAGGGCCCAATCCACCTGTGTCTTGCTTTCAAGTTTAGGAGGAAAAGCTGACTTCTACAATAGTTGAGGGAGATAATGTGGACTTTTTCCTTTATAAAATTCTAGCGCTGTGCTCCCCATCTCTCAAAATCTCCTTTGCCCATTTCTATAAGGTGCCTTTGTAGTAGCGTTTAGAGGTGCTCACTAGGATATGGTGTGTGAGTGTGAACGCCTACGAAGAAAAAGAAACCATCAAGCAGGGCACAACAAAAATAATGAAAAACAACAAAGAAGCATACATTCGCTGAAACTTCCAAGCGCCTTCGGCAGAAAAAAATTTTGGCAGGCATATATTCATTTCCCTTTCAAAAATCTAAACAGTCCTCATTGGCTCCGGCTATATATATAGGCATCATCTTGCACTGACTTCGTTCCCCACAGGAACTGGTCGGCTCATCATCGATCACCAAGCAAGGCGAGTTGTGGCCTTGTTGTGGGTAAATAGTTCTACCTCCTTTGTGCAAATTCAAGGAATAATAGTAGTACTATATTGCAACTTACTTGCGTCCAGTTAATTTTCAGCAGTGAAGAATTGGAGGCACGATGAGTCCATCCGTGACAGCCGTCCGAGATAAGAGTGACTTCAAACAAGTTATGGCTAAGGCTAATGAAAAGCTGGTATATCTTGATTCGTTTTCCCCACACACGCTAAACCATATCTTGATGCAGAGAGTCAACGACCAAAATTCACTCTACGGCCAATTAATTAGTAGGCCTGCCGGAGATCAGTAGATCACGCGTCCGCAGTTACTAGTCCCAGGTCGCTCACAGCAGGATATAGGCTCCGGTAATTCAGGATCGGTCGAGCGTGTGCCTGGGTGTGGATGGCTCGGTCACAATATCAAATTCTGTAGCTAGCTAAAGAGTATACTCTCCTGTTAAATTTCTGTACAATTCCTTCAATACAGTATGTTGGTGCTATTTATTTGTTTATTATTACTCTCTCCTCCGTCTCTCATACACAATTTTCCCATGCTCAATCTAAGCTGGTACTGGAGTTCATGGGGTCCAAGTCCTACCGCTCGACGTGCGAGTACATGAAGCCGATTCTTGATGAAATCGCCGCGACAAAGGATGCCTACTTCTATACAATCGATGTCGACAATGATCACTTCAAGGTATAGATCATATTTATCTTATATATATATCGAGATATAGGAAGCTCTTAATTCGTTTAGATCATATTTATCTTATATATATATCGAGATATAGGAAGCTCTTAATTCGTTTCCACACTCAATTTAAAGATTTCTTGTTTAATCTCCTTTTTTATGAAAGGGCGGATAAAGCCACAATAATTTATAAGCACTAGAAAGTTTAACTTTAGCACGTTTAGTTTCAATTTCCAAAAAAAAAAAAAAATTGAAGGGCCTTTTCTGTTTCTTATAGTATAGTAAATAAAATTGCCGAAAAATAAAGGTGTATATATATATATATATATATATATATATATATATATATGTATATACTTTCATAAGGTGCACACATATATCAAGATTCAAACTTTAAAATCATTGACCATTAATTTAGCTAATAGTTTGTAATTACTATAATACAAATTTAGTATAGTTAAATTCATAATTAAATGCATTATCCAATAATTATTATGTCTATAAGTATAAATAATATTGTATAAAATAAATAATATTATGTAAAATAAATAAATGGAGAAAATGTAATTTAAAATATCGTATCATACCAAACCGTGTCTTATAAAAAGAGAATGGGAAAAAGTATACATCACCCCCTCAACTATGGGTGGTAGACTACATTACCCCCAACCTATGAAACGGTCTATATCACCCTCCGAACTTTTTTGAAAACGGTCAAATAACCCCTAAAGCAGTTTTGAAAAATCATAGTAAATTCCAAAATCGTAAAATGAAAATCAAATTGTGTTAGACTCGAATGAGTAGATCTATACAATGAACATATAATATGGTATGCTTTAGTTCATTTTTTTTTTTTGCAACTTTAAATTTATGTTTTTCGTCAGAGATGTAAAACAATGTACTAAAAGCATACCATATTATATGTTCATTGTGTAGATCTACTCATTTAGAGTCTAACACAATTTGATTTTTCATTTTACGATTTTTCTGTGATTTACTATGATTTTTCAAAACTGCGTTAGGGGTAATTTGACCGTTTTTGAAAATTCAAAGGTGATATAGACCGTTTCGTAGGTTGGGGGTTATGTAGTCTACCACCCATAGTTGAGGGGTGATGTAGACTTTTTTTCAAAGAGGGTAGATAGACACACACATGGCCGGCCCATTGGATGGAACCGATGGTATATTAGGCCGGTTTGCTACAGGTTATAACAAACCTCGATCAATCTGAGAAACGTTTCCCCGATAAGCTGTAGGGCCATTATCATTCCGGGCGGCCCATTGGGTAACTAATTAATCGTATGTTACATGAAGGAATTTGCAAAGGAGAAGCTGCAGGAGCTGAAGGCCCTGCCGACATTCTGGATAATGAAGGGCACCAAGAAGGTGAGATGCCTCATTGCGCCCGACGAGGCGGAGCTCAGCAGCAGCATCGAGGATGCCTTAAAGGCAAAATAAATGCGGACTGGTGTCTCGATTGATCCATGTGTGGAGTGTGCCTACCTACCCTATATTGTACGGTGTGTCTCCCCCTAACTATATGTACCCATCTTCATTTCTTCAGGGGCGTCTAGATCCCGACTTGATGCCCCCAAGAAATATACAGTAAATAAAAGTAACGGTTTGAAGTATGTATACTTAATGAGCGCTCGTTTGCTAGAGCAAGCTCTAGGCAAAACAGATCTAGCTATGGCATGTTTGATAAAGAAGCTCCATTATTTGATTTCAGCTTCTTTGGTTAGAAAATCATTTGGTTAACCCTTCTATTTTTTTATCTTTTATTCATCCTTTACTTATCCTCTTTCCTTCTTATCTGCATGCACGGATCAGCCTCTTCCTCTGTGATTCTTTTAATTTGGCTGGTCTTTGGCCGATCTTGATTTGTTGTGAGAGAAAAGTCTGCCGACCCGTTGATTGGTGCTGGTTTGTTGTGAGATAAAAACACTGTTGGCGGTGGCTGAACCAGCCAGCCGAACAAGCTCTACCACGCTTTTGCGTTAGGTACTCAGCACCGGTTTCCGAGATCCCGCCTGCTCTACGCCGGCTCTTTACCCAATGGGGGCCGTCGCCCGCCCCCACCTCCATCTAGCAATCGCCTCCACTTTGTCCACCCCCGTGCTCAAAAATAGTGCCAAGATCCACCCCACGCCGGTCGACAAACCGTCCCAATTTATAAGAGCACAAGGATAGTGGCAACTGTTGAGACAATCATCCCTGCACTTGAGCACATATAAACTTCGATAGTCCGCGGAGTACTACAAAGGGTCTTGATAAATCAACTTCACAACCAAGATCGTACATAATCAAGGGACAAACATACATCATAATATATAAAGTTCGCAGTGGATGTTCAAATTACAAACAGAGTTTTATTATAACACCAAGTTCAAATCCGATACTTGAAAGCAACATATTTTTTTTGAAACTAACACATTGTCACAAGTTCAATACTGTCACACCCCAAAATTTCTAATTTGGGTTGTGCATAGAAAAACATAAAAGTAAAATAAATGTTTTGATATTTGAATAAAATTACTCGAATTTGGTATAAGTTAGCGTCAATTATTTATAGGAAAATGTTGGCACAAAATGTGCCGCATAGTAACACACCACAAGCCAGAAAGCCTAGCTTCACACATGGAGCCCGATTGGTCAACTCCGTGCCAGACAATTCCAGATATATGGCTTAATTTAATTTAAAAGCCAAGTTAAACGGCAAACAGCTAGAGAGCTGCCTGTTGATCGGTAAAATGATGAAATCGGCAATTTCATATAGCATTGATGAAGTAAAGTATACTATCGATTTTAGCACGTAGAAATTAAAGCATGTAAAGAATGTATTAAAAAACAGCCATACAGATATTAATGAACATCATAACATTTTAGCCGGTCTAACTTATTCAATACAGTATAAAACGGGTAACTCATACATATAGATCTGATCTAGATGATAAAGAACAGAGATCTATTCCAACTAATCCACCGATGATAAAGAACAGATAATAGTTTCCGATTTTTTGAAGTCGTTTTTCGAGTTTTTTCCGAATTTGATGCCTAAATGAAAACAGAAGTGGTAACCGGAAAAATGAAAATGATAATGGTAAAAATAAATGGAAATAAAAGTGAAAACAATTTTGCCCTCTTCCGATCGTTTCCGAAGATTCTACCGTATTTAAGCGGTAATTTACCGTTGGTAATTACCGAATCAATGACACACACAACCAACATGCACATAAGACAAATCCTTTTTGGAAACTAATTATACGGCAAGGATTGAACACATAATGGAACAACCTCTACTTAACAAGAAACTCTAATAATTCATATTTTTATCACTATGCTATGTCAAGTCAACTTAAAACTTGATCGTTTATTTGTGTCATTGTCAAGAACTGTGGTGATGTTGTGAGTTATATGACTCTTCTCATTTTTATAATTTAGTATGTTTATCGTTTTTGAGGATACCGTTATCATAGATTTCGATCGTTATCGTTGTATTGTCCGATCGACTATATCGTTTTCGAAATTCGGAATATCAGCGCCGTATTCATTTCCGACAATATTGTATCAATTTCATTTTCGAAAAAGAAAATGAAAATGAAAGTGATTTGGCCTCCTTCCGATCATTTTTGACCGTTTTCATCCCTAGCTGCCTGTACACTTAAGGACTTATGTCAGTACTAAAAGCAAAGCTAGATGCATTTACCATAAGATAGATCTACATATACCTGCTACTTGTGAAAGCATAACTGTCTTGGCTAACTAGCCGATTCAGGATCCATGAAGAAGGAACTTTTGACGTACTTGAGACAAACAAACCATCAACCCAAATTAGTCCGCCAGACGACGATTTGACTCTCTAATCTACTCACATTCAAGCAAGCCTCCCACAACATGTAACGATAAAGATTGGTAAACTTTGGCCAATATGTGCAAGATAACAACCATCATGATAAGATAAGCATGTACAAACATAAAAACGATCGAAACCATTAAAGATCTAGGACAATCTGATGACGTCAGCTTTACCGATTGCCGATCCTTTCCGAGTCAATCTTTTCCTGCTTGGATCGGCAATATGTCATTATTTGCTTTGGCATCTGTCTTTCAAGTCAGCACCTATCCCAACTCTGCTTTGTCTTTCTTGATCAGCGAGCGCTGTAGCCGCCGCCGATCTCTCAAACCCTAGTGCTTGCAATGCTTCTTCCATCTCCCGATCAATGGTGACCCAAGAGCAAATCCCACGGTATGGCCTCTTCTACTTTGGATTATCGTGTCCCGAAAAAGGCCGGCCCAAAGGGGGGCGAGGTCGTGCGCACGCGGCCCGTGCCGCGGCGCCGCCGCCGCGACTTCTTGTCGTCGTCATCAATCTTTATTAAAATAATAAGGAATAAATATTTAGGGAATAAATAGTTTGCTTTGTCAAGGGGTATTCGATCTATAAGGAAACCTCCTAGGTATTTCTTTAGATGCAAGTCTTTCTCGGACTATAAATACAAGAGAACTGTAATTAGTTGGATCTTAATCGGAAAAATTAAAGGGGTAACACCCAAAAACTATCCAGCTCTCTCTCTCCCTCGCACACGCCGCGCCGCCGCCAACACCATCATGCCCCCCCGCCACCGCCCCGCCGCCAGCGCCGCCGCCGGTCGCCACCGCCTCCTCCATCTCTACGCCCGACGACCGACGCGAGCACGTGTCGCCTTCGGCCCAATCTAGCCGGGTTACGACGGTGGTATCCGGAGACCGGGACGATTCCCACCACCGACGGCGGCTTCGACCACCACCAACGCCAAGATCCGATGGACAACCACAAGATCGCCGAGCTCCGGATAGGGATTTGCGAGTTTGCTGATTTTGTGAAGGAAATCCAGGCCAACTTCACCGCCCTCCCGGAGAATTCGATGAACAGCTTTGCCTCGACGACGCCCAGCGCCCGACAACACGGCCCACGGGCGCCGCCAACGACACCACCGCTGCCATGGCCGCTTCCGACATGAACAACGCGCTCCCACGGGCATCGGCGACGTCCTCATCAACATCCACGATGACCGGGTGGCCACGGCGACAGCAACACCGCAACACGCGGCCTTGTTGTCCGACATACGTGCCTCCGACGTCATCTCGCCATCGACGACGCCCCCTTACATGGGCGCCACCGACGGCGACGTCGCTCTCACGCGAGCGCCGCCCTCGTCACCCCCTCCAAGATCGGCGATGCTACAAGTAACGAGTACGCCTACACCAAGGGCGCACCTGCCGTCGCGGCTTAGTTTAGATCGGTCGGGGAGGCTACTACCGATGTCCACCAGCTGCTCGACGAAAAGCCTACCCAACTAGGCCAACGTCTCGTGGCTACTACAATGGCGCAGATAAGTTCTCCGGTCACTAGCAACATCATCTTTGACATCGGGAACATCTGGAGTGCCAACAAGGATGACTCAACGACGTCGTCCGACGTCGACGCCGACATCGCCAATCTCAACCCCGACGTCACCGTCATCCTGGACAACAACGGCGACATGACCAACAACGACATCACCTTCGCCAACCAGGACGTCTTCAACAATGGTACCATCGACGACATGGCCAACAACATCAACGACAATGACGCTATCATGGGCGCCACGAACGGCAACGGCGCTCTCAGGGGCACCGACACCATTGACGACCGCCCTGACGTCGACGCACTCGTCCACTCGCCGACCTTCGACAACAACAACAATCTGCTACACCTACTGGACGCCCCTCGGGCTTCCACCACGACGGAGAACGTCAACAAGCGAACTTTGGATCTCATCGCTGCTTCGACACCGGCAAGCGCTTCAGCAACCACCCCACTCCCAGCAGTCGACTTCCTGATGACACTAGAGCCAGCTCCAAAGCCGAAGACGCCCCCATTAGCGGCACGTCAACGGAACATCGGCAATAACAAAGACATGAAGTATTGCCGCTATCCACCTGATAATAGCGGTACTTCTTTGGTTCATCAGAATGCCAAGCCAGGCGCCACAGGAGCACTGGGACACATCCACAAGGTGTCTCCCTTGCAGTTTCAAGCCGCCCATCTACGGCGACCTCATCAGCAACCTAGCGCCAATGGGACTGGACGAGGACCCGTATGACTACATCGGCACCCCCAAGTTCGGCAACATCCTCTACGCCCTCATCAGGAGAGGCCCTACAACGGGAGGCGCCCCGATCAAAGGACACAGCGATCCGCCTCGCTCGTCTCCTCAACCCCCCTCCGCCACGTCCATCACACAACTCAGCAACAGGCAATGGACACGATGACATCAACAGCGACATCACCAACGACAACTCGGCGATGGCAACCGGGATGACTCGAGGTTTAGCCGGCACGTGGACGCGTCGCCTCGTCGAACGGTGGGGAGATGTCATACCCCAGGATTGGGCCTTGGGAGGCTGTTCGCCCAGCCCAAGGGGCACCGTGCGTGATCACCAAGAAGAGGGCAGCAGCCTCACCAATGCCGACATGAGGCTACATGGCATCGCTGAACCATCAAGCTCCAAGAAGGAGCAATAGCTTGGGAGCCCTCACGCGAGCTTCTTGCCATCGGTGCCAATCTTCTTCCTCAACAGCCACCGCCGCTATGCCACAATATTAGCAAAGGTGCTACGGGATGTTCTCAAACCAGGTGGGATCCTTCTGCATATTCTTGTGGTTGGCTTTCGCCCCTCGGCATACTCGCCACCAATGCAAACCTCTCCGGAGAGCACTGGGATTCCATCCATTGGACCAGCATCAGGAAAGGTCAGCGCCTTCATCTTCGCCCAGCTCATTTCCTCGACACAAGTGGATGCAACAATCTTCGGGACATGCTTCGATCGCCCCATCAACAAAGACAGCCGTGCAGAACCACAGCGTGAGGACGCGCCGTCGTCGGGAAAGGGGGAGTGATGTCATGGCCCGTAAAAAGGCCTGCCTAAAAGGGGGCTAGGGCGTGCGCACGCACGCCCGGCCCCGTTCGCCGCCACCGCCGCCCTCGTCGCCGTCATCCAATCTTTATGAAAATAGTAGGGAATAAATATTTAGGGAATAAATAGATTGCTTTGTCAAGGGTATTCCGATCTATAAAGAAACCTCCTAGGTATTTCTTTAGATGCAAGTCTTCCTCGGACTATAAATACAAGGGAGCTGTAATCAGTTGAATCTTAATCGAAAAAATTAAAAGGGCAACACCCAAAAACTATCCAGCTCTCCAGCTCTCTCTCCCCTCGCACACGCCCGCCCGCTGCCCCAAAACCATCGCGCCGCCCCGCCACCGCCTGAAGCGCCGGGCGGCGGCGGCTCGGCCGCCGCTGCCAGTCGCCACCGCCTCCTCCTCCATCTCTCCGCCCGCCGACCGATGAGCACGTGTCCGGTTCCGCCCAATCTAGCCGGTTCTCGGCATTTCGCAATTCGATGAGCTCAATCTTGTTTCTGAAGCGCTCTTCTTCTTCTGTTGAATTTGAAGGAATTGCAAAACAAGCCATGTAACACACACGGTTCTATTGGTTGCAAACAAACAACGAATAATTAATCAACCAGGTAGCCGATGCAATCTCTCCATTTCTTTGTCTTGCTACATGAACGTAGGCTCGGCCGACGACATGAAACAGCTTACAACACCGTACCGCAACACACGCAAGCACGCACGCACACCATACTAGCAATCAACAACAATCGACAAGCAGCTAGATAGGAAACAAACAACAAATAAATTTACTTAACAGATTAAAGTGACGCAAGCCATGCTTCAATGTCTTCTTCTTCTTGATCCGCGGGCGTCATCGTACCTTTCTTGTCCCTGTCTTGTTCTGCCTCTTCGCCCAGGACGTCGTCCCCAGCTGCCGGCATCTGAAGCTTGTCTGACAGGGTCTTGGCCCCTTGGAGTGAGATGATGAGCCAGACGTAGGAGAGGAACTCCCCGCCTTCTCCCAAGCTCTTGGCGTGCAGGTAGCCCCTGCACATGCTGGCGGAGTAGCAGAGCTTGCCCACCCACACGCGGTGCATGAGCCACCACCGGGTCTTCTCGTCCTGATGGCCAGCAGCTCCTTTGCGAGCATGCAAGCGTCGTTGATGATGGTGTATTGATCTTTATCTTTGAGCCTGGCTGCTTTTTCCATGATCATCTCTAGGACTGCGTCATCGAACGGTTGCTTCCCTCTGAGATTAGCTTCCCTGAAGATGCGCTCCATGTGCTGGGTGGCTTCGGTGAAGAGATGCTGCCTGCTGCCGGCCATCAGCATCTCGGGTCGACGAACCAGGAGGTAGGCCATGTAATTGGATATCGCCTCCGTGCACACCTCACGACGCACCTCGCCATGCGTAGGCCTGCACCTGAAGTGCCTCGGAGGCTTGATGCGGAAGCAGAGGTCGGTGGCGATGTGCCAGATGAGGACGCTTGCGTCGAATGGCATCTCACGTAGGCTTTTCCACATCATGGTGCCGCGGGGCGCGTATGGCTTCAGCAGTCTCTCCTTTTGCTGCTCATTCCAGAAGTCCGTGTTGGTGAAGCTTCTATAGCTGGAGAAGTCGGCGTTTCTGACACGCGCCGTAACACGCGCCAGTTCTGCGGTGATGAAATCCGTGACAGTGCGGTGCAGACTGTGCTCTGTGCCTTCCTTTGTAGTAACCAAAGCGCCTGCTATAATTCTGCAGCGACCCGATCACCGGCCGTTTCATTGTCCGGAGAACCGAGTCGACGAGGTTAAACCCTGCAATGTTCTCACACAATGCTGGAAATTTTGTTATGAACATGAGCCAGTACATGAGCTCACTGATGAGCAGCCCAAAGACATCCAGCACCGCGGTGAAGCACAGGAGAACATACGTCGTCTTCACGTCGGTTGCGCCGTACCCATGCTTGCGGCTCGCCGCGAAGAGCATGATGGCGGCGATGTACAGGGACGGCACCAGCATCACATGGCAAGCCAAGTATGCGGGCGTGAAGATCACACTTGCTCTTGTGTAGATGAGCCCAAATGCTTGCCGCAGCAAGCGTCTCATCGTCTTCTTGTTGTCGTCTACTGCACTCGGCTCTTCCAGAATTTGCTGCCCGTCACTATGTCGCGCTCGTGTCTCGAAAGTGACTTTAGCAGCGTACAGCGACTGGTCGGAGAGAATCATCTGGACTTTGTCTCCATGCGACAGGACCGGCACATCGCCTTCCGGCAATTCTTTCCAGCATCTGTACCTGTCACCTAACTCGGTGAAGCACCAGTCCCATCCGCCAGGGCTTTCCCTCTTCCCTCTCATCACCGACGACATAGCCAGCAGCCGCTTGATGCTGGCCCTCCGCAGAGCCCATGGCTTCTCGATGAAGCTGATGATGCCGATGACGAACAGCAGGATCGCCGACAGCAGCAGCTTCCGGTCGCTGGAGTCAGGCCACGACTTGTAGAAGGAGTACACGGCGACCGCGACCTGGGCCACCAAGGTCACGGTCTGCCGCGTCCACAGCTCGTTGTCTTCGATGGTGTAGGCGGTGATCTCCTCCCTCCCACCGAGGTAGACAAGGAGGAGAGGAGCCCACAGGACCTCCAGGGAACTCCCTTTGGTCCCGGAGTCGCAGCCGCTGCCGCTGCTGCTGCCGCTGCCGCTGATGCTGCTCGCCTTGGCGTGGCGATTGAAGAGCGTGGCGAGCGCGTAGATCGACAGAGCATCGGCGCTCACATACGCCACCCAGATCAAGAATCTGAATAGGCGATGGATGGTGTAGTTGCGCATGGGGGCTGCCAGCAGCAGGAACCACTGCAGGCCCAGGCTGCCAAGGACGAGGATGCGAAGCTGCCACTCGTCCCACCATTGCACAGCTGTCGAGATGTCAACCATGTCTCTCGGATCTGCCAAGTAGCAGCTTAATTAGCTTGATCTTAATTGTTGTTGTTTGTGTATCACTGTCCTGATGTTACCGATCACTACTGTTTATAATGCATGCGTGTTGGGTGTTGCCTTACAATGTGTGCCTTCCATTGAACAGTGGAACCAAAATTTAAGTATCCCTACTCTATTTCTATTATTAAATCACACGCTTTGTCAAAAACAAAAGGAAAAGAGAAAAAAAGAGAAAAAGCCGTCACACTATAGTAGCTACTACAACTTTGTTTCTATATATGCTGCTTCTTGCTGCCCGGCCAACGTATTAGAGACGAAATGTACCTGCTTCATTGTTGCTTATTCCTGTCTCTGAACTTTCCCGCCTTTGATGCATTATTATTCCCTCCCTTCGTGATGGTCACAATATTAATCTTCGAACCGCGCCACAATTGCACTTTAAATATGCAGTAATAAACTATTTGATCAACAGATCTATCTACTTGTACACTTACCGTCTTCCTTTATACGGTACTGCATTCAAGGCTTGGCTGGATGGAAAACAGGGTAGGCATTCCTATGTCCAGGTAAAATTTTGGGCCACCATCCAAACATCCCTGCAATTTCTTCGAAAGAAGAATATTTAGTCACAAGTGCTCCAATTCTAATTAAAAGATAGTGTAGCCCTCCGAAAACATCAGAGACAAAAAACCAAAGAAAGCTAAGCGAAATCCCTGAGATATATGGTTTAAATCCGTATAATGTGCGAGTTTTCTGAGTTTTCTTGTGTAAAACCGCATGCGTCCTCCTTAAGCGATATAGCTGTGCCCGTGCTGAATTTTTCAAACGAAAAATCGAATTTTTTTTTTTTTTTTTGAGGGAATCGGTAGGGGAGGCCCCTACCTATTTTTTTTTCAATTAAATGAAAGAATGAGGATTGTACAAACAGAAGTAAAGTAAAAAATTACAAGGCGGCGGCCCAAACCAAGAAGAAAAGAAAAAAAAGGGGAAGCTAAGTAAGGTTCTCTCTACATGAAACTAGCAAAGCACTCTTCGACGGCCTGGCTTTGATGCAAACCACTCCAAACTCCGTCAAGAAGATTCTTCTGAAAGTCCCCATCTCCCTTCTGCCATTGTCAAAAAATGATACTGTTTCGTAGTTTCCAAATGGCCCAACATGTAGTGATCATGATTTTCTAAAAGATAACATTCTGAAAGTCTGCTCTTGCCTTGATGACCATGTCAAGTGGGGGCAAAGAAAAATTCCATTTAATGTTGACAAAGTTCCAACATTCTTTACTGAAGCGACATTCAAAGAAGAGGTGAAATGCAGATTCATCAGTAAGATTAAATCGGAAAAGTCTTTGCGTTCGCTGCCCTTTGCGTGTCATGGAGATATTCTATATTCTCACGTGTTAAGATGCCCTTCTTTACTTTTGTTTTTTGAATAGACTAACGTTGTCAGTGCATATATCTATTGATATAGAAGAAAATATAAAAGTAATGTGGGAGGCTATCTGTCTTGGGTTTGTCGCCACTGTGAGTAATTACAACTTTAAGAGCCAATTCTCTCAGTGCCAATTAGAAAAGAAAAAAAAAAAAAACTATCCCCGGTATGCTACTTTCAATGTTTTGCTGTTCAGGTGGAGTTGAGTTTCTTCTGAAAGTATGCATTTGCCCCTACAGTGGAATGAAGTAAAATTTTGAGGTTACCAGTTGTGCGGCTACAATCACGTGCGCTTGGCGCTGCCCTGGGCTGGCCAGGCGGCACGCGTGGCCCTGCCCGACCTGGTGGCATGCTCGCCCCCCTGCACGGCTCGGTGGCATGGTGGCGCACTTGCCCTTCCATGGCGTGGCGGCGCGCTCGTCCTCGCCTGGCACGGGCACCGCGCTCGCCTGCTCCTGGCCTTCCCGAACTGGTGGCGGGTCGACTCGCTTCGGCTGGTTCCAGCAGCGCGCCCACGCACCCGGCCCTGTCCATGCCTGGGGGTCGATCCGACGGCGCTTGTCCGGGGGCCAAACATTTAAATATCCCTACTCTATTTCAATCATTAGTATCACACGCTTTGTCAAAAAAAAAAAAAAAAAAAAAAAAGAAAAAAAGAAGAAAAGAGAAAAGACGTCACTCTCTCGTAGCTACTACAACTTTTGTTTCTACATATGTTGCTTCTTGCTGCCCAGCCCTTTGATGTCCGTGGCAATATTCCAAAGTGCTAACGTATTAGAGACCAAATGTACCTGCTTTGTTGTTAGTTATTCCTGTCTCTGAACTTTCCCGCCTTTGATGTATTATTCCCTCTTTGTTGTTAGTTATTCCTGTCTCTGAACTTTCCCGCCTTTGATGTATTATTCCCTCCTTTCGTGATGGCCACAATATTAATCTTCCAACCGCGCCATAATTGCACTTTAATATGCAGTTGTTGACACCTAAAAATTAACTTGGACTAAGGGCAGTCTCAATGAAAAAAAACTAACACACTTTCCATAGCAAAAAGAAATCATCTATAAAAATCATTCTTCACAAAGGGGCGTGTCTTCGAGTAACAATTGTTTTCTCTTTCTCTCTCTCAATTCCACCAATGGGGAGAGTTGTATTAACCCTACGTAAACTAGTGGTTTCTTCCCAATGGTAAATACATGGTTTCTTGTGCATTGGGTCAAGAGTAGACATGGTTTCTCAATGAAGAAACCATTTCTATGATTTGTGCTCTCTTTCATCATTAATTAGGCTGCCACATCATCATTTTGCTTAGTTGACAAGCTATTTAATAGAGATAGAAACTATCATTAATGCTCCATTGGAAGTGCCCTAAGGCATCACAAATTTGCAGACTTAGTCAATTTTATGAGAGTCAAGAAAGTCAAAGAGGTCAAAAGTCAAGAATTCTGACGAAGAAAACGACAGGTCACGGCGTGACAAGCGCCAGACGCCGAAACAAGAAAGCAGGCGCTGGCCCGGCGCAAAAGCGGCGGA
The DNA here is from genome assembly GCA_015847255.1 of Hyparrhenia diplandra. Taxonomy (NCBI): domain Eukaryota; kingdom Viridiplantae; phylum Streptophyta; class Magnoliopsida; order Poales; family Poaceae; genus Hyparrhenia; species Hyparrhenia diplandra. Next base: position 481,593 of record JADLZK010007741.1, on the reverse strand, counting down.
CGGTCCGACGACACCCGCATGGCGCAGTCCTCTTCGACCTGCGTCCGACATGCGCCGAACACCGAGCACGTGCATCCGGCACATGCGTCCGGGCGGCACCTCGCGCATTGCGCCTCTCTCGACTGCGTCGGGCGCCTCACAAAGGCGTCCGATGGCCCTGCCCATTGTAGAGCTCTCGACCGGTCCGGCGCTCTCGCAATCTACACCCATGATTTTCCAAAATCCGAACCGATTTTATTTCGGGCTGGTTTTTGGAGAGTTTTGATGTTTGGGAACGTTTTTTGACGATTTCCAAAAAGGATAAGACCACCCTCCTCTATATAATAAGAGGTCATGGCCGATTTGATCCCATCTACATCCAATCATCAAACACATCTATTAGAGACTTGCGTGTGGATCATCATCCTGTCCTTCCTCTTCGCCGCCGATGCCATGAACGGAAGATCAACCAAAACAATGCTCTAGAGCGGCCAGTCGGCTAGGGCAGCCCATAGTCGCTACACGCCCTCACGTGTTTACTTTAATAGTTATAATGAATATACAAATCCCAGGGGGAAAGCGGGGGCAGCTCGTCACCGCCATAATAGACGATGGATCAAGAATCTAGAAGAAGATAAGGTAAGTGAAGAGGCTAAAGCTCTTACACCTAGTACATCCACGGAGAAAGAAGAATCAACTACTCCAAAGAAAAGTTCATCATCCAAAAGATGGAGGAAGAAGAAGACATCTCCCGTAACATCATCGAAGAGACCATAGAATCATCGCTGCCACCGACAGACAACCGATATACCATGGGAGTGAAGAGCGAACTTGAAGTCCCGTTCGGAGGACTCTAAACGCCGAATCCTCACCGAAAGGTAAGTCGGTAAGTTATCAATAAAATCCCCGCATTGCATATTCTTTCTATATCATATATATCTTTTTAGTATCTTATATCTGCATTTGAAAACAACAAAAAAATATTTTATCTTTTGTTTGTGAAAAACCTTTAAGCCCCATGCTAATATCCCCGAGGCTAACACCTCTAGGCTATTTGTCGTGGTGGCCTAAAAAATAAAAATAAAGATGCATAAATTCTTTATCTTATCTTGCATATAAAACAAAATAAAAATTTGAAAAATAATAAAAATCCAAAAATATTTCCTGGCAACATAAAGCAATGTGGCTAACCCATAATGCTTAATCAAGTTCCACTAGCTTTGTTGTCTATTTGAGATCAGCAGATTTCAAGAGGAGAAGAGATATGTTAGGCGCCATCCTTGTTCCCAACTATCTCAACTTCTACATCATTGAAGATTACACTCCAATCTAGCTTGGGGAGTGCAACCCCCAGCTATCCGTATAAGTATCCCTATCTATCTATATATTATATTATATTATTAGTTAAATATTTTGTTTGCTAGAAAGTTTGTTAAGAGTCTAGTTTTATAGAGTCTAATAGTTTAAAGAGTCTTTTGTTAGAGTGTGAATAAAAGGATCAAGAGAGAGTGTTCACTAAGTTTACTTTGCTCAACTAAAAGGAACCTTAAAATCTGCCCACATGGAGATGATGAATAGTTGCTCCGTTGTTATACTTTTCTAGTACCTAGCTTTCAAGCTTAATTTCTCTTGAGCTCCATTTGCAAAATTACTTTGATTTGATATTTACTCAAAACCTGAAACCTATGGGATGCAAATGCTTGCTCTAAAGTCTAGGTAATTGACGGATATGATATATGATAGTCCGAGCTGCTATTTGATCTTACTCCTAGTGACACTAGATTTCGAGATTTATATTTTGAAAATTGAAAATGCACATGATAAGTTCTGTGTGACAAGAGTGTGAACCTCCTACCACCGCCATATATACATGCTTCTTAAATTAGGAAACCTTTGATTCATATATATAGGCTGCTTGCTTTGCATTGAGTTCGTTCAATCTTTGTTGACCCTTAGAAACTTGTCATGCTGATCATGTACACTCCACTCCATTCCACTCCATTATATTTCACTCCACTTGACTCCATACACATATGCTATTTTCATCCTGGAAGTACGCATCCACCATATATACACCCACCATATTCTATTTCACTCTAGCCAAAGAAAAATGTTCTACTCCTATCCTAGGAGAGAGCAACCAAAATATTCACTATACCCATCCACTCATTCATTGCTAGCCAACATCTTACAAAAGCTCTATTATTTATTTATCTCTCAAAAGTTATTACAAAAGAGATCTGGGTTGTAGATTAAAAACAAAGAGAAAGGGGAGATGAAAAATGGACAAAAAGTCCCTACGAAATAGTAGAGCCTACCTCCCTAAGAAAAAAGAAAGGGAGATGAAAAATGGACAAAAGTCCTACGGGCGAGTAGAGCTTACCTCCCTAAAGAAAAAGAAAGAGTAAAGGAGAGTTAAAAAAATGGACAAGTGTCCGATGAAAAAACAATGGGTACTTAGATGCTCGCCTCTCCATAAAAGAAAAAAAAAAGAAAGAAAAAAATATACAACCCAGGTTCTCTATAAAGTTTCCAAATTCAAAAGAGAGAAGATTCCTCAAGGAGCAAAAGTAAGATTTCCCATCATCTATTCTATACACCTTACTATATTCCATACCATTTATATCCTATCCACCATACACATGCACCACTTGATCAGTGTGACTTGTAACTTTGGATCCATTGCTTGAATTTACAATATATGCTTAGTAAGTAAATAAATTATTTTCTCCTATCTATGAGCTCCAGATATAAAGCCTTAGAATATAGGGTGAGAGAGAAGAAGGCATAGTGTGCTACTCTCTTTAGCCAAAAAAATACTACATACTATGAGAGAAAGGCACCACTACCTTATTGCCTAAGAGAGGATCCACAAATACCACAAATGAGAGATCGAGAGAGTCATCTTGAGGAACTTTGAGTTTTATTTGAAAACCAAAGCAAAACTCGGTAAGGACAGCTTGATCAAAAGAGTTTGAAATATAGTGTTCGACTTGATCGTTCTATCTTTCAATTACCCAAGATTGAAGAAAAAGATATAAGCCCTAAAAAGGTAAGAGGTAATATGGGTAAGTTGAAGTTTTAAAAAGTTTATCTTTATCCGGAGAGAAATTTTGTTTGAAAGTATGTGTACTTTTAAGGTGTGATAAGCGTTCAAAGAACTCTTGATCCAAGTAAGTAGTTTAATATAATATCATGTGTCTTGCTAAGAGACTAGCAAGAGGTAAGCTTGGGGGAGCTTGTTGACACTGTTATAGCATAATTTTACAAGTTAAATAACATGAAATAAAGGCTCAAGTCAAAGACCAAACATAAGTCTAGGGGTCTAACTAACATAATTCCACGAAGTTTTGGTATTCTCGTGACTTTCCGTGGACTTGATAGATAATTGTAGAGAAGAATGGAGAAAGTTCCTAATATACAAGACATATGAAGACAAGACCTGACCGTGAAGTAACTCAACCCGAAAAGTGGACTAAAACATTCTAGAAGATACCAGAGGACACCGTAAAAAGACGGATGCCGAGGTGGCAAGCTACCCCCGGGCGGCCGCCAAGTGCCATGTAGGCCGGCCGCCGGTGGGCCACCCCTCGCGACCTCTCCTTTCTAGGTCGGTTTACCACCGACTTTGAGGTTGTATTTACACCGTTGTTGAAGGTCGGTTTGATCCAAGGGTTGACGTTCATCGCCAAGTACTATATAAGAAGACCAGCTGACCCCATGGCTGATAACAATTTCATTATCATACTCATTCATCAACTCATACCCATCTAGTCCAGCCAAGTCTAGACCTAAGCCCTAGTTCATACTAGAAGTAGTTAGCTATCTAGCTAGTTCTAGTTGAAGATCACGTTATCTTGAGTTCCCGATAGTCAAGAAGTAGCAAGGATCATCGTTCTTGAGACTTCTCTCTTGTATTCGATCTGTAAGTACTCTTATATTTAGAATACAATTGTTATGGTTTTGATCTTTATAATTATTATATTCTTATTGATATGTATTTATGCTTGCTATGATTACATGTTTAGTTTAGTAAGATTGCTTTATATTTTATGCATGGAATTGTATAGCATCCATATAGATGATCACTATGTGGGTGATCGGCAATGTGTAAACGTGGTGTTTATACAACGTTTATCTACAATTGCACCCTACATTCCGAGCCGTGTGGTAGATCGCGGGAGTGACAGTCCCTGTTGAGTCCTTTGGAATCCACCCTCCGAATGTAGGACTAGTCGAGTTTATTATTACGGTAATGATCAAGTTTCGTCATTGGTTGTTATTGGTAATGCTTGCCATGTGTAGAAGTAATCCAACCTTGCCATGATAGCTAGATGTATTGCACTAATTGTAGTATTCATTTGACATATATGATTAGGAGTATCTTAGGAATATTCATTCTATTCTTTCTATAACATGTTAATAGCTCGTCTGATACTAGTGACATATGATGATCTTAGACTTGGGTATTTATCATTTATATAATTATCTTTATCCTGTGACTTATCCCGTTGAGTAATGTTAGATGCATATGGCTACTCTGCATTACACTGCTGTAAGGTGGATCTCATAATTAAATCGCAATATAAATCATTAGATATCCTTTTCTCTCTACTTTCCATAGACTCCCTTCCTGTGGTAAAATATAAATACGATACCTGGATTACTCCCACTGAAGTGCTACAATTGGTATTTCTATTCGTGCGCTTGCAGATATCATGTTCATTCTTTTATCAAGGCCAATCAAGAATACCATGCCTCGTATTTCTTAGAGCGTTATTGCTAGGGTGACAGACTAGTGTATAGGTAATGCCTAGAAATGAGTGGTATACCTTGAGTACATATCCTGGTGAGATTAACTCCACTATGGATAATGATGCTAAGTTTACATCCCACTACTAACACCGCCTAACTTCGCTTTGTTGGATCATGAGGTTAATCCCATATCCAAGCTAACATGATTAGATAGATATCCTATATATATTTCTTTCGCCTTCCTAATTGGGATCGTGTAAGAAATATCAACAACACTCCAGCCTGGTGATTCAAATCCAGTACCTTCACTAAAAACAAAGAACCATGGTATCTCATCTAGGGCCGATACTCTGACCTTCACAATAGCTCTTGACTGAAAGAAAGCATCTTTTTCCCACATTAGTAACCTTCCAAAGGATGAAACAGCTCTGTCGAGCAGAGGTAGTGACCACGTGTCTAGATTCAGACCCAACAACATAATCCAAACTTCGTGTGTCATAATAGTAACTCGATTGTTCCAGGCTTCGTTATGAGGAATAAAAGACATTGTACCATTACCAAAGGGGATTGGTCCCATGTTGATCAGAGCATCTCTCTCAAATAGATAGTTGAGCCTGACATATGCCTGTCCATATGGACATGGTTGAATCGATCTGAATCCCACACCATGAGCATTAAGAAAGTCTTCGATGATATTGTAAATAGCCATAAAATTGATTGGTCCTTGCGGCATAGGATTGAGGTGCACAATTGCAACATCATTGTTACACTGAATGACTTGACCAGTGAAAATACGGCGCATTACAGGCCTACCAGGAATAATCCTATGCTGTGCATTCCTTGGCATGAATGGCTTAGGATCAACCAAATGAAACGCCATGGGTTGCTGCAGAGAGCGAGAAGGAATAGGGCGATGAGGGTTTTTTTTTCTTCCCAAGGAATGTGCAAAATGGAACGAGAGGGTGGCGTAATGCCAAGCACTTTTTCAGCAAACTCACCGAAAGAAGAGAACACCGGTGGTTTGGATGGTGACTGCACCGCTGGAGCTAGCGATTTTGGCGGCGGTGAAACACCGCCTTCTTCCTCGTCGTCGTCGTCAATGAACTCTGGTGCTCTCAGTTTCGAGGAGAGAGTCCAGGGTACAAGTATTGGGGGCGAGGGAGGAATACCAGTCAAATGGTATAGGTAGTCAGACATGGAAGTGAAGCGGCACACTTGGCTTGGTGGCCCACTTGTCATAGGCTGCTTGTCAACCTTGGAAGGTGCTGGATTTGGCATTAAATCACAGTGAATTGATACGTGCCCCCAGCGATCATAAGCTGTGCATTTGAGGCGGTTTCTGCATTGGGCCTTGCTATGCCCATGGGCCATACACCTATCACAAGAAAGGAAAGGCCTGGATCCCAGAATACTTGGCAATCTGCTGTTACGAGAAAAAATATTCTGCAATTGGGCTATAGAAAGGAAGCTTTCCCCATTTCGCCGGTTACTTGCCTGATTCTGCAGGGCTCCTTGCCGCTGGCTACTTGCCTGTTTCGGTGGGCCAAACTGGATGCTAGAGAACACAAATTGATTTTGTGGGACAAATTGAAGACGGGAAAAAACGGACTGACGATTGGCACTTTCCTTTGAAATGTTCGAATTTGAATTCAAGCCAAACAGTCTTCTTCCCACCGGAATTCTGTTAACTCCGGTGAGCGGCGGAGCATCACGGCTAGGGACATGGGTCCATTGAGCCGCCTATTCAGCTTCCCAAAGTTTGTGTTCTAAAGCATAATTGGGTCCTCCACCATGCCAGAGGTTGAAGAACAACTTAAAGAATGTACATTCAAAAGACTTGAGCTTATAGAGATGAAAAGCAACCGCCCGACGAAGCAACGGTGAACTGGAAAACTCTGTCACCCAAAGGGACAATGCGAAAAGGCATAGGCATGCCCACCAACAACCGATTGAAGAAGAAACGCAAGATTTGTAGTTGAGAGACGAAATTTGCATCGGCCAAAGGAGACCACTAGGATGAAACCAGAAGCGGGGAGGATGGGTCAAGACAAACCGGTGATCCAAATCGTCTGGCAATCTCAGCTTCAACGACTTTGCCCGGACGAAAGCAGAGGGCAGCAAGCTCGAGGGGAGGCCGGCAATCTCCACGGCTTGACCGGTGATCATCGATCTTCTGACGTCAAGGCATCTTGGCGACTCGGCGAGTTCCCTCATGATGCATCAATGATCCCTTTGGTTTGTTTTTTGTAAACTTGTGTGGTATGCTCTTATTACGTGAGAATTAATGTGGAGGTTCTCCGTTTATTACTCTAAAGTAATAGTAATAAGAAAAGATTTGATTGCACTTCTGGGTCGCGGTTGGACGATCAATATTGTTACCATCACGAAAGGAGGGAAACAACAACCTGGGGCACTTTGGATTTTTTAATATTGCCACGGACATTAAAGGGGGAAGCAAGGTATAGAAACAAAGCTGCATCTATACTAGAGTGCTATGGCTTTTTTCTTTTTTCTTTTCCTTTTTCCTTTTGTTTTTGACAAAGTATGTATATATTATTACTGATAATATAAAGTAAAGTAGGGGCACTTAAATGTTTGTAACACTGCTGGAGTGTAAGGGAACATGTATGGATTATAAACACTAGCAATCGCCCGGGAGGTCTAACTTCGTTTCAAGCAATCGCCCGGGAGGTCTAACTTCGTTTCAGTGCTAAGTAGTGAGTAGTGACACACACACACAAACCAAAAAACAGAGAGAAAAAAAAAAGAAGACTTGAGTGGTCTTATTCATAGTGATGCAAACATAGGCATAGACAGAGACACATCATCACAAGAGCTATTTCGTGTGCTGGGAGAGAGCGAGATGAGTGACATCTGGAGTGCTATGCAATGGTGGGACGAGTGGCAGCTGCGCATCCTCGTCCTCGCCAGCCTGGGCTTCCAGTGGTTCCTCCTGCTGGTGATCCCCATGCGCAACTACACCATCCAGCGCTGGATCCGAGCATGCATCTGGCTGGCGTGCATCTGCGCCGACGTCCTGGCGATCTACGCGCTCGTCACCCTCCTGTATCGCCAGGCCGCCGCCGGCACATGGATCAGCAGCTTCGACGAGGTCCAACAATGGCGGTCGTCGTCGTCTCTGATGCTGGAGGCCCTGTGGGCGCCTCTCCTCCTCGTCCACCTCGGCGGCCGGGAGGAGCTCACCGCCAACAACATGGATGGCACGACGGCGCTCTGGGTCCGGCACGCCGCCGTCCTGGTCACGCTCACCGTTTACACCTTCTTCACGTCGTTGCGCAACTTCAGCAACAACAAAGACGTCTTCAAGCTTCTGGCGTCGGGAGTCCTGCTGCTCGTCGCGGCCGTCGTCAGCTCCTGCGGCAAGCCGTGGTTTCTCAGGAGAGCCAGCGTCCGCCAGCTGGTGGCCATGTCGTCCCTAGCGAAAGGCGCCAGGAAGACGAAGACGAAGCACTGCCCCAGTGTCGGGTGGTGCTGGGAGTGGTGTTTCACCGAGCTGGGCGACAGGTACAAGTGCTGGAAAGAGCTCAAGCCCCGCGGCACGGCGCCGATGCTGTCGCAGGGAGACAAGGTCCAGATGCTGCTCTCCGGCATGTCGCTGCACGCCGCCAGAGCAACGCTGGAGACACGGAAGAACAAGCAAGATCAGAAGATCCTCGAGCCTCTCAAGCCATATGAAGCCCTGGCGGCGGCCCACGCCCAGAAGGTTGACATGGTCATGAAGCCCTGGCTGCGCCAAGCGTTCGGGCTCATCTACACGAGGTCGACGGCGATGTTCACGCCGGCGTACCTGGCCTGCCACGCGCTGCTGGTGCCGTCCCTGTACCTGGCCGCCGTCGTGCTGCTCTTCGCGGCGGTGAGCTACAAGAAGCATGGGTACAGCGGGTACAGCAGAGCCAACGTCAACACGACGTATGTTCTGCTCTGTTTCACGGCGGCGCTGGATGTCTTCGGGATGTTCATCAGTGAGGTGATGTACTCGCTGCTGTCGTCGTCGTTCGGAGCCAAGAAACTGCTCGCAGTGGCGGCGTGCGAGAACCTGCCGGGGCATAACCTCATGGAGTCGGTTCTTTGGACCATCAGTTGGCCCAAAGTGTCCAAGCTGCTGCTCAGGTGTTACAAGGGGGGTCATTTCGTCAAGGACGAAGATGGCATGTACGTCCGTGTCCTGGACATCATCATAAACGAGCTGAAACCGGAAGAGAAGGACCAAGAGAAGGATTTCGACCTGGATTTTTCCAGTTACAGAAGCTTGAGCAAGAGCAAGAGCAACTGGATTCTCAGGACGAGAAGTTGAGAGAAGTTTGCAGAGCAAAAAGGCAACATCCGGGACAGCCTACGCAAGAGGCCGTTCGACGAGAGCGTCCTGGTCTGGCACATCGCCACCGACCTCTGCTTCCGCGTCAAGCCTCCCAAGTTCTTCCGCTTCAGGCCACCGCCTAAAGAGGTGGAACGTGAAGTGTGCACGGAGGCGATATCCAATTACATGGCCTACCTCCTGGACCATCGACCGGAGATGCTGATGGCCGGCAGCAGGCAGCATCTCTTTGCCCAAGCCATGGCAAAAATGGAGCAAGTCGTCGGAGACGCCACCAAGAATTTGAGTCCCAAGCTCGGAACCAAGCAGCCATTGGACGAGGTAATGCTATGCATGATCAAGGAGGAAGCTGCCAAGCTCAAAGACGAAGAGGCGTACACCATCATCCACGACGCTTGCGACCTCGCAGAGGAGCTTCTGCTGGGCATCTCGGAGGATAACACCCGGTGGGAGCTCATGCATCGCGTGTGGGTGGGCATGCTCTGCTACTCCGCCAGCATGTGCAGGGGCGACCTGCACGCCAAGAGCTTGGGAGAAGGCGGGAGTTCCTCTCAACGTCTGGCTCCTCATCTCACTGATTGAGGGTAGGACCTTAGCGGACAAACTCCAGATGCCTGATGATGAAGACCCATAACCAGAAGGCAAGGTGGTCGAGGCTCCAGCAAAATAAGGTATAGATGTTCAGACGCCGGACTCAGAACCAAAAGACAACCGTAGCGCTGCCAATTTTTTCGATAGGTGCTCCTATTCCTATTTCTTCAGAGTACGGCCTTGAGCTAGCTTTTTATTCATTTATTATTGACCTATTTCCTTCTTATTCGCAGATAAGGTTCAGATGCTGATCCAGAGCCGGGGCACGGGGATGAGCTCCGCAATGTGTTTTTGGTTGATTTACCATACATGTTTGCTTCCCTTATCGCTCAAATTGCTGATATTTTGTACTAGTGTGTACTGTTGTAAAACACACGGACTCTTTCCTAGAAGGAAAGGAGAAGGATGAATCCTAATCCTAGTCCGTTTGTATGTGGGCTATTACCGAAACTCTTAGGCCTTGGCAGGACTATATATACGTGGGAGCTCTATGTTGTAATAACCAAGATTTCAGATGAATAAAGAATAGTCTCCCTATCTTGTGTCTACTTGTTCTACTTCTTTCATCTACTACGTGATCATGAGAGACGGAGAGGGGAAGGTCCTAACCGCTGACGACACGTTTCACAACACGTTATCAGCACGACAAGCTCTTCGTCGACATCGCCGTTGAAGCCGCCGCTGATCTTCGCACCGACGCCGTGCCCGACGCCCAACGCAACGCTACCGACGACGCCGACATCCCCGACGCTGTTAGCGGAACGGATCTGCTACCTCTGCCTGCTACTAATCTGCACTGCATCGACTCATCGTCACGCCGGCAGGTCCCCACGGCCTAGCCGAACTGTCCTACGCGGCAGCCTTCGCTTCTTCTCGAATTCAAGAACCAAAAGGTACGAAAGAATCACATCTAGCAGATTGTTTTCATGTTACGAAGCTGGTCAATTTTTGGTTTTACCGTACATGCAGTGCACATAGTTTTGTACATGAAGTACACATAGTAAATACGTACACGTATAGTTTTCGGCTATACATGCATATAGGGTTATTAATTGAAAAGAAAGGCACCGTAATAACTAGTACTTGTTACTGGTTTGCATACCACGACCCACGGGCCCATGCCACTACACCTTGTGCACAACGACAGTAACCTTGCAGCAGGAATTGTTTGGATTTGCGTGTCCACAAGCACCGCTCCATGTTTGGTCGAATCCACCGAGCAACATGCAAGGCCTGCCATCCGGCTCGAAGCCGTAGGTACGCCACCGCATTGGCTACGTGGCCTGTTGACATGAACAGCTTGTATGTACAACTGCCTTGTTCCTCCGCAGCGGCTTGTACGCCGTTGAACGCTCATCTGGGACCGAATCCAACTAGTGAGGCCGTAGCCCGTACGCTATCAGCAGCATAGTATGTATGCCTACCAACTAGCCGCACAACCAGCAAGCCGAGAAAGGCAACGCGGAGCCGTATTCGAAAGCAGAATTTCGAGCCCGAGGAACAGCAATAGAAAAAATGTTACAAGGACTCCAGACCGTGTACGAGAAAACATGCCGACTAAGCCTAATACGAAAATTAGGTCAGTAAACGAAAAATCGGCAAAATCCATAAAACAAGAAGAAGTCTCTGGATCCTGTAGATCCTATATATAGGTTTTGCACTCTTGTAGATAAATCCTATATTTTCTGGAAAATACATATTTATGGTGTTTTTGCAAACAACCCTTTGTAGACAAGAAGTTTACTGAATAATTAGCCCTAGTGTACTTATACATATTTACTATGTTTCTTATACCAAAGCATGTATAAGAGCGAGATACATATTAAATCAAGTTTAATGGATCTTTTGTGTAGCTTTATCTTTCTGAATTAAATAGTAGATTGTTTTTTTTTGAAAGTTTTGCTACACATGGGATTTAATATGTGTTATGAGTGTTTATACCATGCAATTATAAGAATAAAATCTTGAATGATTACATTAGAAACCTGGTATAAGGTTTATGAGCTCTCTAAATCCTGCGGACCTTAGACTTGTCACCCTTGAGAGCCTCATATTTTTTTTTTTCTAGCATATGTTTTGTTTGGGATAAATGAATGCTTGGTATAAATTCTGAATATTTGCATATACCATAATCCTGAATAATGCTAGGATGTTTCTAAGAATATTTTTAATAACCATCCACTATCTTTTTGCACTTTGCTACGCGTTTATATGTAGTAAACTTATGTGCACATGATCCAAGTTATGTTAATATGCATGCCTTAAAAGAAGAAGCAATATCCTGGAATTACTCAGAAAGTAAAAGTATTTGTTACGGTCATTATTAAATCCATATAGGATATTTTGCTACCATTGAAGTGTAGTAAACTCAGTTTTCCGAATTACTCTTTAGAAAGAGTATATGGCCGATAGAAGTAACAAATACATTATGGGACTCATTGCATGAGTAAAATCCCAAATTATGATTATAGACTATCATATTGCATTGAAAGTCAAAATTTTGAAGCTTCTATGCTTAATGTTTGCTCTATAAACAATAGCTCGAAGCTTTGTAAATGTCTAGAAAACAAGATGGTAAATAAGATTATATCAAACTATATTCTAGAAGAAATATCTCTTGAGTATAGAATATCAAAGAGCAATATAATACATGAAGTATTTGAATTTACCATTAAAAATTACTCAAATTGAAAATTGAGTTAGAATTTTTAGACAGACTTTATGAATCGAGGATATTATCGATTGCAATAATTTTGAAAATATGGCTTGCATATGTTACACTTCTTGAAGGCGAGTGACTACATATCATAACTATTGAATATAAAAGCATGAAGCTACCCCTTGTCAATTACGACATGCAAGAATGTATATTATTTGGAACACATAAAGTTTCTCTTGAAGAAGAACTTAAATCATGTGCTTATTATCTTTGAAGTTTATACACGTTAGTATTAATAGTATTGATGGTGGTGCATTAAGTTTTAATTCCCGTTGAATTAAGTGGTTAATGGTTAATTTGTTAGCTTGAAGACTAATATGAAACGTTTAATATTCTTAGTTGCAATTACTTGAAGTAATATGTGTGAACTTCTCATGGAATAAATTAGATTTATATGTTTTCACATATAAACAATTGCCTGTTGCCTATCAAAATAAATTTTGCATTCATTTTATCCACAAAAGAAGCCTTAATTAGCCACAAAGGTTATAGTTCTTTGTGCATCACTACCATGCGGGTAGATGGAAAAACTGAATTTCCTAAAAGCACATGAATAGTTGGACTATACTAGCATTTTAATTGATCTTGGAAGGATCGATTTAGCCAAGAAAATATATATGTCTTAGCAAACATGAGAACTAGAAGTTGTTCTCTACCCCGAGTCCTATGGTGTACACCGAATGGTACATTGGATATGTGAAGTTCATGTCATAATCAATGAATACTAGAAGTATTATTTGAATTCTATGGAAGCATTAGAATTGATTATTCATAGATAATGCTTGAAGCAAGTTACTACTTGAAGTAATTATGGCATGAAAAGGGGAGTAATTTTGGATAAAGGCATAAGAAAATGTGGATAATATATTTTTAATAGGCATAGCCGTCCTAAATCAATATTTAAGTGTGTATCAGGACTTGAAGAGTAATTTTGGATAAAGGCATAAGAAAATGTGGATAATATATTTTTAATAGGCATAGCCGTCCTAAATCAATATTTAAGTGTGTGTATCGGGACTTGAAGTTCTCGCCCAGCGTCCCTTCCTACCGAGTTAACTTTCTTTCTACCGCACTAATTGCAAGTAAGCTTGTAGCTTTGCAATTTGTTGTTATCTATTATGTTAGACTGAATTTTAACGTTCCACATTACACCTGCATGTGTATCTCATTGAGCTACAACTATCTCCACTCTTGCATGAATATTAGCATAGCATAAGCTGCTATAGTTGTAGCTAGTAGCTATCTTTGTGCTTCCTCATAATCAAATTGGCTAGCTAGCATGCTATGTCTATATGGTTCCCGTTGAACTAAGGAATGCTTTTGCTTTCGATGCATTGCATGCATAAGCAATAGATTGATCTAGAGCCGAGCAGCCTAAGATCGAGGGGAGTGAGTTTATGAAATTTTCTCCATTTGATGGGATGAATTATCGTGGAACTAAGATAGTGGATAACACAATTATGATGATTTGGGATTTATGAAGAAAAGGCATTAAAGGATTTTTGCATTGATGGCAATTAGAAAATTATAGAAGAAATTCCATGTGAACTTGTATGTTGCATATCTATATTTTCGTAGTATATGGTCCATATTTTTAATTGTATGAGTACTTGGATTAATTTATTAGGCTAAATAATAAAGAAGCTAGAGAATGAAATAGTTTTTCTAAACTATGTTTTGTGCATACCAGGGGAGAACATCCCTGAGTTCATAGGAATGATGAACATTCTTAAGTACACTTTAAGTATTCTAGCTCACTGCATAATGAATAATAACCCCCATGTTTAAATATGTGCGTGAATATTTCCCATAAAATCTAATCATAGCATACATAAATGGGCCTCCACTTGTAGTTGGAGATATATGAATTTGAATTGTTTTAAGCCCATGATAGGGGATATCTATTGAAGTATGCTATTAAAGATCTAATATTGGCAATAGGGGAGAGAAAGCCTATTTTGAATGCCAAATATTATTTCCAGAGAAGAAAAAAATGATCTAGAAAAACTATCACGCACTAAGTCAACTAATAGTTTGACTAATGCTCTTGTGAAAGCATGAAGCGGAGCATATGCCGATATTTTTTTAGAAATGAGAGGAGTAACTTGAAGTTATAAACTAGAAGTTGTGTTTACTAGTAGTAAACTATGTATACTATCAAGCTAAATCTACGGGACGCCTGTGGGTTCTAGTCTAGTATATACTTGTTAAATAGAAATGAAATGGAACTCCTCCATTCTCATGAAGAGAACGCCTCATAAAGAAGGTTGAGCACCCTCATGAAGAGGATCATCATGAAGATGAAATCCAACATACTAAGCGCGCGCATCATTAGTGTTGGATATGTAGAACAATATACCATCTCTTGTTTGGGAAATGACAGAGATAAAATATTCTCACATTGTGAGAGTATTGGGAGAAGAGAAAATAGTTGTCGACAACACTACCTCTTTAATTACGAATGTTTCTCTTGTGAGAACCCGGATCCGGAAAATAAAGTCCATGGCAAAATCGCCTGTAGCGATTATATCGGGTCAATGAAGAAAGCAATTGAGGTTGAATCTCCTATTAAGAAGAAATGAATGTTCTACTATATCTCCGGCAAATGAAACAAATGAATATTGAATATGCAAGTTAATAAGTGGATTATGAAAATCCATATAATTCTCGAAGAATATAAATCGCAACTTGTAGAAATCTCATACTAAGTATTGAAGTCTAAGGTACATATATTCCCTGAATGAATATTCAAGTCTCAAGAAGAGCATGTCCTAGAAGGATTACAATCATTGAATGATTTTATAGTGAATAACTCAATGTTATTGTGTATATCACTCATCTCTCATATAGTAGAGAATATATCTCATAGAAGAGAATTAATAATTCACTAAGAATGAAAGTATATTCTTGAAGGAATTAATCCATGAAAGATTTACCAGTCAATTCTTGAATGAACACCATGCATCCCCTGAAGTGAATATAGACCCGAGAGAGAAAATAAGGAATCTTAAACACCATGAAGGTGTCATATAAACACTCAAAAGTGTAATGCTAGCAATGAATCTATCATCCTCTAAATGCAATAGAAAGAATAATGGTGACTTTGGTATTTAAATTATCCCCTAAATGCCAAAATGCAAGACTGGATTTATTATTTAGTGGTACTATAAAAATCTTGAAGATTTGTAGAATATACCATTTCAAAATCCACTAAGGAAGAACTATAAAGTATTCAAGCTTGTATAAGTTTGATACACTATCTAGTAGAAGATGTTGAATATGAACTTATTTTTCCCGTAATCCTCCTCGAAAAGGATTTATTATCTTGAAGGATAAAATTAATTTGTTTTGCACAACAAATGGTTCTTTTTGCATGAAGCATATTGCTCTTTGTTATACCCATATAATTCATGGAAGAATTATAAGCCATACTTTTGAGTCAAATTCAAATGATGGTTTTGTGAGGGGGAGCAATTTTACTGAATTTACCTTGAAGGTAATTGAAACCATTAGAATTATAAAGATCATATTTGCTAAAACATTAAAGTTTATGCATAGATTATGAAGATCAATTTCTATTCACGAAGAATAGAGTATCCTGAAGAATATATGACCAAGAAGGTTAAATGTTGTACTCTTTTTTTTTCTATGTGAGTTTTTACTAGAAGGTTTCTCACACAAGGTTTTTAATGAGACAACATGTGCAATGCAATTAACGAATGTGATGTACTCTTTTCTCCAAGAACCGTTTTTCCCACTGGGTTTTCGGATGGAGTTTTGATGAGGCATATACATATCGTGGTAATAATCCCAAGGGGAGTGTTGTAAAACACACGGACTCTTTCCTAGAAGGAAAGGAGAAGGATGAATCCTAATCCTAGTCCGTTTGTATGTGGGCTATTACCGAAACTCTTAGGCCTTGGCAGGACTATATATACGTGGGAGCTCTATGTTGTAATAACCAAGATTTCAAATGAATAAAGAATAGTCTCCCTATCTTGTGTCTACTTGTTCTACTTCTTTCATCTACTACGTGATCATGAGAGACGGAGAGGGGAAGGTCCTAACCGCTGACGACGCGTTTCACAACATGTACTACATATGTATTTGCTTGTTTGTTTATTTTGTTGTCGCAACAGCATCATGCATGTCCTTAGGTTGCTATATGCGTGATGTTTTGTGGCCGTTTGCGTGTTCATTCAGTCGTGGCTTAATAATAATCTGAGCCTTTAGCTCTGGTTTTGTACCCACAGGCCTCAGCCAGCTGTGAAGAGTTACAACTACAATACGGGTGATCATAGTTAGAATCTGTTACCAATTGTTGAGAGCAAGTCTAAGAAGATTAGAGAGTGCACATGGCCAAAAATCCTTTCCCCAAAAGCCTTGGTGTAACACTGCAAAACCTCCCTTAAAATGCCACCACAAGAGACAGAAACTAGAGCGAACGACATATAGAGAGATATAAATATGCTTAATCAACATATATAGAGAGAGATAAATAAGCTCAATCAACAAGATATAGCATCCTAATGAGCAGATCATCATCAACAAAAGTCTACAAAGACTTTCCCAACAACAACCACCGGCCAAAGTTAAGATTAACCAACAGACAGAGACTCCAAGTTCTAGTACTACAAGCAGAAACCCCGAGCGTTGCCACGGGTGTAACAAAGCAAGTGTAAAGAAGTATCGTGGTAAAGTTACAGATGAATGACAACGACATGGTAGCATGGTAATGTCGAAGAGATCAATATATGGATGCATAAATAAACATGGAAGAGCATGACATTCCAATCTTATTATAAACTAAACAGTCCTTCCATCTCTCTTTACAGTAGATTCAAAGCAGTACCTTGTAAACAGCAAGTGTTTGAATGACATGGTAAAGCGGAAAGGTAGGATCAATGCGGAAAAAAAAATGTTTGCTAAGGTGAGCTGCAAAGGTTTAGGATTGTAATATTGAAGAGGCAAGGTAACCTTGTTTGTTTAATTCAACAGCAGCTGTTCAATCAGGATGCTCCGTTCCGGCATTGAAGAAGTGGGTTATGCCAAAAAAATTCAAACTGAAATTAGAAATGAATAATAGGGAAAATTTGAAAACCAAACATTTCATAGATGTACAGGCATGCAACAGTACGAAGGTGTCCATAGTTTAAACATTGCTGGGCAACCATAGATTGGGATGGGCAAATTAAGTTCATGAGAATTAATTTGAACATTAATAGGGTTGACAGCAGAGATATGTCGATATCAGTAGGACTGATCAAACTGTTAGATGGCATTTTTTTGGGAAGAAGAATAAATAATTTTATCGCCTAATAGAGGAGATGAAGTACATACTTATTGCGTTTATTTTCGATGGCAGCTGATGCTGGTCAAACAAAAAAATATGCTGTACGACTAATATTGGCAGTAGTTTAATTATTTCTCATGGAAAGGCCATATGGACTTTTGAGCAAAGAGGTATAATACATTTCATATGGGAGTTCATTTTGCACGAAGGTATAACATCATATAAACTACAGAACCAAGAATATCGTCGCACTTGGTGCTTATGTAACACTATTAAATCAGTAGTTACTATGTTATTTTGGACCTTGGTTTTGTTCACTGGGAAAAATTTTGTCAGCACTATTTTTGGTTGGCGAGATTAGTTGTAGCAAAGGAATGCAAGGAATTAAATACATTACCATATGCTGGTAAAGCCCATGTTTCTGCTGAAGATCATGTAGCCGGAGCAGCAATCGGTGCACAAAACTTGATTCTGGAGTATTAAAAGTATGAGGCCGCGCCGTCTCCACGGCCTCTGAGAATGGCCACGATAGCTTGGTCTCTCAAACCCGTCTGATATGGTTTCTACAGTTCAGATCACTAGGTTCCTGCATTTCTGAAACCTTGCTGCCATGCCATGCTCGATCCATCGCTCTCATAAGAACTATGCTACTGCATTTCTGAAGCCTCGCTGCCATGCCATGCCAAAAATACTAGCATTAAAACTATGCTGCAGCAGCATGCATGTCTGGCCTGATATAGCAAAATACTATGCAATGGTGCTTTTCCTTTTGGCTTCTTCTCTGAAGAGGCATGCATCAAAGATAGCATAGTGTCAGGCTTCCTGTCCTTGGAGGAGACCATTCATGCAACATTTTTGTACCTCTCTCCTTTCTAATTATGCCCGTTTCTAATATAGTGATATTTCCCTTTTATCCAAAGCACTTCCATGCCCTCAAAGATGTGTTGTTGCAATGAGCATCGAGTGAAACTTTTCTTGACACAGCCGGTGTATTTTAGCATTGGAAAATCACAATATTGATGCATCGATGAAATGAACATGGAGCAAAATATCATCGGGTGTATGATATTTTTTCTATAAATGATGCATTATAGCAAGAAAAAACTGATCAAGCGTTCAATTATTATACCTGATATTTTCGAACATGATCATTTTTATTTGCACTTCATGGAATGACACGGGCTAATAATATTTGAACACATGGTAATCCTTCTATTTTAATTGCATACATGTATATGTTGTCACATTACAATTCATTGTTGCCTACAGTCAACCGAGAACCATAGAAATAATCATTACAACAGTCCTATTAAGCCACGGTGATACTTCACTTTCATTACATAGTAGACAAATGGGATGTTGTGTTTGTCTGGTGCATGCTCATGAATCGACACACAGTGCCATTTACTGCAATGCCAAGTCATAAATACTAGCATTGATCCATCACTTTCATTAGGACTATGATACTGTGCTCCAGCAGCATGCATGTCTGGGATGATATAGCCAAATACTATGCAATGGTGCTTTTCCTTTTGTCTTCTTCTCTGAAGAGGCATGCATCAAAGATAGCATACAAGTGTCAGGCTTCCTATCCTTGTAGGAGACCATTCATGCAACATTTTTGTACCTCTCTCCTTTCTAATTATGGACGTTCCTGATATAGTGATATTTCCCTTTTATCCAAAAACACTTCCATGCCCTCAAAGATGTGTTGTTGCAATGAGCATCGAGTGAGCAATCTATTGTTCACTTGCAGAAACTTTTCTTGACACAGCCGGTGTATTTTAGCATTGAAAAAATCACAGTATTGATGCATACCTCGTTCCTATTACTCACTATGAATTCTTGTCTTCTCATGATTGGACTGAAGGGAGAATATGATTCGTAACTAGCACTTTCAAACATATGCATCAGATAGCCCCATGCATGCATGCATTGTATCAGCTGACAGCTATTGATTGATCACTTTCACTACACTGTAACAACTATTGGCTCCTTTGTTACTATTAATCACTCTCTTGTGTATTACCATCTGTTGAGAGAGAGTTTGATGGTGACATTTCATACACACATCCATTCTACTTAGCACATACTGTTAGATAATTAGGCATTTAGGTATAAATATAAATTAATCCAGAAAAATAGCAGAGTTTTTGTCTTCTCAGTTCTCACCGCATTGATGGATCGCTTTCATCAATAGTGATTGCACACTTATAGAATCCAGCAAGTACCTTTGCAGCATGCCCTTTGTTCAGAAAAAGTATCCATGCTGGCCCAACAACATATGCTCATGCCAAACTTGTCCGTTATGCCTGAGTATGCACATGTACATTATATTTACCCTTCATGCCAAGCATCTATGCTAGCACAGCAACACACAGCATGCCAACCTGTTGTCCTCTCTGAGTAATTATGCATGTTCATGATATTGACTCTTGATGCTGCAATTTCGTGCTTTCTCGCAATATCAATGCATCACTACGATGAATATAGAGCAAGTATTATATTCTTCACTCCTATGATCTGTTTCTTAGTGTAAATGATTCATTGTAGCATGAAAAAACTGATCACAATTATTATCGATCTTTGGTATTATTGAACACTGATCAAACACTTTTGTGTAATAAGACTTGATTGAACCCATGGCAACTTTCCTTATAATATTCATTGGAAAGATTGATTAATCTAATCTAATACTCATGACATGTGATCTTTGGTGTAGTCTCAAAGACCATTATTGCTTGATCATAAATAAACTTTATACTCCCTCCATGTTCCTAAAGACAATCATTTTTTGAGGTTTCCGTTAAGTAAAACATTTTAAATTTCAACTATAAATAAATTCTTTTGGGTTGAGTTGGAAATAATTAAAGTGACATAAGTAGATTCATCTTGAAACGTAGTTTTATAAAAGTATATATTATAGCTATATTTATAGCAAAAAAATAGCACTGAAAGTTGTCTTTAGAGATCATGTCAATGTCCAAAACGACTTTCTTCATGAGTATCGAGGGAGTATAAATAAGCAAGCCATCTAGGGTCCTTTTATTTATTTTCCAACTATGTTCATAGTCGAAACAAAGCTCCAACTGATAGACATGCATGGCCCTCAATTTGAGGAGCATAAATTAAAAATCAATTTAAAAAATATTTGTTTTATTGTGAATATGAACTAGCAAAGCTTCCTCCTACATTTAAACTAAATAAACATAATATATGATCATTATAACTGTAACAAACAAAAACATAATAAATTTTCATATAAGTATATAGAAATGATAAACAATTTTTTTGTTAGATATATATGCTTCTAATGATAGAATAGGAGGGGCAAATCTGTTCTCATTAAAAAATAATCTTGAAGTGGGTCACCTGCAGCGGAGCGGGCAGCAGTGGCTAGTGATCATTATGCCTGGTAGGGAAATATATGAGTTTGCACATTTCATATGGTAGCTCATATTGCCCAGGCATACAGAAAAAATTCTATTCCAGTGGAATTTGCTTTCAATTCCTATCCTTGTCTGTACTCATCTAACTCAACAACGGTGCTGCAAGTTTTATATAATTGCAACTTCCCAGCTATAAGATCGTTGCCTAATTTATCTGTTTTACAAAATGTTAGAGAAGAATTAGCACCACAAACATATAACCTGAAAAAACCAAGAAGTCCCTATCGGTGCACCTCTAATATGTGAACTGTGTTCTTGTGTAGACAAACATAGTTGCTAAATCATTGCAAGGACAGTTACAGGGGAAACAATGATATATGGAGCCGAGCACAAAACAGGTGAAGGCAGCACTGAGGTGAAGCAGAAGGCATATATTTTTTTAAACACCGAGTGTAGCAGAGATGCGTATGTTACGTTGGTTTTGCGGGCATACAAGAAGGGATAGAGTTTGGAACGAAGAGATTCGGGATAGGGTCGGGTGGCTCCTATCGAGGAGAAATTAATTCAACATCGGTTGAGATGGTTTGGACATGTTCAACGGAGGCCTCCCGAGGCGCCGGTGCGTAGTGGGGTTTTAAAGCGGGTAGATAATATAAAGAGAGGTAGAGGTAGACCTAGACTGACTTGGGGACGAGTCGGGGTTAAGAGAGAGACCTTAAGGAGTGGAATATCTCCAAGGATTTAGCTATGGATAGGAGCGCATGGAGGCTAGCTATCAGCGTGCCTGAACCGTGGCCTTTGTTTCTTTTTCCATCTACCCTTTCTTTACCTTTTGTCTTCTGCCTTTTTTGTGTTTTTTCATACTTGTTTCATATGGGTTTCATCTCTAGCCTACCCCAACTAGCTTGGGACTAAAGGCTATGTTGTTGTTGTTGTTGTTGTACTTGCATGACCCAAATTTGAACTCTAACCATATTAAACAACCATATGATCCACTAAAAAGTGGTAGTTTGTTCTTCATAGCTTACTGAATCCGGAAGATTAGACCGGTGGTACACTCAACACTAAACTGAACTAATCCGGAAGATTAGACCGGTGGTACACTCAACACTAAACTGAACTATAAACTGGAATGGTTGCTCACCTGCAACCTTTGCATGGTTTACTGAATCGGAAAGATTACACCATGGCACATACCAAAGTCATTTTCCTGCAGAACAGAACATTTGTTTGGGGGTAAGGTAAATGAATATGGAATTTGGTATCTTAGCGACTATTGTAGGTAAATAGTTTGGTACACAAATGAATTTCTGTTATCATAGTAGACAATGCTGAGGACTGTATAATGCTCTTCAGCAGTGCAGCAGCAGCTAAAAGAATTATTTACAGTACCAAATAGAAATTTTAATGTATTGTTATGCGTAATATGCATGCATTAAGGAAAATAGTATCCACTAAGGAGCATAGTTCCAGTCACAGTTGCAGTGGCACATGGCACATTGATCAGCCCAAGACTTTCAAATCATGGATACCCAGAAATAGGATACTGCAATGCTGACTTTGCTGATGCAGCCCTTATTAAGGGCATGGAGATACGTGAAAATGGTACGAATAGGCTGAAGTAACGCCTGCTGCAGTTAAGCAGCACGACGATATTTATCTTAATTCAGGTATCATACAAATGGCAAAATGGATGCAGAGTCATCTCACTGTGAAGTTATATGCAAATTTGTTCGTAAGCACAATACCTTTTAAAGTAACACAGCACTTATGTGGGGCAAAATGGATGCAGTCATCTGGCTATCTTTCAAGAATTTAAACAATGCATAGGTACAATGGTAGACCTAATCATCCACAACATAGGTAGAGGCAACATTACCCTGGTATGGATTGTCAAGATGAACACGCCTTCGCGCCTGCATCCATGCTCTGCAAGTGTGCTGGACCTTGGAAACAGAAGCTGCTATGCTGCTGTTATGGAAGCCAGAAGACGGGTACCCATAAAAAATTCGTCGGATGTTACTGATGACGGAGGAACGGTATCGATGGCGGTACAGATGACGAACTGCAAAGGAGGGGGCTATTACAGTAAAGGAGTGGGGCTGTTACCTTGCGCAGAGATGGAGGGGAGAATGCAGCAGCCAAGACCACCGGCGAAGCAAGAGCAGAGGTGTCCGGCTGAGGCCTCCGGTCGACTCCGTTGGGGCAGATGTGGCCTCCCCGGCGGCGGCAGGATAAACAGTGGGCGGCAGCGGCGACGGCAGGAAGCGCGGAGGCGGCGCGAGGCCGTGGCGCGCCGCTACCGGAGGGTAGCGGCAGGGCCGCGCAGCTGCGGAGGCCGAGGTCAGCCCCGCGCGTGGAGGCGGCGACGCTGTGGCGAGGCGAGGATGGCGAAGATGCCCGTCAGCCGTGGGCATGGGGAGGGGAAATTTTTTCTTTCTTTTTTTTTTTCCTTCGTAGGAGAGGAGGCCGAAGGGGGTACGACGGGTTGCGGCCACGTTGTTTCAAGATTCGCGGACGCGTGGACGGCAGTGGACGGTAAGGCGTGGAGAGGCGTAATGATCGGACGGTCTGGGTGGAATCACTGTTAATATCTCCCATCTCCCACAACTAAAAATCTCTCTCTCTACTCTCTACGATGCACCGCTTGCCAAGAAATGTGAGCTGCGTAAGGCCGCGATATAGACATGGTTATATCTAAGTACATATCGAGGGCGACTCGGAAGGCGATTTTCCCCCCGACCTCGATCTAGGCCGCCGCCGCCGGCGACCCTGATCTGCTACGCCGTCAACCGCTTGGTTACGGTGGCCACGCCCCGACGCCAACACTGCAGTTGGTGTCGGCCCGCATATCATCGGTTAGCCGTCCTTGGCGCCGCCGACCATAGATAGCCATTAGGGCTTTGCCGCCTAGGGTTTCCCAGGTAAGGCTTGTTGTTTTTTTTGGGTGGGCGGCCGGGTGATCGCATAGTGCACCTTTTATGTGTCTCTGGCGGTGCTTCATGGCCGGCGACAGAGAAGATGGTGCTAGGGGGGCTGGCGGCCTAAACCCTAGCGTTGAAGATATGTTCCGAACCTCAACTTGACGGAAGAGGAAGGAGTGGTGATGGATTTTATTGATGAGGAAGACGAAGAGGACATGGAGCCACCAGAGTGGGCGCTCGTAGGGAAAATTCTCGCCGGCGCCGATTAACATTGAGATGGTGCGGTCGGCGATGAGGCGGCATGGGGTAACCCGGGTGGGCTTCAAGCTTCGGGCGATCGGAGAGAAGGGAGATAACCTGTTCATTGCCGAAGTTCGGTTGTGCCCGGGATCCGGATCGTGTGATGGCGGGCTCACCGCGGGTCGCTTTGGCAAATACGCGGTCCCGATCAAGGAATATGACAAGAATCTAAGTCCTGCAGAGATTGTGTTCGACCGGCTAGAGTTGTGGGTGTGACAGAGCCGACCAATTTATAAGAAATCAAGTATAATTCGCAATGCCGAAGCAATCGCAGTCTACACTTGAGTCCATATAAACCCGGTATTCTGAAATCTCCGAGTGATTTCAAACTCATCAACAATACAACCAAGATCTTTGAGCTCGATGGTTCCAATCCGCGGGTATCTCAAACCAAATTCAATATATATTAATCGAGTGCGATATACACATTTATTTCAAAGTAAAGTTTCAGTCACGGAAGCAATAGCTTTTCGAAAACAAGATAGTTGTCCATCGGAAATCAAAATAAAATAGATAGTGCCAACATAATGTCACCCCCTGTAATAGCATGAGACAGGGGAAATATGGAGACGCCATGCCCTAGGCATTATTCTTCAACCACAAAGACATCACAACCGGATCAATTCATGCTAGACGGAGTCACACACCTTGATGGGGAGTTAACCCGTGAGTACTCAATTGTACTCCGCAAGACTTACCCGTCTTAAACCGAGAAAAATAAGGAAAAGACTCCAAGGATTATGCTTGGCTTTATCTGGAGTTTGGTGACTCAAATTTAATTTTAGAAATAAAGTTGGTTAATGCGCCTACACACACTATTCAGGTTCTTCCAAGTTAAAAGGTTATTATAATATACATAAACCATAAGTCCCGTATAGTCAAGATTAAAGACATATGCTCGGCGATATATAAATAACGAGATATAAGTAACTTGATCAACATTTTAACACCAGCCGCGTGAATATGAGTAGCCATTATTGTGATATTAGATTACAATGCCGCGGAAGCATCCCGGTTCTCACCGTCCGGGAGAGATGGCGATTCGAATCGACATCGATCAGTTTGGCGAATACCTGTCATAAACCGGGCCTACTAGATCAAAGGTAGACCTGATCACTTCCAAGACGTTAGGGGACGTATGTCACCGGACTGTCGGCAACCCTCCTCTCGAGCCACCAAGTGGCGACAACGAAGACGCCGCCAGGCGCCTTCGCTTTGCGCCCGATCAAACCCAACCTACCACGCCTAGGAGGGACGTTAAAGCGTACAAGTACCGGCCCTTAACATTCTCACAAGCTTAGGTGGCTCACGACTCCGCTGAGCCTACTATATGAACAGTGCGTTCAACTTCCATTGCCTTCCGACAAAGTGAGAGTCCTTAATCGATCGGATGGAAGACCACAATATCCATCCAATCTAAGCATGTTTTATTAACCAAGTTCTCGGCGGCGGCTTGTTAACCACCAACGTGATTAACCCAACAACAATCCTCACAAGTGACCGGAAATCACCGGCTCTACTTGCAATCATCATAAGCGAGCATTTATTTAACCTAGACTCCTAAATAGGATATGGCAACTTCAAGAAGGATATCCGTGTATCAACGGTTTCAACCATTTTTTATACCTAATGCAAAGCAACCCTAAAAAGGACTCAACAAGTTAATTCGTAAAGCATAGGGAAGTTCAAAGATGCACCGGGGCTTGCCTTCTAAAAGTAAAGGAAGAAGAAATCGGGGCACTCCTCGAAGCTTGATTAACGGTCCCTCCTCCCGTGGGGTCTTTTTGGTCGCACTCCCCGATGATGAAGGTTGACCTCCTCCGCTCCTTTATCTCCTCCCGAACTAACTCCTCCGATCCCGATATGATGCATGCATATGCAAGACTGATTAATACCAATGCACGAAAACATGCTTGTATATAAATAAGGTAGAATGATGGATGAATGCATCATGATGAATGAAACTAGTAAGTGCATATCTCTTACGTAGAAACGTAAATATAACTACACAAGAAACCCTAGTAATCTACATCAAGCAAACCCCTATTTCACTAAACACCGAAATGCAAAGAAACGAATACTCGTTGGAAAGCTAACAAAATTATCTACAAATTATTCAATACCCTCTCGACCAGATTCTAACATCTACGGCCTCGAAAATAGCAAAAACAGAGGCTCTGTTTTCAGACAAACTATAACCTAGGACACATCTAATAAAGCACACAAGCATGCACTCCACCTAGAACTCTTCCAACAAGCAAAACAAGTTATAATCTACCAAATAAACCTACTGATCAAGCCAAAAGATGAACTAAAGCACATGAAATGATATTCCCTAAACATTCACTACACATGCACTTCTTAAATATAAAAGCTAGGATCATACTAGTTTAATAAAAACATGTAACCAGCAAACTACCCACACTAACAGGTCCTTATTACCATAATAACAAATAGTACATCACCCAAACATTATCACCATACTATTTACATGCATTTCCAAAGCATTTTCCTAGCAACATAAATATGATAAATACATAGAAACCTTAGAAAAATCTACAAAAATTACCAGAGCATCCTACTAGTCCATAACGGCTATCATAAAAATTTCATAGCAAACCCATGCATATACCGGTCCTACACAAAAATAGCAAGCTAGCAATACAACTAGGCATGAAAAATACTTTGTACTATAAAATGTATGAAACTACCTAACCACTAACATGAAAAAGCTACATAACAGTAACAAATACATGTACAAAAATTATCATGGCAAAAACCTTAGTAATTATTTTTCTATGAATTTCCTAAGAAAGCATGGTAAATAGCACATAAATCAAAAATCACATTTCATCAACAGAACATACCATGCATGTTATTTTTTTTCCTGCACTCTACATCCAAAAACATAAACATTTTGTACAGGGACCACTATTTTATCATACACCAAAATTAGATATGCATTTATCTAGAAACATAGCATTTATTGCAATAAATCTAGATAAATATAAAAACTACCAGAAAACCACATCTCATCCGTGTCAATCATAGAGCAGAGCATAACAAGCATGGCAAAATTTGCCTCACTCAAATCCAAGCTAAAACGAGGGAGATATGGATTTTCTAGCACATGCATGAAATTCGAAAAAGAAAAACATAAAGGAAAATGCTGCCGACAGGCGGGGCCGCGTGTCATAGACACAAAAGCGAGGGCGGTGCCGCTTTCCGCGGATCTCGCCGGCGGGAGGTTTTCCGGCCAACCAAGTACACCAATCGAACGTGCTTTCGACAAGATCTACACGATGGTGGGCTTGGTGCGAAAAAAAACGGGCCCTAGCATGGCGGCGGCGAGCGGTGCATGGCGGCGGGCGGTGGTTGGCGCTCGCGGTTTCCGATGGCTGGCCAAGGCGAGGCGAGCACGGGGCACGCGGCGACTTCAAGGCGACCCTAAACACCTAGCTATTCGAAGCAAAAGGCGACGGCGTTCGACGAACGGGGCGGGCGGCGCGATTAGCTAGGGAACCACCATCGGATGCAAGGCACACACGATGCGCCGGGGCGGGCGGATGTGACCGGAGTTGGCCTGGCCGCGGTGGCTGAGCACGGCGGCGCTCCGTGGCGGCGGTTAGCCGTGGTCCGGCGAGAAGGGTGGGCTTGGCTCGATTCGTCCTGCAACAATGTGCGCCACGATGAGATGATGTCGAACGCAAGCTAGGGCAAAGAAAAAGAGGATGAAACGACGGCGACGAGCCGGCGACGCGCGCGGCGCCATGCGCCGGGCCGGAAATTCGGCGGGCGGGTGAAATCCGCCCGATCCGGACTTACCCTTGGTCCCGGGCAGTTTCTAGCGGATAGGGAGCTAGAGTAGAGGACGGCGGGGCGGCCGGTTAGCGTTTGAGGGGCTAGGACGCCGGTGGCCGAGTTGGCCACCACGGCGCACGGCAATGGCGATGGCGGCGCTGCGCATTCTTTGCCAAGGCCATCGTGTTTCAAGGAGGAGCGCAGGGAGAGGGAGAGGGTGGGAAAAGCGACGCAACAGGATGCGCCATGCCCCTCCTTCAAGGCACGGCGCCGACGAGGTGCAGCGGGCGTGACCGACACGCGGCACGCGGGGCGAACGCGCTGGCGAGGCACGATAGAGTGGCCCCGTTTGGCGAGGGAGGCCGACAGGCCCTCGCTTTCCCCCTTGCTTTCCTAATTACCTCGAAAAACCGTGCGATTCGAAAAACTCTAATTGAACAAAAATGTTCCTCATGAAATTCGGAGCAAAACACCTATACAAACTTTTTCCTAATTCGATTTGGTTTAGAAACTATGAGCAATCAAAGCATCATCACTCAAAAGTCAATCCACCTCAAATTCAAATGGATTTCAAACTGTTTTTCGACTTTTCGAACATGATCCACTCAAAATTATGCAACCGGCCTATGACATCTTTTGTTCTACATGAAATTAGCTACACATTTCATGATGCACACACATGCATACACTCTAGCTAGGACTTTTTGAACAAAACAAGATAATTCACTTCCTAGGTCAAATGAGGTCAAATTGAGTCAAACTATTCAAACCAAACACCATTAGAGGACATGACCAACATGAATCATGTTCTAAAACATCCTATGATCATCACTAAGAATAAGTAAAGATTAAACAACTAAGTATGAAAGCATTTCATACATAAAATGACATGGCAAAGCATATCAAGCAAATTAAACACATTTAATCAAGAAAATGACATGCATCATTTCATGTGCATAAATGCATATGACTAAATGATGATTATGCTCATGAAATGCAGATGCTAATGACATGTTAAAACCAGGGTGTTACAAATCTACCCCCTTAAAAAAATCTCGTCCCGAGATTTGATAGTACTTGACCGCTTGCTAAGAAACATAGGATAGACTTCGCGAAGATACTCCTCGTTCTCCCATGTAGCGTCATTCTCTCCATGATTACTCCATAGAACCTTGTATAACTTCACAACCTTGTTACGTGTCACTCTTTCTTTGGTGTCTAAGATTTTGATTGGCTCTTCAAAATAAGTCGTCGAATCTACTTCAAATTTCGACCGAATGTGTTCTTCGGGCACTCTCAAACATTTCTTCAATTGAGACACATGGAAGACATTAAAGACTGATCTCAGCTCTTGAGGTAATTGTAGTTGATAAGCAAATTTTCCCTTTCTTGCAACAATGCGATAAGGACCTACGAATCTGGGTGCTAACTTCCTTTTAACTCCAAAGCGTTGCACTCTCTTCATTGGGGACACCTTTAGATATACAAAATCACCAACTCGGAATTTCAAAGGATCCTTACGCTTGTCAGCATAGCTTTTCTGACGGGCTTGAGCTGCGGTTAGATGTTGTTGCACTGTCCTAACCTTCTGTTCTGCTTCATCAACGAAGTTGATGCCGAAGTAGGTTCTATCTCCTGTTTCAACCCAATTCAAAGGTGTTCTACACTTTCTACCATACAAAGCTTCAAATGGTGCCATCTTGATTCTTGCTTGATAACTGTTGTTGTAGGAGAACTCTGCAAATGGTAACCATTTATCCCAGGGGCCTTTAGCAGATAAAACACAGGCTCTCAACATATCTTCTAGAATCTGATTCACTTGTTCGGTTTGTCCAGTTGTTTGCTGGTGGTATGCTGGGCTACAAATTAGTTTTGTGTCTAAGGCTTTTTGTACACACTCCAAAAATCTATCGGTCCATTTAGACCCTTGGTCAGACACTATGCTCTTGGGTAAACCATGCAGACGAACTAACTGAGAAATGTAGATCTCTGCATACTGGTGAGGTTCATAGCAAATGTTCACGGGAACGAAATGTGCTACTTTGGTTAGTCTGTCCACAATTACCCAAATTGAATCAAATCCTGTCGGGGTACGTGGAAGTCCAACAATGAGATCCATAGTGATGTGATCCCATTTCCAATCAGAGGTAGGCATTGGTTGTTGCAATCCAGCAGATTTCATGTGAATGGCCTTGACTCTACAACAGTTATCACACTTGGCTACATGAGCAGCAATTTCTTTCCTCATCTTGGTCCACCAAAAACGTGACCTCAACTCTCTATACATCTTGTTACTGCTTGGATGGTTTGATAAGGTAGAAGAATGTGCTTCTGTCAAAATTTGATCTCTAAGTTCCTTATCCTTGGGCACAACTAAGCGGTTATCATACCATAAAACCTCATTCTCATCAATCCTGAAGTGTTCACTTGGTTTTGCTTTGAGCTTCTGCTTGATGAAAGAGATACCTTTATCTGATTTCTGCCCTTCAATTATCCTCTCCTCCAGAGAGTTTTGCACTTGTATGTTATGCAAGACTGCGGGGTGCATTAAACTAAGCTTCTCTTCTAACAATGGTTTCTCAATAGTACAATGTGCCTTCCGGCTCAAGGCGTCTGCAACGACATTCGCCTTGCCCGGATGGTTATGTACCTCCAAATTGTAGTCCTTGATCAACTCTAACCATCTTCTTTGTCTCATATTCAGCTGATCCTGAGTGAATATATATTTCAGACTCTTGTGATCTGTGTAAATATGGCACACATTTCCAAGCAAATAATGGCACCAAATCTTCAGGGCATGCACTACGGTTGCTAATTCCAAATCATGTGTGGGGTAATTCACTTCGTGTTTGCGTAATTGTCGTGATGCATAGGCAATCACTCTTCCTTCTTGCATGAGTACACACCCAAGACCTGTACCACATGCATCGCAAAACACATCAAAAGGTTTCTCTATATCTGGTTGTGCAAGCACTGGAGCGGTTGTTAACAACTCCCGTAGTGTACGAAAAGCTGTCTCACACTCTTGTGTCCACACAAACTTCTCATCTTTCTGCAACAACCTTGTCATAGGTTTGGTGATCTTAGAAAAGTCAGGTATGAATCGACGATAATACCCGGCTAAACCAAGAAAACTCCGAATCTCTATACTTGCAGGTCGGCGCCTTCCAATCCATGACTTCTTGAACTTTACTTGGATCCACTGAAATTCCATCTTCTGATAGCACATGTCCAAGAAATTGCACCTTCTTTAACCAAAACTCACATTTGCTAAACTTAGCATACGGTTTGTGCTCTCGAGCCCGGCTAACACTATTACGAGATGCGTTTGCATGGTCTTCTTCATTCTCTGAATATATCAAAATGTCATCGATAAACACGACCACGAATTTGTCTAACTCGGGCATGAATACTGAATTCATTAGACACATAAAATGAGCTGGAGCATTTGTCAAGCCAAAGGACATGACAAGATACTCATATAACCCATATTTGGTCAAGAAAGCGGTCGTTGGGATATCTTGCGGTCCGGTCTTGATTTGATGATAGCCCGAACGAAGATCAATCTTGGAAAAACCTTTGCTTTGGGACAACCGATCAAGAGAATGTCAATGCGTGGCAAAGGATACTTGTTCTTGACCGTCACCGCATTGAGTGGTCGGTAATCCACACACATTCTCAAAGATTGGTCCTTCTTCTTCACAAAAAGAGCAGGACATCCCCATGGTGAAGAGCTTGGTCTAATCAAACCTTTATTCAACAATTCTTGAATCTGAACCTTCAATTCAGCCAACTCATTGGGCGGTATCTTATATGGTCTTCTAGATATTGGTGTCTTGTCCCTGGTAGAAGCTCTATGGCAAACTCTACATCTCTATCTGGTGGTAAACCTGGTAAGTCTTCTGGAAAAACATCAGGAAACTCACATACCACTGGTATATCCGAGATTCTAGTGACTTGTAGAGCGGCAGAGACACGATTCAAATTAGGTGTTTTGGGAAGAATTATCTGGTGTTCCTTTCCATCACGGGGATCTTTCAAAAGGATGACCCTATTCAGGGTGTCTATAATTACCCCCCAAGTCTTCATCCAATTCATTCCCAAAATAACATCCAAACTCAGCCCGGGTAATACTATTAGGGAGGTGACAATCTCTAAATTTCCAACTTTAATCTGCACATCTCTGACAACCTTCCTGGTAAGTTGATCAGCTCCTGCTGAGCTAATACGATAACCATAACCCAAATCAGATATATTCTCACTATGTTCTTGAGCAAAAGCTTCGCTCATAAAAGAATGAGACGATCCAGAGTCAAACAATACAACAGCATTGTGATTGTTGACTAAGCAAGTACCAGCAGTTACAGACTCTCCTTTTGGACTCTCTTCATTATTGGTGGAGTGAACATGTCCAATCTTCTGCCTGTAGGGTCGGTTATTCTTGGGTTGTGGGCAAAACCTAGAAAAATGTCCTAGTGTCCCACAATTATAGCACTTGTTGCGAGTAGAAGCACTATATCCAACACGATCTGTCCTTGCTCCTGGAGT
The DNA here is from genome assembly GCA_015847255.1 of Hyparrhenia diplandra. Lineage (NCBI taxonomy): Eukaryota > Viridiplantae > Streptophyta > Magnoliopsida > Poales > Poaceae > Hyparrhenia > Hyparrhenia diplandra. The sequence goes on along the minus strand of JADLZK010007741.1, from coordinate 448,958 downwards.
AGGTGTAATATAAGCCTTCCTGTAGCGAGAATTCTCAAGCTACGGCTTCTCTTGCAGTGGGGCATCTGGTTGGTGGTAGTTTGGATGAGTAATGAGCAGAACCTTGTTCGACTTGAGCTGGACTCAATGGGTCTCTTCTTGTTCTTGGTAGCAAAGATATGCGTTGTTGCTATCCTCCTGAACAAGCAATCAGCGATGAACTCATTGAAGCTTTTTTCGAACGGGGCTCCAATAGTCTTACGCATCTTGGGATTAAGCCCTCTTCCTCGAAACTTACGATTTTCTTTTTCTTCCGTGTCCACCATATCTGGTGCATATCGGGACAAACGGTTGAAATCCTCGAGGTATTCACTGATGGTCTTGTCATCTTGATTAAGCTTGATAAATTCACCCAACTTCATAGCAATCACACTAGGATGAATATAGGCTTCACGGAAAGCTGCCGTGAACATATCCCAGGTAATAGAAGTATTAGTTGGGTAGGTGGCACGATGATTTTTCCACCAAATTCCCGTGGGTCCTTCAAGCAAATGAGCGGCATACTCAAATATACGCACTTCGGTCAAATCCAACAATCTGAACTTTTCCTCCACTTGAAACCATCCATTCTTCCGCTTCGGTTGGTTCACTTGGACCGTGTGAACTTAGGTGGGTCGGTTCCCTTGAATTCCTTGTACGAATGGAGCCTATCTTACGCATCAATATTCCGACTTCCTCCACCCCGTGCGGTGTTGCCCGAGATGTTGCGCAACTCACCCGAAAAACTTCGTCAAAGAACTGTTCCTGGTTGACGGGAGGTGGTGGTGGTGGTTGGTTGCTCCCTCCAAAGACTGGCGTGTTTTAACCATCCGCATAATCCAACCAATAATAATTCTCGGATGATGTTGCCATAGTGTAAATGCATCAAATTTAAAGTTACGCAGAATTTATTGCGATAATAAATTCATTCAACAAATACAGGTAGCCATAATTCCAATAGCATCACACCCATCATCGCAAAGAATTGTAATCGATATGGATTATGTATCAAATCACTTCTCTGTCCAATGTACGCATAATCCAAGGTTCGATATAGTCATGATGACTATAATATCGAAATCACGTGCATTGCTTCACAAAGTGGAACTCTTCCATTAAACTCTTCAAAGGCTCAATTGACATCTGTAGAGTCTGGTTACTTCAAGGGCTTACGTGGTCGATGGTCTCTTGCCAAAATAGGAACACTAAGGGTAGGAATAGGTATCCGCGACCGATGATAAGCTCTTACTTCCTACGATAGGACATACTAGTTAACAACTAGCGTGATTTAAGGAGACAGATTGTAACACTAAACTCCTATGAGGCAATAGGGCATCAGTATCGTCTTTGTTGTTGTTGTCATCTCCAATTTGAGCTTCACCTCTGACTTACGCAAAGTGAGGTTGCATACCTTCACCTTCTTCTACATCTGGCATGTAGGAATGATGATGATCCCGATAGGGCTAATAGAAATCCTCTCTCTCCGAAAGAGTCGACAAGTGGCGAACAAGGGTCCATTCAGGAAAAACAAGAAGTAGTCGCTCTAGTAAGGCGTTGGGTGTTCCACCATCCAACTTTCTCAAGGTACGGACTACAAAGATTGTTGGCAACTTCTTCTCGTGTGATAGCTCATACTCGATCTCCTAAGTTTTTCAAACAGAGCTGTAAGGTAGGGCAGGGATGGAAGGATTAATTCTAGTGATGATCCGGTCTCGCATAACCATGTGGAGATACCGAGGCACGCGAAGCAACTTGTCTCTAGCGGTATTATTGCTAATCCTGGGGTGAAAGAGCTAATTGTAACAGTTTTGGAAGATTGTGTGAGATTGGGAACGAGACGGTTCAGTTTCAACAAAAGGGACAAGTACTCACTAAGGGGGAGAGACGGGAATAAAGGTAAGAAAAGAAATGCTTTTATTTCATTTTATTGATGCGATGCATGGATGACATGATGTATGAACGTATCTTATGTCCTCACGGAATAGGAAGGATAAGATACTACTCGTATAAATGGTGGCACATCTAACGATCTCTCAAAAGAAATAAATCACAACTAGTCGATCTACCCGTTTTACAAGGTTAGTGTACACGCACGAGTTTCATTTCAGCCCCCACAATATATTTATGCAATGCATAAATTTAAATTGCATATACCGCTTCGTCGAGTCCACCCGACGGCATCGCATACCTTGCGGAAAAGCACATTTTACACCCGGCACACCCGTGTACCCATACACAAGTCTACGGGGGCACTACCCCCCACCATGGAGCTCTCAAAACATTTTATTTTTACCCCTAGACCGGGCGGTTGTCCGATCATGCTCTCATAGCTCACATCTTACCTTAGGTGTAGAGGCATTGAACATCATTTACCCGAGGCGTAGAGGTATTTTGATCCATACATGACTACTCAAGTGAGTAGCCCCGCACTCTTGGCCGCACGGCAACCCAAAGACAAACAACAAAATATGATGCATTAACCCATCCCAAGTTAGTAAAGCCACCGACTGTCCTTAATTGGGCATAAGGGTATGACCATGGCACTATTAATTTTGCAAACTTTTACTCACACCACGAAAAGATTTTGTTTCGCAAAATTTTCACGCGAAAGATTAGTGGTTCATTTTAATTTTAATACCGATCGGATTGTTAAAATGCGAACTAAGCTCGATGCCGGTAGTGACAGAGAAGACCAATTTATAAGAAATCAAGTATAATTACGCAATTACCGAAGCAATCGCAGATCTACACTTGAGTCCATATAAACCCGGTATTCCGGAAATCTCGAGTGATTTCAAACTCATCAACAATACAACCAAGATCTTTGAGCTCGATAGTTCCAATCCGCGGTATCTCAAACCAAATTCAATATATATTAATCGAGTGCGATATACACATTTATTTCAAAGTAAAGTTTCGAGTGCGGAAGCAATAGCTTTCGAAAACAAGATAGTTGTCCATCGGAAATCAAAATAAAATAGATAGTGCCAACATAATGTCACACCCCCGTATAGCATGAGACGAGGGGAAATATGGAGATCGCCATGCCCTAGGCATTATTCTTCAACCACGCACATCACAACTGGATCAATTCATGCTAGACGGAGTCACCTGCAATAGTGGGAGTTAACCCGTGAGTACTCAATTGTACTCCGCAAGACTTACCCGCCTTAAACCGAGAAAATAAGGAAAAGACTCCAAGGATTATGCTTGGCTTTATCCGAGTCGGGTGACTCAAATTTAATTTCGAAATAAAGTTGGTTAATGCGCCTACACACACTATTCAGGTTCTTCCAAGTTAAAAGGTTATTATAATATACATAAACCATAAGTCCTGTATAGTCAAGATTAAAGACATATGCTCGTGATATATAAATAACAAGATAAGTAACTTGATCAACATTTTAACATCAGCCCAGCGTGAATATGAGTAGCCATTATTGTGATATTAGACTACAATGCCGCGGAAGCATCCCTGGTTCTCACCGTCCAGGAGAGATGGCGATTCGAATCGATTCGATGACCAGGCGGCGAATACCACCGTCATAAACCAGGCCTACTAGATCAAAGGTAGACCTGATCACTTCCAAGACGTTAGGGGACGTATGTCTCGGACCTGTCGGCAACCCCCTCCTCTCGAGCCACCAAGTGAGCGGCAACGAAGACGCCGCTTCGTGCGCCTCTGCTTGCGCCCGATCAAACCCAACCTACCACGCCTAGGAGGGACGTTAAGCGTACAAGTACCGGCCCTTAACATTCTCACAAGCTTCGTGGCTCACGACTCCGCGGAGCCTACTATATGAACAGTGCGTTCAACTTCCGACGCCTTCCGACAAAGTGAGAGTCCTTAATCGATCGATGGAAGACCACAATATCCATCAATCTAAGCATGTTTTATTAACCAAGTTCTCAAGAAGGCGGCTTGTTAACCACCAACGTGATTAACCCAACAACAATCCTCACAAGTGACCGGAAATCACCGTCTACCGCAATCATCATAACGAGCATTTATTTAACCTAGACTCCTAAATAGGATAGGGCAACTTCAGCAAGGATATCTGTGCATCAACAGTTTAAACCATTTCCTATACCTAATGCAAAGAACCCTTAAAAAGGACTCAACAAGTTAATTCGAAAGCATAGGGAAGTTCAAGATGCACCGGGCTTGCCTTGAGAAAAGTAGCGGGAAGAAGAAATCGGGGCACTCGGAAGCTTGATTAACGGTCCTCCTTCTCTCCCCGTGGGGTCTTTTGGCTGCACTCCCCGATGATGAAGGTTGACCTCCTACTCCTTTATCTCCTCCCGAACTAACTCCTCCGATCCTCGATATGATGCATGCATATGCAAGACCGATTAATACCAATGCACATAAACATGCTTGTATATAAATAAGGTAGAATGATGGATGAATGCATCAAGATGAATGAAACTAGTAAGTGCATATCTCTTCTGAGAAACGTAAATATAACTACACAAGAAACCCTAGTAATCTACATCAAGCAAACACCCTATTTCACTAAACACTAAAAAAAATGGCAGCTAGACATGTCAAGTACTAAAACAGGCACACAGGGAGTTCTATAACTCCAAATGCAGCAAACGAATACTCGTTGGAAAGCTAAAAAAATTATCTACAAATTATTCAATACCCTCTCGACCAGATTCTAACATCTACCGCCTCAAAAACAGCAAAAAAACAGAGGCTATGTTTTCAGACAAACTATAACCTAGGACACATCTAGTAAAGCACACAAGCATGCACTCCACCTAGAACTCTTCCAGCAAGCAAAACAAGTTATAATCTACCAAATAAACCTACTGATCAAGCCAAAAGATGAACTAAAGCACATGAAATGATATTCCCCTAAACATCCACTACACATGCACTTCTTAAATATAAAAAGCAAGGATCATACTAGTTTAATAAAAACATGTAACCAGCAAACTACCCACACTAACAGGTCCTTATTACCATAATAACAAATAGTACATCACCCAAACATTATCACCATGCTATTTACATGCATTTCCAAAGCATTTTCCTAGCAACATAAATATGATAAATACATAGAAATCTTAGAAAAATCTACAAAAATTACCATAGCATCCTACTGGTCCATAACGGCTATCATAAAAATTTCATAGCAAACCCATGCATATACTTGTCCTACACAAAAATAGCAAGCTAGCAATACAACTAGGCATGAAAAATACTTTGTACTATGAAATGTATGAAACTGCCTAACCACTAACATGAAAAGCTACATAACAGTAACAAATGCATGTACAAAAATTATCATGGCAAAAACCTTAGTAATTATTTTTCTATGAATTTCCTAAGAAAGCATGGTAAATAGCACATAAATCAAAAAATCACATTTCATCAACAGAACATACCATGCATGTTATTTTTCCTGCACTCTACATCCAAAAACATAAACATTTTGTACAGGGACTACTATTTTATCATGCACCAAAAATTAGATATGCATTTATCTAGAAACATGGCATTTATTGCAATAAATCTAGATAAATATAAAAACTACCAGAAAACCACATCTCATCCGTGTCAATCATAGAGCAGAGCATAACAAGCATGGCAAAATTTGCCTCACTCAAATCCGAGCTAAAACGAGGGAGATATGGATTTTCTAGCACATGCATGAAATTCTAAAAAGAAAAACATAAAGGAAAATGCTGCTGACAGCAGGGGCCCGCGTGTCATAGACACAAAGCGGGGAGCGGTGCTGCTCCGGCGGATCTTGCCGGCGGTGAGGTTTTCCGCCAACCAAGTACACCAATCGAACGTGCTCGACAAGATCTACACGATGGTGGGCTTGGTGCGAAGCAAAACGGGCCCCTAGCATGGCCGGCGGGCGAAGCGGCGGTGCATGGCGGCGGCGGTGGTCGGCGCTCGCGGTTTCTCGGCGATGGCTGGCCAAGGCGAGGCGAGCACAGGCTGTGTGCGACTTCAAGGCGACCCTAAACACCTAGCCATTCGAAGCAAAAGGCGGCGGGACGAGCTTTGGCGCATGCATGCCGGCGTGTCGCGCCCGGTGGCGGCGACCCAGCGTTCCGCGCGTAACTGGGGCCGGGCGACGCGATTAGCTAGGAACCACCTACTGATAAGGCGCACACGATGCGCCGCGTGGGCGGGGCGGATGTGACCGAGTTGGCTGGCCGCGGGGCCCGAGCACGCGCTCCGGCGCGGCGGTGCCGGTGGTCCGCCAGAGCGAGGGCACCGCGGCTCGATTAGCAACAATGTGCGCCCACGATGAGACGATGTCGAACGCAAGTCGGGGCAAAGAAAAAAAGAGGATGAAACGACGGCGACGAGCCGACGCGGCGGCGGTCATGCCGGCCGGAAATTCGGCGGGCGGCAGAAATCCGCCGATCCGGACTTACCCTTGGTCCCGGCGGTTTCTAGCGGGATAGGGAGCTAGAGTAGAGGACGGCGGGACAACCGGTGGCGTTTGAGGGTGGGACGCGGCGGTGGCGAAGTTGGCGGCGGCGGCGCACGGCAATGGCGATGGCGGCGGCGCCGCTTGTTTCTTCTTCTTACGCGTGTGCTCGCGTGAGGCGAGGAGAGGGGAGAGGGTGGAGTGCGACGCAAGGGACGCTACGTGCCCCCTCCTTCAAAACACGGTGGTGCCGACAGGGTGCGCGGCGCTACGGCCACGCTGCACGGGCGGCGAACGTGGGCGGGGCACGGTAGGGTGGCCCCGTCGGGCGAGAGGGGAGGCCGACAGCCCCTGTTTTCTTTCCCCCTCTCTGTTTTCCTAATTACCTCGAAAACCGTGCTGATTCAGGAAAAACTCTAATTGAACAAAATGTTCCTCATGAAATTTGGAGCAAAACACCTATACAAACTTTTTCCTAATTCGATTTGGTTTAGAAACTATGAGCAAATCAAAGCATCATCACTCAAAAGTCAAACCAAACCTCAAATTCAAATGGATTTCAAACTGTTTTTCGACTTTTCGAACATGATCCACTCAAAATTATGCAACCGGCCTATGACATCTTTTTGTTCTACATGAAATTAGCTACACATTTCATGAAGGGTGCACACACATGCATACACTCTAGCTAGGACTTTTGAACAAAACAAGATAATTCACTTCCTAGGTCAAATGAGGTCAAATTGAGTCAAACTATTCAAACCAAACACCATTAGAGGACATGACCAACATGAGTCATGTTCTAAAACATCCTATGATCATCACTAAGAATAAGTAAAGATTAAACAACTAAGTATGAAAGCATTTCATACATAAAATGACATGGCAAAGCATATCAAGCAAATTAAACACATTTAATCAAGAAAATGACATGCATCATTTCATGTGCATAAATGCATATGACTAAATGATGATTATGCTCATGAAATGCAAATGCTAATGACATGTTAAAACCAGGGGTGTTATAGTGGGTTCGATCCTCAACCTCCCGCTAGGGCCGGATGAACCGATCAAAGGGCTCCAAAGCTATGAGTTTGGTAGGGCAAGTTCTGAAAATGGATGTTGATGCTGACAGAAAAGCTAGCGGGGCTTTCCTCCGTGCTCGTGTAGCGATCGAGGTAGATAAGCCAATCAAGAGGGGGGTCCTCCTCCATATGCGAAGAGAAGAGGAGCCAAAGTGGTTCCACGTGCAGTATGAGAAGCTCCCTTTCATATGCTTCTTGTGTCGAAAGCTGGGTCACTCGGAGCTTGAGTGCCCGACTCCGGTTGTGAGGGATGAAGAAGGCAAGCTGCCATATGATGCCCAACTGAGAGCACCTGACGAGCGCCGCAGACGGATCCAGTCCTTTGCAAGTCTTTGTGGCGGATTACGTGGGTAGTGGCTCCTCGTCGGCGTCAAGCCACCAAAGCAACAGGGCAAATCGGGCAAAAAAGGATCCAAGTCTGGTTCTTACCGCTCTGAGGGCTTTGCTGAATCGGAGGAACCGGAGGTTCAGTCGCCTTTAAAAAACAAGGAGGGTGTGGAGCCGAAGGAGAACGAGGAAGGTGGGGAGGGGCCACCGGCGACTCGACCTAGAAGAGGTAGATGCTGGTCACAACAAGGCTCGAAAGAGGAAGTCGAAGATGGCCAGCCCGGCCACCCAAACTCCTGACCTGAATCTCCCTGTGGGTGCTTCGGGTGCACTGGTGCCGGTAGGGCTGGTGAGCTCTAGGGTGAGCCAAATCGCTGCTGATGGAGATGGTGGTGGTTCAAGCATGATTGAGAAGCTGAAGAAGCAGAGAAGAGGTAGTAACCAAAATGAGAGATCGGCGGCGGTTGCGATGGGCAACCCCCGCCGGGAGCCATGAATCTCTTAAGCGTGAAGCTGAACGGGTCTGCGGGCGCCCGAGGCGCTTCAAGAGCTCGCCATCCGGTGGAGGAGAGGAGACCCATGGTGGTGTTTTTGATGGAGACGAGAATGGGTGAAGAACGTGCTCTTGGCTTGAAAAATGATCTTGGCTTCCCAAATGCCATTGTCGTCAAGTCGGAGGGCTTGAGTGGCGGTCTTGTGATGTATATTGACGTGGTCATAGTGTTGGAGATGAGCAACTCTAGATTGCATATTGACGTGGTCCTATCCTGTGATCGACTGAGTGTCTCACATTGGAGGGTGACTGGTTTTTATGGCGAGCCTAGAAGAGAACGGAGAAAGGTGAGCTGGTACCTCTTGAGATTCCTGAGGGCACAATCCTCTGTGCCTTGGCTCTGTCTTGGGGATTTCAATGAGGTTCTCGGGCGGTGGAGGAGCAGATCGGTGGCAACGAAAAGGAACAATGGCAAATGGCTGCTTTTCAAGGTGCGGTTGATGACCGTGAGCTTACTAATCTCGGCTTCCATGGTTTACCCTACACGTGGGATAACCGTCAAGGGGGGCTGATAATGTTAAAGCCCGCCTGGATAGAGCGTTTGGTGATCACCGCTTCATGATGGAGATGGGTGAGTCCGAGGTGCATCACTTGCTGCTAGCTGAGTCGGACCATGCTGGTCTCTTGGTGGAGGTCAGGCAACGAGATGTGTCGGGCGTCGAAGAAAGCGAAAAATCCAAGCCGCTTCGGTATGAGAACATATGGAAGTCTCATGGCGAGTATATGGAGTTTGTTAATAGATCATGGGATCTGGGACCGGGGAGGCAACCTGACTTCGGTTATGTCAGCTCTTACCTCCCTACAGTCCTCTCTGAAGACATGGGATCGATAGGTTTTTGGCTCTGTGAAACGAGTACAGGAACTCAGGCAGGAGCTTGAAGTGGAGAGAAGTAACACGCTGTCGGGGCCCCACCGATCGCGAACGGGCTCTCATGGCGCAGCTATCGATACTCTAGCCGAGAAGAGGTGATGGAGAAGCAAAGATCTTGTATCTCCCGGCCGAGATGGTGATCGGAATATGGAGTTCTTCCAAGCAAAAGCCAGGGCGCGGACTCGGGCAAACCGAATCAAGGCCGTAACTGATGAGCACAGCCATGCTTTCAACGATCAGGTGAGTCTTGAGAGCCTAGCGAGTGAGTTCTATCAGCGGTTGTTTACTTACACAAGATGCTCTACAGCCGGAGTTAGTATGTACTCATGTGCCTCGTAAAATAATGGAAGATATGTGTGCGTTTCTGGAGAAGCCATTCACGGCGAGTGAGGTGGAGGCTGCCTTGTTCCAAATGACACCTAGCAAGTCACCAGGATAGGATGGTTTCAACGTTGGTTTTTTTCAGACACACTGGGAGCTGGTCAAGGCGAGTGTGCTGCCGGCGGTGCTGTCCATTGTTAATGGAGGTGACCTACTAGAGGAGGTGAACGTAACTTTACTTGTCCTAATTCCAAAGGTATGTAACCCACAAGAGTTAGCGCTAGCATCCCATATCACTTTGCAATGTGCTATACAAGATATGCTCCAAGACTTTAGCAAACCGGTTACGTCTCATTCTGGATGATGTGGTTTCGATTGAACAAAGTGCCTTTGTGCCGGGTTGTTTGATCACGGACAATGTTTTAATTGCCTATGAGTGCATCCACTACCTGAGGAATAAAAAAGGGAAGTCAGGGAGCTGTGCAATCAAGCTAGATATGGCAAAAGCTTATGATCGAGTTGAATGGAATTATCTGGAGACTATAATGAGAACCTTGGGGTTTCCTGAGTCCTGGTGTGACCGAATTATGAAATGTGTAACCTCAGTTTCCTTTTCGGTTCGGGTTAATGGAGTTTTCACGGAAAGTTTTAAACCTTCCAGAGGGATAAGGCAAGGGGACCCAATTTCACCCTACTTGTTCCTCCTGTGTGCAGAAGGTTTATCATGCATGCTAAAGAAGATTGGTCCACAATATCAAGGGGAGTAAAGGTTAGTAGGCATGCGCCTTGGGTGTCTCACCTTCTCTTTGCCGATGACTGTCTTATATTCACTCAAGCATCGAAGAAGGGGGCAGATCGAGTGGCAGGCATCCTTGATGATTACAATCGGGGGTCAGGACAGCTTGTGAATAAAAATAAATCTGCTGTCTTCTTCAGCCCGAATTGTCAGCAAGATGTGAAAGATGTTGTGCATGAGAGTCTCCAAATCTCAACTGAAGCACTAGGCGAAAAGTACTTGGGGCTGCCTACTTCACCAGCTAGGGTCAGGGGGATGATCGGAGGGTGGGCAGAGCGAAGTCTGAGCTGTGCTGCTAGAGAGGTGCTTCTGAAGGCCAATGTGCAGTCGGTTCCTACATACCCAATGTCTTGCTTTAAGCTACCGCGCGATCTGTCAAAAATTGACTTCGGCCGTATCGAATTATTGGTGGGGAGTTCTCTTGATAATCACAAGCTTCACTCGCAACGTTGGGAGAAACTCACTAGATCAAAAGGTGATGGCGGTATGGGTTTTAGTGATTTTACTCTTTTTAACAAAGCTTTGCTGGGAAAGCAAGGTTGGAGGCTACTTACTCGGCCGGACTCTCTGTGTGCTAAGGTCCTGAAAGGAAAGTATTACCCAAATTGTGACTTCCTTTCTGCGACCAAGAAGAGGAGAAGTTCGCAACGTGGCGTGTGATCCTTTATGGCCGTGATGTGCTATCTAAAGGCTTGATCGGGAGGATTGGCCCGTGAGATGTTGCTGTTTGGGATGATAATTGGATTCTAGGTTTGAGGTCACTCAAACCGCTAGTCCCGGTTGCCACGGGCTACAGCGGAGCGAGTTAATGACTTGTTCATACCGGGTACCAGAGTTTGGGATGTGGAGGCTGTAAACAAATCCTTCATGGTAATAGAGGCACACGGTTCTTAAGATCAAACCGGGCTTGAGAATGGAAGAAGATGTTCAAGCATGGGCTCTTGAAAAACATGGTGTGTACTCGGTACGCTCAGCTTATAAGTTTCTGAAACAGGAACAGGCGACTGCAGCCATGGCTTCAACGAGTGAGACATCAAGTTCGGAGAATGCAAATTTCTAGAATAATCTGTGGAAGATGGACGTCCCGCCTAAAATAAGAGTTTTCTGGTGGCGTGTGATTCATAATTGTTGCCATCGAAAGCAGAATTGAAGCGAGACATATCGAGAAGGAATGCTTCTGTGAGGTGTGCGGGGACCCAGAGGAGTCGCTATTTCATGTGTTCTTCCGTGTCCGGTGGCGAGGGAGATTCCCGGCATGCGGTGAAGGACTCGATGGGAATTTCGATTCCAACCCTACACCCTTGTTCGTGGGCCAGTGACGTGTTCAACTCAAAGGTGTGTTCAGCTCAGGTTGCGCTAGTAGTACTTTGTGGAGCTTGGGCAATCTGGACTGGCAGGAACGCTCGTCGGCATGGCAGGAAAGTGTGGGAGCCGGGTGCGACGGCAAGGTTTATCTCCAAGCTGATGGAAGACCTGGCTTCGCTGAAGATGCCAAAGCAACAAGCAGAGAGAGCTGGGTCACCGGGCGAGATGGATGTTGCCAAAGGATGGATGGACAAAGGTGAACACTGATGCGGGTTTCGATCAAAAACTCTTGCACATGACACACCGGGTGGTCATACGAGATGCGGCCGGCGTGGTGGTTGGAGCGGCTGCTCGGTGGTTCGATGGAGTGCCTGATGCTCTGACGGCGGAGGCGATGGCAGCAAGGGAAGGACTGGAGCTCGCTGCGGAACTGGGAATAGACCATGTTGTGCTCGAAGTTGATTGCCAGGGCCTCGCTGCTCTCCTGAGGGAACCATTGGCTCAAAGATCAAGCATTGAAGGTTTATGTTACGACATTACAGAGCTCGGTAAAGATTTTTCTGATTTTAGAATAAATTGGGTGCGTAGAGGTGTGAATTCGGTTGCTCACGTCTGTGCTGCGACTGTTTCCACCACTGTACGATCCTTTTTTGGCTCGATTGTATCCCGGACTGGCTGGTTCAGCTGGCGGCTGTGGATTGTAATCATGATATGAATGAATGAAAAGCTCTGTGATTACTAAAAAAAAAACTTTTCTAAAGCCCCACACTAAACTGTCCACCACAGTTATTAACTATACTAAGTGCACCAAAAATTTTTTTTTATAAAAAATACACAAAAAAATTACATCCAATAACAACTAACCTTTCAAATAAAGACAAAGTTTTTTTTTTGTAGCTCCTCAACTAAGTACATGCTACATTATCTGAACATGAGTACAGACTCACACCACCACACACGCACACACTCACACACACACACAACTGTACCCACATCCAAGACCACGAGCCACAAGAGAGGAGCTTCCACCGTTATTTTGGAACACAGTCCCGGTGAAAAACCAGAGCCGAAAGCAGGGCTCGACCGCTGGCGGTAGGAACCCAGCCACTGGTCCCTACCACTCGCACTACGTGACAAAGATTTACTCTACACCTTCCTTTCTCTCGCAAGACTCACATCCAACGGACGGAGATTGCCGATCAGTCCTCCTCATTAATCCCACCTCCCCTCCCGCACCCACCGAGGCCGCGACCCACCGTCTCCCGTCCCCCGCAACCACCCCACTCGCGCCGCCCCGAGGCCCGACCCTCAATCTGCCCGACGCCGCCCCCGCGCGTGGCTCCTTCCAGCTCCCCGACGCCCGCCGCGCCATGGCCGGGAATCGCCCACCGCCACGCCCGCGAGACCGCCACACCGCCCGCCCGCGAGGCCGCCATGCAGCCCGCCGCCACGCTGCCACTCCGCACGCCGCACGCCACCACGCCGCCAGACACACAGCGATGGAGCGCCGACTCCCAGTCGAACCCCACCGATGCAAAGGCACAGGAGCTAGGGTTTCAATCATCCGCTACAAGGGGAGCAAAAAACGGGCGCTGGGCCGTGGGGTCGGCCGAGGAGAGGCCGAGAGGGGCCGGTCTTGGCGCCGGGCGGCGGTGCCGCCGTCGCCGCGTCGCGCGTGAGCGGAGCAGCTAGCGGAGAAGAAGCCGCGTGCATGCGATCCGCCGCAAACCATCCGCGCATCGAGGCGCGCTCGCGCAAAGACGTTCACGCAGTCCCCATGACGACCCACGCCGCCTAGGTCGCCAAGAAGCCACTGGACGGGTGTCTCGTGGCTCTCGACTTGATTTGATTTTACCGACCTCCACCTCGGGTATTGTATGTCGGTTTGTGCTAGCTTTCTTGGGGATTCAATTCTGCCAGTAGTTTGACCAAAATGCTCATGCATTTTAGCCGGCTGATCGGCTTATGTGAGCGCGTCGAATGAACATGCACTGTCTTTGTGTGTTTCATTTCACGCGTGGCGTATGTAAGTTGGACCCTCTCTCCTCTCTGAGTGGTGACTCCGGCGACCTCGCCTGTGCTCCTCTTTGCCGGTGGCCCTCACGGTCCCGGTGCCTCCTTTCCTCTCCCTACATCGCTGACTGGTGACCCTTCCCGGTGATTGTCGCCGACTGTCCCATGGGCAATACCGGCGGTTGTCGCTCCATCGATCAAAAGAGCTCTGAGACGGATCATGGCCAAGGATCCTCCTCACCATCGTCGTATGGATGCTGATGCGATGAGATCAAGGATCATTAGGGAAGGCCTCCATCCAATCTCCATGATGAAGCCGCAACCTGTGTCCGGCAAGTTCTAGGATTCCGATTCGAGACCGAGTGTGAGTATCTTGGTGAAGCTGATTCCCTAGCCGGATGCTTTGAAGATCATGCCAAAAGCCGCTCTGGCGACTGCCACATCCATGCCGATAGGTGCCGCCGGATTAAAGTCGGTGCGCAAGGGTGGACTGTCATCTCACGTGGGGATGGCTAAGCAGCGCAGCATCGGGACAGCCAAGCCGGAGTCTCCACGTCCGGCAAAACCACCCTGGAAGTCTCTCTGGAAGGGTCCTCTACCACCGCCATGCGGATCACGCCGCCGTGACGCCGGGTGATCTATTTCCGGCGGATTCAATCAAGGGGGCGTCCGATCCGGTTTTGTCGGGAATTTCATAATTCAAACCGGAAGACCGGTCGAGAGGGACGATACCTCGGTTCCGGGTCGAACCGCACCCTCCGGTTGGGTTCGACCAATGGGTCCGCTCGGTCCACAATTCGGCGGCACGACTACACACACGACTCCTCGATCCATCCACACCGGCAACCCTAGGCGCCGCCTCGTCAACCCCGTGGTGCCGCGAATTCCTCCCCGACGGCGATATCGCTTGTTGTCCCGATGGCCGGTGGTCAAGGCCGTCGTTTTCGTCGTCGGAGCCAATATGTGGCGGGTCGCGGAGGAGGTGGGGGGGATCAAGGTGTGGCGGCGAACCGTGATGGTACTGGTCGCGGCACCCTGCCGCGGCCGATCGGGCCATCTCTGCCGTTGTCGCCGATCTCGGTGGTCGCGGCGATGGGGGCCATGCTGCTGCTGCTCGGGCCGATCGGGGCCATGTTGCTGCTGCTGCCAATCCCGGTGGTCGCGCGATGGGGTCGTGCCGATCGGGGGTCAAGCCCTCGTCAATCGTGGTGCTCGCGGTGTTGGTGGCCGCGGTCGAGGAAGTGCCGATGGAGGTCGCGATCGTGGAGGTAATGACGGAGATCGTGGGGGACGGCTTCGGGGTCGTGGGTGTCCCCGCTGGGCCGGGCGTGGCGCCGCCACGGGTGATCGGCACGGCCGATCGGGGCTTAGCGCATCGGCCGGTGGCGCTACCCCGACGCCCGACAGTACCATGGCTATCGAGGCTGCCGCTTCAGCCCGGGGCGCGGCTGCGCGTTGCCGTTAATCCGAGAAGAGGCGGGTAGGCAAAAGAGGAAGAAACCAGGGCAACTTGGAATGTGTAATTTGTCCTGGCGGATCATTACACAAACCGGTGTCCTTTGTTGCGCGGACCAAAACCCTCGGTTGCTTACGTGGTGCAGCGGAAGATGGTATGGGGTTCTTCCAAATTCAAGCCGCTAATTTCAATGATATTATTTCTTCTTCCCAGTTGTTAATCGCAGCGCAAATCACAGTCCAATCTGGTGAAGTTCCTCCTAGTTTGCTGCTGTCCGAACTTGCAAGGATCATTCCCGTGCGTTGGCAGTGGGAAGTGCAGGAGGTGAGAGGTCTGTCTTATATTGTCCCCTTCCCGAGCAACGAAGAATTAGACCGCATGGTGGCTATTGAAACAGTCACGACAAAGAATAAGGAAGGTACGCTTTTGTTTAAAGAGTATGTGGATGATGTTAAGCCTATTAAAGTGCTGGACAAGGTTTGGGTGACAGTCACAAACGTACCACGTCCACTTCGTTCATTCCTTCAGTTGTGGGATGTTGGCACGATGATTGGTGCAACCCAAAAAGTGGACATGTATCACCTTCGGCAGACAGGAGAGATCAGAATTTTGGTGGCGGTTTTTGATCAGAAAAAAATCCCACCATTTGGAGATGTGTGTGTCAAGGGGGAACTCTTCCGCCTTTATTTCAAGCCTGACGAAGAAGAACCTCAGATTTATCCAGATGATGATGATCTCCTGGGAGATGATGACAAAGATCTTGATGGTGATCGTGAGATGGAAGAAGCGGAGGATGATGGTGCTCCTAATCTTCCGTGAGATGGGTAATTCTTCATCAGCCGCTGGTGGCACTTTTCCTTCACAAATCCCGGTGGTGGGACCTCCAGTAAACAAGGTGCCATGGATGGTGATGCTTTTTTCGAAGAAGTAAGTAAATTTTTGGCTGATAAGGAGATGGGTGTTGGATCTAGCTTTCCACTCACTGAGAACGAGCTAGCCTTGTACAATGCTGTTTTATCACCTCCTGTGAAACCTCATTCTTTGTTGAGTTGCGATGCTGCTATGGTCAAAGAATCCCCATTGCTTGCTTCTTCTTTGGTGGGGTGTCCTCCTTTACTCTCCTACACCACATCGCCGAATTCTGTTGGCGGTGCTGGTGCCCTTGAGGAGGAGGAGGAGCAAGAGCAGGTGGCTGCGGTGGTGGTTTCTGGTGATGCCGGTTGCGGCATGGAGACTGCTGCAACGGGTCTTGGTGTCGGCGTTGGGGCACCATTGAATGGTGCTGACGCCCGGGGCGTCGCCGCCGCGGTGGTCAAGGAGCGGCGGCCGATGATGATCAAGGTCGTTGATGTCTTTCGCGGCCCGAACGAGGTGCTGACCACCCCGGGAGAGGTCTCAATCGTCGACGTTACGCCGTTGGCGCTACCGACCAATGTTATTACTGCGGAGTCGGGTTCTACACCTCGCCGCTGACCGGAGGAACGTGGGCTGCGGACAGCGCGGGCCGCCGCCGTGTTGGAGGTCTACAGTGCACATCGAGGGCCACCCTCGGCTGCGGGCGGATGATGCCATCTTAGGCCGAGGGGCTACCGTGGTGCCATCCTCGCCCCGCGTCCCGGTCTCGTCGGGGGCTGCCGTTGGCTCCCCCTCAACCTCTACAACCCCCGGGTGATGTTTTTGGTGTATGCGGTGGCGACCGAAAGGTGGACGCCGCTGTCTTTTGTCAAGGCGATGCCGCCGGCATCATCCTCGATCTCTGCAGGTGAAGGTGGAAGCCCGGCGGCGCCGATGATGGCCAAGTCGGATGCGGTCGCTGCGGTCGTGTGCTTCTGGCGTGGCGGTGGAGCTGGCCCGGACCGGAGGCAAAGACCTCCTTGACCATACCGAGCTGCCTACTTCGGTTGTGGTGGGGGCGGCGGCCCCTAAGGCACAACTCCGACGGAGCCGAAGGAATGCCATGAAGGCGCACGAGCACACCCTATGCAAGACAGAACGAATGGCGATGAAAAAGAACCTTGAATCTTCGTGTATTTCTTTTAGCTAACTTTTCAGATTCATTATTATTTCAAAACTTGGTAGGGTAGGCATCGACCTAGCTTCATCGAGATGTTGTTGCTATTAAAAATCTAGAGGTTGATAGATTGGTTCTTTACGCTAATTCCAAGAAATCGAAACCTAGGATTAAAAATTTTAATAGCGATGATGAAAAGGAAGAGCGCCGGATGCGCTTCTCGACCACATTTGTGGGAATTATAATGAGAACTCTCGGTAGCGGAGAATGATCATATCATAGATCTATCTCCCGTCGGGCGTAGGAAAAAATATAATAAGACCAACCTTCAAAAAAAAAAAGCAAAGACTCCTTCCAAAATTGTGTTAAAATGAAAGGAGTTTTCTGGAATAGCGAGAGGTCTTATGGACTTGGCTAAACACGCATTTCGGCGAGAATTAGTTAGAGAGGAGCGAGATAAATTTTATTGCCCTTTTAGAGACCGGTCGTGACTCTTTTCCGGATCATATTCTTAAAAACCTTTGTGGAGGGCGTGACTTTCTATGGCATGCTATGGCTCCTCATGGTAGATCCGGAGCTATTTTACTTGGTGTTGACTTGTCAATTTTTGACATTGGAGCCATTGACGAAGGGGATTTCTACGTGAAGTTCACTTTACGATATAAAACAAATGACTTCAAATTTGTCCTTTATTCTATTTATGGACCGGCACAACATCAAAATAAGAGTGCTTTTCTCGCGGAAATAGCTAATACTTGCTCCAAAGAAAGTCTCCTTATCTTATTGGTGGGGACTTCAATATTATGCGAAGCCCCCGACGATAAAAGCGGCGGGGACTTTGACCCTAAATGGCCGAATCTGTTTAATGCGGTCATTGAATCTTTGAACCTCGGAGAAATCACTATGTCCGGTCACCAATATACTTGGGCCGGACCAGGGGATAACCCTATTTTTGAAAAGCTTGATCGTGTCTTAGTTAGTACGGATTGGGAACATCAATTCCCTCTAACCATTGTGGAGCCGCGAGATCGAAATATCTCCGACCACACTCCCACGGTTATTAGCACCGGTGCTTCTACCCACCGAGACCAGGTTTAGACCCTTTAGATTTGAAAGGGGGTGGTTAATAAGGGAAGGGTTTTATGAAATGATTGCAAATGTCTGGCAATCTGAAACTTCTGGATCCAACCCTTTAGAGCGTTGGCAGGCCAAAATCCGTAAACTAAGACAAAGTATCTTAGAGGGTGGGCTGCAAATACTGCGGGAAACCTATAAGAAAGAGAAGAAGACCCTTTTAGAACTCTTGCACGAACTTGATAAAAAAGCTGAGACTAATTGTCTATCCGATCAAGAGATTAATCTCAAGCAATACTTAAAAGAACGCCCTAGTTTCTCTTTTTTTGAGAAGAGGAACTTAAGTGGTACGAGAGAGCCAAAGTGAAATCCTTATTAGAGGGAGATGCAAACACCCGGGTTCTTCCACTTAGTGGCTAATGGGAAACATCGAAAACAACATATTTTTAGGCTTGAAAATGATCAAGGTGGTGTTGTTATTGGTGATGATTGTCTCAAAAGCCACATTACAAGCTACTATAAAAATCTTTTGGTTCTCCTGAGCAAACCGAAATAACCTTGATGGAAGATCAAATTACGATATTCCACAAGTTACTCCAGAAGAAAATGATATCCTAACTGCTAACTTCACTGAATCTGAAGTGAGGGAAGCCATTTTCAAATGGAACACAATAAAGCTCCGAGGACTGATGGTTTCCCTACTGAATTCTATCGTGTTTTTGGGAGGTGATTAAGGACGACCTTATGTCCATTTTTCATGAATTCCATAATGAGAGTCTTGATCTTTTTAGTCTTAATTTTGGAATAATCTCCCTAATCCCCAAAACCCAAAATGCTACTACTATTCAAAAATACGAGACCAATATGTGTCCTTAATGTTAGTTTCAAAATATTCACAAAAGTGGGAACTAACAGACTGAATAAAGTAGCTAAAACAGTGGTGAGCCCGACACAGACGGCTTTCATTCCAGGAAGGAATATCATGGAAGGAGTAGTTATTCTACACCTAAACTATCCATGAATTACATACTAGGAAAAGGAATGGAATCATTCTCAAAATTGATTTTGAAAAGGCCTATGACAAGGTCAAATGGTCCTTTCTACAACAAACTCTACGCATGAAGGGTTCTCTCCCAAATGGTGTAGATGGATCCAAGATATGGTCACTGGGGGTAGTGTCGGGGTTAAAGTCAATGATGACATAGGACACTACTTTCAGACCAAACGTGGGCTTAGACAAGGAGATCCTATGTCACCTATCTTGTTTAACATCGTTGCTGACATGCTAGCTCTTCTCATTAATAGAGCAAAGGCCGATGGACAAATAAGAGGGATTATCCCACACCTAATTGATGATGGTTTATCCATTTTACAATATGCGGATGACACCATTATCTTTTTAGACCATGACCCGAGAGCAAGCAAAAAATCGAAACTCTTGCTCAAGGTTTTTCGAACAATTATCCGGTCTAAAGATTAATTTCCACAAAAGTGAAATCTTCTGTTATGGTGCTGCCAAAGAGATGGAACATTATTATACGACACTCTTTGGTTGTAACACGGGGGCATACCCTTTCGGATATCTAGGTATCCCAATGCACCATAGACAACTCCTAAATTCAGAATGGAGAAAGGTGGAAGAACGCTTTGAACAAAAAACTTTCCTGTTGGAAAGCTAAATACCTATCCTATGGGGGAGACTTGTTTTGTTAAACTCTGTCTTAAGTAGTCTCCCAATGTTTATGATGTCCTTCTTTGAGGTCCCAAAGGGGGTCCTCAAAAATCTTGACAAATTCGGATCAAGATTCTTCGGCAAGGGTCTCTGAAAAAAACATAAATATAGACTTGCTAAGTGGGACATTCTTTGTCGCCCTAAGGATCGTGGTGGTCTTGGAATTACTGATTTACATATACAAAATAAATGTTTATTGGCCAAATGGATTGTCAATCTTATAAATACCGATGGTACCCGGCAATCCTTGCTAAGGAACAAATACTTAAATTCCAAGACCCTCGACCAAGTGTCACCAAACCTAATGACTCTCATTTACGGAGAGGCCTCATGCATATTAAAGATGAGGTGCTCGCTAAGGGTCAAGCTGTTCATAATTAAAGATGGAACTAGTACAAGGTTTTGGGATGATACTTGGTTAGGTGATAAGCCACTCAAACTTAGATACCCAAGATTATATAACATAACAAGGGACCGACATGCAACGGTCTCGAAAGTTTTATCCTCTAATCCTCTTAATATTTCATTTAGGAGATCTTTAGTGGATAATAACCTATCGGAGTGGCTTAACCTTGTAGCTCAGGTATCGAATGTGGATCTGGTGGATGGTAATGACTACTTTAAATGGCTTTTAGCCGATCTGGAGTTTTTCTCAGTCCGGTCTATGTATCTTGATGCTATAGATACAAATCCACCCTTCCAACATAAGAGGATCTGAAAAATGGAAAATACCTCTAAAAATAAAAATTTTCCTATGGTTTGTCCAAAGAGGAGTCATTTTGACAAAAGACAACCTTGCTAGGAAGAATTGGAAAGGGAGTCAAAAATGTGAGTGTTGTAATATGAATGAAACTATCCAACACCTCTTTTTGATTGTCCTTTTGCCAAGATGATTTGGAGGATTATTTTCTATGCTACCAACCTTCCCCAACCTGTTTTAATTGACCATATGTTTGGTACTTGGCTACATAATCAACATAAACAGATTAAGCCACTGATTTGGGTTGGTGTGGCTGCCTTTATTCTGGGCCATCCGAGATGTCGTAATGATACGATTTTTAAAAAATGAAATCTAACTCTATTATGCAGGGAGCTTATTGGTTGCGCTTTTGGGCCCGTTGCAGCGTGTTGAGCAAGGAAAGGACGCCCTCGTTGCTTTGAGCAAGCAACCGGAGATGGTTGCTTTAGAAATCTCCAATAGAGGATGGAAGCATTTTTTCCGTTTGCTTTAGTTCCTTTGTCTATGTTCATGCACAATCGCCTTGCTCCTGTTTTTTCAATTTTTCAAACTTTGTAATAAGTGGCTGTGTACATCCCTGGATGTAGAGGCCGGATTTTATTATCCATTATCTAAAAAAATTGTTCTGTACAAGCACGTCCTAACTTGTTCAGCTAGCATTTCAGCATATTTTGTTCAGGACGAATGACGGACTGCTCATCTGATAGTTCTGAAGATTCTTCATCGTCTTACTCCTCACAGATACTGTCTGAATTACAAGAATTGACAGTCATCAAATCACTGTTAAAATATGAATCTGCTCGATTACTCAGTTGTATATATTATTTGAAGGCAAAATTGCTAATGCTATCTTCAACTACTTGAAAAGCGGATCTAGAAATCTTGAGAAGGACGTGGTGAGGAGGCTTAGCTATGCCTTAAGCAGAGAAGACATCAAGAATGCTATACTTGGAGGACCTTAATACACAACCAAGGGGCTCAGAGTTTAGGATTTGCTTAGCCTTATATTGATTTTTTAAAAAAAAAGGTATGGATTTTATTTTTATGCTCAATATGCCTTCTGTATGATTTTTTTGCTGTTCGTGATTTTTTTTTTTTAATGTGATTCATGCAGCTAAAGTTGAAACTTTTTCAGGCCTCTGGTCCATGTCTGGCAATACAGATATTCATGTGTTTCTTTCATTTAGTGAGGCATTTGTGACTCACTAAGATGATTTGTCCTCTCAAACCAACCAGGTATCTAATGGAGCACATGGAGCAGTGATCTCATTGGTCGGATTGTACCCTTATAGATAGAGGGCAAACGTCAAGGAATGAGTAAGTATCATAACTTAAAAAGTTGACAAGAATTCTTATACAACTGGTTGGCAGCATCAAACTTTTCTGGACGAATCTGACCACTATGGTTATTGAATTTTAGTTGTAGCAGTGCCTTATGCTATGGTTATTCTTGCAAAGGGCTTAGGTTTGCATTTTTTCTAGCATCCTTACTTTTTCAGATTCTGAGAATTCAGATATAAAGCAGAAAGGTAGACATTTCTGTATGCTTCTGGTGGTATCATATCTGTTTCTGCTATTTCAGATAATAATTGACATTGCCTCTATTTTTGTCCAGGGCAATGGTTTCCAGTTGCTCAAGTTGTAGAGCTGTGCACAAATGATATCATATCCAATCCGTATCAAATGACCAAATTCATGAAGTCTTTGTGTTTCTGCATCAGTCTGATGGCTTGTTGAAGCATATGGACACTTTCAATAATGTTATATCGTTACTAAAAGTCACGGAGAGGCCGTTTTTGCACCTTCCCAAATGGAAAATTTGAAAGCCAATCAAATCCTTCAAGGTATTCAGTTTCTAACTAATCAAAATCTTTGTTCCAGTTTGTGAAATGCCTTTTTTTTTTTTTTTTTTGCAAGGCATAACATTGTTCTTTTTTTGTTCAAAGTAGACATATTAGTTAATTTTATTTAAGTTATCCAAATGTGCCTTACATTGTTTAATTTTGTCATTTCAAATCACTCTACAACGTGGCGGGTCTAAATTTAATACTTTCAGCAGTTGTCACTACTTGTGTTAACTAAAAATTCTGTAATTCATGCCTTTTTTGTAATTTCTCAGCAGTTGTTGCAACACTCTGCATATTAGCTGTCCGTGCAGTGATTGTTCACCTGGCCTTTTTTTTTTTTTTCTCCACGTTCAGGCAAGTCTTCCTGTGGTCTCTTTGAAATAATAAAAATAGAATTATTATGCTAGATTCGGTACTTATCTTGAGAGGAGAGGTAGGGCCGAATCAAACTGCAAATGGATATGTAGGATTCAGATTCGACGCATTCTAGGCTGTCGTGCAGGTTCAGTACTTCAGTTGTGGGATTGTGGTTTCATTTTGTTTTGATGAATTGACATTGATGGTGTGCAGTGTTTGAATGGAGGTGGCGGAGCGCCTGAGCCGGCGGAGAAGGGGAGGGCAGTTTCATCTTTTCACTGTATCACTGATCGAAAGCATCACTAAAAATTCTTTGTTTGTGCAAATGTTTCAGTGACTGATAAAGTAGTAGTAATAGTAACACCAGGTACCAACCAACCAAGTCACTAGCATAGACATCAACATTATTACTACTTGAGGAACAGAACACTGCTCATTCTGCAGTTTATATTATCCAAACCATATACAATTAATGAATCCGACTGAGACAGATATCAGTCATTTGAATGCAAAATGAATAAATAAATTAAAGTTTAAGTGCAGATATGACAATGATCTGGGCTAAAAAGTTTTATATATATAGCAGAAGTAAAGAGCAGAGAGGAATTCCCAAACGCGACACAACTGATTGAGGGATGCACGTACAGGAGACGAGGATGATTATCCAGATATGGAAGAATTGCCTGTAGGGAATTCCCAGGTTCTCCGCCTTCCTCCGGTCGTTGGCACACCCGGGGCAGCCATCGAATTACACCCTGGGCTTCCCTTCCAGCAACGGCGCCTTGCCGACGCCGGCCATCGTCTTCCTTCCCTATCTCTCGCGATGGCTATGCTAAAACAACACTCGTGTGCTTCTTTTTTTCAGGATCGATCGACTAGACTCAGAAATCTCAGAATATATAGAGCCAAGAGATTCTGAAGGATTTTGGTCATGTGCTGCTGGATCTTGGATGAAGTCTGTAGAGTGGAGACTTGACCTGTTCAGTGACAGTGAGGCTGACACTGATTGAGTGAGATAGCTCACCCTACCTTTCTGTACGCAGGCTGTTTAATGAATTATTTTTTTGATGAAATACGTTTAATGAATTATTGAGCTGGCTGTACCTGTAACCATCCGAGACCAGAAGTAGTGCCTCTTTATAATTGAGCTGCACCCAACAGCGTATGGACATAAGGCGCTTAGCTAGCGGGCAGTGATCTGCTGCAGGAACGGCGTCACCATGCATGCTGTTTCTTCAGTTGTCGCTGGACTTCTCGCGACGTGTCTCCTTGCTAGCCTCAGCTGTGCTTTTCATCACATGGATGTGATCCGGTCGATCGTCAACAGATCAACCGCGAGCTGATCGAGTGCCGGTTGCTGTGATTGCACAAGGCAAAGCTACCTACTACTGCAATGCAAGCCTAAGCGGAGGTGCCCGCCGGACATCCACACAAAAAGCTATGCAGCCATACATTGACCCCAGCTAGATTTGGGAATTTGTTTGCTTGGATCTATGTTCGGGGTTTTTTTTACTGGGATATCATATATTGCGGCAAATGATGTATTTTATCTTACAATTACTAATTAGACACTACCGGACAGAGCGCCTTTGCCGAGCGCGGAAGCCTTTGCCGAGCGCGAAAACGCGAGCGCTCGGGAAAGAAGGAATTTGGCGAAGGCCAGCAATTCAACGCTTCGGCAAAGCGCGGCGCCGGCAAATAATCTCCTTTGCCGCGCCTTACTTGCGCTCGTTCGCGAATACGCTCGGTGAAAATAGTTCTTTGCCGGCGTCGGAGCTCGGGGAAAGGATTGCGCTTCGGTGAAGGATGGCGGAGGAAACCGGCCGCTGCTGCCGTAAACTTTGCCGGCGGCGTCCGTTTGCCGCTTCGGCAAACCCTAGTACACTTTTACGGCGGCGCTTGTGGCGCTTCGGCAAACATGATTTCCCGGCGCCATCCATCGGCCGCTCGGCGAAATATTTTTTGATTTTTGGAGTTAAGTAATTTTTACGTGGCTTTGTTAGGTCACTATTCACCTAATATTGAGATTTTACATTTTTCCGTACTATTTGCTATATTTAGAGCATTTAATACGTTTTTTTTCTATTTTTTCTCAAAAAGCAAATTTGAACTACAAGTCATTACAATAATTGGAAATGTTGAATGCAAAATTCATTTTCTTGTTAGGGATCGTAATTGTAGGCCCCATGCAAGTTCTCACATGAAGTATCGAAGGCGAGTTAAGCGAGACCACGGCGATTTCGTTCTGAACGTGGATTGTTTTAAAATTCTAAAAAGAAAAACCAATTCGAAAAATTTGAAACTTTTATCATAGGTTATCACGTGGTATACCACGTGTAACCTATGATAAAAATTTGAGAAGAATTGGTTTGGGTTTTTAGAATTTTAAAACAATCCCCACATGAGTTTCCAAACTCATGTGGGGGCGTTCGAACTCGCCTTCGATACTCAATCATGTGAGAACTTGCATGGGGCCTACAATTACGATCCCTAACAAGAAAATGAATTTTGCATTCAACATTTCCAATTATTGTAATGACTTGTAGTTCAAATTTGCTTTTTGAGAAAAAATAGAAAAAACAGACATTTAAATGCTCTAAATATAGCAAATAGTACGGAAAATGTAAAATTCAATATTAGGGTGAATAGTGACCTAACAACAAAGCCACAGAAAAATTACGAACTCCAAAATCAAAAAAAATATTTCGCCGAAGGGCCGGGATGGCGCCGGCAAATCGCGGTGTCTTTGCCGAAGGCGTGCCACAAGCGCCGCCGGGCAAAGAATGTTGCCGCGCAGGCGTCTCCCTCTTTTTTTTTGGTGGTCCCGCGCGAAAAGGACATTTAGGAGGGAACGAAAAACGAAACTTTGCCGAGCGCTCAGATCTCGGCAAAAAGTTAGCCCCAAATAATTCACTCTGCCACTCTCTCTCTCACTCGTCAACACACCTCAACTCAACTCACTCAACTCAACTCACTCTCCCCACCGGGGCGACCCTCGGCGCCGCCTCCCACCCCGTCCGCGCCGCCGCCGGTTCCTCCCGACGTCCCGTCGCCCACCGACACCAATCCGCCGCGCCGGCCCCCCGAATCCGCCCGCGCCGGGCCACGAATCGCCTCGCGCAGCGCCGAGCCGCGCCGCGAGTCGCGTGCGCCGGCGTCCTGAGCCGCTGGCCGCTCCGCCCGTGACGGCGCCCGAGCAGCGGCCCCCAGCCCACCCGTCCGCGCCGCCCGGCCGAGTCCGCCAGCGCGCCTCCGCCCCGAGCTGCCGCCGCCCGGCTGCGCCGCGCCGGTGCCGAGCCGCGGCCCCGCCCGTCCCCCAGCGCGGCGCGCGCCCGCCCCGTCCGCTGCCGGAACCCACTGCGCCGCTGTCCTTTCGCTGCGGGTAGGAGAGAGGACGCGCCCCACGCCCGGTCCCCCGTGCGGGCCCGGCTCGTCCGCCGCCCGTTCCTCGCGGCCGGCGCCCACCGACGTGCGGCGGGGAGGAGAGGACGGCGCCCGCCACGTTGCTGCCCCCGGTCGGACCTCGCCAGCCCACCCCAGCCCACCACCGCCCTGACGCCGTGTCGCTCATCCACTAGGTAACCTCACGCCTCCTCTTCCGTTTATGCTTTATGTAGTGGTGGTAGTTGTCGTTGCCGACCGTCTTGCCGTTGAGTTCATGCTTGGGCGGAGGATTGTGATTATATGAATGTGATTTCAATGCATATGCAAGTGTGGTTGCGGTCATCGTGCCGTTATGTTTGTTTATTGTTTTTGGAAACCTCGCCCGTGTAGGGGAGGTGTTTGCCGAAATTTTTAACTAATCTCTGTGCCTTTTTTCTACAGAGCAAGACCCGGTCCGAGCCTAGCTAGCCGGAGTCCTTTGACGACCACTACCGTCTTTCGACGTCACCGTAGGTATGAATAACCCCTCTTCTCGTCCCCCATGTCTAGAGATGAAATGGAAGTAGACAATGAAATGCATAATAATGATGCCGAGTTACCTGGAGACGAGGTCGTCAATGCGAAGGATTTAGAAATGTTGAATGGACTACATTTAGGCAATGACATTGAACCAGACATGCCTCCTTCGGATAATCTTAGATGGTTAGACAATATTGATAGTGACGAGGAGAGACAACCTCCAGGAGATGACAATAATGATGAAGATTATTTCTAACACATGTAATACTATATGTTGTTTCGTTTATTTTGTACCAATTTTTTAATAATGTCTTCCTTATTGTGTGGGACTAATACTCCTCTTTTGTTTACTTGCGGTGTGACTAGGCAAAGATGCCGGCGGCCGGGGAGGCGGCGCCGCGTGTCCTCGTTTTTACACGGCGTGGAAAAGCGGCGGTGCCCCCGGGGACGAGGATGAGGGCGAGGGCGGCGGCGAGGGCGAGGGCGCGGGGGCGAGGCCGGCGCCGCCGAGGACGAGGTCCGGCGGGTCCGGTCGGCAACCGAGGGCGCGTGTCGTTCCTGGCTGGCGAGTGCTCGGGAGCGGTGCCGCCTCTTCGGGGGGGGGAGGTGGCGGGGACGAGGAGGCGGAGGAGGTGCCGGATGCGATTGGACTTGTGTTGTGAACTTGTGGAGACAATTATGCACTTTGTGAACTTGAGACACTTTTAGCACTTTTGGATGTGAACTTGTGATGCACTTGTGACATTTATGCTATATATATTGTGCTTGTTGTGGCGAATGTGCCGGATGTTCTATCTATGTGTTGGATATGATATATATATGTGATTTTGATTGTTTGTCAATGTGGAATTTAAAAAAATAAAAAACCTTGTTTTTACATTGCTTTGCGGCGCAAACGACCATTACGCTTCGGCAAAGGTAAGTTTTGCGGCGCCATGGTCGGGGCCGCTCGGCAAAAAAAAAACGGCGATGGTAGGGATGATGGTTCCCGGCTTTGCCGGCGTTATTTCCACGGCGCTTCGGCAAAGTCTGTAATTCGCCGAGCGTTGAAGTTGAGTCGGGCGCTCGGGGAAGTCTATAATAATTTGCCGGCGTGAGAGGGTTTGCCGCTCGGCAAAGATTGTAGGTTCGCCGGCGTTAGAGATGGAAGACGCTTCGGGAAGTAGCCTTCTTCGCCCGGCCTCCAGGAAGGTTTTGGCTCTCGGCGAACATTGCGGCCGTGGCGTCACCAATAACGTTAACGTCTCGTTTGACATAACGGAGATTATTCTTTGCCGAGCGGGTATCGGGGCTCGGGAAATTGTCACGCAAGATGCCGGCGACCGATATAAAAAAAGCTCGGCGAAAATCTTCGCCGTCAAATTTTTCGCCGAGCTCCGTTCCCTAAGCGCTTGCGCTTCGGGAAGCCTTCGCCGAGCGCTTTTACTGAGCTTTCGGCGCCCGTGCCGCTTCGGCGAAGGAGGCGCGTCCGGTAGTGAGAGGTCCAAACGGAGACATCACGTTAATTTTCACTGAATGCGCTAAAAAGAGATAAAAATCCTAGAGATTCTCATGAAAATCAAAACATCTAACCATTAATTTGGTAGACTCTAATCATCATTGCCGATAATAGTCATTGGATCTATTGTCATTTGTTAAAAAAAATTACCCACCCTTTGCCGTTGACAACCAAAATTGTCCATTTTGTGAGGTTATCAAAATAAGAAACGGATCGCACCATTGTGTTCCCCTCGTCGAGATGGTCAAGATACATAAATGGAACATCTAATTTGGAGTCCGGATGAAGGAGATACGCCCCCAAGAAGATGCCCAAAATCTTTGGAAGTTCCGACTCAAGTCAGAAGTTCCGACCCCCGGAGGTCCCGGCGGGCGCCCGATTTCAGAAAGCCTAAAAAGGAGCGCTCGGGTGACTCACGTCAGAAGTTCTTGTTGTGAAACGACACCTGTTCATCAACAGGCATCCATTCAATCTCATCGGCAAGGAATAGGATTAGCAGTTAGTTAGTGTTAGCGATTAGCACTGCGAAGGGGCATGTC
The DNA here is from genome assembly GCA_015847255.1 of Hyparrhenia diplandra. Taxonomy (NCBI): domain Eukaryota; kingdom Viridiplantae; phylum Streptophyta; class Magnoliopsida; order Poales; family Poaceae; genus Hyparrhenia; species Hyparrhenia diplandra. The sequence goes on along the minus strand of JADLZK010007741.1, from coordinate 420,112 downwards.
CCTTCGCCAGTTAACATTTCCCTGTTCCCCGAAGAGTCACGTCCGTACGGTGTCCGTACGACGCGTCCTTGTACTTGTATATAATGCCCTGAGATCAATGAAAAATTACGGTTGTTCCAAATCTCTGTTCCATTTACATTTCACATTCAATACGTTATCAGTACTTTGCTCTTGGACAAGAGAAGAAGAACGACGCTGAGGCACATGCCTTTGAAACCTCCATCGGTAAGCATGGCCAAAATCAACTTACCGTCTTTCATCGCTCGTGGTTTGTTCTTACGCCCTGCGCGCCGGTGGAGTTCGTCGTGGTCCAGTTCGCCACCATGGCCACCATGGACAGCGACGCAGTTTTCGAGCACCTTGGGCCTCGTGTTGCCGCGCGTTGCCCGTGGTCGTGGTCTTTACTTTCCTGGTCGCATCTTCGACTTCGCGCTCGCAGCCTTCGCATAGGTCCTCGCCGTGTGACGCTGAGTACGGCCCGATTCGTCCTGCCGCCTCGCATCCCGCGGAATCTTCGTTCGCTAAGTCAGCCATCGTCTCCTCGCCTTGGCGTGGGCAGCGCCGGCCCCAGCAACGTCGTCCAGCGAAGTTGAAGCCCCGGTACCCGGTCGTCGAAGCCCTCGTTAGGTCCAGCGGTGCGGCGGCGACCGACCTAACTCCACCAACGGGGAAGGAAGAGAAGGAGGAAGGAGTAGGTACGACGAATCTTAATTGAAAGTAAACAAGTTGTGTTTGAATTCTGTTACGCACTCAAGCGAGTTGACAGCTACTTAACATGAGTTGCCTTGTGCTCCCCGGATGCGGCGTTGCAAGCCCAGTCCCCGCCCCAGAACCTTGCCGCTTGGTCGTGCGGCCTGAACTCTTCCTCCCTTCAACTCGTCTTGGGCTTGGCCTGATGAGGGGACTGCCGACACCCCCTCCTCGAGCCGGCTTGTCCCCAAGCCGGAGCTGCAGGAAAGCGCCGCTTCGGGCGACCTCATCTTCCCATGTGGCAAGCTCGAGTCGATGCCGGACCATTTGACGAGCACCTGAACTGTCCGGAGCTCCGCGGCGATGAAGACGGGCGCCGCGGTACTAGCTCTAGAATCAAGAGTATTGTCGAGGTCGGGGGCGGAAGAACGTACTGCGTGCACTTGGAGGAGGAGCTGCCTTCATAAGGAGACATGGAACACCGGGTGGAGAGATGAGGATGGTGGAAGTTGTAACTTGTATGCCACTGTCCCAATCTTGTCCAGGATCTCGAAGGGCCCAAAGAATTTGAAGCATAGCTTGTTATGTGCCCGAGGTGCCAGAGAAGACTGGATATAGGGCTGCAGGCGAAGGAACACCTTGTCACCAATGTTGAATACACGCTTGGAGCGGTTCTTGTCCGCTTGTTTCTTCATATGGAGCTTGGCACGTTCGAGGTGTTGGCGGATGACAGCAAGCATTGTCTGACGCTCTGATAGCATGGACTCGACATCCGGAATTGGAGAAACCATCTCATCAGTAATCCCAAAGTGAATAGAAGGGTGACCATAGAGTACCTCGAAAGGAGAACGGCCGAGGGACGGGTGAAGACTCGTGTTGTACCAGAATTCGGCTAGAGATAGCCATTTGATCCATTTCCTGGGGCAAGAGTGTACGAAGCAGCGAAGATAAGTTTCCATGCACTGATTGACCCGCTCTGTTTGCCCGTCGGACTATGGGTGATACACAGAGCTGTGACACAATTCCACCTGAGCCAATCGAAACATTTCCTTCCAAAAGTTGCTAGTGAAAATTGCGTCACGGTCAGAGATGATAAACTGTGGCATGCCATGTAACTTGTAGATGGAGTCCAAGAATACTTGTGCCACCTTCTCCGCTGTATAAGGATGATGCAGAGGAACAAAATGTGCATATTTGCTGAAAGTATCGACGACAACCATGATGCAATTGGCGGGACCCGAGGTGGGTAGACCCCCAACGAAATCCATAGTGAGGACTTGCCAAGAAGAAGAAGGAACTGGCAAGGGTGAGAGCAAGCCTGGGTACTTAGCTCGGTCGGGCTTGGCCTGAATGCAGACTGTACAGGCGGAGACAAATGCCTTGATGTCAGATTTCATCCCCTTCCAAGCGAATAGCTTCTTAATGCGGCTGTAAGTCACCAGAAACCCCGAGTGGCCTCCAATTGCGCTGTTATGGAGGGCAGACATGACCTGCTGCTGCATAGGCTTTGAGGACTCGAGCCAGATGCGTCCCTTGAAGCGGATGAGGCTGCCTGTCAGTGTATATGGAGGCTGACCAGAAGGATCCAAGGACAACTGCTGCGCAAGCGAAACGGTTGCCGGATCGAGAAGAGTAGTCGTCACCGAGCTGCTACATCCAAGTCGGAGTCACCGCGGACACAGCCTGTGATTGAGCAGGGGCAGCAGGGTGGCGAGACATAGCATCGGCTGCTCTGTTGTTGATCCCTAGCTTGTACACTACCTTGTACTGAAGGCCGGCCAGTTTTGTATACATCTTGAGCTGCCACGGGGTGTGAAGCCGCTGGTCAGTGATGTGGATCAAACTCCTCTGATCAGTGAATATCACAAATGCATTATGCTGCAGATACGAGCGCCAATGATCAATGGCAACGGCAATAGCTAAGAACTCCTTTTCATATGTGGACAAACCCCGAGTCCGAGGGCCGGAGAGCACGGTGACAAAAAGCCAAGGGATGTCCATTTTGTAGTAAGACTGCACCCACACCATGTGTCACTGGCATCCGTTTGCAATTCAAAAGGTTTTTTGAAATCCGGCAATGCTAATATCTATCTTTGGGGACCACCCAAAGGCTTCCTTGAGTGCCGCAAAGGCCGTGGAGTGAGTCTGCGTCCAAAGGAAAATGGTACCCTTCTTGAGCAAGTCATACGAGGGGGACGAGCCAGGACTGCAAAATGAGGAACAAACTTGCGGTAATAACCGGCTAGCCCCAAAAAGCTTCTCGAGCCGCTTCACATCGGTTGATTGTGGCCGGGATTGGGCTGCCTCAAGCTTAGAGGGATCTGTGCTAACACCATCCTTGCGACCACATGGCCTAAATAGGCAATAGATTCCCGAGCAAACTTGCACTTGGTTAGCTTAATCAACCACCGGTCCTTGGCTAAGAGCTGAAAGACTTGGCCGGAGGTGGACAATATGTTCTTCCGGGAGTCTTGTCAGTAAACGAGGATATCATCGAAGAAGACAATAGCACGAGATGCGGAGCAATGGTTTGAGGGTGGTATTCATGGCGCCCTGAAAGTATTAGGGGCCCCAGTTAAACCAAAGGACATGACCCGTGTATTCAAATTGGCCCCAATGTGTTTGGAATGCCGTCTTGTATTCTTCCCCAGGAGCTAGACGAATCTGATTGAACCCTGCTCGCAGGTCCAGGCAAGAAAACCATCGGGCACCAGATAGCTCATCGAGCAATTCGTCAATTACAGGGATTGGGAATTTGCTCTTCACTGTTAAGGCATTGAGCATGCGGTGTCGACACACATCCGCCAAGAGAGATCCTTCTTCTTGACAAGGAGAACTGGGGAGGAGAACGGGCTCTTGCTTGGACAAATCATCCCTGTCTTGAGCAGCTCAGACACTTGTGTCTCGATCTCTGATTTCAGTTTTGGCGAGTACACATCTTTGGCGCCTGCGGACCACAGGCGTGCCCTCCACTAAGGGAATAGAGTGATCGCACTCGCGGCGCGGAGGCAATGAAGTGGGTTCGGCAAACAGAGAGGAGAAGGACTCAATTAGTTTCTGAATCTCTAGTCTGATTGGAGACTGTGTTGTGTCTTGGTCAGCAGAGGTAATGCTGAAGCAGATGGAGAAGGACTGCCTCGGGTTCCTGCTGAATGATACCCTGCAAGGTAACTGTGCGGCGGCCATAAGAAATAGAAAGCCATTTGCGCTGCCAATTAACCTTCATCAGGGAGAATGCCGCAAGCCAATCCATGCCGAGGATAACATCATAGGAAGACGAGAGGAAGAACTCTGAACGTCGAGTGAAACACATGGCCTTGAACTGACCAGGAGACATCCGGATTTTCAGCTGTGCACTCCATCAAGGCCCCATCAGCAATGCGGACCTGCATAGACTGAGCCAAACTGCATCTGCCAGGAAGTATCGCTGCAGTAGAATCACTGATGAAAGAATGAGTACTCCCGGAATCCACCGTAAATCGGCCACGGACTTATCGGCAATAGCGCCCAAGAACTGGAGAGTAAGTGGATGAGACCCGCCAACCGTTGGGCGAGATACAATCGAGAATACCCGAGCCGGATCAGTAGTAACCTCCATTGGATCATCGAATGTAGGATCCTCGGGCCAAAATCAAAATCGGCTGAAGAGCTCCCGGACCTCCTGCAGGTGCATGCGGTTGTGGCTATGGAGCGCATCGGTGCCCAGGTCCCCATTTGTCGCCGCAGTGGGATCACGAGTCCACGCCGCGGGCGGTAATTCTTCGAGAGATGCGGTTTATCATCGATCGAAAGGGGCTTAGAAGAAGAGCACCCTTCCTCGGTGCTGCAGGCTTCTCTTGAGTGCGTCCTTGGAATGGAAGAGCAGAAGGTCCTCCCCGGATCCCGGCTTGCCTGGGAAACGTCGGGAAGGTGTTCTTGCACTTGGTAGATTCCGCTGCTTCTTCCTGAATCAAAGCAAGAGTATAGGCAGTATCGAGTGTGGTAGGACAGGCAACCATAAGAATGGCGCGAATGTCATCACGTAGACCATCCACAAAACGCTGAATGAAGGACAACATGTCTGGGTTGGGGTTGTATGATTTGAGCTGGTCGACAAGTTCAGTGAAGCGGTTGACGTAGTCGGATACAGTGGTGGTCATTTTGATGTGGAACATCTTACGGACAAGAAGCTCGTGTTGATCACGGCTGAAGCGTTCGTGGATGAGTGAACAAAAAGTAGGCCAATCCGTATTGGGTAGAGAGGACTCGACAGATTGGAGCCAGCGTTTAGCTGCTCCAGTGAAGTGCATAGTGGCGACTCTAATCCACATATGGGGCTCTACGGCATACATGTCAAAGTAATTCTTGGCGCATGTGATCCAGAATTGGGCATCTTCCCCATCAAACTTGGGAAAGTCAAGCTTAGGTAGGCGGCCGAGCTGTTGGTTATGCGTTTGTGGGTAAGAAGTGGGTGAAGTGGCGGGGTATTGCTAGTAGAATGGTTGATTGGGTGGGTATGTAGGGTTTGTGGTGAATTGGGGAATTGTTGCTAGAATAGGGTGGGTGGATGGTTGTTGATTTGGATTGGGAAGGTGGGGCTGTGGGTGAATTGGGGGTGGAGGTTGAGGAAGAGGATTCATCGCGAGGAACATAGGGTGATGGGAAGGACGTACCAGATTGTAATGGTGGGGTGAGGGTCGTTACCAACCCATACCCCTGAACGCTGTGCCCGTTGGGCGGTTCGGCAGACACACCAGCAGCGATGTGCTCGGCGGTGGACGCCGCGAAGGTGACCCGGCCGAGTCCCAGTGTAGGAGCGGCGGGTTCCCTCAAGTTGATGAAGTCCGTGGCGGCGACGAGGGCGGAGCACCCACCGGCGGTGGGCGACACGCCGGGGAGATCGTGGCGATGTAGTAGTGGAGATCACGGCGAACGCCCTCGATTGCGGCTTCCACCCATGGGGGCGCCAATCGTCGAACACCCTGCTGCACTCTCGAAGACATCAATCCTGTCGTCCCGTTCGTCACGCATCAGCAAGGCGGACCAACTCGAGGTCATCCACCCTGCCCTCGGCGCTCGGTACGCTCCTCCATGCCCGGGGACCATCGATGGTTGACCCGAGGCGGCGGGCATCCGCGGCGCAGTACTCCTCGGCGGCGCGCAGGCGGCGTGGACCGTCGCGCACGGAGTCGACCTCGGGTGACGGAGATGCGGGGCGAGGGTACGCCGCAAGGGACGCCGCGACGCCTTCCAGAGCGGTCAACCGCCGATCCGCTCCTCGCCCGGGGCTCGAGAGCTCTCGAGGCGGAGATCCGGTCAAGGACGTCGGGCTCGTCGCGAGATCCGTCTCGCGAGCGCGATGCGGCGATTGACATCGGTGGTGAAGATCTCCCGCGCCCGACGACTCGATGGCGAAGTTGGAATCCCACTTTGACCCATGGTGTCGGCGCTTTGAGGATTTCGTCGAACATAGCCTTCACGTTTGGCTCCATCACGCCGGCGCCTTCTGCGTTACTGGTATAGTGGTGGTGGGGAGGAAGGTGGTGATCCAGCGGTGGCCGGATCGATGGAGCTGATACCAGTGTTAGGTCCGGCGGTGCGGCGGCCGGCGGCGAACTCCGACCAACAGGGGAAGGAAGAGAAGGAGGAAGGAGTAGGTACGACGAATCTTAATTGAAAGTAAACAAGTTGTGTTTGAATTCTGGTTACAGACTCAAGCGAGTCGACAGCTACTTAACATGAGTTGCCTTGTGCTCCTGGATGCAGGCGTTGCAAGCCCAGTCCGGCCCGGTAACCTTGCTGCTTGGTCGTCTGGGCCTGGAACTGTTCCTCCCTTCAACTCTGTCTTGGGCTTGGCCTAGATGAGGACTGCTGACAAGCCCCGGCGCCGCCAGTCGTCGAAGCACCGGCGCCGCCCGTTGATGCTGTTGCAGAGCCCGTCGCTGTGCCCTCGTACGTCCCCATGGAGCCGATGTCGCCTGCTGTAGCGCCACCGCGCTACTGGTGCGACTTCTGCAAGGAATTCATGTCGAGTCCCCACACGCTGGAGTACGCCTACTCGTCCACGCCGGTCTATCCGACTCCAGTGGTGAGGAATGGTGTCTCCCCGCTCGATCCGTGGAAATGGACACGCAGGCTGCACCAACTCTCGTCGACGCCGGCTTCTTCCTCGACAGGGCCGAGTCCTCGGCTCCGCCCCCGGCAGCGTCGCTGCCCCGTCCACAGTGGAGCAGCGCGAACACGGCTTCCCCCTCCGGCGGCGGCACCGGCTGCTCCGCCCATGACTCGCGCCGAGGCGGCCGCACGCATGAAGGCGGCGGCACTCCCGGCGACCCCAACTGCTACACCTCCATCTCCGGCAGAGGGGCGCCACCACCGCGCCCCCGACGCTCCGGCGCCTCCTTGGCCGCAAGACGGCGGCAGTGGATCGGCGCCCCGGCCTCCGTCGCACCGGTGCCTGGAATCCGTCGGTTCTTGGCCTCCCAAGCGCGGAGGTGCTGAACATGGCGGTCGGCAGCAAGAGCTTCTACTCCCCTGATGAGGGGGGAGTCCTCCTCGAACTGAATTAGGAGCAGCGGCGGCGGCACAGTGGTGAATGACGGCGGGGAAGTCTAGTGGCGGCGGCGGCTTCTTGATGTGCAACACCGGCTCAGTAGTCAGTAGGGTTCGTGACCCTGCTGTTGCCTCGGTGTGCATCAAATAGGCCTTGAAGTTGGCCCATCAAAGCCTGCGCCCTGTACCCCTCCCTTCGTCCCATTGTGCACGCACGCTCGGCTTGCTGGGCTTAATTCCTATGAGTTTGCCACAGCCAGCCCTTTATTGTTTTAGTTTATTTTATTTCAGCATTTTAATTCGTATATGACTCTGTTAGTCCTACCAATTATGTGCTGTGAGAATTACTGTTATGTTTAGGTCTCTGACTTTCATAATTGTAATTGTGATATTTATCCTTGTAAATATCCGATGGTGATTGTCATGACCCAGGAAATAGGGCCCCGGAAGGGCAGGCCCACGAGGCCCGAGGGGGGCAAGCGCGGCGCCGCCCGAGGCGGCCGCGCGCCGCCCGCCGCCTCCGCCTCCGTTCAGCGGACTCTTCGGCAATTAATTCGTGGATAAAGGAGAAAATTCACTAGGATTATCTTAGGCTTTTTTGGTGTGCAAGGGGATATTCCATCTATAAGGAAGACCCTTATTAGGAAAATAAATAGGATTTGCTTGTAAAAGGTATTCCAATCTATAAGGAAACCTTTTAGAGAGATTACTTGCGATACAAGTCCCACTAGCCGGGCTATAAAAGTAAGGGGTGCATAATCTTTCAGGGGCAACAAGCAATAAAGAAAATTTATCCCAACTCTCTCTTCCTCTCTCCCCGCCCCCTCCCTCCGCACGCGCCACCGCCGCCGCACCCCCTACGCCGCCCGGGCGCCACCACCACCACATCGCCGCCCCGCCGCCCCGCGGCGCGCCCGCCGCCGCCGCCGCCACGCCAACACCCACCGCCGCCGCCCCTACGGTGCGCTAGGCCCGATGTCGCGCCAGATCGATCCAGTGCGGAAGCCGGCTGGTATCCGAGGCCACCTCGATCCACCCACCACCATGGATGCCGAGACGAAGAAGATCTTGACCAGACTTGGGGAATCAGTTCTCGACTTCACCGCCGACCGGACACGCTCGCCGATCAAGTTGCTTGTCCTCTCGGCACCGATCCGAAGGCGGCAAGACGTCAAGCACAGCTGCAGGAGGCTGAGGCAGCCATGAAGTCGTGCATGGTGGAAACCGCCCGCGCCTTCATCAAGGCACGGACGGACGGGCAAAGACGTCACGACCACGTCACCGCGGTGACACGGAGACGATGCCGACCGGCTACCTCGTCTTTGAAGCCAGCGCCCGGAGGGGCACCCGGCGGCTGGGGCGCATGCGCCACCCCCACCCCAGCAGACACACGTTCCCGCCTCGCACCCCGTCTGCACAAGCTGTCCTTCCCGACGTACGACGGCAAGGACGATCCTCTACCATGGCTGAACCGCTGCGAGCAATTCTTCAGGGGACAAGGTACGCCAGCCACAGAGCAAGTCTGGTACGCCTCATATCATCTCACAGGAGGAGCACAACAGTGGTACATGAGGCTGTCCCAGGAGAAGACGTTGGCAGATTGGACGAGCTTCGCCCAGTACGTCAACGAACGCTTCGGCCCAGCTACGAGGCGGAATCCGCTGGGAGAGCTGGCATCGCTGAGGAAGACAGGCACCGTGGATGAGTACACGGAGCAGTTCCTGGCGCACGTGGCGCGCGCAGGACACCTCGACGACAAGCAGCAGGTGAACATCTACAGCTGGATCGGAGAACCGCTCAAGACGGGACGTCGAGATGCAGGGACCCCAAGGACATGGAGACACCATGTCTCGCCCGGGCATACGAGCGCCGCGACCATCCTCTACAACTCCGCAAGCCCCGACCGCCAGAGGCAAGGCACCGCGCCTCGTCACGGCGACGATCACCGGTGGCGCCACCCCATCGGCCGGCTGCGACATCGACTCGGCCATTTAAACGGCTGACACCGGAGGAGATGACGGAACGACGCAAGGCTGGCCTCTGCTTCAAGCGTGATGAGCGTTCATGCGCGGTCACAAGGTGCAAGCACCTCTTCGACATCACGGTCTTCAACGACTCTGGCCCGCGACGACCAGGGAGGCGCCACCGAGGCCGACGTCGCCGTTGGCGGCGCCGACCTAAGGGTCACTTTTAGGGGACCCCAACTCCCGGTACGTGGTGCACATTCTTTATACCTCGCCGAGATCATCTCGGGGGCGGCGTCGGCATCATCGTCGACTTCGGGACGGCGGCAACTACATCGACCGACCGTGTGGTGACCCGCGGCGGGACTACGACTCAGCCGGTGCGTGTCGATCACCTGTGGCACAGGCGCTACCGACATGCCGGGCGGCCACCGACGATGTCTTGCTACGCATCGACGCCAACATCTTCGACATCGACGCCTATGTCATGCACGTGGACAACGACGTCGACGTCATCCTTGGCATGCCCTGGGCGGCAAGCACGACGAAGTGACATGGGACTTCGCCACCAACGAGCTCCGGTACTACCGCGGACGCCATCCGACCACGTTCACGTCCCGCACCTCCCGCGACGCGGTTGGGGGGCCCCCGGGGCCGGCCTCCTCGGGTCGGGGATCTTGGCCGGGGTTCGGACCTTCTCCTCCAGGCTGGGGAAACGTTCGAGCATGCGATTGCCTTGGACCTCTACGACACGTCAACCGGAGTCTTCGTGCAGCTGCATCGGGCGACCTTGGAGGACCCGCACTGCGACGGATCGCCCTCGACGTCACCACGGCGCCGCCGTGCTGCCTGGGCGGTGGAGGACGGCCTCCTCCTCTTCGGCGGCGCTTCTACCTTCCGGCCTCCTCACCGCTACTGCCCGGGACCTGCTGGAGACCACTGCTTCGGGAGGAGTTCGCGGGACAAACTTCCTCGCCACGGGCGCCTACGACACCAACGTCGGCGGCGCCGACCGCCATCCTGGCGGGCGGCATCGCGGCGAGGCGCCACCACGTCGGCCCGGCTCGGATCGCCTTCCTCGACACGGGGATCGCCTCTTCCTCGCCATCGACAACGTCCACATCAGCTACGATGCGAGAGGGGGCACACATCGGCTATCGCCATCCATGTTTGACGTCGGCTCCTTCATGTACGGTACAATGTTAAATTTGGCTGCTACACCCCCCACTCACCGCGACATCACCATCTGGCGCCTTCTTCCGCTCTTCGTCAACGCTCCACCCAACGAGCTTCTTGTTCCTGGAGAGCCCGCCTCGCGTCATGGTGCATCAGCACCTGGAGGCGGGAGTTCCAAGGAAGCTCTTGCTTGCAGCTCGTCGACAGACGGCATCACAGCAGGGTCGCGCCGTACACTGGTACATCTACCACGGCTACATCGGGAACCTCCACTATCTCTTGGAGTTCGCCCCAAAGTGAACCCGGAGAACATGATCCTCGGGAACCCAAGACATGGCGAGTTGATTCTGCAAGTTGAGCTCATTATGCCTGGTGCGACAGCACCTTTCTCCCGAGTGACCCATGGACATTCATCCGGCGCAAGGGATGCGCCGGTCGGAGAAGGGGGGGAGATGTCATGACCCAAGAAATAGGGCCCCCCGAAGGACAGGCCCACGAGGCCTGAGGGGGCAAGCGCCGCACCGCCCGGGCAGGCACGCGCGCCGCCGCCGCCTCTCGCCTCCGTTCCGCGGACTCTTCGGCAATTAATTCGTGGATAAAGGAGGAAATTCACTAGGATGTTGGTATTTCTTAGCGAAAGCAGCAAAGTCCGCAAGCGCACGGAAAGTACCGTTGTAGCACTTCACCTAGAAGTATTCCAGGTATCGAATTTCCACAGGGAACGGGTGTTAAGTCTGTTCTTCTAGCTATCAAGGGTCAAGCATAGGAGGTGATCTTAGGAGCGATGTGTTCTTTCAGCACTTAGGCTAAGCCAGGCTACTCTGTCTATTAATCGAGTATTACTTCGGGCACCGGAGTGCACTTGGTCTGCCAAGCGATGCCGGCCTCAAGCTCTACTGCGCGCAACCGGACGTGGAGGAGTACAATGGGCGAATAGGGCTATCACCACCTATCCCCTACCTCACTACCGTGGATTGCGGAGCAAACGAGGGTGATTTATAACTTAGACACCACGTCTACGTTACTTGTCACTACTCTAGTGTTGGCCAGGAGATCCCGTCTTCATCAGGGGTCCTCTACTAGAGTATTTACCACAGGGGCAAACAACGATCCCGTAATTCTCGATAAAATAAATGATAGCGTGAAACTTAAGAATGATATTGAAAGTAAGACACGAATAACTTCCACCAAGCCGAAAGGTTACCCGTAGAGGTACAAGGTAGGGAGGCGGCCGGTAAACATCCGGCACTCCCGACAAATGAAAGACCCGCGGGTCGCTACTCCTCTCTTCCCCTCTACCTTGCACTCTCTCTCACTCCCACCGAGTGTCTTGGCACTCTCTAAACCACCCCCAATGTGAGACTATGAAGTGTGTTGAGTTGATGCCTATGGAGGGGGTGACCCTCCTTTTATACACAAATGAAAGGTGGTTTTGGCGGGAAAAGTTTGCGCGAAACGGTGAAAACACCTCCATGCACCGCCTCTACTCCTCCGGCCGGGACGAGACCAAGGCGCGGCGGGATCGGGCACCAGGCCCCGGCGGGCGCCGCACTGCGGCGGCCGCCCAGGTTTGGCCCGCCTGGTGCCGTGCCTTCGCCCGTGGGCTGGTGGCCTGCTCTACATTGCTCTTCCGCAGGTGCTTCGGTCGGATTTGGTCCAGTTACGGCACATCACGTTCCCCTTGGCCAAAGCGTATTTCTTGAGTTGCGTATTGCTCTTTATTTACGCATTCTCACCTGTTTCGTGTTTGTTCCCTGCAAAACAAATATTCTCGAATACAAGTGGAACTAGGTGAGTAGTAAATATTTAGTTAGTTTAAATGGGTTTTATCTCTCTTAATTAGAGCTAAGTTGGCGATATAAAATATGTGATAATGGCCGCCAACAACTCCCCCACACTTAGTCTTTACTACGCCCCTCGAGTAAACTTAGATCAAAAAAGAATGTTGTCTCTATGAATAAATAAATCAAGGATCAGTATAAAGATTATTCCAGACTTCACCTTCCTTGTGAGCATTCAAAGTGTCTATCAATTCATCTTGAAAAATTGTACAAAGGAATAGCTTGGATTTCTATCATTTTATTCCTACTCTTACATATAAGACTTGGTTTTTTTTTTATATTTTTCAAAAGAAAACAAAGATTGCTCCGTGGTCAATTCTAAGATGAGTCACTCATATTTGTGGATTGGTTCCTCCCAAGCATTTGTATTATGTCATTCTCTCTAATCCTAATATTTGAGTGATGTTTAGGAGATTCTTCGAGAAAATGACAAGTGCATATTTACCTTGTATATATTGTCGGGTCAAACTTCGGATCTTCGAGGGAGAGAAGAGTCATGTTCCCAGCATCGAAATGTGCAAGTGTGTGGAATGCAATATGGTGGAGACACAATAATGTTGATCTTGTTGTAATTTGATCCTTCTAATTGTGATGCCTTTGAATTGGAGAACATGGGCTATTTTTATAAATATATATATATATATATATTTTTTTTTTTTGGGGGCTTCTTTGGCACGCCATCTTTTATTCTCTTGGACACATGTCCATTTTTTTTTTCATGCGCATCTAGCATGGAGTGTACTTATTTCCTTTAAATAGCCCATATCTCTTCTTTTGTTTGGCATGTGATAAATATTCGAAGGTTTGGAAATTGGAACAAGATCGTGTCTCTTTTGGTGGATGGTGATGCATGTTGTGCGCAATTCTTAATGTAAGAATTGGCTTATTTTGGTGGGTGCATGTGCATTTCGATCTTAGGTGCATGAAACTCCCTTCAACATTGATCACAAAGGTTGACAAAACTCAATACAAGAATAAATAGCTATTTGTGGATGTATACGATTCTAATTTTTGGCTTTGGTAGGAATTGATTCTAAATTAACCATGGGGCATGCTTGAGTAAGGTTTTGAAATGAAATTCAAGTCTTATTGCAAGAGAGAATAAAAGTCAAGTCATCCTACTATATCTCTTGGTGCAATTAATAAGACTAAATGAGTTCCCTATTAGCGTTGCTCATCAAAGTTTAGGGTCTTAGTTAGGAATAAAATTTATACCAACTGATTCATTTTATTCAAGAGAGGTGGAGATTAGCCATGTTGATTTTAGACAATTTTGTTCTTAAATTGGCATAGAGAGAGAGATGGGGAAGGGCGTGGGAGAAGGTTTGTGAACCTTTATTGCGTGTCTGGCTGGCCTTCCCCCACACTTGTTCTTTTGTACACAATATTTCGGGAGACAAAACAAAAAGAACAAGTGTGCAAAATAAAAGTAACAACTCTTTATTGATCGGGCATATAATCTTGAAGGGAAAATACAAGATAAATGAAAACAAATAAAACTAATGCCTGATTATTTTGGAATAGAAAATTTCTAGCGTGGTGGGGCAAGTGCGCCAGCCACACCTGCTGCTCTTGCCACCCTAGTTAGCTTTTCATTAAATCCCCTTCGCATTGAGATGATAGTATCTTCTAATTTCGTAACTTCCAATTTTTCTTCTGCTATGCTATTTTGAGCACGTTCTAGTTTTCTACGGAGGCTCCTTATGCTAGCATTGACAGACGCAAAAGTAGGTCCAATTTCCGGCTCCTCTTCCTCACTATCGCTGAAGAATCCACGCTTACCGCCTCCTCTTGGAGGGGGTTTCCTAATGGTGGGATGACCCTTTTACCACTCGCTTGATGGGTTTTTGATTCCTAGAAGGGGTGATTTCTCTTTTGGGGAGCCTTGCTTCTAGGAATTTCTTCGAAGGTTTCTTTTTTTTTTTTTTTTTTCCATTCCGGTGTTTGTAGGCAAAACGCACTTCCTCCTAATATTGGGATTGGGTTTTGGTTGAGGCTTTCTTGTGGGGCTTTGTGGAGGAGGTAAGATTGCGAGTGGGGTTGCCGTGACAAGATTTACTTCTTCTCTAATGGGGATTCTTCTGGTTCCTCTATGCCAAGGGCGAGATAAAACCGATTGTTGCGTGCCATGGTGTGAAGAGTGGAGTTCGAGAAGCAAAGGCTTAGTGTGAGGTGACACTAGAGTGGTGCACGAGTTTTATAGCAAAAAAATGAAATGAACACGGACCTAACACCTATTGAGCGTAGATAGAGGGACCGAGACTAGGCACGAGGAACAGGATGGGCTCGGGAGGCCACCCCCCGCCACGGCGGCGCCGGCTGGTGCGGTCGGTCGCCAGCCCGCGCTTCCCCGGGTGCGTGTCCGTCCCTATCCTGGTTCTAGTCTTATCCTCGCACTTAATATCAAGGTGCTTTTATTTGTTTTGTTCTTATTCGTGTCAAGGTGACAAAAAGAAAGAAAAAGGAAATTTGAGCAAATAAGTGTAATTAAAGATTAAAAGGCTTCAAAACTAATTAATTTTATTTCATCTATGGTTTTATTTATATCGTGAGAAGGTTCATAATAAATTTTTAATCTTTGGCCATTTACCTTTGAGATGTTACCTTCATCGTCGTGAATGGTGATAGCTCCGTGTGGTGCGACGTCGACGACGGTGTATGGTTCCATCCACTTGCTTTTAAGCTTTCCTCCGCCGAATAATTTTACTCGAGAATTGAAGAGTAGTACCTTGTCTCCTTCTTGAAATGTTTTATGCTGGATTCGGCGGTCGTGCCATCTTTTTGTTCTTTCCTTGTAAATTCTGGCACTGTGGTATGCCTTCTCACGCCATTCCTCTAGCTCGGTAAGTTGTTTCTGTCTATTTTGTCCGGCTAGCTTGAGGTCCATGTTCCAGGTTTTGATTGCCCAGTAAGCTCGATGTTCAAGCTCTACTGGCAAATGACAGCTTTTCCCATAGACCATCTGGAATGGTGTCATGCCAATGGGGGTTTTGTAAGCTGTCCTGTATGCCCATAATGCATCAGGTAGCTTGTCTTTCCATCCTTTTCCCATTGCATTGACCGTTTTCTGAAGGATGTTCTTGATCTGCTTATTGGATGTCTCAGCCTGGCCACTTGTTTGTGGGTGGTATGGTGTAGCGATGTTGTGCTTGGATCCCAACTCCATCAGAAATTTTCTGAAAACTTTGTCAGTGAAGTGGGTTCCTCCGTCGCTCACCACCATCCTTGGGGTTCCGAAGCGTGGAAAGATAATCTCGTGGAACATTTTCCTTGCATGCTTGGAATCTGCGGCTCGGCACGGTAGTGCTTCCACCCATTTGGATACATAGTCGACAGCGATGAGGATGTATTCACAATCATAGGACTTTGGAAAAGGTCCCATGAAGTCAATGCCCCAAACATCGAAGAGTTCGACTTGTAAGTTGTAGTGGAGGGGCATGGCATTTCGTGAGGTAATGCCTCCCTGCAGCTGGCACTTGTGACACCTTCTGATGAACTCCTTGGTGTCTTGGTACATGGTTGGCCAGTAGAATCCGCACTGCCAGATTTTTGCTTGTGTGCGGAACACACCATAGTGTCCTCCGTATGGCGCTGCGTGGCATTTCTCAATAATCTCTTGTCCCTCTTTGGGGGCACACATCTTCTTAACATCTTGTCGAAACATACCCCTCGTAGAGGTACGGATCGTCCCATAGGTGGCGTCGGCTACGCTTTCAACTTCGGGCGAGATTCGCCGGGTGGTACATAACCTGAAACCATAAAATTCACAATGTCTGCATACCATGGGGTTATTCCTCCACCTTCAGGAGCATGTCGTCGCGTAGGAAGTCATTGATAGGCGCCTCTGCGTGTTAGTGAATTGCAAGCGCGACAAATGATCAAGAATGATATTCTCTACTCCCTTCTTATCTTTAATTTCTAAATCAAATTCTTGGAGTAAGAGAATCCATCTTATTAATCTAGGTTTAGCATCTTTCTTAGTGAGCAAATATTTCAATGTAGCATGATCAGTGTAGACAATCACTTTTGATCCCACTAAGTAAGACCTAAACTTATCAATAGCAAATACAACAGCTAGGAGCTCTTTTTCAGTTGTGGCGTAATTCAATTGAGCTCCAGTGAGTGTTTTGCTAGCATAGGCAATTGCGTGATGCTTTTTATCTTTGGTTTGGCCAAGGACCGCACCAACTGCGTAATCACTTGCATCACACATGATTTCAAAAGGCAGCGACCAATCTGGTGGTTGAATGATTGGTGCTGAGATGAGTGCTTCTTTAATGGTAAGGAAAGCTTTCATGCACTCATCAGTGAACTCAAAAGGCGTATCCTTAGCTAGCAGGCTTGTTAACGGTCTCGAAGTTTGTGAGAAATCTTTTATAAACCGCCTATAAAAATCTCGCGTGGCCTAGAAAGCTACGGATTCCTTTTTACGCTCACCGGGGAGGTAATTTTTCGATCACTTCGATTTTTGCTTTATCTACCTCAATCCCCCTCTCGGACACTAGGTGACCGAGGACAATGCCCTCTCGGACCATGAAGTGGCATTTTTCCCAATTAAGTACTAGGTCCTTTTCTTGGCATCGTTGCAAGACTCTATCTAGATTCTCTAGACAACTCTCGAAAGTTTTTCCATAGACGGAGAAATCATCCATGAAAACTTCCATGATCTCCTCAATCATGTCTGAGAATATGGACATCATACACCTTTGAAATGATGCGGGTGCATTACACAACCCGAAAGACATTCTACGGTAGGCATAAGTTCCATATGGGCATGTAAACGTGGTCTTGCTTTTGATCATCGTGGTGGATGGGAATTTGGTGATAACCGTAATATCCATCTAGGAAGCAAAAGAAAGAGTGTTTCGCTAACCGCCCAACATTTCATCAATGAATGTGAGTGGGAAGTGATCTTTTCTTTGTGGCAGCATTTAATTTCCGGTAGTCTATGCACATTCTCCATCCCGTGACGATACGTTGTGGGATTAATTCATTTTAGCGTTTTTAATTACCGTCATGCCTCCCTTCTTAGGGCACTACTTGGACAGGGCTAACCCAGTCCATCGTGGTGGAACGGGATAGATTATCCCTGGCGTGAAGAAGTTTAAGAACTTCTTTCTTCACAACTTCTCTCATTTCATTATTGAGCCGGGCGTTGAGGTTCACGTGAGGGTGTTTTATCCGGTCAACAGGATGCGGTGAGAGCAAATCATTGGGCTAATTCCCTTCAAATCATGTAAGAAATACCCGAAGACAGTTCTATGTTTTTCTAAAATTTTTATCAATTTGGATGACTCCTCTTCGCTTAATTTATCATTGATAATTACAGAGCATTTTTATCATTATTTAAGAAAACATAGCGTAGTCCTTCGGGAGGGTTTTTAGCTCAATGGGAGGTGGTGTCATTTCTTCTTCTTTAGGGAGATCGATGAAGTCATCCATCTCACTAATTTCTTCAATGAAGAATTTGGAGTCTTTTTCTAAAGATTCTTCGGGAGTTTCAAAGGGTATTGTTGACACTACCTCGATGGGCTTATCTTTGGACAGAGGTTCCACTATTGAATTTTTAGCTTGAGTTATGGGTAGAGTGAAAGTGTCTCGTCCTAACTTTACATCTAAGTCCCCTGTTTTTGGTGGGTCAATCAACAATTTTTCTAGGGGATGCCCAATTAAAATATCAAACTCATCTATATCAAAAATATGAAAATCTAAACTGAGTTCAATATCATTATCGTGAAGCATAACGTCATGTAGTAACCCCAACCCCGATAACAGATCGTGTATCATGTCTAAGGGTTTTGATTGTAGGCCACCATCGTTGGTTGTAAAATGGATCAAAGCAAAAGAGTGGGACATAATGTTAATGCCTACAGTGGGGTTGTATTGTACATTTTCCAGATTCCTCGTATGTTACAGTATAAAGGAAATGAAGGGGTGCGAATCCGAATTTCTTCGGTCGTCGACTCACTTTCATTAGCCCATTCGTTACTCATTAGTGTGGTTAACTCCCTAATTGATTCTTGCAAAGATTCTTTACTTAATGGTTCTTTAGGGGTTAATGGAACTGGGGGTCTTTTTACAGATTCGTAATTTGAGGTGTTTCCATAATCGTCAAAGAATACGTCCTCAATGTGTGGGAGGTCTCCCAAAAGGGGTTCCTCCACCGGTTCGGGGAAAGGTTTCTCTAATGGTGTATGTGGTTCAGCAGGTTCGGCCCGAAATAAGAAACGCCTTTTCGAGATAGACTTGCACTCTACAAGGACGGGTTCAAGAGGAGGAGTGTTTTCTCGGATTTTATCTAAAAGTGCTTCTCCTTCTTCTACGTGTTTATGTGAAAACGAACCGCCGCTGCCCGAAGTCTAGGAATTTGAGAGATTCCTTATTTAATCCCGACCAGAAATGTTGTAATAAAACATGTCGGGACAGAGACAAATTGGGACCAGAGTTTGTTAATGTTGTAAATCTATCCCAGGCTGCTCCTATCTCTTCCTTCTCCTTTTGCCGGAATGAGAGGATTTCGCACGAAGGGCAACAATTTCGTGAGAGGGAAGAATGCTAGGCAAAATTTTGCCCGCAGTTCCTCCCAATCCCCATTTACTTTTCCTACGCTCTGATCGTACCATTGTATCGCTTCTCCCGGTAAGCGAAAAGGAAATAATTTCCATTTCAAATATTCATGTGGTACGCTTCAAAATGGAGGCAACCACAGAGCTGCTCAAATTCCCGCAAGTGGTGATATGGATTTTCTTCCAAAACCGTAGAAGGGTTGTTCCCGAACCATGGCTAACAAGCCCGGGCGGAGCTCAAATCTCGAAGCCGTGATTGGCTTCTCAAGAAGATGGGTGTTCTAAGAGCTCGCCCTTTGGAGCGGATAGTTTGGAAATGGTGGGTTGCTCCATGAAAGAAAAATGAAAAAGAATGGTGAGGGGGTAGGGCTCACACCGATAACTAGGTTTCACAGTTATAACGACAACCGTTCCCGGCAACGGTGCCGAAATGCTTGTTGGTATTTCTTAGCTTAAAGCAAAGAAAGTCCGCAAGCGCACGAAAAGTACCGTTGTAGCACTTCACCTAGAAGTATTCCGTATCGAATTTCCATAGGGAACGGGTGTTAAGTCTGTTCTTCTAGCTATCAAGGGTCAAGCATAGGAGGTGATCTTAGGAGCGATGTGTTCTTTTCAGCACTTAGGCTAAGCCGGGCTACTGGCCTATTAATCGAGTATTACTGGGCACCGAGTGCACTTGGTCCGCCAAGCGATGCCGGCCTCAAGCTCTCACGCACGCAACCGGACGTGGAGGAGTACATTGGGCGAATAGGGCTGTCACCACCTATCCCCTACCTCACTACCGTGGATTGCGGAGCAAACGAGGGTGATTTATAACTTAGACACCACGCCTACGCTATTTGTCACTACTCTAGTGTTGGCCAGAGATCCCGCCTTCATCGTGGGTCCTCTACTAGAGTATTTACCACAAGGGGCAAACAACGATCCCGTAATTCTCGATAAAATAAATGATAGCGTGAAACTTAAGAATGATATTGAAAGTAAGACACGAATAACTTCCACCAAGCCGAAAGGTTACCCGTAGAGGTACAAGGTAGGGAGGCGGGAGCCGACAGATCCAAAGACTGGACAAAAAGAAAGATCTGGGTCGCTACTCCCTCTCTTTCCTCTCTACCTTGCACTCTCTCTCACTCCCACTGAAAGTGTCTTGGCACTCTCTAAACCACCCCGAATGTGAGACTATGAAGTGTGTTGAGTTGATGCCTATGGAGGGGGTGACCCTCCTTTTATACACAAATGAAAGGTGGTTTTGGCGGGAAAGTTTGGCGCGAAAATGGTGAAAACACCTCCATGCACCGCCCTCTACCCTCCCTTCCGACAGAGACCAAGGTGCGGCGGATCGGGCACCAGGCCAAGGGCGCCGCACCTGCGGCGGCGTCGCGCCTAGGTTTGGCCCGCCTGGTGCCGTGCGGCCTTCGCCTCGTGGGCTGGTGGCCCGCTCTACATTGCTCGCCGCAGGTGCTTCGGCCGGATTTGGTCCGGTTCTCGCCTCGCCACGCCCCCTTGGCCAAAGCGTATTTCCCGAAAGTTGCGTATTGCTCTTTATTTATTTACTCTCACTGCTTTCCGTGTTTGTTCCTGCAAAACAAATATTCTCGAATACAAGTGGAACTAGGTGAGTAGTAAATGTTTAGTTAGTTTAAATGGGTTTTATCTCTCTTAATTAGAGCTAAGTTGGCGGTATAAAATATGTGATAATGGCCGCCAACAATTATCTTAGGCTTTTGGTGTGCAAGGGGATATTCCATCTATAAGGAAGACCCTTATTAGGAAAATAAATAGGATTTGCTTGTAAAAGGTATTCCAATCTATAAGGAAACCTTTTAGAGAGATTGCTTGCGATACAAGTCCCACTAGCCGTGCTATAAAAGTAAGAGGTCTGTAATTTTTCGGGGCAACAAGCAATAAAGAAAATTTATCCCAACTCTCTCTTCCTCTCCCCGCGCCCCCCCTCCCTCCTCACGGCGCCGCGCCGCCCCCCACTACGCCGCCGCGCCGCCGCCCTAATCAAGCCTGGCGCGCCGCCCCCTACGGTGCGCCAAAGCCACGTGTCACGCCAGATCGACCGGGTCTCGTGACGCTGATATTGTTCAAAGTATTTGTCCATGTATGTACGGCAAATCCAATAAGCAAGATCCCTTTTTATTACGACCATTGATCTTGCAATTATTTATTTGTCTTTCTCATTTGCAATCGATCAATTTATTTAAGCCCTTTTTATGCTTTCAATTTTAAAGCACTATGCGCTTAAATAATGGATGCAACATTATATGTGTAATTTCCCACCAATTGTATATCACGCATGTTCTATATTTAAATGTTGGCCATACACAAGGTAGCAACATTATTCCTACTGCAGGATTTAACAATCCTCAACGTGCATACCCAACATTACAACTTAGAACATTTGGTCTACATCTTTTTACAAAGATGACTACCATTAATTTGCATTCCTATTGGTCATACACAAGGTAGCACCATAGTTGCTACTTGTGGGATCTACACTAAGTCTATAACTTAGTGACTATCTCAACGTGCGTATCCAATTGCTTTGCAAATTAGACTAAGGTCTACATCAATTCTTGATGACTACCTTAAGACGTGTTTATACAAATTGCATAATTACTTGGCATATACTATAAATAGAAAATATGCCCATTTAGAGGTCTACGTGTTTACCTCCATCGCCTAATTATGCACATGAGAATATTTACACCATTAATAATACAAGATTTATCTTGTCTCTATCTTGCATCCTCAGATTTACAACACACCTCAACATTTTAATAACTTAAAATGTTTCATGGTTTTTGCATCATGTAGGATCAATGACTGCCAAAGAGTTTGATTCTCTTGCTCTTGATGGTAACAATTATCCCACATGGGCCGTGGACGTAAAAAGTTAGTCTTGCGTCCCCGTGGACTTTATCAAGCTGTGTTACCACCCGAACAGGGTGTTGCACCACTTGATGATCAACATGTATACACGGCCCTATACCTAATTAGGAGCCATATTCATCCCGATCTTAAGGCTGAATACTTGTTGGAAGAAAATCCACGAAACCTATGGAATTCACTTAAGCAACGCTATGAACAACAAAAGGCACTTGTCCCGCCTGTGGCCAACTATGAGTGGACGCAACTTCGCTACAAGATTTTAAAACTGTGGAGTGATTACAATCATGCCGTTCATAGAATTTGCTCAAAGTTGCAATTTGCGAGAAAGAACCTACAGATGCGAGATAAGATAGAAAAGACTTTGTCTACTATGCTCCCATCTGAAAAGGATTCTTCAACAACAATACCGCGAACGGCGTTTCCGTGTCTATTCTCGAGCTTATACAAACTCTACTTGAGGCCGAAAAACATTCCGAACTTATGGTTTGAATAACCAAAGAAGACCCCATAGGGTTCTGCTCCATTGCCCTAAGTACATGCGCACACCTCGTAATAAACCCAAAAATAATGATAGATCTCCTAAGACCCGTCATCAAGGAAATTTCAAGAAGGGTAAAAACAAGCGCAGACGCAACAAGAAATTCCAAAACCGTGGTCCCAACAAGGGTAAGAACATTTCCAAACATAGGAATGACAAACATGTGTGCCAAAAAGTGTGGTTGTTATAGCCACATCACAAAGAAATGTCGTACCCAAGTCATCTTGTTGATCTATACTTAAAGTCTGTGGGTCGCGGACGAAGCCGCACCAGGACAGAAGTATGAAGCCCACTTCAACATTCGACTGACACCACTAGGGAAGAGGCTGGTTGTTCGCAACATGTTCCAATGGAACCAAGCAACAAATCGACATACAAGGAAACGAGGATCTTGACAACACAGGAATATGCTCGTGGAATATGCATCCAACGACATATTTGGAGACTTCTAAAAGGCTCCCAATCTCTTAGATTCAAAAGTCCTTATGTCCTAGTGATTGTAATATAGACATAATTTATGTCCTATGTGTTGTAAATATTTAATAAAGTCATCACTACTTAGTAGTTTTGGATATCCAATAATTGTATCTTATACACATTTGATATTCAATAAATAAATAAAGTATGTATTCTATATATCATCAAAGAGTTTCATATCAAATTCTTCATTTATATATAGTTTCTACGAGGGGGTTGATCCGATGGAAGAGGAATTATGCCTAGTGGACAGCTAGTATCACTAATTCCATTCTTAGGGAAACAAAATATTTCCAAACTCTTATCAAAAAGACAAGGAAATGTTTTGACAATCGCTGACGCGATGCTACGATTGTTGGCTCTCGGTCGTGCCACTATCGTACTCCCCATGGGTACCCAAATTACAATTGAGGATGCATTATTGTATCCTGATTCAAAGCGCACCTTATTAAGTTATAGAGATATCCGTCAAAACGGTTTCCATATAGAAACTTGTGATGACAATAATGAGGAAATTCTCCTCGTTACTAAAAATAACGGATATGGCAAACGAATTGTTGAGAAAATTCCCTTTTTTTAGTCCGGATTGTACTACACATACATCAAACCCGTACCTCATGTTGCGTATAAGGTAATTTTTCCGTAATGTCCATGCATTCACGACTTGGCATGAACGCCTTGGCCATCCCGAATTGGGATGATGCGGAAAAATTATCGGCAATTCTAATGGTCATGAGTTAAATACGCTAAATTCCCAAAACCTTCAGATTTTATGTGCACTTCATGCGCTACAGGGAAATTGATTTTACGTCCTTCGCCCGTTAAAATCCAAAATGAGCCACTCAAATTCCTTGAACGGATTCAAGGAGATATTTGTGGCCCCATACAACCATCGTCCCGGACCGCTCGTATTTCATGGTTCTAATAGACGCATCTACTAGATGGTCTCATGTGTGTCTTTTGTCCACACGTAACCATGCATTTGCTAAAATTATTGCTCAAGTTATTAAATTAAGAGCACATAATCCTGAACATCAAATTCAATCAATTCGAATGGACAATGCTTGCTGAATTTTCCTCAAAGGCTTTCAACGATTATTGCATGGCTTTTAGGAATTCAAGTTCAGCACTCTGTCCCTTACGCCCATACGCAAAATGGTTTAGCGTAATCTCCTATTAAGAGAATTAAACTCATAGCAAGACCATTATTACATAATTGCAACCTTCCAACTTCATGTTGGGGTCACGCAGCCTTACACGCCGCTGCGAACTTAATTCAATTGCGACCAACCGTGCATATCACGTTGTCTCCCCAATGCAATTAGTGCGTGGGAATATACCTAATATTTCCCATCTCGCGAAAAAATTTGGTTGTGCAAAGATAATGCCTCATCTCACTACCTAAGCGTACACTCTATGGGTCCACATAGGAAACTTGGTATCTACGTGGGATATCAATCCCCATCGATTATCAAGTACCTTGAACCCCTTTACAGGGGATTTATTTACGACCTAATACGCTGACTATATATTCAATGAGGACCATTTCCTAAGATTAGGGGAGATTACAAGTACCATAACGAATGCCGAAATCAATTGAATGCCCAAGGTATTTCCTCCTCGGATCCACGTACTCAAGAAATTGAACAACAAGTTCGAAAATCATAAATTTGCAACATATTGCAAATAACCTTGTCGAAGCATTTACTCGATTATAAGGGTGTCACTAAATCCTCTTATCCCGCCCGTAATGCGCCGA
The DNA here is from genome assembly GCA_015847255.1 of Hyparrhenia diplandra. Lineage (NCBI taxonomy): Eukaryota > Viridiplantae > Streptophyta > Magnoliopsida > Poales > Poaceae > Hyparrhenia > Hyparrhenia diplandra. The sequence continues at coordinate 395,672 of JADLZK010007741.1, read as the reverse complement.
AAGAGTGGTGGTACCATTAAAAACCATTCAACTCCCACTCCCAAAGAAGAGGGGAGAAGTATGGCCGTTCCTAAGGATGATGCTCCAAAGAAGGCCCGAGGATATCGAGGGCTAAGTCCTCCAAATCAGTAAATCCAAACCAACCACAAGTTGGTGGACACCCGATAGTGGATAAAAATCCAACACCAGGATCAAATCCATGACCCGATCAACGGTGCATCCAAATTCTGATCCAGGGACATCGGAACACCCCGACTCCATAATCTTGGGAGATGAAGAGTCATTTAATGGGGTGAAAGAAATTTCCATCAATTATATTGAAACCGAGAAACATACGATCGTAAGACTACTCGTTGTCGATATGTACTTCTCCGCGCAAGAATTGCGAAAACCTTTCGATGACCCGCATCCTAAGACCATGGCAGAGTGCAAAAGGCGCTCGGATCGGGCCCAATGAAAAGAAGCAATTCAAGCCGAGATAGCCTCGCTTACTAAAAGAGGGGTATTCACATCTGCAATACCCACACCTTTCAAAGTCTTTCCCCGTAGGCTTCAAATGGGTTTTCGTCCGAAATGGAACGAGAAAATGAGGTGGTGAGATATAAAGCGAGGTTAGTAGCACAAGGGTTCACGCAGAGACCTGGCATTGATTACAATGAAACCTATTCTCCAAAGAATGAGTGGAATTACTTTCCGATACTTAATATCATTGGCAGTCCAAAATCATCTATCTATGCAGTTGATGGATGTAGTGACAAAGATATCTATATGGGTCACTTGATTCGGACATATACATGAAGGTTCCCGATGGAATCCAAATTCCGAATCCAAACGCAAATCGCAACATGTATTGTGTAAAACTACAAAAGTCCTTATATGGCTTAAAGCAGTCGGGGCGAATGTGGTACAACCGACTGAGTGAGTTCCTTTTAAAGAAAGGATACACCAATAATGATGTTTGCCCATGTGTTTTCATTAAGAGATCTCCAACGGGATTTTGCATCATATCCGTATATGTCGATGATTTAAATATCATTGGCAGTCAAAGGATATAAATGAAGCACGCAACCATCTAAAGGTGGAATTCGAGATGAAGGATTTGGGTAAGACCAAATATTGCCTAGGCTTACAACTTGAGCACCGTCCTTCAGGGATTTTAGTGCATCAATCAGCCTATATCCCGAAAATATTGGAGAAATTCAATATGGATAAATCATACCCTAATAAAACCCTGATGGTTGTTCATTCCTTAGAAATAGGGAAAGATCAATTTAGACCACGGGATATTGAGGAAAAGAAATTGGGACCGAAGTCCCATATCTTAGTATCATTGGTGCACTTATGTATCTTGCAAATTGCACCGGGCCCGATATCGCATTTGCGATAAACTTACTAGCTAGACATAGTGCGGATCCGACTTGCCGTCATTGGACGGGGAGCCAAGTGTATCCTCAGATACCTTAATGGTACAAAGGATCTTGGTTTATTCTTCAAGAAAATCATGATCCCAAAGATGATTGGTTATACCGATCTTTGGTTACTTATCCGATCCTCATAACGGAAAATCCCAAACAGATTTGTATTCCTACATGGAGGTACAGCTTTTTCATGGAAGTCTTCTAAGCGCACTATGACGTCTACCTCTACTAATCATTCTGAAATTATTGCTCTATATGAAGCATCACGAGAATGTGTATGGCTTCGCAGAATGATTAACCACATACAACAAATCATGTGGTATTGGTTCAATTGAATCACCTACAATTATCTATGAAGATAATTCTCGCTTGTGTTACAGATGCAAACAGGTTACATAAAGAGTAATATCACTAAGCATTTTATTCCTAAGTTGTTTTATCCCCATGAATTACAAGAATGCGGGAAATAAACATCTTGCAAATCAAGTCATGTGATAACCTCGACCTATTTACTAAGTCCTTACCAACTCTCGTATTCCAAAAATTGGTACATGAAATTGGTATGCGACGACTTCAAGATTTGCCGTAATCGGGGGAGAAATCCCCTAAACAAAGTAACCTGTACCAAATCATATTATACTCTTTTCTTTCACAAGTTTTACTCACGAGGTTTCTTGTTAAAGTTTTTAATGAGGTAATATTAACATAAGCGTGTGTCATATTTTCTATTTTCCCAGGGGGTTTTTGTTGAAAAATATCAAAAGACACATATTGCCCTCACAACTCATTCATGGTTTTTCCCCTAAAAGGTTCATGAGAGTTATCCAAGAGGCAATACCAATAATATGTCGTCATATTTTCTCCTAATTTTCCCACTGGGTTTTACAGGAGTTTTAGCGACATATCAACCTATATTACTCCTCATATTTTTCCCAAAAGGTTTTGGGAGTTAACTATATGTCGTATCTCCAATATTTTTTCCCCATTGGGGTTTTTAATGGGATACCAATGACATAGTGGTTTATTTAAATCACAAACACATATATGCCATTTTCTCCTTATTTTCCTAATAAGGTTTAAAGGAGTTTTATGGCATATCTATATATACATATTCCTCGATTTTTCCCACGGGGTTTTTCGAGGAATCCAAGCTACAGCTTCATTGATCTCAATAAAGATTCGATCGAGGGGAGTGTTGTGAAACGACACCGTTCATCAATAGGCATCCATTCAATCTCATCGGAAAGGAATAGGATTAGCGGTTAGTTAGTGTTAGCGATTAGCACTACAAAGGGGCATGTCCCTTCGCCGATTAACATTTCCTGTTCCCGAAGAGTCACGTCCGTACGGTGTCCGTACGGCGTCCGTACGACGCATCCCTGTACTTGTATATAATGCCCTGAGATCAATGAAAGATTACGGTTGTTCCAAATCTCTGTTCCATTTACATTTCACATTCAATAGTTCTGACGAGAGTCGGAAGTTCCGGCAGACCTAATGAAAAATCCTATTCGGATCTAGTCTTTTGGGTTCCGAACCAAACTATTCCAAATTCGTAGGAAACTTGGAAAATAAGCCTTGGAGAGGTTCCTATTGGGATAAGACCACCCCCTCTCTATATATATATGAGAGATCATGACCGATTGAATCCCATCTACCATCAATCGTCAAAAACACAACATATCCTCTTTTTGCCCTAATTTGCTATCTCTCAACCCTCTAGTTTGTTGTCCGGCGAATTTCTCCACGGATTCGTTGGCTTTTCTAGGTAGCCTTGCTGATCCTAGAAGACCCTTCACGTGCCTCCTCCTCGACGGATCCTTCCGGAGATGGTTTTGAAGCTTTTCCGGCCGAGAACGAGCTCTACATCGGTCCTATCGATCTCTAGATCGGTTCGATCGATCAAGCTGCGTTCTTGCTGTTTTTGTAGGTTGTTTGCAACCTCTAGGGTGTCCAAGGCCCGCTGGTGTATTGGTGTGGACACGTTTCGGTGTCAACACACTTTTTGGCGACTCCTGGGGATCGAACCCAGAATGCCATTATGAAAAATACACAAAATAATCCCTATTTTGCATCGAAGTTACCGACCTCTGTTATTATGAAAGATAATTCAAAATATCCCTCTAAATCTATGTATAAATTATCCACATCTACTATTATGAAAGATAATTCAAAATACCCCCAAAATTTACATAGAAATTACCCACATTTGTCATTATGAAACATATATCTCAAAATAACCTAACTTACATTGATTCTAAAGTACCCACCTTTATCATTATGAAAGATAATTCAAAATAACTCCCTAATTTGGTATCTACATTACCCACATTTGCCATTATGAGAGAAAATATAAAATACCCCTAATGATTTTAATAAATCACCCACCTTTGTTATTATGAAAGATAATGCAAAGTAACCTCCTAAGTTGCATTCAACCTACCCATACATACCGTCAAGAAAGATAATATAAAATACTACCTTTTTTTTTTGTATCTATCTCAACCATAACAAAAGATAAACAAAAAATCTCTCAAATTTAAATGTAAATACTAATATATGTTATTACATATATGAATCAATATCTGTAAAGTATGGTACACATATATATTCTATAATTATAGAGTTCTACAATCCTCGAATTAAATTCTTTTGGTAGATTTCTACCCTTTCTCATGTGTAACACCCGTAATGTTTCATCATGCTAAAAATCACTAAAAATTTGAACTTTTTAAAACTTTATGACAAATTAAAACTTGATTATTTATTTTTTCCGCAAAACCCTTTCAAATAAAAAGTTTTTCAAAACCCTTACATCAAAATCCACCATATAGATTTAGGATAAATGCTGAATGACTGCGTGAATGATTTATTGTATGATTGCTTGCGTGTTGCTCTAGAATTTATTTTGGCACTAAAAAATTCCTTGACCATCTTCCATTGAAAACTCTCCTGACATCCTCCTCCAAATATCCCCTTGACCATCACCTTGATTTACCAAGTCTCCCTACATTTCAAATCCCCTTTGAATTCCAATTCAAATCCAACTACATGTGTCTAGTTTATTTTCTGGGAAAAACAGAAGCCACCTCATGAATGTAAACATATATATATATATATATATATATATATATATATATATATATATATATTTGTCTGTGAATAGGTATATGCATATATATAAATATAGGTATATAGATACATAGACATATATCTGTATACCTAGGCGTATACATATAGGAACGTATGTATATATAATATATGTATACACGTATATCTACCAATGACATCCTCCTCCAAATATCCCCTTGACCATCACCTTGATTTACCAAGTCTCCCTACATTTCAAATCCCTTTGAATTCCAATTCAAATCCACCTACACGTGTCTAGTTTATTTTCTGGGAAAAATAGAAGCCATCTCATGAATGTAAACATATACATACGTATATATATATCTATTTGTCTGTGAATAGGTATATGCATATATATAAATATAGGTATACTAGTATCGCGTCCGTGCTTTTGCTACGGGATAAAAAATTATATTGAAATGCATATATCGCACAATAATATAACAATTATAAAACTAATCAACAAACACTAAAATGACATTTAATAAAAACAAAGTTTCTGAAATATGTACATACTACTCCCTCCATCCATTTATTTATCTAAGCAAAATAAAAGTTTCCAAGAGTCCGCATCTTCATCTCCCGTTGCTTCAAATAACTCACTGTTCCTCGCAAAAAAAAAAAAAAAAAAACTCACTGTTCCCTCCCGAGCCTCCACAAAAGTGTCCAGCAAAGTGCATCTCACCATGCTGCCGTGACGCCGATTATTTCCAGGCTGCTGCGCCGCCGAGTCGCTCCACGCCACTGCACCACCGAGTCTCTCGCGACGAAGAAGTTTGTGGCCGACGCTAGAACCTGCAACAAACAAATAATAGATTGCCGTTAACTGAAGAATGAACACTACCAACATTTTACAGGAACCTCAAGACTACCAACAGTTCACAGTTAGATGAAACCTGAAGACTACCAAGTTCACATAAACTTGAAAGCTAGTTGACACTCACTGGATTATGAAACCTGAAGCCATGCAATGGAACTGATTACTGAACCCAATCTCCATTCACAGTAGGAGGATGAAAATCACAATTTGAAAGACCCTCTGATTGCACGCCATCTGGTGCAGCATCATCTTCATCTCCATCTGCTCCTTGGTCTTTCATGATTAATACTTCTATTATTAAGACAAAATATTGTGTAAAAGGACTCTAGCTGATTACTACAAGATAAAAATATATACGTATTTAGTCAAAAAGTTTTTGCTTACTATGATAAAATTCCAGAATCGCGTGGTGCAGCGTGGAGTCCCGGAGCCTCAACACCTGAGGTTTGTCCTACACGCATCTTAGGTTCTTGCCATTATTGCGGAATAACTATAAGCATGATTCAGAGTGAATTAGTAATAGCTAAGAACCAGTGAGCAAGAAATGAGCTCAACAGAGAAAAAATATCATCAACATAGTTGTTAACTACATCGATACACACATCGCATACTCACATTGCCAACAATCCCCAAAAAAAGTTAGACATGAAATTCAGAGCCCAAGAACCAGAGAAAGGGATCTGAGACTTGAACCTACTAAGCTTGAATTGTCAACACCAATTTACAACATGAGAAAACAATGAGAGGACATACTGATTGACACATAGAGCAGCTTGAATACCTGACAAGATATATGCAAATGCTTATGGCTGCAAATTTTTAGATGAAAATTAGCAATGATTATGACTGCAAATTTTAGATGAAAATGAGCTGGACAAAGCATACGAGAAGGGGAATCACTGTCAGGAAACCACATTGTTGGTTCTTTCAGACCCACAACTGACATCCTCTAGTGTTGAGCCTTGTCCTTAAAAGCCTCACAAGTGGGAAAAAAAAAATCTAAAATCATAGACATGCCATATCCATAAAACAAAGCCGGGCACTCAAGCAATACCATTGGCATTTAGGCACATATATGGAAACAACAGGCAAGCATCTTATATGCCAAAACTTTGTTATTACATTTATAGTTCAGCTAATCTTTTCATTTCCCATTGTACTTCAAAATCCACATTCTCTTATGTATCATGGTAAACGGATAAAACTCAGATTAACAATGAAAAAATTTAGAAAACCATAGGGGGCATGAATAATTACCTCCAAGTCTCCTAGTTGAAGTACCACAAATTGCAGCTACTGACAATGAGCATCACAAAATCAGCACCGGTGAAAATGAAAACACCTCATTGAATCCTTAAATGGAATATGCATCACTAACAATCAGAGCTCCGTTCAGTGTGAACCTGTGCACTTACCATGCCCCTGTGTTTCCAACGATATTTACAATAGCTTTGTCTTTTTCCTTTTCCTTTCGGTAAGCCTAGCAATTTTTTTCTAGAAGACATAGCCTAATCTTTAATCTTTTGGACTAAAGCCGAAAAAATTGTCCCTTACATGTATGTCTTCCATGCCATTGATCCAGAGATAAACAAAATGTTCTTCCGGGTAATTTCAGTTTCCATTACTATCTTCATGATAATTTAACCTTTGTTTTTGGGGAAAGGCAGAGCAATGTAGCTAGTAGTAGAAATAGAATACATCCTATTATTTAAGCTGACTGGAAGATAGCAGTGATAGGATACAACAAATTGGAAAGCATCTGAATCGATGAAAAGCGGTGCAGAGGTTAGGGCAATCTACAACATAAGAAATTTTCAATACCATCCAAAGGCACTATTTTTATTTTGCATACCTGGAGGAACTTACCCTGCATAGATTGATAGATAGTCATCATGTCTTGCAGGCAATCCTTTATTTTGCATACCGAAGAAACTTACCCTGCATAGATTGATAGATAGTTATCATTACTCAAAGGCAATAGTTCATCACGCATGCAAGCTACAAGCGGCTGGTAGCAGGCAAGTAGCGTTCAGCATCACTATGAACGCGGCCATCAGATACAAATACAGGCAACACGCACACATCGGCCGTGGCCTTCGACAACAAGCACACAGCCGGCCGTGGCCTTCCGTCTTTGACAACAAGCACACATCGACAGCAGGCACATAGCAGCATCGCATGGCGGGAGCAGGCGACCATCGGCAGCCAGGCCACACGGTGCCACGCCCTGGGAAACCTAGCTGTGTTGGCCATAGGAAATAAACTATAGGAGCAGGGGCCATGGTAAACCTAGGAGCGGCGGCCGCCGGCACGAACCAGTGTGGCGACTGCGGCTCAAGAAGCACACGACCAGATCGATGGAGTAGGAAGACGACGACAAACCAGATCGATGGAGTACGTACCAGGAAGAAGACGACAAACCTGATCGATAGAGAAGAACGACGGGGATTGGGGATGAGCTCCTGGCGATGTAGGCCCGACCGGCTTCGCCCTCTCAGCGATCGAGCTCGCGTCGGCCGGTTTCGGATCGTTGCGGCGTCAAGGTTGTGGCGGCCGTCCGCGGGATCAACGCCCGAGTTCCGGCGATCGCGATCACTGCTTGGCCGCATGCAAGGATGAGGGATGCCGCGCCCGCGACCTTGATCTGTGCCCATGATCAGCCAGGCATGGGGATGGAGACAAAGGAAGGCATGGGGATGTAGACAAAGGAGGATGAGCCATGAGTGATGATGTTAGCACCTCCTCGGATGGGCCGGCTAACCCAGTTCACGGGCCAAGAATCAGCAAACGTACGAAGAAGCCCACAGCCCGCTACAATGGAAAGGAATGGCTCTGAACCGTGCCTGCGCGCACGAGAGAAGGGGCAGTTAGCCTTGTAACGTTTATAAGCTGAGAGCTGAGAGAAAGAGAGCATCATGAAAATTGTATCAAAGAATTCAAACTCTTGCTAATCATTCATCGTTCCACGGATTCCCCTCGTCCCTCTGCTTTGCTGTTCGTCTAAACCCTAATCCCCCTTCTCCAATCCTACCCCGTTGCTTACAATTGGTATCAGAGACACCGATCCTTTCGGCCTCCGATTCCAATCCATTCGATCTCTTCGATCTCTTCGAGTTCGTCAAATCTCTCGATTGTGCGGACAAACGGCTCTGGTCGGCTTGAATCCCCTTCGCGGTTCATCGTTGAGGAGTGGAATCGCCCTAATTCCACCCACCGTCCCCGTGATCGAGAGATCCCTCTTCCCTCGGTCCTCCTCTTCGATCTCTTCGAGCTCGTCACTTCACTCGATTGTGTGGGCAAACGGCTCTGGTAGGCTCGACTCCTCCCTGCAGTTCGTCGCTGTGGTGGGGAATCGCCATAATTCCATCCACCGTCCCGTGATCGAGGAGCGCCGCCACATCCTCGATCATCGATCCGCCGCCTCGACCACTACACCCGTCGGCAAAGGCTGGCTCCGGATGATGAGTCCGCATGCCAAGCTCATCGTCGACGAGATTGCGAAAGCGCGCCGCCGAGCATGACGCTGTGGGATGCGCGCTTCACCGAACACGCCGAGCGATTGAGACGCGAGATCCAGGAGCTGGATCAACGCCAAGGGAGCGGATCACCAAGCTGAGCCGCTACCGGGCGCCCTCGAGGAGTGGCGCCCGCTGAGGATGGACTCGCGGACATCGTCTCGCCGGCGACCGAAGACGACCAAGCTCGAGGTCTCGAAGATCTCGCAAACCGAGCGGGCGGTTCGAGCAGCCCGCAATCATCCGCGGGCGTTCGCCACCGCACCCACGGACGGGGACCACGCGGCTTCGGATCCAAACTCACTTCGCCCCATGGGCACGGCGTCGACAACAACCACCGGGAGAGTGGATTTGGGGTTGTTTCAACCCTAATTCATTCCCGGTCACGGGTATGCCTAATCCTATCACTACTACTCCATGTTCAGTTTCACAGCCCATGTCTGATACTGTGTGTCCTCCTAAGCCGCCGATTCCACCACCACCATTACCCAAATTGCCAACCCAGTACGCCCAATACACACCAAACCCCCCATCCATTACCCACCAATTCCACCCCACCAACCACCAAATATACTCCAATTCCTCAAACCATAAGCTACCCAAATTTGATTTCCCAAAGTTCGATGGTTCCCAACCCAAATTCTGGTTAAGCCAATGCATAGACTACTTCGAGATGTATGGTACTGAGCCACACATGTGGGTGAGAGTCGCCAAAATGCACCTCAGCGATCTTTGCAAAACGCCGGGTACCCTTCAGTAGCGCCTCAACTCCAGAATGGCTGTTGGGTCACTTTCCAACATCTAGTTCTGGAGCGCTTTGGTCAGGATCAGCATGAGCTGCTGCTTAGACAGTACTTCCAGATTCGTCACACCACTTCAGTCACTGATTATATGGAGCAATTTTCTGCTATCATTGACGAATTATCCTCCTATGAGCCAGCTGACCCTCTATCTTATGCCATGAGATTCGTTGATGGCCTCAAAGACAATATTAAGTCTCGCAGCTGCTTTACATCGCCCCAAAACCGCCGATACGCTTTTGTTCGCCAAAATGCGGGAGGACGTGGCGGATGCTATCAAGCCAAAAGGACCAACGGCGTTGGGAGGCACCACCGTTGCTCGTCAAGACGCTAGCCGCCCATTACCTATTCCACCACCACTTCCTCGTCCTGGTCTTCCACAACAACAAACCAGGCCAGTGGTGGAAGGGGGTCGTGGACCAACCATTGAAGAACGCTGGGCTGCTTTGCGTGCCACTCGCCGTGCTCAAGGACTGTGTATGAGATGTGGAGACAAGTGGACTCGAGATCATAGGTGTCCAGCTGCTGTCCAGTTACATGCCATGGAAGAGGTTTTGGAACTATTTCCAACAGAAGAAGAAGCCCCTGCAGAACCTGAATATGCTCCTGAGCCTGCTCACCCTGAATATGCTCCCCTGTTTACAGCTATATCTGCTGAAGCATTCTCTGGAACAGTGAAGCACAAGACTATATGTTTCTGGGGCAAATTTGGTGATGAGTACATCAAGATTCTGCTTGACTCTGGCAGCTCTCATACATTCTTGAGTTCCTCGGTGCCTCTAGGGAATGTCAGACCTGTACCTCTGCAACAACCTCTTACTGTCAAGGTAGCCAATGGTGAGCATATACCCTGTTCTACCCATATTCCTGCTGCTAGTTGGTCCATTCAGGGTAGGGATTTCATTACTGATCTCAAGATCATTCCATTACCAACTTATGATATGATTCTGGGCATTGACTGGTTGGAGTCTCATAGTCCTATGACTGTGCATTGGGGACAAAAATGGTTAGAGATACTGTATCAGGACACTCCTGTCAGATTAGTGGGAATTCTACCTCGAACTGTCTGGGAGTCTGTACTTCATATGACTTCGACAAATCCATCGTGGTTACTGATGATGCACCATTGCCAGAAGTTGTACAACATTTGTTGACTGAATATTCTGATCTTTTTGATCCACCAGCTGGTTTGCCTCCTGTCAGAGGATGTGAACATTCCATTCCACTAGTGCCGGGAGGCAAAGACTGCCTATACAAGACCTTATAGATTTTCCCCTGCAGTCAAAGATGAAGTGGAGAAACAGGTCAAGGAGATGTTAGATACGTGGCCTTATTCGAAAAAAGTACCAAATTCATTCTCTTACTCGGGCGTGTTGCTAGTGAAGAAAAAAGATAACACTTGGAGATTTTGTATTGATTACAGACAACTCAATGCCATCACAGTCAAGGGTAAATATCCAGTTCCTATTATTGATGAATTGCTTGATGAGTTGTCAGGGGCTGGATGGTTCACAAAACTGGATCTCAGGTCTGGGTTTCATCAAATACTAATGCAACCTGGAGAAGAGTTTAAAACAAAGCATTTCAGACTCACTTTGGGCAGTATGAATTCAAGGTGATGCCATTTGGTTTGACTGGTGCCCCAGGAACATTCCAAGATGCCATGAACTCCACTCTAGCTCCATTCTTGAGAAGATTTGTGTTGGTCTTCTTTGATGACATTTTGGTCTATAGCAAGACATATGAGGAACATCTAGTCCACCTCCAACAGTGTTTGAACAGTTGAGACTCCACAACTGGAAAATCAAGCAGTCCAAGTGTGCATTTGCCCAACAAAGCATATCTTATCTGGGACACATTATTTCTAGAGCAGGGGTTTCTACTGATCCATCTAAGATCATCTAGCGTGATTAATCGGCCACAACCACGGTCGGTCAAAGAGTTGAGAGGATTCCCGGGATTGGCGGTATTACAGGAAGTTTGTGAGGAACTTTGGGATCCTGGCTAAGCCATTAACTGTTACATGCTGTGCACTCTTCAGCATTAGGGGGTCATTCTGGTTTTCCCTCCACATATACTCGCCTGAAGCAATTATTTGACTGGAAAGGCATGAAATCAGCCACCAAATCATTTGTTCGATCCCGCATGACTTGTCAACAAGCTAAACCTTTGATCGATCTCGTCTGCACGGGCATTACAACCGCTTCGGTACCCACTCATGCGTGGCATACCCTTTCTCTTGACTTTGTGGAAGGTCTACCCAAATCGGGCTCGGCTAATTGCATTCTGGTGGTAATTGATTCCTTCACAAAATATGCTCATTTCATTCCATTACAACATCCTTTCACAGCAGTTAGTGTGGCCAAAGCATTCTTCAACCATATTTATCGTCTACATGGTCTACCAACTGTTATTGTGTCTGATAGAGATCGAGTGTTCACCAGCACATTTTGGCAGACTCTGTTCGATGCTGCTGATGTGACTTTACATTTGAGTTCCAGCTATCACCCTGAAACCGACGGCCAAACCGAGCGTCTGAATCAATCTATGGAAACCTTTCTTCGATGCTTTGTGAATGCTTGCCCCACCAAGTGGTCTGCATGGCTCGGACCACCACGGTACAATACTACACCACATTCTGCTATTGGTATCTCCCCGGATTTGAAGCTCTATATGGTCATTCTCCAAGGCACTTCGGTATAGATGTGTTCGAAGATGTCAGTCCACCTGATGTTTCTGAATGGCTTAAGCAGCGACAAACCATGAATAACCTGATTCGGCAGCACCTGTTTCGGGCTAAGGAACGCATGAAGAGGCAAAGGGACAAGAACCGAACCGAGCGTGTTTTCAAAGTGGGTGATGCTGTGTTCCTGAAGTTGCAGCCGTATGTCCAGAACTCTTTAGCCCCTCGAGCATGTCAGAAGCTGGCTTTCAAGTATTTCGGACCCTTCACTATTGTCGCTCGCGTTGGGGTCGTGGCATATAAACTAGCACTTCCGATTCTTGCTCAATCCACCCAAGGTGTTTCATGTCTCACAACCGGAAGGCGGTGATTCATCCTTCGGCCCGTATCCCACCAACTTCCGTCTCGATGTTGAACTTCTTCGTGTTCCCGTTGTCGTGCTTCGGGCGTCGTCTTGGGCAATCTCCCAATGGCCCTATTGAGCAAGTATTGGTGAAGTGGTCACACCGGCCAGAAAACATGGCAACCTGGGAGGACTTCGACTAGATTCGGCAACGCTTTCCACGATCAGCGCTTGGGGTCAAGCAGGTTCTCAAGACCCGGGACCGTTAGCACCTCCTGGATGGGCCGCTAACCCAGTTCACGGGCCAAGAATCAAGAACGTCGAAGAAGCCCACGACCCGCAATGGAAAGGAATGGCTCGAACCGTGTACTTTTTGGCTGCGACGAGAGAAGGGCGCGATTAGCCTTGTAACGCTTATAAGCCGAGAGCCGAGAGAAAGAGAGCATCATGAAAATTGTATCAAAGAATTCAAACTCTTGCTAATCATTCATCGTTCCACGGATTCCCCTCGTCCCTCTCTCGCTTTGTTAGCTCGTCTAAACCCTAATCCCCCTTCTCCAATCCTACCCCCGTTGCTTACAGATGACGAGGGCCGCGATGACTGCGGGCTAATGGCCTAGTTTCCTTTTGTGCCTTTTGTTTCCTTTTTCCGCCCGAGGTCCGGTTTCCTTTTTCCGCATGAGGTGGCATTCGTGGCCCGAGATCATGTGGGCCCGAGAGATAGTGGCATTTTTTGGGCAACAAATTAAGGGTCGCACTAAAGGGGTGCCGCCCGGTTTTACCGCGATCGCACGAAGGGGGGGTGAGAGCGACCGGAAAGTTTTTACCGCACGAAGGAAAGGCCTCCTTTTCTATCTTTTTATGTTGTATTTTTATGTTGTATATAGAGATAGATACATAGACATATACCCAGTATACCTAGGCGTATACATATAGGGACGTATGTATATATAATATATGTATACACGTATATCTACCAATGAAGGAGCATATACACATGAGAATATATTGGAAATACATGTGTGAGTGTATATGTATATGTGTATACATAGAAATGGGAAAAAGGAAAAGGAAATCCTAATTGGAAGTCGGCCTGGGCCCTATCTCCCCTCCACCCTCTCTGGCCTGTGACCATGGCCCAGCAGGCACTCCCCTCCACCTTCTCACCCGAGTGGGCTGGCCCAAGCCGCCCCCAAACCCAGCAAGCAGCCGGCCTACCCTCCTCCGCACTGGGCCAACATTGGCCCAGGCGCAGCCCACTCTCTCCCCTCCAACTCCTCTGCGTTGGGCTGGCCCAACGGCAGCAGCAGCAGCACCTTCTTCCCCTTTGCCATGTGGGACCCCTTCGTCAGCTGCATCTTCTCCAATGGTCAGCGAGCGTACTGTGCCAAGGTCGCCATAGCCAGCACAATCACTGTGCCGAACCGACCTTGTGCGATGTCGTGACCGCCGAGATATTTTCGCCGGCACCGCCATACCTCGGCTATAAAACAAGCCGAGGCCATCGTCGAAGAGCACCTCGGGAAGCCCGCCACGAAGCTCGAAGGTGGGAAGGAGCTCGCATCTCCAGCTGCTTGCTTCGACTTTGGCAGTGCCGAGCCCGGGCAGGTCTCCCTCACTCCCACGCAGGAGGCGGGGAACCGCCCCGAGCGCTCAGCCGACGCTGTCGAGGCTTAACGCGTCCTTTGCCAGGACACCGATGCCGACGCCACGACTAGCAGCGCCGGAGCCGCGTTCTCCTGCCGTTGCTCGGGCCGCTGCCGAGCACCGCCTGCGGTTAGCCGCCCGAGGCCTCACAAGCCGAGGCCGCACTCACCGGAATCGGAGCGCCGCCCTGACCTCGCTGCCACCCACGCCTCGCACGGTCGCACCACCGCCTGCCCGCCCTTGCCGGAATCGCCTCGTGCCACCGTCGCGCTGCCGCCCTGCTCAGCGCGCTCGCGCCTCAAGCCGTTGCGACCCCGGCCGCCTCGCGCGCTGGGGCAGAGAGCCGCTAAGGGCACCGCCGCCATCGCCATGCCATGTCGGAACCGAGGCGCTGCTCCACCCGCCGCTGCACAGCCGCTCGGAGCTGAGCTCCTCCACGCCGGAGCCACCGCCCGGCGAGCTGCCTTGCACGACGCCGAGCTGCCCTCCATCCTCTTCCTCTCCCCAGCCCCACCCCCTTTCTTTCTGTCGCTGGACGGCACAGGAAGGGGATAGGGAACGGAGAAGCAATACACCCGGCCAAGTCGAATGATGGAGCGCGGCCACGTTGCCCAGGCCAATGGCCGCGCGCCACCACACCTGGCGGGGCCCACATGGCAGCCAGTGCACCCCTCCCTTCTCTTCCCATTTCTCCATGCATTCGGTCCACGTAGACCACAGAGACAAAGGCGGGGAGTCCACCGATCGGCTTACAGGACCACCGGCACAGCGCCATGCCGAACCCCACTGCAGCCTGGGACCACGCGTCAGTCGTAGGAAGGAATTGCCAGGTGCACCCAGGGATCGTACACGAAGGAGTGGAAAACCCATTTCCAGTGATAGAAAAATTCCTAGAAAAATTCTAAATAAACTAGGTACACCCCATAACCTACCCATGCATTCCCATGTCATTTTACATTTACCAAAATTCCATAAATATTTTCCAAAAATATAACCTATATATTAATTCCTTATCAATCTTTGGAAACTCATAACTCCATCATCCCAACTCCGAATCACTCCATTCCACGTCCAAAATTCTTCTAAAATCATGCCTTACATTTTCATGCCATTGCTATATTAATTGGTGCCCACTTAATTTCTAGTTATGTTATGCTTTAAATTTATATTTAATCACGTTTCGTATAAAATACTAACCCTAGGAGTATCTTTTTCCGCCAACCCCCGCTTAGCATCGTGTGTTCGCGTATGCATATACACCATCACGTACATGAATACTCGACCATACACACACCTAGATAGCATGCATGCTAGGTATACATGGTAGGTATATATAATTATATAAGCACATATGAGCATATATAGATATACATATATATTGTTGGTCTACCCCTAAAGGGACAGACCCCCGGGTCGCCGAACTGTCAGGCCCCCACTTTAATGGGTCCTTAAGCTCACGTATTTGCGCCAGGATCACGCACAAATACGTCTATTAGCCACAGATATTGGTATATAGATATAAAGAAAATCCGAGCTTTATAAATATAGGATAAAAGGGTCTTCTGATGGCGGCGGGGGAAGGTCACCGATTAGGGGTCACGATATCGAGTTAGCCGACCGAGAAGCGGTGGATTAACACAGACACCGCCCGTACTCCACAGGCAAACATGAGCATGGGCGAACTCACGGGCTTCAACGTCCTTCTCCTAAGCGAACACCTTGCGAACTCCTACGAAACGCTGGTCCTCTACCTTGACAACGATCTTACCTCCTGATGTGCCGATGTCTGTAAAAACAAAGGAGGGGTGAGTACAAATGCACACAGCAAGTCCAAACCAGGGGTGGATGTATTTATTAAGGGTTTGGGCCCTAGCAAAGTCTCTAAAACCGCTCTCGCTAGTTCCCGGGTTGGATCTCATCTTCCTTAACATAGGTCACAAAACAGGTTAGTTATCATTAGTGTGAATCTAATCATAGATGTTCCGACCTAGCATCTGCCCATTCCAAAGACGTGGCTATTCGAATAGATTTAATACACTCTGCAGAGGTTGTACACTTCCCCACACGATAGACACTGTCCTCACCATGCGCTCTTGGCTTAGACAGGCCTAACGAGATTCCGTACCCGCTTGGTAGCCAACCTAGACATCCATATAATCTCAACCACGGCTTTCTCAGGGGTTGGATTCTGCTACGGAGGATGCAACCCTGTACGTACTCTCTCTACGGAGGTTGTCATCCCCAGTCGCGTAACTGCCCTGTGGAGTGCGACCATCTACTCCACTGAAGATGTCGTACCTGTACGCAGAGGAAACCCACTACGGAGGCTGCCATCCCTGTACGTAACGAACGGTGCTACGGAGGATGTGTCCCTGTACGTAGTCATCATCTCTCTATATATATCTTTTTTTGCACAACATGGCCAATCACATAATCTCAACCCCACGTGGAAGACACCTAGCGTTGGGCGGAACTCGCCGACTCCGCCCTATAACTCGCCCGGCGGGCCGGGGTCCGTTGGACTCCGCTCGCCTCCCGAACCGGTCGGTGTAGATTAGGGGCGGCGGGGTGACGCCCCTCCACGGCGGCGGGTGACGCGGCGGTTCCCGGCGGTGGCGGCTCCGAATGCTTGGGGCTACACCACCACTAGACGGCGAGTAAGGCAAAAGAAAGAAGGAGAGTTGGGGAGGTGTAGCCGCTTGCCGCTGCGGCCGAAACCGACCACGACGGCGATGAACCCGGACTCTAGCCGGCGGCGACGGCGAGATCCGGGTGGGGGAAATTGGATGGTGAGCGAAGTCACGCCCCACTTTTAATGGGTCGTTAACCTCACGTATTTGCGCCCGGGATCACGCACAAATACGGTCATTAGTGTCGATAATGGTACACAAATATAATAGAAATCCGAGCTTTAATAATATAGGATTAGAAAGTCTTACAGTGGCGAATATGTTATCAGAGTTAGCCAACCGAAAGCGGTGGATTAACTATGATTGTTGCCTCATACTCCACAGGCAACTTGAGCATGGATGGAAACCCTAGCAACTACGTCTTCCTTCTAAGCGAACGCCTCGCGAACTCCTACGAACGTCAACCTGACCTCGATCTTACCTTCGGATGTGCCGATATCTGTAAAAATAGAGGGGTGAGTACAAACGTGCTCAAAGAAGTCCAAACCAGGGTGGTTTGGTAAAATAAGGGTTTGGGCCCTAGCGAGTCTCTAAAAAGCTGCTCTCGCTAGTTCCCCCGGGTTATCTCATATCATCACCGTCATGTCTTCACAGGGTTAGTCATCATTATTGTATAATCTAATCATAGATGTTCGGACCTAGCTAGCATTTGCCCATTCCAAGGACGTGGCTATTCGAATAGATTTAAATAAACTCTGCGAGAGGTTGTACAAATTTCCCCACATGATGGACACAGTCTTTCCCATCCGGTTTTGGTTCCGACAGCCCAACGAGATCCGTACCGCTTGGGTGCTACCCTAGGTATATTGGTATAATCCTCACCACGGCTTTCTTAGGGGTTGGACTCTGTTACGGAGGATACAACCCTGTACGTACTCCCTACGGAGGTTGCCATCCCTGTACGTAACCTGCCCTGCGGAGCACGACCATCTATCCCTCTCAAGATGTCGTACCTATACGTAGAGGAAACCCACTACAGAGGCCGCCATCCCTGTACGTAACGAACGGTGCTACGGAGGATGCGTCCCTGTTCGTAGTCACCATCTCTCTATATAACTTTCGTGCACATCATGGCCAATCACATATTCTCAACCTTACGTGGAAGACACCTAGCAACCACGCCAACCAAAGCACGGGCCGTCCTTCCCGTGTCGACTCCTGATAGACCGTTTGCCTACACCGGCCACCTTGGCTTGAAATTATACCTCAACCCAACGGGGTGTGAATCCAAATTGTCCCCATACCGGCGTGTGGTGTCGTGCGTAATATCTCACTAGGTAGAAGGTCTATGAACCGGTCCTTAGGGAGGGGAGTATCTCTCCGCAGGAATCCCACACGGCGATTCCTGTAATAATCCATCTCACTATGGATTATTATCACCCACCTCTTTTGTTGGTTAGGGTTCATTAGGCGATCTCATGTTACTCTTCATTATTAACGTATAAGCGTAGATAACATGGATGAGTACGTCATCCGGCTTAGCTCCATAGCTACGTTATCAGGCTCATACCACTTTATACTGGTCAAGTTATCACAGGTGAGCATCATGTCTATTATCGTATGCTTTCCACATCTCACCAAACATCTGGGCACCTAGCCCCCTCAATAATATCGAGCACTCAGCTCCTCAAATAATATCGGCACACAGCCATCATCATCTCATACATCATCGCATACGATAATAGCCCATGACCTCGAGATCTTATTATCATCATTATATCATATCTTAATTAAGGTCATGATTAGGGGGGGGTAAGGACTTGCCAGGATGTTCTTACTTGATCGGCACGGCGTCGAACGTCTCTAACGTACTCGGGGAAAACCTCTAATCCGATGTCGAAAGCTACCTCGCGATCAAGGGCAAAACCTAGCTTGAACTATAGCACACAAAACAAGCATAGGACATTATGGTGGTAATAGGTTAGTTGCATAGATCTAGATTTTTAGATAAATTATGGAAGTCGTTTCACGCGAAACGGAGCTAAAATGCATGAGTTATGGATTTTATAATATTAATCCCCAATTTATTAATTAGGGTAATATTATAATATAATTTTATCATGTAATAAATTTGGAACTAATTACATGATAAAATTCTATAAATCAAACATGAATTCACAAATTTTTCTGGGAATTCTACGGACATGGGAAATAGGGTTTCTAACTTCTTGTGTACCCTACCCGTGTGTACCTAGCGATTCCCTATGTGCACCCTGACTGTGTGTGTCCCCCTGTGTGGCCGACTGGTGGGCCATGGGTCCACCCCTACGTGGCATGTAACGGATGGGAGCGGTGTCAACGGGAGCGGCTACGTGTTGGCTTCCTATTGGCTCCCGTGTGTGACGGGCGTCTCAACGTGTAATCGGAGGGTGACGGCGCCAGGAAACCTGGACTCCCGTCCGGTTTTTTCTTGCCGACGCGGCGGTGCTCCGCCGGGCGCGTGCCCGCCAGTGGGCAGGGCTTTGCCCATAGCTCGCCGCGGGACACGCTTTGGGATCCCCTCATCATCCCGAACCTGATGGTGGGTGTTAGGGGGCCGGAGACGTCTTCGCCCGATCAAGGGCGCATTCGAGGGCGCCTGGCGGTGGCGCTCGGAAGTGCGTCGTGAGGGAGGAAACAGGGCACTAACTATGTAAATCGAACAGAGGAACTTCTAGATGACTAACCTGCTCCTTAATTCGGCCAGCGACGCAGCAGAGGGGAAAGGGGACGGAGAAACTCCAATGGCGGCGGACACCCGATTTGGGGAAAGAGAGGATGGGGGAGAGGAAGGAGGGCGGAGAGGGAGGTCGGAAGAGAGCATGGCATGTTCCCGACTCCGGCGGTCCTCATGGAGGAAGGGGCGAGGTCGATTGTGAGCCTGGAAGGGTGGTATTTATAGCCTCGCCGCCGGTGCTCGCGTCCGTGATATTTTCATCCGCCACCGATTTTTTCCGACAGCGCTCCCGATGTGGCGCGGACCTCCACCGGAGCCGGTTTGGGCCTCGCTCATGCTCGCGTGTTTTCCCGTGCTTTGGTCTTTGAGCTTCCTCATCCGATCACGTCGCCTACACCGACGAATCGCGCCGTGCGCCATAGCGGCAAGAGGTCGGCCGTGTTCTTTGTGGGCGTGGAGCTTTTTCCCCGTCTTGGCGTGGATTCGCTCGGGGATCGAAATGGCGGGGCGCCTCGTGTCCGACGCGGTGGTGAGCTGGCCCATCGCCGGTCTCCTCACACGGGCGGGTCGCCGGCACGACGACGGCGGCAAGCTCGCGAAGCGCGGTTCCCGGCGTCGCTGTTGGCGTTGACGCCCGCCGCTGTGCGCTTGGACTTGCCGGACAGCTGGCCGGAAGTCAGCGGCCGCTGTAGCCTTGTCTTTGCCATCCGCTGGCGAGGCCGGGCGTTCATGTCCTCACGTGGAGGTGGCCGCGGAGAGTTGGCGGGTCGCCTCCGTCGCTGTTCTTGTTGAAGCGTCCCTCCGCGCCCGCGGGACGGAAGCGGGTGTCCGCCACAATGTAGGGCCCCTTTGCGAAATGGCCGGTTGTCCGCCGCGTTGGGATATACGGGCGCCGACATGGTCATCCCGTGCCCCCGTGTTCGTGGAAGAGGGGAGGGGGAGGCGCTTCCACCGATGTGACTACTCCGGCGCGGTCTTTGTCTCGGGCTCCTCGTGAGCCGGTCGCCGCCTCGAACCTGTCCGTGCGGAGGGGAACACGGCACCGGGTCGACAATGCGGTTGCTCGTCGCGTTGGGTAAGAAAGCTCCCGACGCGTCGGGCCCCCCACTTGTCGGTGGAGAGGAGGAGAGGAGCGGTGGCGAGGCTGGGCTCGGTCGTCCGATTTTGTCACTAGGCCGGCCCACTCGTGAGAAGAAAAGAAAAGGAGAGGGAGAGGGGTGTTTGGGCCCGAGAAAGAAATGAGCCCATCGGCTCTTTCTCATTTTCCTATCTCTTTTCTATTTTCCTCCTTTTCACATTTCCATGTATACTCTATGTATTTATCTTCCATTATATTTATGCAAGTAAATATATATTATTAGGACCCTTTATGAGCACTAATAAATATATACACTTGTTTGGAAGAAATACATATTAATATACATGTTTTGGTATTTCCCCTATTATTCTCCTTTCTCACCTCCATGTATATCCATGCCCATATGTATGTATATATACCTCCCACTTGCATTTATACAAGTATATATATGTATTCTTAGGATTTATCATTAGGCTCTTACATATATACTTGTTTGGAGGGACATACATATAGATACATGTATTGATATACATGCCCTCGATGTTTCCCTTTTATTCCTAGGGCTTACGTGGATCAAGTGCATATATATATTCCATGAATGTTTTTTATAATCTAGGAATATACATATACCTCCACCTATGTACTCTAGGGTTTGTGGATTGATTCCCGGAGAAAATGTAATTCATGCTCATGCATAAATATACTTCCATAATTGTTGAAATTTCTTAACGCAATCACCAAAAAGGCAATCACGCTTAGAAATGTCATTTGGTATTCTGCAACGTTCTGAGAACAAGTCCGCAAGCGCACGGAAATACCGTTGTAGCATTTCACCCGGAAGTATTTAGGGTATCGTTATTTATATTTTTCCCAAAGGAAGGCATGGTGTAAAAGTCTCTAATTCGGACACGGTCAAGATAACACGAATGTATAATAGACCAATGCTCATAATAGGGATAAAACAGGATAGGTAGTAGGATAACTTGACACACACTCTCAAGCCAATCTCAAGGATAAAGGTAAAAGAATGAATAAAAAGAATAAGTCTAATATGGAGCGGGCATATCCTAGATAGTCATGTCAAGATAGCGGATACACACATGTTTTACTTGTTAGAGATTCTAAGTCAAGATAGCCAAGGTCTCTGTGACTTACTTACGGGCACCGCAAATCGCCCAAACCGATGGAGACCGGCAATTGCACGCGGCGCCACACACCGAACGTGGGGGATTACAAAGGGACGGACAAGGTCGTCACAACCCACCGCCTACCCCTCAACCGTAGGGTGCGCCACAAAAGATAGGCAACCCCTAGCCTAGACACCACGTCTACACTAGTGATTATCACTCTAGCGTGTTAACAAGGCTTACCCATCCCCCCGGTCCTTCTACTAGAGCCGCCCGAAGGAACGACTATCAATCCCGCAACCCAACATCAACCAAGTCTAACTTTAGGTAGAACTCATCATAGCAATCTAGCTCTTGGTCTAAACATGTATGCATGAAAGATTAAGCACAATGTTCTATATGACAAGATCATGATATAGAAACTATATACTAGTTCATCAATCAAGATTATATCAAAAGAACTTTGCTCTAATTCAAGAACACAACTATATCGATAAAGTAAGAGCAAGAACAAAATGGAACCCTTGATATTATTCATACCGAAAGACTCAAGATGTCCAAGCTCTCCAAGTAAGCTCATGGCCTTCCTCCTTATTATTCTACTACTAACCTATAAAGAAGAAAAAAGAAGAAAAAAAGAAAGAAGAAGAGAGGCTCTTGTGTGGTGTGTGTTGAGAGGGGGAGAGTGCAGCCCTATTTATACAAGTGAGAGAGGGGGCTAAGTGCAAAACTACACCAAACCGACCATCTCTCGGCGTCTAGGTTCACTTTGATCAGCCGATCCACCCCCAACCGTTGGTTTCGACACTTAATGCACCGCCTCGCCAAGTTTGGGCCGGATCGGTGCAAAGTGGAATGCTTGGGCGCACCTTAGGGTGCGGCCGCACCCGTCTGGGCCCCCGCTAGGCCCGAACTTTAAAGAATTGAAATTCTATGTCGGGCCTGAAAAAGTTGTAGGGCGGCGTTGGCTCGGCCCATTTCTCGCGTGTTTGGTCCGTTTCTCCATTGGGCTTGATGTTCTTCAAGAATGCGCTTTCCCGGATGGCGCCTTTTGGTACATTTTCCACTTGTTTTTATATAAATCCTGCAAAATATATTTTGGACACTACAAGTGGAAATATGTGAGTAATAAATGTATATGAGTATGAAAAGGTATAGTTTCACCCCCTTTATGGTAGAATGTTGACGTTAAAAGTGTGTCGTTAGTGACCGTCAACAAACTCCCCCAAGCTTACCCTTTGTGCGTCCTCGAGCAAAAGATAAGTACTTGGTTGTTGATCAGGAGTTGCTACTATGCCTATTATATCTCACATGCCGGGGTTATAACAAAAAGTTCTACTATAGTTTGAATAAAATGGCACGTTTATTCACCCTTACTACCTTTCATCTTTTGTGGGGCTTTTGAGCCGTCTCCAAGTCTTGGGCGGTTGCCGATAGAATAGTTGTAATAGAGTCAAGGTACTCATTCATTCTTTTGATCAACTTTTTCATCCGGGATTTGTTTATTAAGTCATATTTGCTTTTTTGAGAAGGTATGGGCTTATTTCTTTTCTTTTTTTTTTCGAGAGGTGGGCTCTACTCACCCTTAGACTTGTGTCTATTATTTTCTCTCTTTCTTTCTTTTTTTTTTTTTTTTTTGGAGATGTGGGCTCTACTCGCCCTTGGACACATGTCCTTTTTTATCTCTTTTCTTTTTTCTCTTTTTTTTTAGCATAGCCCATATCTTTCTCTTTCTTTGAAATAAATTCCCGGATGTCAAGTTTTCTCTTTTCGAATGAAATCATAGCAAATCTATTTGTACCATATCATATTTGGCAACAACTTAGACTGGATGAAGCTTATGCAACCCACATGAATCGAGGTTTTTCAAGGTGAGATTAAAACTTTGCCACTAAACCCAAACTTTAGAGAAATTCAAGTTATAAACTAGGCATAGGCAAAACATAAGACAGAGAAACTATTCATCATTTCAACAAGGGACTAAGACTAAACATTTTCATAGCTCATATGTATGGAGTGGAATAAATCTCCTCTCTCTTTCTCTTCTTCCCCTTTTTCTTTTATTCTCATATCTCATCATTCTTATAAGATAAGAAATTAACTGAATGGAATGTGAGATACGAGTTACCTTTGTGGGAGTCCTCCCCCAAGCTAGCTTCTTGACTTACCTTCGGTTAGGAATGTTGCTAGCCTGTGCACGCCATGATTTGAACTTTGATTAACATCTTACGTTTAGCGTGCGGGGGACTCCCCCCAAGCTTGTCTTGTGATGTACTTGGAAGAACGGGACAACCATACTTGGGGTTTGAAAGGTTTATTATATTTTTTTATTTGTATTATATATTTTTTTTTTTTTCACCAAACAAGGTTTGATCTCCATTGTCATCTCCAGGACTTACCCTCTTGAAGTTGATACATTTCTGCGGGGGTTAGTCCATAGAATTGACCAAAATCTACACTAGCGACTCTAGTTCAATAATCGGACTTCGACTCCATGTCTAATCGATTAAGGTAGACTTTTTTGACCTAAGCACCATGCTTAATTCAAAACGCCTATGGAAATATGATCAACTAGTATGACCAAAACTTCCAAACTTAAACATGCCAATATAGAAAAGAGGAAGCATGAAAGAGCAATAAGATTCATCCAATGAAGATGAAGACTTTGAAAGGTGAACAAAAAGAATATAGTTTTTTTTTTTTGCAAGGTAATGGACAAAGGGTGAGAGTGAAAGATTCACATTACCTTGTTGTGACCCTCCGCCAAGCTAGCTCAAAGCCAATATATTGGAATTGAACTTCATGCTTTTGGCTTTTCCTTTGCATACCTGAGTGTGTATGTACCGACCGCGTATGAGGGCAAGAGCGTTGAAGCTTTTTGGCAGTAGTAGCTTGATGATCCATCTCGAGGCGGCCACTAGGCTTAGGTCGGACATACAACTAGTGTATATGGACCTTGAGCCATTGTGACAACAAAGGTGCAAGGAGGAGGTTCCTTTTCTTTTCGTCTTTTTTTTTTCAAATATATTCCCCTTTTTTTTTTCTTCTCTTATTGTTTCTTTTTATATATATATATATTTTTTTTTTCTTTTCTTTTTTTCTCTCTTTTCCTTTTATAGCAAGGGGAGGCTAATCTCTTATTCATCTCTCTTTTTTTTTCTTCTTTTTCACTTCTCTTTTTTTTATGATCCCCTTGTACGTGGAACTTGATATGATCACCGTCCTCCTTCTCACACTTAGACTTTCGTGAAAAAAAGTCGAGTGTGCAAGGTCGTGGTCTCCTTTTGAGTGCGTTCCTCCGCCCAAGCGCATCAAAGTTTTCTTATCGATCGATGTAGCCCCATGTTTTCAAGCGTCGCGTGCCCCTTTGTTCTTCTTAGTCCCCACCTGAAATGGTTAGCGACAAGAATACCCGAAGGTGCATACTAACTTCGATAACATGTCCTTGCTTTTTATTTATAAGAGATTTTTTTAGATAATCCTAAAAATGAACAATGGTCACTACACATGCATATTATAATGAACATGTCCTATTAGATCATTCCTTTAACCAACGCCTTCCCGAACGGGCGCGGAAATGCTTGTTGACATTTCTTAACGCAATCACCAAAAAGGCAATCACGCTTAGAAATGTCTGTTGGTATTCTCGCAACGTTCTGAGAACAAGTCCGCAAGCGCACGGAAATACCGTTGTAGCATTTCACCCTAAGTATTGAGGGGTATCGTTATTTATATTTTTCCCAAAGGAAGGCATGGTGTAAAAGTCTCTAATTCGGACACGGTCAAGATAACACGAATGTATAATAGACCAATGCTCATAATAGGGATAAAACAGGATAGGTAGTAGGATAACTTGACACACACTCTCAAGCCAATCTCAAGGATAAAGGTAAAAGAATGAATAAAAGAATAAGTCTAATATGGAGCGGGCATATCCTAGATAGTCATGTCAAGATAGCAGATACACACATGTTTTACTGTTAGAGATTCTAAGTCAAGATAGCCAAGGTCTCTGCCGACTTACTTCGGGCACCGGCAATCGCCCAAACTAGGATGGAGACTGGCAATTGCACCGCTGCGCCACACCCGAGCGTGGGGGATTACAAGGGGCCGGACAAGGCTGTCACAACCCGGCCGCCTACCCCTCAACCGTAGGGTGTGCCACAAAAGATAGGCAACCCCTAGCCTAGACACCACGTGTACACTAGTGATTATCACTCTAGCGTGTTAACAAGGCTTACCCGTCCCGAGGGTCCTTCTACTAGAGCCGCCCGAAGGAACGACTATCAGTCCCGCAACCCAACATCAACCAAGTCTAACTTTAGGTAGAACTCATCATAGCAATCTAGCTCTTGGTCTAAACATGTATGCATGAAAGATTAAGCACAATGTTCTATATGACAAGATCATGATATAGAAACTATATACTAGTTCATCAATCAAGATTATATCAAAAGAACTTTGCTCTAATTCAAGAACACAACTATATCGATAAAGTAAGAGCAAGAACAAAATGGAACCCTTGATATTATTCATACCGAAAGACTTAAGATGTCCAAGCTCTCCAAGTAAGCTCATGGCCTTCCTCCTTATTATTCTACTACTAACCTATAAAGAAGAAAAGAAGAAGAAAAAGAAAGAAGAAGAGAGGCTCTTGTGTGGTGTGTGTTGAGAGGGGGAGAGTGGAGGCCTATTTATACAAGTGAGAGAGGGGCTAAGTGCAAAACTACACCAAACCGACCATCTCTCGGCGTCTAGGTTCACCTTTGAATCGGCCGATCCACCCCGCGCACCGTCGGTTTCGACACTTAATGCACCGCCTCGCCAAGTTTGGGCCGGATCGGCGCCAAAGTGGGTGCGGCGGCGCACCTCCCCGTCACGGGCCCGCTAGGCCCGAACTTTGGCGGTGGGCTGTGTCGGGCTGAAAAAGTTGTAGGGCGGCGTTGGCTCGGCCCATTTCTGCGTGTTTGGTCCGTTTCTCCATTGGGCTTGATGTTCTTCAAGAATGCGCTTTCCCCCGAGATGGCGCCTTTTGGTACATTTTCCACTTGTTTTTATATAAATCCTGCAAAATATATTTTGGACACTACAAGTGGAAATATGTGAGTAATAAATGTATATGAGTATGAAAAGGTATAGTTTCACCCCCTTTATGGTAGAATGTTGACGTTAAAAGTGTGTCGTTAGTGACCGTCAACAATAATTTAAAGTCTAGATCGAGTATACATACCTTGGCCACCATAAACTCAACAAGCAACAAACAAAAGGGAGCCTAATTTCTATATGGTGGGTTTGAATGCAGGGTTTTCGAAAACTAGGGTTTGGTTTTGCGGAAAGTAAATCAAGTTTTAGTTGTAATTCAAAAGTTCAAATTTTTAGTGAATTTTAAAATGATGCAAAAACACGGGTGTTACTGGCCAGAGAAGAGGGAGAGAGAGGGGGAAAGGGAGCGCGAGCACCATGTGTTCTCGAGATGGGCGGAGCTCGTGGAGGAGGTGGTGCGGCCGATTGAGCTCTCGAGAGGGCTATTTATAGGTGGCCGGTGAGGGGAGTCGCCGGCGAGATATTTCGCCGCCCCAATCTTTTCCGACCGCGCCTCTCGGCGGCGTCGACCTCCAGTATTTGTTTCCCGGTCGTCCCATCTTGGCGCTTCGTCGTGTCTCATGTCGCGGTGAACGGTTCGCCGTCGAAGTCGTGTCATCTACACGAGGGTTGCCGTTCGTCGTGGCGGCAAGATTTCGCCTTTGGTCTCTGACACCACCGTGTCGGAATCCTCGTGCGTGTGGACTTACGAGCACGTCATCCACGCTGTTGCCCGTGCTCATTTGGCGCACGTCCTCGTCCTTATCCCGGCACGGCTGGTGCATCGGCATTCAAGGCTGGCAGCCACAGCGGGGTCATCGCCCCCTGCGTGTGGGATTGCGGGCGGTGAGCTGGCCTCGGGCGTCGACGGCTCGGGGTGCGGTCATCCCATCCACCGTGCTCGTCGTTCTTGGCTGGTGAGATGGTACGACGAGGCAAGGAGGCGGCGTGGCGGTCGGCCCCGTGGCCCGCCATCTCTACCACTGACCGTGTTGAACTAGCTCCCCACGCACGCGGATTCCAGCTCGAGGTGGCCCGACTCCTCGGCCAGAGGTCAGCGACTAACTGCGTGCCCTCGCCCACACACCCGTCGGAGCTGGGGGACAAGGTGTCAGGCGGCGGCATCGCGACGCAGATGAAGGTAGGGGGAGAAATTGACAGGCGGGGCCCGTCGATCGGTGAGAAAAGAAGGAGAGGAGAGAATAAGGCCGCTGCGGGCTCGTGTCCCGGCCGAGCTGGTCTGCGCAGTTGTTGGACCTTGGGCCGATGGCGCCGGGCGAGAAAAAAATGAGGAGGGAGGCCTGGCCGGGCGGAAAGTGGGAAAGAGGGGAGGAATGAGCCCGTGGCTCTTTTCTATTTTCTTTTCCTTCTTCCATTTTCCCTTTTCTTTTCTTCCTTCACCTTTATTCTTTCTCTCCCCTATTTCCCATCGTCCCATGTGTGTGACGCATATGAATTTTTATACAAGCACAATTATATTCCCATGACTTTTGTAGTTGAGAATATTCATTACTTGTGCTTATACAATTATATATAAATGTATTTGTGTACACACATTTTCCCGCTCTTTATTATTTCATGTGTAGTGTATACATATATATATATACGATATTCATACAAGCACATTTATATTCCCATGGATTTTATTGTCGAGAATATTTATTTATTGTGCTTATAATTAATATATATATATATATATATATATATATATATATATATATATATATATATATATATATATATATATATATGTATACATGTTGGTACACATGTGTCTTGGTATTTCTAATTCCCAGATAAATTCGTAATTCAATTCTCATGCAATATATTTCCATAATTTAAATCTAGGGCTTACCTTGCATCCTTGGCCACCATAAAGCTCACAAACAACAAACAAGATTTCCTATTTCCTAAATGGTGGGGGTTTTAAATGCGGGGTTTTTGAAAATTAGGTTTTGGTTTTAGCGGAAAATAAATCCAGATTTTAGTTGTAATTCGAAAAGTTCAAATTTTTAGTGATTTTTTTTTTTAAATGATGCAAAAGCACGGGTGTTACAAATCTACCCCACTTAGATGAATCTAGTCCCCGAGATTCCAAGTCTAAAGAGTGAAGGTCCTAATTTGAGTCCTAAAGGGATAGAGAGATAGAGAGGGAAACTTTCCATTGCTTACGATCTTGTCCTCCTCGAGTCTCATCCACTATCGTGCTACCCGTTTCTAGGGCGGCATGGTACTGGAGAGAATGTACCCTTAGCTGCTGACGGTTCACTGCTTTACCCCATTTCCTTGGTCTTTAGCGTCGGGTCTTCATGGCCTTGAGTCTCCTTTCTGCGGCTACCCCACTTAGAGGAGTAATTCCTCTAAGTGTGCAAAGGGTCTTGGTCTTCTCGATGTCTTCAAAGGTGTTCTTCTTCTTGACTCCTCCTTTGTGGTTGATTCATCTGACTCCGCTAGTCTTCTTCTTCTAGCCCATTTATACTTTTCTTCTTTTTTGTTTTCTTTTTTCGCCTCGATATTTCTCTTCTTCTTTTTTTCTTCTTCCGGCTTTTTACGTCTTAGTCTCTAATTGCTTCTTTTTGCTTCGCCCGTTTAATATGTTTCCTATTTTCTTGAGTCAACTCTACCCCACTTAGAAAAAGTTTTCTTCGAGCTCCATTTTATTCGTGTCCTTTATTTCAAACACCCTCGACTTCTTCATTGGCAACTTGCATCCAGTGGCGGGTCTAATAGAAAGATCTTGATTTTTCTCCAGAGGGATTACAACAGTAGAGCGAGAAGAGAACTACTCTACAGTTACATCTCCCTCGGGAGTGACCACTC
Source organism: Hyparrhenia diplandra (assembly GCA_015847255.1). Lineage (NCBI taxonomy): Eukaryota > Viridiplantae > Streptophyta > Magnoliopsida > Poales > Poaceae > Hyparrhenia > Hyparrhenia diplandra. The sequence continues at coordinate 365,861 of JADLZK010007741.1, read as the reverse complement.
TATTCCGTCGGACGCGGTGGCTTCATTCCAGGCTCGGCGGATCCATCAACTGGCTTCGAGTGGGGGTCTTCTTCTCTTGGTCGTGGTTGGCTGAGGGACAAGAGGGGTCCTTTGTGCCTGGCTTCTGTCGGCAATGGTGGTGGTGGTGTCGGCACGGTGGGGTTCATCCTTCTTCTTGTGGGAGGGTTAATGGGGATCCCTCTCATGCTTGTAGGCTCCGTCCCGTACATGGTGAACATCCTTCTCTTGGATCCGGCGATGAGGTAGGCATGCTTCAGCTCTTGAGTGTGGCGTGCTTGGATGGCCTTCACGGTGTCGGCGAGTGCAATCTCTCTACAGACGGCCGGGCGGCTTGCTCGGGCATGGGCGTGTTCTCAGGAGGAGCCTCGAACATAACATTCACTTGCTCTCCTTTCAACAGATCATCTCTCGAGGCGGCTTGTTGGTCATGCTGCTCGTCGAGGGTGAGCAGATAGGACATCAGGTGCTTGATGACGGGGCTGCCTCCTGGACCTGGTAGGTCTTCCATGTGAGCAATCCAGAGAGGGTGGTTCTTCTCTTCGGGCGGTAGGTACCTCATGGGTGTGCGGGCGATGGGTTACGCATAGATCCGGCAAAGGTGGTGTAGTGCCTTTTGCGGGCTTAACGCTTGATAGGTGTCGGGGAAGCGGAATCCAACGGCGGTCATGCTCCATTCTTTGGTGATGGCTGGGTAGTCTTGGCTTTTGGTGATGTAGACGGTGACTTCGCAGCGATGGGTGCCACGCTCTTCATATTCGCTGCCCTCATACTTCGTGGCGATCTCGGATGCCAAGGTTTTGCACGGTGGTGTAGAGAAGCCGGGGAAATCCGGGGTGTTGATGCACCGATTTCTAACCCAAGTTCCGGCCATCCTAGTGGGGTTCAGTGGTGGTTCTCGGTGGATGTATGGCAAGGAGTGTGACGGTGGGGGAGGAAGATGGAGGCTAGCAATGGAATGGTTGGAGTGGGATGGAGATGAGAGTGGAGGTGGTGCTCTTTTTAAAGTGGGTGGAGTGGAAAAAGCTTGCGGTAGAAGCTTGGCCGACTAGTACTGTGGTCAGGGTGTGCGGTGGAAGGAACTGGAGTGGGCTTCTTGTATAGTTGACCCGGTGTTGGTGGTGTGGTCGGTGGGATTTCCACAAGGTGGAACTATGTGGCTTCTCTATTGTTTGTGTGGGGTGCTCATCTGAGAGTCCATGGCATCAATCCATCCTTCAGAGATATTTGTTAAGCCTTTCTTCCTTGAACTTTCTTCACGGGCTTGATGACTTGCTTCGGTGTCGAACTCCTTTGGTCAACTTCCACTTGTAGTCCTCGTTTTCGGCTTCATCTTGAATTATTGGCATTGGTGGCCACTTGAATTGTTGCCCGGGGTCTTGAGCAGCCTTCGAGTGTTGGGGTTGGGGTAAAAAGGTCGCGGATGTTGGCGGCTTTCGGTGTCAAGGTGACAAAGATGTCGGCAACGTTACGCCGTCGTCGGTTACAACGATCTTTGAAGCGACAGCGATGACAGCTATAGTGTGGAACACTAGTGCGCGTTGAACGACTACTGATCATGAAGTCCATCGTTGTCGGCGTGTCTCCTGCAGGTTAGCTCCTAATCTATTTGGAATAGAATGGGTTGAGAGGGAAAAGCACAAGATACAGAAAAGGACCTACCTAATAGAAGACTAGAGGGAAAGCATGAAGTGGGGACAAGGATAGACTTAGGGGTAGTTTCATAACTAAGCAAGGTTAACGAAAAGAAGTACATACATAACACACTTACCTGTTGTGAAACGCATGAAAAGGTTAGTCACGGCGAACTAAGTTTGTGGGAAAACTTGTCTTATTACTCGTGACTTGGGTGGGTTTTCATGACGTTCACGGATCCTATCGGATCTTCTTTCCATTAATTACCACAAGGTAGTAACAATGGAGAAATTTCCTATAGGATTGGAAAGAAATAAGACAATATATTAAACAAACAAGCGCGACAATAGGTCTCATCACAGGACAGTTACATAGATGATACATGGCCGCATCATGCATAGCAACTGCCATAACGATTATTGCGCGACTTTGCATCTACTAAAGGCATTAAAGCCTAGGCATCTATGGCGGCTAGCGAATGCTTAGCAACTATCGCTAAGACATTGCTTGCACATCAAGCTTGCAAGAGGATTGTACTACTCAACTCTTTGTTGCCTGGACTATATGCCTTATGGAGATTCTATTTAAGCTATACTTGCGCATCACATTAGCGCCCACTTAGGTGTTCGGATGTTTCATGCATTTCCAGTTCGCGAAACTGTATAGCATTTGAATCCTTCCTGTTGGGGCTTTGGATACATACAAGTTTATTATGTGCTTTGGTACTTTGTTCTTCATGAAACTATCAATTTTAATATCGAGGAAGGCCAAAGTATCCCAAGCACTTTAACATCTCCGAGGGGACTTGTAGAAACTCTCCTTTGGTCGGGCAGTCCGTCTAAGATTACCCTTACTAGCGTTCTTTGCTGCTAGAGTTTCGACGTTGACATCGATTCCGCAACATACGAACTGTCATAGTAAGGCGTACTTGTAGCAACGAGTTTAAAAGTAGTTATCCTTATGTGGAGTTAAAATATCTGTCAACCTAGATTTCATCCTATGGTCAAGCTCGGCTCTGATACCACTCTGTCAGGCCCCCACTTTAATGGGTCCTTAAGCTCACGTATTTGCGCCAGGATCACACACAAATACGTCTACTAGCCACATATATTGGTATATAGATATAAAGGAAATCCGAGCTTTATAAATATAGGATAAAAGGGTCTTACAGTGGCGACGGGGAAGGTCACCGATTAGGGTCACAGTATCAGAGTTAGCCGACCGAGAAGCGGTGGATTAACCTGGACACTGCCCCGTACTCCACAGGCAAACTTGAGCATGGACGAACTCTGGGCTTCAACGTCCTTCTCCTAAGCGAACACCTTGCGAACTCCTACGAAACGCTGGTCCTCTACCTTGACAACGATCTTACCTCCCGATGTGCCGATGTCCGTAAAAAAAATGTAGAGGAGGGGTGAGAAAAAAGTACTCAGCAAGTCCAAACCCGGGGGTGGATGTATTTATTAAGGGTTTGGGCCCTAGCAGAGTCTCTAAAACTGCTCTCGCTAGTTCCCGGGGTTATCTCATATCATCACTGTCATGTCTTCACAGGTTAGTCATCATTATTGTATAATCTAATCATAGATGTTCCGACCTAGCATCTGCCCATTCCAAGGACGTGGCTATTCGAATAGATTTAATACACTCTGCGAGAGGTTGTACACTTTCCCCACCACGATAGACACTCTGTCCTCACCATGCGCTCTTGGCTTAGACAGGGCCCTAACGAGATTACGTACCGGCTTGGTAGCCAACCTAGACATCCATATAATCTCAACCCGCGGCTTTCTCGGGGGTTGGATTCTGCTACGAGGAGGATGCAACCCTGTCGCACTACTCTCTCTACGGAGGTTGTCATCCTGTCACGTAACACGCCTGCCACTGCGAGTGCGACCATCTACTCCCGCGAAGATGTCGTGCACATGCGGCGAGAGGAAACCCGCTTCACGGAGGCGCCATCCCCATGCGTAGCGAGCGGTGCTCACGGAGGATGCGTCCTGCGTAGTCATCATCTCTCTATATATATCTTTTGTGCACAACATGGCCAATCACATAATCTCAACCCTACGTGGAAGACACCTAGCAACCACGCCAGCGGACCACGAGCGTTCCTCTGCGTGTCGTCTCTCTGATAGACACTTCGCCTACTCCGGCCTCCCGGGTTAGAGATTATACTTCAATCTAACGGGGTGTGGAATCAAGCCGTCCCATACCGATGTGTGGGCGTGCGAAATATCTCACTAGGTAGACGGTCTATGAACCGGTCCTTAGGGGAGGCGAGTATCTCTCCGCAGAACCCCCTCACGGCGATTCCCGATGTGGTATTTAGGCTCTACCGGACTACCACCACTCACCTCTTTTGTTGATTATATTTAGTTTAACATTAAACCATATTAATTAACATCATGGCTATTATCGTATGTCCATAACATCTCATCAATAAATAATCGGGCACCTAGCCCCTCAATAATCTCGAGCGCTTAGCTCATCATTATATCTCAAGCACTCGGCTTTACAACATCTTATACATACACCTAACATGTATTATCTCATAATCTCATACGATAATAGGCCATGATCTCGAGATCCATTATATTAACATCATCATTAACATCATTAATTAATTAAGGTCAGGTTAAGGGGGGTAAGGACTTGCACGGAGGTTCTTACGAATCGGCACGGCGTCGAACGTCTCTAGGCGACCGGAAACTCCTAATCGGGTTGATGTAGAACTACGGCGTATGTCGATAACCTAGCTTGAACTAGAGCAACCAAAACAAGCATAGAACATTATGGTGGCAATGGGTTAGATGCATAGAGCTAGATTTTAGATGAATTATGGAAGTCGTTTCACGTGAAACGGAGTTAATATGCATGAGATATGAATTTTATAATATTAATCCCTAATTAAACCATTAGGGTAATATTATAATATAATTTACCATGTAACAAAATTGGAACTAATTACATGATAAAATTCTATAATTCAAATAATGAATTTACAAATTTTCTAGGAATTTTTCTCGACACGGGAAATATCATTTATACGACCACGTGTACAAATATCGGGTACACCTAGCATTTTCCCTACGTGTACACGGCCTTTGTGTAGATGCGCCGTTGCAGCCGATGTGGGGTCCCCCCTTGGGCGACGTGGGCTGTGGGTCCGTCCGTGTGGCGCCGTGGCGGCTGTTGAAGTCGCCGCCACATGGCGGCTTCCCACCGCTTATCCATGACGCCGCACAGCGGGGAAACGGCGCGCTGCCCGGGCAGGGGTGTCCGCTCCCGCCGATGTACGTACGCGCGGCTGTCGCCGGGCGTTGGTCGAACTCAACCGACCCTTATAACTTCGCTACAAGGTCCGGCGGACTCGCCGCCTCCCCTTCAAACCGGTCGGTGTAGATTAGGGCGGCGGGGTGGCGCTCCTCCACGGCGGCGGGCGTGATGCTGGGCGGTTCGGCGGTGGCGGCGCCAATGGCTACTACAAAGACTACCACTAGACGGCGCAGTAAGGCAAAAGAAAGAGGGAGAGTTGGGGAGGCGTGCCCGCTTGCCGCTCATACACTGAAAGGTTTAACGACGGCGACGAAACCCGGGAGTCGGGCGGCGACGAGATCCGAATTGGGGAAATTCGGATGGTGGCGAGAGAAGAGGGAGAGAGAGGGGAAAGGAGCACGAGCACCATGTGTTCCCGAGATGGGCGGAGCTCGTGGAGAGGTGGTGCGGCCGATTGAGGCTCTCGTGAGGGCTATTTATAGGCGGCCGGAGAGGAGTCGCCCGGCAAGATATTTGTCGCCGCCCCGATCTTTTTAGACCACGCCTTTGAGCGGCGTTGACCTCCACTGTTTCCCCTAGTTGTCCCATGTTGGCGCTCATGCGTGTCTCGTGTCGCGGTGAACTGGTTCGCCGAACGTCGGTCGTGTCATCTACACCGTTTGCGGATTCGTCATGGCGACAAGATTTTGCCTTGGCCCACGACACCATCAGAAATCCCCTGTGCGTGTGGACTTCTCCGAGTCGTCGTCCCACGCGCGTCGCCCGTGCTCGCGTGTGCACGTCCCCCGCCCTTATCCCTGCACGGCCGCGCGATCGGCATTCATGGCCGGGCAATCACGTCGGGTCATCGGGGCCGGCCGCTCGGTCGGGATGGCGAGCGATGAGCTGGCTGGCGTTGACGTGATGGCTCGGGGTCGCGGTCATCGCATCCGCGTGGCTCGTCGTTCTTGGGTGAGAGATGGTGCGGCGAGGCAAGGAGCGCGCGTGGCGGTCGGGCGCCGTAGGCGATCATCTCCATCCTTCGTGTTGAACTAGCTCCCCACGCACGCGGATTCCAGCTCGGGGTGGCGCGACTCCTCGGCCGGGAGGTCAGCGACTCGGACCGTGCCCTCGTCCACACACCCCCGAGGCCGGGGCCAAGGTGTCGCCCAGCGGCGGCATCGCGGCAACGGATGAAGGTAGGGGAGAAATTGACAGGGCGGGGCCCGTCGGTCGGTGAGAAAAAAGGAGAGGAGAGAATAAGGCCGTTCGCGGGCTCGTGTCCTAGGCCGAGCTGGTCTGCGCATGTTGGACCTTGGGCCGATGGCGCCGGGCGAGAAAGAAAACGAGGAAGGGGAGGCTGTGGGCGGAAAAGTGGGAAGGAGGGAGGAATGAGCCCGTGGCTCTTTTCTATTTTCTTTTCCTTCTTCCATTTTCCCTTTTCTTTTCTTCCTTCACCTTTATTCTTTCTCTCCCTATTTCCCATCGTCCCATGTGTGTGACACATATGAATTTTTATACAAGCACAATTATATTCCCATGACTTTTGTAGTCGAGAATATTCATTACTTGTGCTTATACAATTATATATAAATGTATTTGTGTACACACATTTTCCCTCTCTTTATTATTTCATGTGTAGTGTATATATATATATATAGGCGATATTCGTACAAGCACATTTATATTCCCATGGATTTTATTGTCGAGAATATTTATTTATTATGCTTTTAATATATATATATATATATATATATATATATATATATATATATATATATATACACACATGTTGGTACACATGTGTCTGGTATTTCTAATTCCCGGATAAATTCGTAATTCAATTCTCATGCAATATATTTCCATAATTTAAATCTAGGGCTTACCTTGCATCCTTGGCCACCATAAAGCTCACAAGCAATAAACAAGATTTCCTATTTCCTAAATGGTGGGAGTTTTAAATGCGGGGTTTTTGAAAATTAGGTTTCGGTTTAGCGGAAAAATAAATCCAGTTTTAGTTGTAATTCGAAAAGTTCAAATTTTTAGTGATTTTTTAAAATGATGCAAAAACACGGGTGTTACACGAACTAACCATGCGAAATGGAAAGTTGTCACAATAACCGAGAAAGGGAAACTAGTGCCGCTTGTATTAATTTCCCATCCGTCCCTTACAACGCCCTCACGGGCCCTATTTATAGCAGCCCGTAGGCTTTTACAAGACCAAAATACCCATACGCCCTACTCCACTCCTCCGGAATATTCCCTCCTGGGCAGTGTCCTTCTGGTCATTCTTCACCCTTGCTGCCAACCACTCCAGCGGGGACCATCGCTAGTGCGGACCCACCTCGGAATTCCTCCACCACTCGGTACCTGATGATCAGGAGCAAGAGAGCACCGACGTGAAGAGAGTTGTGTAAAACCGAAAACATGATATTCGGTCGAACTTAAGTATTCGGTTGGGTGCGCTCTAAGACCCCTTATAAGAGCAAGAGAGCAATGGAGCGAAGAGAGTTGCGTATAACGAAAAACATGGTATTCGGTTGAACCTAAGTATTCGGTTGAGTGCGCTCTAAGACCCTTTATCTTTGGAAACACGCCTTGGGCGGATTGGATTCGAGGACTTCGGCGTCGGGCTCCATCGTTCCTCTTTATCCGCTGAATGCGCTATTTTCGGTCCCATGGCGACCGAAGACAGCGTACTCGGCTCAAGCTGTTAGCTGCTCTACCATAGAAGACCGAATACAGGGGGTGGCGAACATCCTGTCCGCCCCCAATAGTAGCCCCTCGGCGTCGGCCGAAAACCGGGTTTTCTTGTGATTTCGGCCGTCGCCGAACTCTTATTCGATCTACGGAATCCCCTCTGAAATGCGAGAAAAGCTGATTTCTTTTTTTTTTTTTTGACACCATTCTGTTCTCTTAGTGTCCCATTCAAACCTCTTATGAAACGCTTCTGATTCCTCAAGTCATTGAAAGTTTCTTGGTAATCCTTACGCCATTCTTCGGCTGGTCGGCTAGTTGGTGAGGGGCTAGAGTAACCTTCTCTTCATCGGTGATCCTTACTCTATTTAATTTATTGGTGATGGCATGCAACCAATTGTCGGTTGGTGGTGGATCATCTTTTCTGCTAATATCGGCGGTGAGGGCGGTGGTTCTTTTCCTCTGACTATACTTTCTTCATTATCTTGTTTAACTTTCTTCTTCTCCATTTTTCGGTGGGGTATTCTCTTCTACATTACGCCCATGCCTACAATTTCCATTTCAGCGATTTCCTCTATCTTGCTTGCCTCTTGGAGGGTGCGTTTAGTTCCTCTTTCTTCATGAACTTCCTTATAGGTGGCCTTTTCATGGTGTTCACGGATCCTATCGGACTTTCTTTCCCATTGTTGCTGTGGGGCAACAAGGATAAGAAGACTTCCCATAGGTTTTTGACAAAAGAAAACAAATAAAATAGCAAACAAGCTAGTAAAACAAACAAGCACAATGCACAATATATTACATCACAGAACAGTTATATATATGATACAAGGGTGCATCACACACATTAACTGCTAAGATGATTATTGCGTGACTACGCGAATACTAGTGACATTGAAGCATCCACTAGGCGAACTACTCCTTAGTGATTCTAGGGATAAAACAAACTAGTACTAAAATGATACTAAGAATGACATACTACTAAAACAACGGGGACGGTACTACTTAAACTCATTAAGCTACTTGAACTATGCCTCGTGGAGGTTCCATTCGAGATTTCTTTGCACATCACACGGGCATCCTTTTCGGATTTCGATGTCATTTGTCCTTTGCATTCCCGGCATTCTTAATAATACTTTTCGTCTCTTCTTCCTTTTCTTCAATCGGTCGAGGGCTCCTTGCAATTCCTTCCGGCATTTCTCCATCTCCGTCTTGAGGGCTTCTATCTAGGTGTTCTTCTCGAGTAATTCTTCTTTTAGTTTCTTGACTTCTGCTTACGCTTTCTTCCATTTTGTGTTGCTAGTTGTCAATACCAACTCCTCGGTGGTTGTGGAGGTTTTCAAAAGCGGTGAGATATCCGGTGTGTGGACATGAGGGTATAGTCCGGTAATGCGTGGTGTCGCCTACTCTAGTTCTTGAATCTTCTTACGCCACACCTTGGAAGTTTGATCTTGTACTGGGTAATACTTGGAGTGGGTGTCATCAAAATTTGGTTCTCATACTCCTTGTAGTAGATCATGAGAACCTTTCTTGCAGCCTTCTGACAAGTGTCCCATAACTCAATTCCTTTTGCTAGGATGCATCTGAATCCTTCATGTGGTGGAGGCTTAATGATATGCAAATGCACCTCGCACTTAGGTACTCCATCCTTGTAACTCTTAGAGTAGTGGTACCGAGGAGGTTCAGAGGTATCCTAAGCACTTGAGTGTCTCCCAATGGAGCTGTGGAAACTCTCTGTCGGTCAAGCGGTTCGACTGAGACCATCCTTCCTTATCCATCATTTGCAACAATGTATGGTATATGTTAGTAACCTGTTTGCAACATAAAGATAAAGGGCGATAATGGAATGGTGCATTCATAGTAACAAGTTGAAGAGTAGTTATCCTTTAGTGAAACTAATCTAAGTGCGTGCCAATCCTAGGGTTTCATCCTACGGTCAAGCTCGGCTCGATACCACCCTGTTAGAACCTCATTTTAAGGATCCTTAATTACACGTATTTGCGCCGGATCACGCACAAATACGCTCAATTAATCACAAAAAATGCTACACAGATTTAGAATAAAATACCGAGCTGTATTGATATTGGGAAAATATAGTTCTACAACTAAGGCCCAAGAGGCCTTCATGGTGGGGGTTACAACTATCGAGTCGACCAACCCGCGGTGGGGTATACTACGTGGTGGTCTCCTCACGGTGATAACCTACAGCGATGCGATGTCCTAAACCACGAGGCAAACTTGGCGTGGTCGAAACCCTAGCTTCAATGTCATTCTCCTACGATCGGAATCCTCGCGTACTTCTACTCGTCTTCTCCATGTCGATGTTGAAGTCCTCGCCGATCCGATGTCCGTAGAAGTTAACAACGGGTGAGTACATACGTACTCAGCAAGCCCTAACCATAGGGTGGAAAGGTGATAATTATAGGTTGAGCCCTAGTAGAGTTTTAACCTACTCTCAATAGTTCCCGGGTTAGTTATCAAGTTAAACATAATTATACTCACATTAATCCATTAAGAGTGAAGTGTATCTAATCATAGGTGATCCTTCCTAGCATCTGCCCATTCCAAGGACATGGCTATTCGAATAGATTTATAAACTCTGTAGAGGGTGTACACAATTCCTCACACGATAGGCATAGTCGACACCATTATCATGGCTTAGACCGGCCTAATGAGACCTCATACCCGAAAGTGTGCGACCTCAAATGTCCACATAATTGTTATTGTGGTTTCTCGGGGGTTGAAACAATACCGTGGATGATCACATAGCATCCACACGCGGAAGATCACATAGCATCCGAATAATATAGATATAGTGCATTGCACAAAATAGCAAGCATAAACTCAAAACCCCAACGTGGAAGATCACATAGCATCCACACGCGAAGATCACATAGCATCCGCATCAACCGGTCCACGGGAAGATCACATAGCATTCGTGGACTGCTCACGATAAACCATTGCCTACACCAGCCACCTAATAACAATTTTACTTTTATTTGCGGGGGTGTGAGATCAAGTCTACCCATATAGGCGTGTGGCTGTATGCGATCTAACTCACTACGTAAGATGGCCTACAAAGCTGGTCCTTACGAGGCGAGTATCTCTCATGCGAGGAACCCCTCGCGGCGATTCGATGTGGTATTTCAGATTATATAGCCTACCACTACCCCCCATCTTTTGTTGATTAAGTTCCATTTCAATATTTCATATCTATATCGGGTTCATACCACCATGCTTATTACTTAGGTCTCACAAGTTGATGCAATGCCATTAATTTGTGGTCTCACAAGTTAATGTAATTGCAACTAAGTTGTGACTTTACAAGTTATTATAACACGATTAAGTTGGTAATAAAGGGGGGTGGGGATTAGGACTTGCCTTGGTTGTTGTGCGTCAATCGGCACGTCGTCGTGTGTCGGGATCGTCTTACTCCTGGGGTCACCTTCGTCGGTCGGCGTAACTATAGTATAAAACTACTGTCAACTACGATGAAAAAGAATAAAATCAAACATAGAACAATATGGTGGTGACAGGTGTAATGCATAGACCTAGATTTTAGATGAATTTTGGAAGTGGTTTCATGCAAAAAACGAGTTCGGATGCAAAAGATATGAATTTTAGAAGTTTATTCCTATTTAATTTACTAAGCATGATTTTATATGATTTTTTGATGCATGAAAATAGGAACTAATTACATGATTAAATTCCCTATGTCATCTAGTTATTTTAAAAATTTTAAGGAATTTTTCTAAGCTAGGAAATAGGATTTATAACTCTCTGTAATCACGTTTACCGTGTGTACCTAGGAATTTCTAAAGTGTACCCGGCTGTGTGTGTGTGATGTGCGACATGTGTATGACAGTGGGCACCCGAGTCGGCGTCGTCGGTCGCCAGCGTGTGTGGGCGGGCGGGGCAGCGGTGTTGAGCCGTGGCCCATCTACCGAGAGAGGGAGAGAGATAGGGATGAGGTGACGGTGGGGCCAGTAGGGCGGTGTGTGTGACAAGTGGGCCTATGAAGTCGGCCCGGTCGGGGCCGCTGCCCGGTCGATCCACGGCGGTGAGTGAGAGAGGGGGGGAAGGGGGAACAGCAGTGTCCATCGTGACATCGAAATAGGGTTGGGAGGTCTGAGCTTGCCGGAGCTCGTTGCGCCGGCGGCTACGGGCTCGGGAGGATGCGGATGGAGGGCAAACGATGCTCGGTATGGTTCTCCGCGCCGTGGTGAGGTTGGTGGTGGCCTGCGGATACCCCGGAATGGGCTGTGGTGGCTTGCCCGAGGGTTCTAGCGGCGGCCCCGAGCCGTGCATCGACCTCATTGGCACCGAATCGTCTAACCATCTGTTTGCGTGGGTGCGTGTGGGTGTGGGAAATGTTGTGGTGGTGGTTTCGCGGCCAGCCGAGGCCTGCCATCGCCTTGCCGGCGGCCATGGCAGCTCGACAGAGCGTGGCTACACGGCTAACGTGCTATAGGGGGGGAGGAGGCAAGCGGTTACTCTAATTGAGGGAGGGGGCCTTGGGATGGCTCACTTGCGGTTCAATCGGCCTGAGACGCAGCGAAGAGGGGAGAGGGGAAGGGCGAAGCACCCATGGCGCCGGGACGGGACCCCGGTTGGGGAAAAGGACCTAGCAAGCTGCGGGGAGAGGGAGTGGAATTGGGGAAGGAGATGGTGTGTTCTGGCTCGCTGCGAAGCTCGGAGTGGTGGTGGGCGGGCAGAAGGTCACCGGCCAGCCCCCCTATTTATAGGCGGCGAGGTCGGTGGTGGCGACCGGATATTTCCTGGCCACCGGTGGATATTTTCCACCCCGTGCATGTGCCCGAGCTCACGGGAGATGAGCTGGGCGCCTTATGCGCATTCCTCCGTACTCGGTGGCGGTTGACGCCGGCTTTGGGTCGGGTCGGGGGGGAGGTGGTCCGTTGTCGGCCCTCTCGCCGGGCCGGGAGCTTGAGAGCGGATACGGGAGAGGGGCAAAGGGGAAGGAGGGAGATGGGATAGCTCGGCGCTCGTCGGCTCTTGTCGCGTGCTTTGCGACCGCTCGGCTACGGCGAGGTGGTTTGCCATGTTGTCGTGTCGAGGAGGTCGCCCCTTGCCCGGCTGCCATGGCAGCGGGGCTCGAGCTGGTCCGCGACGCTCCTATACGTCTTTGGCGGGGGCTCAGGCCAATGCGTGGGCGGCGGCGGAAGGGTGACGCGATGGCTCGGCGGGGAGGTCAGCCCGGGGCACTATGCACTGGTCGTCCTTGTCTCGGGCCCCCCCACGGCGAGGCCCTTTGCTATCACCGGTTCGGCGTGAGGGAGGAAAAAAGGCGCTAACGCCTCGGCCCCACTTGATAGTGGAAGAGGGGAGAGGGGAAACCGTCGTGGGCCGCGGGTCGTGTGGCCGGCCCACGTGGGAAGAGGGAAGGAGGGGTGTTGCTCCTGGGCTGAGAGCGGGGCGCCGGCCTATGCGGGGGGGGGAGGGAGTTTTTTTTTTTTTTTTTTTTTTTGAGTGAAGAGGGGGAGAAGGAGTGGAGGTGGAGCGGGCCGCTGCAGGCGAAAGGGGAGAGGGAGGGGAGAGTGAGCCCAAGTGGCTTTTTTCTATTTCCTTTCCATTTTTTTCCTTTTGCCCAGCTTTCATATGCTATGAATTTGAATGCGTGTGAATTTAAATGAACTATGAATGCATGTAGCCCATACCACCATATGTTCAACAAGCCAAGCGATCATTCACACACTATGTTTCACACACCAAGCAGTCCTATCCTAAATGCATATAATGAATTTTGATGCAATGATTTTCGAAAAGCATTTTCTAATTTGGTTTTGAGACAATAACGAGTCAGGGTTTCAATTCGTTGTAAATTCTAAAAAGTTCAAATTTTTTAGTGGATTTTATCATGATGCAAAACACAGGGTGTTACAACCTGTTTCCCGCCCAGCTGCTGAAGCACCGTGGACGTCCATTGACTGCCTCAACCCAAAATTACAGAGTAAAAAGAAAGCCCAAAATCGTACCTGTCGATAAGGACGATTGCCGAGGGTAGTTGCTGCAGGATCAAGGGTAGGGAAGGCGTTGCCACGACTGCAGGATGATGCACAGGTCGGCCGGTTGTAAGGGGTGCAAGAACCGCCTTCCCTGTTGCTCTGTCACTCCCCGAGCTCGTCCTCGTCTCCTCTGCCCCGTCTTGCTCCCCGCTGTGCTTGTGTGCGCTCGCCACAACTGTGTTGTCCGGTGCCATCGTAGTCCCTGCTCGGGCATTCGTCGCATGCGCTTGCAGTTAGACCGGGCACGGAGAGCTCTGTCGTGGTTGCGTCAGCTCTGGTGCCATTTCTGAGGCCGAAGCCGCCTTTTCCTTCTTTGCTGCGCCTCGTTGCCTCACTATCCTGCTGTCGTCTGCCTGTTCTTTGCTTGTGCTCTTTCTTGTTGCAACCGCTGCCTGTCTGTTTGTGCGGCCTCGCCGACTTGCACTGCTCACTCCCCCGTGCATTGTCCTCCCCCTCGCCATGCTCTTCCCCAGCTACAAATTATTTCACACGGCCGCTCGCATCTTTCTGCCCCCTTCGACAATGTCCAGCAACAATCTAGTAGTCCAGCTTCCTTCATCTATGGGAGACATTCCTCCTGATCCACCACCACCCACTACTCCTGATCTGCTGAGCTCTACTCCTGTCATGGCCACATTGCCTGGTTCTCCTCTCACCGACATCTGTGCTACAGACTCAGCTGTGGACTTGCTCCACCCTCAACAACAGCACCGGCCTCCCGCTGCAACCGCTCCTGTGCTCCCGCTCGCAGCTACGATGCAGCCCAACCTCAACGAAGCGGATGCCACTGTCTCCAACATCAGCATTGGCAATGGCAATGACAATGGCAAAGACAATGTCACGACTACAATGAGTTTGCTATCGTGGAATTGCCAGGGTTCAGGCGGGACCCTTCGCAGTCCCAAAATGCTTCATCTCGCTCGCCTCATCACTTCTACGGGTGCACAGGTAATATTTATCTCTGAAACCAGGATTTCAAAGGTAACATCTACTGCTTTAATTAATCATTTCAATGTCCACAAAGCTCATGTTGTGCGGCTGAAGGTCAATCTGGTGGCCTCTGGCTTCTTACCGGCAATGATGTCGATGTTCAAGTCGTAGGATCGAGTCACTTCTTTATTTTCGCTTCTTGCTGTTTTAAGAGTATTGGTAAAAACTTTGGTCTAGTTTGTGTGTATGGTGACCCCCATCACCTTAGAACTCGATGGATCTGGGAGCAAGTCCGTGATTTTGTCAACTCCTATTCGCACTTGCCTTTTTATTTGTATGGGGGATATGAACAACATTATGGATATCTCTGAAAAACTTGGCCCTAGACCAGCCAATCAGCGTTTAATTTATGAGTTCTGTTACCTTCATAAAGAATGTGGTTTTATTGATCTGGGTTATAACGGCCCTGCTTACACGTGGTCTAATAAGCGTTTCAATTCAAATCCTGTTTATGAACGTCTTGATAGATTCTTTGCGAATACTGAATGGTGTACTTGCTTTCCTGCTACAACTGTATATCATTTACCTATGATGAAAAGTGATCATGCTCCTATTCTTGTTGTTCTAAATTCTCACGGAAGGAAAACTCACAGATCTTTCAAGTTTGAAAACTGGTGGTTATTAACTGATGATTATGAGCAGGTGGCCAAGTCCAGCTGGCATAAATCTATCAATAGACCTTTTCATGAAAAGATTGCTTATCTTGCCGGGGACCTATGCAAGTGGAGGCGCTCCAAACCTAAAAACTCTGATCTCTTGAATTCCCTTGAAAACCATATTCGTTTTCTTCAAATGCAGCCTCCTAACCTCCAAAACCCCAATCTCCAAATGCATTTGATTTCCCAACATGAGAATCTCCTTGCTAGAGAGGAAGCCTACCATAGACAGAGGTTTAAAAAGAACCGGTGCATTCTGGTGATAGAAATACCAGTTTCTTCCATAGAGCCATTATCAAGAGAGCAAGAAGAAATATTATCACTTATTTTCTTAACCCTGATGGCTCCCACTCTACTACCCAAGAACAGCTTGCCCAGACTGCTAACAATTATTTCAAAGATATTTTTAGATGTGAATGCAGGAATAACCCCTAAGAACACAAGCTGGAAGCTTCATCTTTAGGATGATCGGGCCATAGAGAACGATCTATTCACTAACTCAACACGATGAACAGGGAGATACACACAATCATCAAAAACATGAGAAGTAATGCAGCACCAGTCGGATGGTCTAAGTGCGGGATTTTACAAAACATCTTGGGAATGGACAGGTAAGGATATTACTCATCTTGTCAGAACTTTCTATCAAAATGCTTATATGCCGCCAGACATTAATAAGACTCATATTGTTTTAATCCCCAAGATTAAAGATCCTAAAACTCCTAAAGACTACAGACCTATAAGTCTTTGTAATGTGGTTTACAAGATCATTTCTATGTCCCTTGCTGATAGGATCAAAATGCATTTGCCTCATATCATCCATCCTTCTCAAGCTGCTTTTATTCAAGGTAGACACACTTTTCTAATATTATCATTGTTCAAGAAATTATTCCACGGTTTTAATCTAAAAAATTGGAACCAAAAGGCTTTCTTTCTTAAAATTGACTTAGCCAAAGCTTTTGATCGGATTGAGTGGAGCTTTGTTGTTCGGGCTTTAAAAAGACAAGGTTTCACGGATCATTTTATTAATCTTATCTATACTTGTATTTCCACCTCCACTATGTCTGTACTAATCAATGGTGAACCAGTTTCCCTCTTTCCATCCTAGCCGTGGGGGTAAGACAAGGCTGCCCTCTTTCTCCTTATCTATTTATTATTACGGTCAATGAATTATCCATAAGGCTCCAGCAACATGCGGATGACAACAACATACAAGGTATTACGCTTGGCCCAAATTGTCCTCGTATCCATTCCCTTTTGTTTGCAGATGATCTCATCATATGTGGTCAAGCAACTAAGGAAGAAGCAAGCAGGATAAATGCCACTCTTCAATCCTTCTGTGCAGCATCAGGGCAAACACCCAACCTGGCCAAATCTTCAATTTTGTTCAGCAAAAATGTGGATGCAAACAATAAGCTCGAAGTTAAAAATGTCTTCCCTAACTCGACTTGACTCCCAACTCGATTTATCTTGGACATCCTCTTATTTTCAACCATAGTGACAGGAACAAAGCATATAATTTTATTATCAACAAGTTCAAATCAAAATTAACCAATCTCAAAGCTTGCAAACTCAATCATGCGGGTAGATTAGCTTACATCAACTCTGTTTGTCATCCATTCCTATCTACTACATGACCACCATTTTATTTTCTAAGAAATTTATTGCGAAAATAACTTCTATTATCAAGAGATTTTAGTGGTCCGGTGTACAGGAAGAGAATGGCACATCCTCCTTTCATTTCAGGTGTTGGAAAGATATATGCAGACCAAAGAAAGAAGGTGGACTTGGGATCAGAGACCTACTAACAGTGAACAGAAGTCTACTCCTCAATGCTGCTTGGAAAATTGCTACTGGTAACAATAATTTCCTCTCCAGTGTTCTCAAATCCAAATACCATCCTAATACAAATTTCTGGTGTGCTGGTAATCCTTCAACTAAATCAGCTTTCTGGTCCTCTATCATGAGTATTAAGGACATTCTTGTTAATAATTGCACTATTCAAATTCATAGAGGAAATTCTAGCATATGGTCCACTCCCTGGTGTGCTATATGGAAAGAAATTCATAGTCACCTGAAGTTGCCTGTCACTGTACAAAAACTTCTTGACACTGTCTCTGATCTTTGGAACCCTAATACTATAACATGGAACTCTGCCCTTATTAGTGACATCTTTGATATGGAAGCTGCTTGTTCTATAAATAGGATCACTACTGTACCTTCTACTAAAGATGATAGGGTTAGGTGGATTCCTTCCTCTAAGGGTGACTGCATTACTAAAGACGCTTTCAGATTTCTTAACAGCCAAGTGCAGGTTAATCTTCCCTCTCAGGGCCTGAGAAGTGTATCATCTGAAGCTCTTTGCATTCTTCACCGAGTTTGGAAACACAAGTTTATTCCCCCTAACATAAAAGCTTTTGTTTGGAGGTTGATCAGGGAACGCTCTTGCTACAGGTCAAAGAGCTGGTAATCTTACCAGTGAAATTGACAGGAACTGCACCTACTGTGGAAAAAGTGAAAATGATTCGCACTTGTTTTTCATTGTGACTTTGCTAGGGCGGTTTGGTTCTCTGCCAACCCCCCTTAAAATCATCTTTGCTTCCCTATGAATAGGAAGGTGTACAGGGGGCGCTGAAACTCATTGTTACCCCCTCAACTTCAGATGAGGATCTTCAAAAAATAGTGTCAACCCTTTGGTACATTTGGAAAGCTAGAAATGATTTTCGTTTCAAAAACAGGAGATGGTCAGTTTTGCAGGTACATCATGCTACACATGCAGATATAAAGGTGGCCATGGAGACTCTCGCTGAGCAAAGGCGACATCAAAGAGGCGCTCTAAGCCTTCAAATTCATTGCATTCTCCACATATCAATTTTGCAGGTGACACGCCTCAACAAACTGACAAGCGGCAGCATCTCTCCCTTAGGTTCACAGGCAAATAGGAACTGCACAGGTTACAGATCCCATGTCTCCACATCCAATGCTTCACGGATGCTTCACTTGCTCCAGACCAAGGATCTAGTCACTCAAGAACGGCCGGTCTTGGGGTCTACATTTTAGACCCTTTGAGGCATGAAAAGTTTCACATCTAGGCTCAAATCAAGGATTGCACATCGGTGCTTATGGCGGAAGCTGCAAGTCTTGCTCTTGCAGCTAGCATCACTAAAGCTCCAGATGTCACAAACAACTTTTCTGACAGACAACGAAACTTTGGCCAAATTCCTCTCCTGCACCAACCTAGAGGACCCTCCTGAATGGACAATTAAACCATTCACCCAGTGGTTTACAAATGCAGTTGACAACAGGGAGGTCAAATCCTCAAGATAAGCAGGAAATTTAATGTTGAAGCCCACTCATTAGCCAAGCAAGCTTTCAGGCTTTCTTCACTTTCTCTGAATGGGTTTTCTGTATCTTGTAACAATGATTATCATGCCTCTATTTGTCCCCTTAAAGAGGTTCTTCAGGATGTATCACTCCTGCCATGTACTCTCATTGCAGCTACATGCTGCTAATTAATATAATCTTGTTTTTCTGTCAAAAAAAAAAAATATGCTGAAAGTATCGAGAACCATGATCAGTATAAAATCATTAAATTTAATTAATGCAAAGGGAATCGGATGCAAATACAAAGGGAATCTGTTCGCAATTAATGCTAACAGGACCTCTTACCTGAGGATCTTGTCTTTGCTTGCCTGGATCACAAGTGACAGAGGTTCTTGTGGCACAGATCTTGTCTTTTCACACGACCTCCACTGTCTATTGTGAACTCTTGTCTTCACTGTTTATCTGTAAAAGGGACAGCTATACATTAACACTGAGTCACTCTTTGTGTTAATAGTCTACAGGCTTCCCATCTTATCTTAGCCCTTTTTGTTATGAAGGTTACTTTATAAAGCATTAACATAGTGTCATTTTTGCTTGGCCAAATCGTACTGCAAAATGTTTCCTTTTTAAGTAAACTGTGTCATTTGCTTGATGAAATTATACTGCAGCATGAGATCAGTTCAATTACCAGCAGGGCAGCAACAAATGTGCCTTGGAGTTTTATTTGCATCGAGCGAGAATCAGGGCCCAATAAACAACCTGAACTGTCCTAGCTGTATGCACGTATCTGAAACTTAAGCAACAAAATGGAAATAATGCCTGAAGCTGCTATAGGAACATTCTAAAATGCAAAGCCGTTGTAGTCATGACGCAAAACCTAAAATGGAAGGCATGAGAATAGAAAGAAAACCCAATAGTCTGAAGAATGCTATGCCTACATTAAGCCTAGCAATATAGAAATGTTCAGGTGAAGTCTGCAATCCTCCCTCCCTACCCTTCTCTCTCCTATCAGAGCAACATCAGAAGGAACAATTTTCCTATAAAGACATGAGCAGTAATGTCCCAATGTTACCACCAAATGGCTGTCAATTCTGGATTCTTAGCATAAGGATATGTTGTTTCAACTCTAATCATCCGGAAAACAATAACCCCTTGGACAATTCATATAGTAGTAAAATTCATTCTAATGCGTTTTTTGATTCAGTTTATTAAATGAACTCCCCAAGAAGCCATATGTTCAACTGTCAGCAATCCTCTAATTAATCTGCCGTTTGCATAGAGTCAGCAACCAACTAAAGGAAAACATATATATCAATTGATTCAGCTGAGGACGGGCTGAATTTTGGATTGTGGATCTTCAAGTCAAACTCACAGGGATATTCTCGAAACACAACATAAAATCGATCAATTATTCAATTGCTCTGTATATCATCTTCTCCCACGTGACGCTTTTCACTGCCTGCCACTGGTGGCCTTCATGGTTAGTGACTGGTTCAGTCGGTCTTTCTAGAGTTGAAGCTATGCATTTACACGCTAAGTTTGTATTGATAGCTATTAGCTGACAAGTCCTACGTCTGTTTAATTTGTACCGCCTATTTGGTGACTTCTGATTTAGGTCGTTTTGGTTTGTCACTATTTCATATTGTCTCAGTCCTACACCACCAACATGTTTGTTACACCTCCAAAAAATAAAATAAAAAATAGATGCATGGTATATCCACATTTGTAGATCTTCATATGTGCCACATGTTACTGTTTGTAAGCTCATGAAAACACATCATTGCTGATGTAAGACAGCACTGCCTATAATTCTTTTGCGAAACTAATTTATTTTTCATCTCCCCAGTGAAATTATTTCTAACATGATTTATTTCAACATCATCTATGCATCCTCAACGGTAGGCTGTTTATTCAGAAGTACTGTGTATTAGTCGAAATATGTACTTGGCATTGTCTCTGTACTAATATTCGTCCATGTAACTGACATCCAGTTATGTATGGTTTGCTGCAATAAGCCAGTAACACTGAAGGAAGCAATCTGACGTTCCTAATGAAAAACAAAATCCCAACATTCAGAGTGCTGGCAGAGCACAAAGCTACCAAGAAAGCTGTCCCTTGGCACAAAAGTATACGAGATGGGCATGTAGACAACTACAAGGTTTAGGTTCCTCATTACCATCAGTTTCATCTCAGAATATATTTTTAGCTTTCATTTGTTCCAGCTTGTGGCAAATGCTCAGGGAACCAAACACGAATGTAATTTATCAACTGGAATTTAGTTAATGATTTGTTTTGGATAACACTCATGGTGACTATTGTACGAAATTCAGTCCTTCTGCTGGTACCTTATCATTGTAAACGATGTAAAAATATTTCTTCTTCATTCAAAATTTGAGAATGGGGAGGAATAAAAGAGCGAAGATAACCTGGGAGTGGCAACGCCGTCGACAATGGCAGTGCAGGACCCTTGTCCTGTCCTCCGCGCACCTGCTCCGGCATCAGGTCCATCACCGTGCCGTACCCCGAGTCCCCGACCTCCCAGTACGAATCCTCTTGCTGCTCCGCCACAACCACAGGGAGATCGAGAGAATACGCAGGGAGATCGATATACACGATGGGTGTGAGCATGGGTATGAAACTAACCCGTGGATACCTGAGGGTCGGATACCCACAAAGATGTGGGTAGGGTGCGGATATCAAATTTTACCCGCAGGTATCCGATGGGTACCCGTAATTTGAGAATAAATATGAATAATTGTAACTTATGTCATATGCATATCAAATTTTACCGGAGTCCTGTCAATTCTGGTAATCTCTTGCTCGAGAATAGGAAAGCTGTGAAATTTGTGGCCTCACCTAAGGATTGTAGGAGGTACAAATGTGAGATCTGTGGATTCAATAACCATACTACATATGACTGCAAAATGTGTGTCCCTTGGAATACTGGTCCAGAGTTGTGTGCTTCTCAGGTGGAGGATCAGAGTTTCTTTTACATTGAGGAGTCTATTGATCCCAGAATCTCCAGAGAAAAGGAATGCATATGAGTGGTTAATATTATTCAAAGACATGCTACTTGCAAAGCAAGTGGAACAACAATTTGGCTTCCTTGAGGGCTCCACATCATGGAAGTGGAATGCTAGGCAAGTGGGTGAGAATAGGTTTGTGATGAGGTTCCCAAGTGTCAAATCATTAAAGGACTAGGGCAAGCTCAAGGCTCTAGCCATGAATGAAGTGGATGCTTTCATGAAAGTTGAGCCATGGAATGCTAGTGGGTCCAAGGGGATGCTACAACAAGCTTGGTTCAGGGTTGGAGACATTCCAGCAGATCAAAGGTCCATCGTAACTATTTCCATGGTGGGAGGTCTAGTGGGCAAGGCAGTTGAGATTGATGAGAGGACTAGATATAAAAGGCGACTATGTGAGAGTGAAGATTGCATGCAGAGATTTACAAAGAGTTCCTAAAACTGCTAAAGCTTTCCTTGGGATGTACCTTCATGATTTTACTTTTGAGAGAGAAGTGCAGGTGGACCAACCTGTTAGGACCCTATCAAGTGGCATTAGGGTGGGGAAAATGAACCACCCAACAAGAAATCTAAGCTTTGATGAGTCATCAAAAACGGGGTTACGTGGATAGGGTCAGCTAATCGACCTACTAAATAGCAAGTTGTTGGGACAACAAGTAAAGGAACACAAAATTAAATGAGGGGCGGGGGGGGGTTTGCATCTTCTTCTGCTCCCCAAAGATGAAGACCAAGTTTGATGAGAGATCTAGTGGGAAGACGGTTTTTACGGGATGGGCCCTGCGGGAAGTTGTCCAGCACAATGGATCTGATACAATTAATCTTGACAAAGAAAATGAGCGAGCACGGGAAGAAAACAAGTTAGCTTTCTTGTCCGCGAATTATCCGGATTACGTGCTAAGAATAATGATCCTTTGCTCATTGGAGGTGATTTCAATATTATTAGATATTCTTATGAAAAAAAAGTCCAGTTGGAAGAATATATAGATGCACCCCTATGTTCAACTCTTTAATTCATTTTTATGAGCTAAGAGAGTTGATCATGAGTGGAGGAACATTTACCTGGTCTAATAATCAAGACCCTCTGTTACGGAAAAATTGGATAGAATTTTGATTACTAGAGAGTGGGAGGATTTGTTTCCCCAAGTATGGTTAAAAAACTACCTCGAGAGGTATCGATCATAGTCCCACGATTATTACAACAGGGGCATGTGACAAGTTACCTCACATTCAATTCAAATTTGATTTAAATTGGTTGAAGAATCCTGAGTTTTTTTTAAAAGTGGAGGAGATTTGGAAAAAATCATGCAGAGCTAAGTTTGCTATGGATAAAGTACAACAAAAAATCAAACTTATTAATCCCGGTATTTCAAAGGCTGGGGATTCAATCTCAAGGTGAATTGAGAAAGAAAAGGAAGGAATACCAAGAAGAGTTAACCAATCTGAAGAAAATTGAGGAAGATTTTGGGTTATCTAGCATCTGATAAACGAGGAAGTTATGGCTATTACAAGAAAATTTTAAAAGTCTGGAACAAGAAGATATTTATTGGCATGAAAGATGCCATGAAAATTGGCTCCTTAAAAGGAGATGCTAAGTGTGCTAGTGGTAGGAAAAGGAAGAATACAACTTTTAGTTTAGATAAGGATGGAATGTTAATTGAGGATGATGAAAATATGCTTCAACATGCCACAAAATATTACACTGATCTTTTTTGGCCCACCTCAAGAATATGATGTTGCTTTAGAGGATGATATACGGAACAACATCCCTCATGTGTCAAATGAAGAGAATGCTTTTTTATGTAGGCCTTTCAGTGAAAAAAAGAAATTAAAGAGGCTTTAGATCAGATGGAAAAAAATAAAAGCAGCAGCCCCGCAGACAAGATCCCAATTGAATTTTATAAATGTTGTTGGGACATTATCAAGTTTGACATAATCGAATTGTTTAATGATTTCTATGATCATAAAGTTGGTATTAGCAGACTTAACTATGGCATAATAACTCTTTTGCCAAAAGTCAGTGATGCTACTAGGATTCAACAATTTTGACCCATTTGCTTACTCAATTGCTTGTATAAGTTATTTACAAAACTTTGACTAGTAGGCTGGAAACTGTGGTGGGCAAGTTAATTCATAACACCCAGACTTCCTTTATGAAAAATAGAAATATAGCATCTGGAATCATGTGTTTACATGAAATTTTGCATAAAACAAAAAGGAGAAAAGAGATAGGGGTAGTCCTGAAACTAGATTTTAAAAAAGCTTATGATAAGGTGAATTGGAAACTGCTTTTCTCTTGCCTAAAAAAAAAAAGAGGCTTTCATGAAAAATGGTGCCTATGGATTAAACAAGTTGTTTCTGGAGGGACTGTTAGTGTGAAAATTAATAATAAAATTGGATCTTACATCAAGAGTTATAAAGGGGTGCGACAGGGTGACCTTTTGTCTCCCATTCTGTTTAATTTTGTTGCTGATTGTTTGACAAGAATGGTACACAGGGCACAGGAGAATGAGTTGATAACTAGGTTAATTAGTCATATTATACCACATGGGGTTGTGCTTTTACAATATGCAGATGATACAATTGTTTTTCTTAAACATGGGTTAGAAAATGCCACCAATATGAAATTGCTTCTATATCTATTTGAAATGTTAGCGGCTTGAAGATCAATTTTAACAAGAGTGAAGTGATAATGATAAATGATAGAGATGATAAAAGCAAGTAGCAAGCTTATTATTAAGCAACTTATGCCATATAAATACTTCAAACCGCTCCTTTTATTATTGTATATTTCTTCAGATCACCGTCAAGTCGGGATCACTTGTCGTTCCGAAGAAATGGAGACAAATACCATATATAGTAACCATACACCATACAGGGAACACGCACACTCGATGGGCACACTGCACATGGATCGATGTGCTACAACATTTTTAGGTTGTATTAATAGCGGCCGTGATGCTGTTGGTGAGCTCCTGCTTGTTGGTCGTAACTATGCGTTTCACCACCGTATCGTTCTTTATCATCAGGAATGCCGGCAGGGCCTCCACCTTAAAACTCCTCACGATGTCCTGCGCGCATGAATGAACGTACGATTTAAATTAGGCCCGCCGCAACGACGATAGATCAGTCACACGTGTGTGTGTGTGTGTGTGTGTACACCTTCCTACTTACCTTGAATTCATTATTGTCGACGTCGATTGTACGGAAGTCGACTTTGTCTTGGGTGATGTCCTTATTAGCTGCGATTGAATCCAGAATCGGCTTCATGAACTCGCAGGTGGAGCGGTAGGACACGGACCCCATGAACTCCAGTACCAGCTTAAATAATACAAATTCAGTATCTCAATTATTGTAGTATTTGCTTGGTTTGTTTACTTAATTGTGTCTGCAGGAAACGAATCATAAGATATGATGCATACCAGCTTGTCCTTAGAATTGGGCACAACTTTCTTCGACAGCTCCTCCTTGTTTTGGACGGCTATCACGGGTGAACTCATCGCGTCCTACGTGCCTTCGGTTCTTCACTGCTGAGAATTAATTGGACCACGGACGTACATAAGTTGCAAAATACTAATGTACTTATTAGGAATTTGCACAAGGGAAGGGAGGCCAGAACTCGCCTTCGTACGGTGAATGGTGATGGATTCGGATGAGCCGGCCAGGTCCTGTGGGGAAGGCAGTGCAAGCTGCTGATGGCTATATATATAGCCGGCCGGAGCCGCCGATGACAGGTTAGGTTTTTAGATAGGAGAGAATAGATGCTTGCCAAATAGTAGGATATTATTATTCTCCACCTAGGGCCCTCGGAAATTTCAACCATTTAATTTCCTGTTGTCAAAAAAAAAACCATTTAATTTCCTGACCATATAATTTGGTCTGCTTTCAATTCGTGCTGGGGAGATGTCAAAAAAAAAAAAAAAAAAAAAATCGTGCTGGGGCACGTGCAAATGTCAGTGAATGGACGATTCTTTGTTGTCTTCCGTTATTTTTTACTGCCCTGCTTGATGGTTTCTTTCTTTTTTTAATCATAGGCGTTGACACAAAACACACACGCACCTTCACCCGTATAGACACATGCCTGCACACCCTAATCTAATAACCACCTCTAAACACTACTATAAAAAGAAACTTTACAGAGACCGGCAAAAGCGGCTTTCAGAGGCGGCCGGGTGAGCACACCGCTTGTGGCAAGGGGGCCTGTGTATTCAGGATTTCCACAAGCGGGTTGACTTCCCCATCTCTGCAAATGAATTTTACAAAAAAAAAAAACCACTAGCCCACCGAGTCTACCATGGAGGCCCACCGAGCCCACTATGGAGGCCCGACGAGCCCTGGAGCCTCGCCGTGCACCATGTTCTCCGTGGCATCGGTCCACAGCTTCTCTGCCATGACTCCTAACCCTCCGGTGCTGATCTTTTGTTGTAATCCGAGTCTAGCTAAGCTACTAGCTATTCAAAGGCAATGAACGAGCAGTTTGCATTCTAGCGACGATACCCAATGCTCGTGTCGTGCCCATTTCTTCGACCATGATGACTTGCAAACCGCAACATGGGAACACCTTCACTGTCACTTCAAAGGAACTCCATGGCTTCTAGATTAATCAGCCCAAGACTACTGACATTAGGGGATTGAATCATTCTTGTCAAAAACACGCACAAACTAAGCTAAGGCAGAGAGTAAGCCTCAATGGGCTATTGCGCAACACCTTGGTTCGATCCACGGCCTATTCTCCGCGTGTGGCTGGATCTATGGCCCATCCTCTGTGCGCGCTTCATGTGTAGCCAGATCCATGCCCTCTGCCGCGTCCCCCACCAGATCCGCCATGTCCTTGTCGGAGGCTGTTGTGGGGAGAGAATGGGGTGGGGCAGCTAGCATCGTGGGGAGCAGCAGGTGAGAGGTGACCAACATCGTGGAGAGAAAGGGGTGGAGGGGTGCACGACCAGCTAGGGAGAGGAAAGGTGGCAGTAGGGATGGTAATGGGGCGGGTCGAGGAGGGGTGGAACATCCGTGGGCACACACCCAAAACCTGACACAAAAACCCGCCCCAGCCCCGGCCCCAAACCACTGTTGGGTGGAAACCCACCCTAGCACCGAACCCACCGGGTTCCCTGATACCTGATAACGCGGGTCAGCAGTGATGGCGCAGGGCTTTGGTGACATGTGGCTATGGCCACAGGATGACATCGCAGGGCTATCCGGGCTTATGGTGTGACAGAGTGGTGTTGCGACGACGATGGCGGCGGCGAGGCGGCGGCGTCGGGGAGGTGCCGCCGCGAGGCGCAGGATAGAGAAGACGGCCGAGCCGGGCGGCGACGGGAGAGTAGCGGAGCGAGGGGAGATGGGGAGGCGGGGACATGAGAGAAGGTGAACAGGAGCCGTGCCCCTATGCAGTGTGCCGGTGTACTGTCATCTAGTGGTAGCCCGTGTGCTTGACGCCTTGAGCTCGTGCGGTGCTGGAAGCTGGTGGGCGGCGACTGTGTCTAGGTGAGACTGTGAGAGTATAAGATATGGGGATTGGGAAGATTGTTCTGCTTATATACCCAGGGTTTTAGTTGGGCTATGCCATGATACTTCTAGGTGCTGGCCTTGTAGTGCTGGACATTTTAGTTTTTGGGTCCCTGCAGGGCAAAATCTACCCTGATCCCGCACTCACCCTAATTTGGGGCGTCAAACCTGAGACACTACTACATAAATGATTTCGTGAGACACTTTGCCCAATCATTAACGGAGGCGGTCACAAAATCCAACCATCTCCTAAAAGACTTGAGGATTTTCAGAGGCGTTCAAAAATTGCCTGTCTCCTAAAATGGATTTACGGAAGCGGTCAAAAATTGCCCGTCTCCAAAATGAATTTACGGCGGCTCTTAAGAGTCTCGTCTCCAAAAATAGAGACCACGTTCAGAGGCAGACCTCTTAAAAAGTCCGCCTCTGTAAATATGCCCGAAGCCCAACCAAAGCCCACATCAAACCCTATATTGGGCATATATAAATACGAGGAATTAGGGTTTCTTCCCTGACTATCCAATCTTATAGCCTCTCTCTCTCTCAGCTCTCTCTTCCCCATGCGGTGGTACCCCTTCCTCTCCCCTGCATGGCAGCGCCCCTCCCTCTCACTGCGGCGGCGCACCTCTCTCCCCTTCACGCGACAACGCGCCTCCCTCTCACCCTTGCGGTGGTGCACCACCCTCTTACAACGTTGCGGTGCCCCTCCCTCTCCCTCACGCGATGGCTAGGGTTGGGCCAAATGCGGCGGGGGCGGCGCAGATGTGGCGGTGGCAGGGCCGGTCCCAATGAGGGTTGCGGTGGTGAAAGGTCCTTGTTTGGTTTTGGTAATTGAGTGATAACCTAGGTGGACTAACATGTGTTTATGTGAGATATACAGGAAATTAGTTCATAGGTGCACGTGCAATGAAGGAGCTTATCGCATAGGAGACATGACATGGAGTCATGTGACTAAGGTGGAGAAAATCAAGACAAGACTTAGCTTGATGAACTAGTTGCAAGTGTGAAGGACAAGTCGGAGGCCTTGAAGCACTGGACCGCGTGGCGGGATGCTTGAGCAAAGACTTGGCGCCGATGGACCGATGCAATGGTGAAGAGCAAGTGAGATCAAGATCGATGAACCAATATGGTCATGTGATGATATGAAGTGGATCATATCATTGTTGATCGTGTTGGTGCATGTGTTGCATTGACACCGAAGGAGATGGAGTGGAATGGAATGCGCAAGGCAAAGGTATAACCTAGGGCATTTCATTTCACCGTTCATAGGTGTGTAGAGAAGTTGATGACCGAGTTTAGGATAGATGGCCGCAGTATTGAGAGGGCAAACTTGTTTGCATATCAATTATTTAGTGCCACTTGAGCGATCTAACTGCGATTTGCTAGGATCGAGTGGCATGGAAAGAGCAAGTGAAAAATCCTTCAAAAATAATTGTGAAAATGCTGACACACAAGCACATGGTGTTGTTCACTTGGTGGTGTTGTCACATTTGCAAAGGAGAAGAAACTTGAGTTGTGTTGGTATTTCTTAACGTCGTCACTAGAATTAGGTGTAGAACCCAATCCCGACAAACGGCGCCAGAAATGCTTGTTGATATTTCTTAACGTCGTCACTAGAATTAGGTGTAGAACCCAATCCTCAGCAACGGCGCCAGAAATACCTGAGGGTATATCTTATGACTATTGGAGGATTCCACAAGCGCACAGAATAATAAGGTTGTAGCACTTCACCCGGGAGTATTCCAAGGATCGTTATTTATATTTAGCCCAAGGGAAAGCAATAGCTAGGAAGGATAATAAATAGAAGATCTATATGGCTACCACAACTTAGTACCGACTAGCGTAGGAGGGATAACGAAAAAGTAATAGGAAGGGATGATGATGCAACAAGATAAAAGCAGCTCAAGGTAACTAGTGAGGTAAATCTATGTGGGGAGTTAACGAGAGAGTAAAGGATTCCTATGTTATTTACTCTACTCTCGTGAATATAGTCTATTCATATGAAAGGGTCACACAAGTTGAGTTCACACGACAAGTATGCTAGGCGATAGGTGAAAAGTGGGGAGTGAAACCACCACTAAACAAGCTATCCTTTTACTAGGGCCTTACCTTTTAAGAACTTACCTATAAACATGTGGTGGAATACGAAGACAAGACAGGTCTGTCACCACCGCTAGCTACCACAACAATCCGTGCGAGCAAGCGATAACCAAAGGCAAGATAGAGTGTAAGCACCACGCTTATACTTTCTCTCACTACTCTAATTGCGCATGCACGATCAACTAGAGCACCTCTTGCGAGGACGATGATCGCATACAAAAGTGGGTTCAAAGTTGAACCAGGGGTTTGAATCACAAACATAGAATGATCAACCTATGAAAGACTATTTCACAACAACTATAGACTAGAGAACTAGACTAGAGTTGCACTAAGTAAATACTAAATAAAGTAATACTTGAATAAAGCAATTACTAAATAAAGTATGAACTAGAGTAAAGTAAAGCAAGAATATATATATATATATATATATATATATATATATATATATATATATATATATATATATATATATATATATATATAAGAATAAAGTCTTACAAGAGAAGAAATACAAGACTATACCAGAGACTCCAGAAGACCAGCTCCAGAATCTCGAGCAGCGCTCACTACTCAACTCTAATCTCCCACACTAGAAATACCTACACTACTAATACAAAGTGGAACTACACTACTTGAAGCTTGCAACCATCATGAATGGAGTGAGGGGTGTGGCCCTCTATTTATAGTGGAGGTGGAGTGGGGGCTACTCCACCGCCACGTCATCGATCCGCGTCAACTTCCCTCTTGGCCCTTGGATAAACCGCCTTAGAATCAACGGACGGATCAAACGATCACGTGGACAATGTGATAGGAGTGGGGGGCACGTCGGTGGGAGCGAAGAGGCCAGGTCGGCTGACCTACCTTGGGGTCGGCCGACCCCCTCCCCACCGGTGGGGTCCCCGGCCGGAGATGTTGGGTCCACCGGGTTGCTACGTCTTGTGCTTGGAGATATCTGTCACGTCTCATTTCCACCCTCATGATCCATGTGAAGCCTTGATGGACCAATGAGAGTGCTCCCACTCTTCATCCAGGGTGGAGGTTGAGTGGATGCACCATGGTGTGGATTCGTGACGTGGCATGACGATGGGCCCAAGCCTTGGATTGGTCATTTATGCTTTATTTTTCATGTTTTACATACTCCTGCAAGAAATACTTCAAGTACATGTGGAACTCATTATTTTATAAAATTATTCATGAAATGATCATCTTCTTTTCAATAACCGAGAATGTTGACGGTATTTGGTATATATAAAATAAGGGTATTTTCACCATCAACAAGATCCCCCAAAGCTTGACCTTTGCTCATCCCGAGCAAACAAATTAATTTTAATTTTGGTGGATCAGGAGTTGCTACTATGCTTCACATTTCAGTAGTACTAGGTATTCAACAAACATATTTCTAATTGCATGGAAAAGTTAGCAATTGAGAATCACCCATTTCACCTTAGCACATTATGGGGCATATGGCTCTTTTTCCTTATCTTTGGAAGTTGAGGGACAGATTTGCCTTGACTTGAGCACTAATTTTCTCTCATCCCGCATAAGTTTCATGTTGGAGGTTTTGCAGAATTTTTCAAAAGAAAAATGTGGGTGTTCCTCATGTGGTACTCTCTTGGTCGCTCATATGGTGGTTGTTTCCTGACAAGGCATATGTAAAAGTTGCCTTCTCATCCTACATCTAAATGGCTTTTGTGGAGCTTGGGTAGGGTAAAATGGTGACACACTTACTTCACATATATTGTAATGTCAAAGCCCGGACCCGAGCAGAGAAGTGTCATACTCTTAAATCAAGATGTGCATGTGTGTGGAAAAATGGCAAAGAAATAATGCTCCTTTATTATTTAACTAATGAACTCTCTCTCTAACTTAACAATGTGAGGCATGGCTATCTTTCTTTTCTTTTTCTCTTTTTTAGAGCACTAAGGACTTGTACATGTCCATTTTATTAACATTTATTTTTGCATAGCCAATGCCTCATCTAAAAATAACTAGAGATCATATCAACGAAAGCATGGAGCATTTACTATGGTGGGAAATGAATGGCATGTTTCTTGCGTACTTCCAGTATAGAAGCAGCAAATATATATATATATATATATATATATATATATATATATATATATATATATGTGTGGCGTGTAGGTGATCTTGATCTTGGAAGCATGATAAGTCTCTCAACAAGGGTCAACAAGTTTTGATAAAACTCATTGTAAAACCAGTGGCCTATGTAGAAAGCTTTTCACATGAAGTACTATATGGCCTTGGTAGGAAGTTTATTTACCATCGAGGAACACCGTAATCATTTTTATTTTTAGAAGAATAAAACTCCAACACTCATGCCTATTTGGGATAATATTATAGCAGCTCTTATCTTAGCATGGTCTTATCTCAAAACGGCTTTAGACTTGATTAAGGCACTCGCATCCCACATAGTATTCAGGTTCATGGTAATCTCAAATGAGCCGAATAATCCATACTCAAAGAAATATCTAGTTGCTTACTAAGCACTAAGGAAATATTAACAGAGCAACTATTTATCATTTCTACAGGAGATTAATATTTCATGAAGCTTTTATTTATATTATAAAGAAAATATTTATTATTAGAGCAGAAATATTTACACACATTCTTTTTGTTCTTTTCATTTTATCATTTTTTAGCAAGCAAAGTAAATTGCATGAAATAAAATTACAGAAAATGAAAGCTTACCTGAGTGGGGGAGGAACCTCCCCCAAGCTTACCTCTCTACTACTGCTCTAGTGGTGGTGGCGGGTACCCCTGGCATGCATTGAGGTGCGCCAGGTAACGCACCCGGTCCTGCTGTAAGGTTTCCAACGTCCGTCCATGTCCCTGCACAGTGTCATAAAGAGCATCGTGTCTCACCGAGAGGTTACTGAACTGGTCAGTGAGCAGGGTCATGTCCCTCCACATCATGCTAATCTCCTCAGCATGTGCGGAGGAAAAACGGGCACTCTGTGTACGTGACTGTCGGCGCTGTGGTGGCATACCACTCGAGCTCGAGGCCCCCCTGCTAGAGGACATGCTAATGGACATGCTAGCAGACATGGCCTCCTCCTCCTCATAGTTGACACCCCTGGAGGTGCCAGCATGAGCAAACTGTGCAGCTCTCGTCTGGCTCCTGGTGTTCCTTCTACCTGTGTTAATACCTGCAACACTTCAACGCTGTTGACGGTCACTAACGACATATTTTTACCGTCAACATTCTACCATTCAGGGGTGAAACTATAACTTTTCATACTCATATGCATTTACTATTGATATATTTCCACTTGTATGGGAGAAATAATTGTTTTGCAGGATATATACACAATCAAGTGGAAAATGCACCAAAAGGCGCCTTACGGGAAAGCGTATTTCAGAGCACAACTCAACCCAAGGAAGGAAGGCCCACCACGATGCATATCTAGACCAACCACCGACGCCACATGACTTTTCAGGCCCAGCACAGCCCACCAGCCGAAGCCCGAGGCCCAGCCGAGCCCGGCCCGGCGCGCGAAAGCACCGCTTTGGCAGCGCGCACCGGGGTTGAGGCGGTTCGGGCCCATCTTTGCGGGCGGTATATTAAATGATGAGGAGGCGGTGCGGACCATCGTTAGCCGATTCATTGAACGTGGGCGCCCGAGGATGGTCGGTTTGGGGTGAATTAGCACTTTGCCCCCTCTCCACCTTGTATAAATAGGCCTCTCCTCTCCCCCTCAACACACACCATTTGGAGCCTCCTCCTCTCTCTCTCACTCTCCACTCCTCCTCTCCACTCCTCCACTCTACTCCTCTCTTTAGTTCTTTTAGCTTTTGTAGTAGTTGGAGTTAGGCAACACTTCATTGGAGAAGCTTGTACTTGGGAGAAAGGAATATCGGTATGAATACATATATGGTTTCTTCTCAAGTCTTGCTTTCATTTAGTTGTGCTATTGAACTAGAGTACACTTTTCATGTCATAGTTTCGACATATGAACTAGCATATAGTTTGTGTGTTATATTCTTGACATGTTGTTCTCTCGACACGATCATGGCGTATGAACTAGACTATAGTTTGTATGTTGTGGTTTCGTCGTATAGAACCTTATGCTTAACCATTCATGCGACATATTTGAGTAGAGTTAGGGTTGTGCTGAGGTGGCGGTCCGTTGTGGCTTTCGGGTCTGTCCATATTCTAGCTCGTCCATCCATAGGGTGGGAGTCCACGGGGGATATGGGATGTTCCTTAACATGCGGGCATGGTGTCCGGGTGAGCAGGGACCTTCGGATATGATGGCATGCCCCGGTTGAGGGGGTAGGCGGCAGGGTCATGACAGCCCTGTCCGTCCTTTGTAATCCCCCCACGTTCGTATATTGTGTAGGAGTTCGTAAATGTCTTCCCTTTTGGTATTACCCGGGGAGGTCTCCCTGTCCATCTCACTCTCAGCCTTGACCCTAGTCACCTATGTTTGTATGATTATTAACTTGTTCTTTGCACATCTACATTAGGAATGCCTACTCCAATTAGGAATATTCTTTATTCTTTATTTTCCCTTTTATCCTTGAGGTTGGCCCAAGTGTGTGTCACACTATCTTATGAACTATCATGACTTACCCCTATACTGAGTATTGGTCAATTATACAGTCATGTTATCTTGTTCATGCCCCTGCTAGAGTCTTACACCATGCCTTCCCTTGGGAAAATATAAATAACGATACCCTGAATATCTCCGGGTGAAATGCTACAATGATAGATCCGTGCGCTTGCGGATGAATATCTATTATGGCAAGGTCTATCACCGCTGATGTTTCTAGTGTGATCACCGACATGGTGGTTTCGTTTAGGAATGTTAGCGGCATGTATCTGGTGCCGGTATTAGAGATGGGTTCTAAACCTGTTTCTAGTGATTGCGCTAAGAAATGCCAACAAGTATTTCTGGCGCCGTTGCCGGGGAAGGCGTTGGTTAAGAGATTCTAGAAAGACATGTTCATGATGATGTGCATGTATAAGTAGCCATTACTCATGTAGGCTAATCTTTCATGTTTTCTCCTGTTGTGGATGAAAACAGGATAGTGTTCGATTGGTTTGTCCCTGTTGAACAACTACATTGCAGATCCGGAGGCACTCCTAAGGAAGAACCAAACTCATACCAAAACTTCTCCTGCTACTCCGCCGACAAACAAACCAATCTCCCCCGCACCATCTGCTATTCCACTCATGGCCAAGTCGATCCATGACCATTCCACCCCCTCTGTTGCCAACGTGCCCGTTGGGCCCGTTGTCAACATGGGTATTGAGAATTTTGAGCTCCGACCGGGCCTAATCAAGATGGTGCAGGCAAACCAATTTTCTAGTTTGCCAAGTGAGGACGCAAATGCGCATCTGCAACACTTCCTCAAGCTTAGCGACACCTTTGTCATCAAAGATGTTGCACCAGATGTCACTAGACTCCGTATGTTTCCTTTCTCCCTCACGGGAAAGGCGAAATAGTGGTTCTACAAAGAGAAGGAAGGCTGTCAACACGTGGAACAAATGTTCCACGGCGTTCCTCACTAAATTCTTCCCCATGGGTAAAACAAATACCTCGAGGGGAAGGATTGCCAACTTCGAGCAAAATTCCATGGAACCCATCCTGCGGCATGGGAAAGGCTACAAGAATACATTCAAGCATGCCCGCACCATGGGATGGAAAAATGGCTCGTGTTGCAAAACTTCTATAGTGGGTTAACACCCATGTCAAAAGGACACATTGATGCCCTTCTTCTTTGGAGGTGCCTTCCTCTCCCTCACCATTGATAGAGCTATAGCTCTCATCGAGAAAATGGTGTCCAATCAATCTTGGGGGAGGAAAGTTTTGGTAAACAAGAAGATAGCATGCATACCGTGGAGGAGACGGACATGCCCGCTACAATGGATCTCTGTTGAAAGAACTTGACAAGTGTGCCACCGAAGATGAAGCATCACACGGCACAGTCAAGGCCATAGAATCACACATAACATGTGAATTCTGTGGCAATGTTGGCCATTCGAGAACGACTGAAACCCCGGGAGACACCACTCACATCAACAACGGGTTCCGCCAACAAGAAGACCATAACGGGTGGAATAACCGGTCGCGCCCACAAAACCAAGGAGGTAATTCAAACTCAAGGTACAATTCAAACCCTCTCTCCTTGGGAGACTTGGTCTTACACCAAGCTGAAATAATTGAAAATCTTTTGAAGAAGTTGATGCTTAATGATAAAACTATTGAAAACATGAATTTCAAAATCAAAAGTTTAACTTCTTCTTATGAAAAACAAGCGAGCTTTAACAAAATTATAGAAACAAAACTAGCTCGGTTCTTTCTTTGCTTTACTTTTCTTTGGTTTTGGGAAAAGTTTTGGGGCAACACAAACTTCTCTTGAATCTGTTAAAATGGTCTCAACGAGGTCTAGTAAACCTCTATGTTGGGAAGATAGCAAGTCTCCTACCGAACCACCACTCATTATCAAGAAGGAGGATCCTGGCCGCCCGACGATCACATGCTCAGTTGGCTCACATGTCTTCAAGGATGCCTTCTGCGACCTTGGATCAAGCATTAATATCATGCCCAAGGTAACATATGATGAAATATTAGGTGGACCTTTGTCCCTGTACATTTTGAATTGCGGATGGTAGACCTATCACTAAGGAAGCCGGAGGGAGTAGCTCGGGGCGTTATGGTGAAAATTCGAGATGCATACATCCCCACGGACTTTGTCGTCCTAGACATGGGTCACAACAAGAGAGTTCCCCCAATCCTTGGGAGACCATTTCTTAACACTACAAATGCAGTCTTGCACGTGGGATCAGGGCATGTTAGCTTTCATATGCACGGATAAACAATGAGATGCCCATTCAATGGGTTTAACAAGCATAAAAATG
This sequence comes from Hyparrhenia diplandra, assembly GCA_015847255.1. Lineage (NCBI taxonomy): Eukaryota > Viridiplantae > Streptophyta > Magnoliopsida > Poales > Poaceae > Hyparrhenia > Hyparrhenia diplandra. The sequence goes on along the minus strand of JADLZK010007741.1, from coordinate 329,755 downwards.
CTAAAAACAAAAAGCCCAAGAAAATAAAACCACAAGAAAGTGTTAAGCAGGCATGGCAAGCAGAAAGGTTGGCACCCACATCCACTTCTCCGGATACGGCTATACACCCATCAAGCAAGAAGTGAAAGGAGAAGAGTGCTACTCGACTTTAAAAGGTGAGCCCTTGCCGAAGGTAAATCGGTAGTTATCTTTTATTTCAATAATAATCTCCCAATAATAACTCCATGATGCCAATAATAATAATAAAAAAAAAAGAGAAAAAACAAAAAAAAAAAAAAAATAAGAAGAAGGGGAGAGAGAAGAGAGAAAGAAAGAAAGAGAGGAGATAAACCTTTCAACCCCAAGTATTTTGTCCTGCTATTTTGATGACATCTGTTGACACAAAAAGTGCCTCTTGTGCCGCACACACCGACAAGACGAAGTAGCTAGCTTAACTTGGGTGCCCGGGCGTCTTTGAGCCGGTGCGTGCCAGTCAATTTGACCTATAAATTGACAAGGAGACAAAGTGTAAGATCAGAAACGTGCCTGGTGAGACCAAGACAGTTCCGCATGTATGGCCCTGAAGCCACTTATGATGACATATAGCTATAGAAGCTATCATCCCACGATTGTATGAATGCATTCGGCAAGAATATATGGGATATGTAAAAGCACAGTTACCGAATGTACATAGGAAGACATGTTTGAACAAGTAAATCGATCATCAAGATATGATATCATAAAGCTCATTGCATGGATCAAATTAATTGACAACATGATAGATAAAAGCAGGTAAATCATAAATATAAATCTAATCTAAATATAACACATGCATAGGTTTCATCCAACTAGTCCGCGCGCGTCTAGCTTTCCTAAACCCGTCTAGCTTAAACCCTTAACAAGCTAATCCACCGCATGATACAACTTGTACAGATCTAAACCACTTCTCACAACCGATTAATCCACCGGATGAGACAATCTAATCATGGTAAGCTAAAAGCATGCATATATCTAAACAGAATCTATAGATACTCATTACACGTGTAAGCATAACCGTGTTCGGCAAGCTTGCCGAATCGGGGTCCATGAAGAAGGAACTCATACGCAAAAACCTATCAGATTAAATTGATCTCTAGTCCACCGGATGACTAGCTCTAGAGTAACCCAAAGATCTGTATCCACCGGATGATACAGTCCTGTCAAGATCTAAGCGTACACGAACCCACAACATGTAACAACTTAGATTGATCTAAGCTCGGCTATGATAAACAAGTAGATCTAGTGACATGATAAGATAAACATCAAAAGCACTAAAGCGACTAGATGCAGAATAAGATGAAGCCGAGCCCTATCAATCTAAATTGGGCAAAAGTGTGTGCAAACATAATTAAATAATAAATAAAAGCATGCAACACGTGGTAACTTAATGAATTCATTAGATCTTGCCAAAATCTAATGAAGCCGATAACTAGCTCCAAGCTAGACCTTAGCCCACCGGATGGCTCATGATCAATAAGAAACCTTCTTGTTCCAATAGCTTAAATCACGGACGATACTAAGCGTAAACAAGACTACTTGCAATAATCTAAATCCGCCGGACGATACTAGATATGGTGCAAGGTTGCCGGTACTTACGGAGGTCGACGGATCGATGGTTCCTCTCACTTGATAGATCGACGACACGACTTGGACTCGAAGGGTGGCGCGGAGCTGGGTTTGTTGTATTGATTGGGTAGATCTATTACAGATGCCATGGGTCTTGTATTTATACCCTGGACTTGACATGAGTTCTAACCGACTACGATTACAATAACGAAAAGATCTAGCTAAGATACATTATTCTCCAAGTCTTCTGAGTCGTTGAAGTCGTATGTGGCACGGGCTTTCTCCCTGAATAGCTTGTCTTAATGTCCCTAAGCTCACCGAATCACCTTTCGAAGCCATGCGCTCGAATTCTCTCCGGACTCACGACCTCAGCCGAATAGTAGTGGCCTCCCGAATGCTACAGCGTCGCCGATTACAAGTTGCTCGCCGAATGGTTTCTTGCCGAATCGCCTGCGTCTTGGCCCACCCGTCATCCGAGCTTTACCAAATTTTGGTGTTAACACATGCCCCCTCAATTTTGGGATAAAAGTATTTTTATTCCAAAATTGACCACAGCCTTCCTTGCTTCATTCAAGTCAGATCGTTTCATCGGTTCATCATTGAACCGCTCTGCGCCTCGAAAAATCCGAAACCCTAGGGCGCCGCCGAATTCGATTCGAGTCCTCTATGGATCCCTTCGATCGATTCCGGAGGGAGTTTTCAACTTTTCCTGTACATTCGGCAATATTTGAACTTGAATTCGCCCTTTTCATCTGAATCCGCTCTTTCCTCAAAGGAATATGAGGACCAAATTCTAGTCTCTACTGAAGCAAATCAAGACATCTATTATCCGGGTCCTAGAGGCAATTCCGACCCGACCGAATTTATTGAGAAAGAGAGCCAAAGGATCCCGTTCAAATTTGACATTTCCCCGAAGAAACAATGGAAGAAGACATTCAAGACCTGGCCATTTCCCCCAATTGTGGGATGGTGTGACTGGTATAGGAGGATACTGTCGGCCAAATCTAGGAGTAGAAACTGGGATGCTCAAGATATTTCACACTGTTTGGAGTTATCCCTGTCAAATACCCCTAAGAATGAAGACTTATTGATGGCGGTAACTCACTTCTGGTCAAATGCCACCAATTCTTTTATTTTTGGCCATGGTCCGATGACTATCACTTTGGCTGACGTGTATATGATGACTGGCTTGAATATCACTGAGGAAGTACATCCTTGGAAATACCAGTACGGCAGTAGTCAAACAGCTGTCAAGACTGATGATCCCTGGTCAAGGCACATTGAGTCATATATGAAGGAAGGACCTGTTGCTGATAAAGAATACAAAGCTTTTCTGAATTTTTGGCTGTGTAGATTTGTATTCTGCGGCAAATCCAACGAGCCTCATCTTGAATCATATAGTCATGGCTGAAGATTTGGTTGCCAACAAAATGATTCCTCTTGGCAAGTACCTCCCGAGCAACCTACCATATGATGCATCGGACCACCACCCGGATGTTTGAAAACAAAGGTGTCTCTTGTGTGAATGGTCCCCGGTGGTTAATCCAAATGTGGTTCAAAATTTGTATATGCATAAGCTAATTACAGTAGACCTGCATACTCTAGCTTTTCCCTCGGTTAACTATCTTTGAAGATGAGGAGGCAACAACCAAGGCATGCCAAACTTATGGAGAGGCTGCATATCGCCATCATTATCAATAAGAATATTGGCCATTTCTTCAAAATCTTCTATAAAGGCTTTAACGAGGTACTTTGGCTTCCTTATAGAGAAAATGAAGACTTCACCTTTCCTTGCAAATTCAATTATGAGCAAGGCTGCGAAGACAATCTCTCAACGAGAGATTTTTAATGCAATTATCAAGCCATGTGTACTGCCTCGAGAATTCCATAATGGGAGGCAAGTAAAACCCACTTATGAATTTTATTATCCAAACATGGCAGCAAGGCAACTAGGGTGTGGTCAATTGCCCCCAAGGCTATTCTTTTCCAAAGTCATAAAGCCAAGGGAGATCAGAATCGAATCGGTCGCAGCTGAAAAAATCTTTAGTTTGGGAAGAGATCTTCCGTAATCTGGTGCCTAATCCCTTTATCCCCGATTGACGCTGCCCATCCTTTCTTCCAATCTTGGTGGAATGAGCTGCGTACTCACATTTTCAATGCATTAATCCATCCCTTTTGCCAAGCACTTTTGCCAGGGTTCATTACGATAGTGAGGTAATTGCTTCTTTTCCCCCTTTTTTGTTGTCCTTCTTTCTTTTCTGATCCTTAGCCTTATTGCAGGATATTGAGCCAACTCCTCTCCTTAGGGAAATCCAATATTATCGGGCTGGACCTCGCCCCAAATACGGGTGATGAAGGACTGGCTATGAAAGCCTTCATGAATACACACATGGCTTTTATTGAAGAAAAATTGAAGAATTTGAAGAAAAGAAAAGCTTCAGCCCAATCAACCAAAAGTCTCCGTGTATTCAAGAAGAAAAGGTCTCGAGGACTAAGCAAGTTTCCAAGGTATAATGCTCATCCAATATTTTTAGTAATGAATACTTGCTTCTCGTCTCACCTCACCCCATAACTGCATTGGTTCTGCCCCGAATATTGCCTGGCACAAGGGGAAAGCTCTTCTCATCTTTTTTGCTGAAAATCCGGGAACTCGTAAGACCAACAAAAAGATCGGTAATTGCATAATCTTTCATATTTTTCTTCGTTTTTCGGCCAAAGGTGTCGGCAATACTCATATTCGCCTTTTCTCGCTCGAAACAGATAAGATTATTGATGACATGGCGGAGAAAAAACTCAAGGTGAATCCAACCCATCTGGGGAAAACTCACCATGGGAAAGAAGGGAGGCGAAGATATCGAACCTCACCAATATCGATCATGAGGATTCGTGGTCAGTGCCGATGCTTCTCCTCGAGATGATGATGCTCACCAAGGAATCAGGCCAATCCCGCTCAAAAATCTCCTATCACTATAGATTCATCTTCCGAGAATAGCCACCTTAAGGATGATAAATCCCCTTCTCGTTTCAAATGTGGGTGAACCTCCTCGACCACCTTTCAATCGCCACATACATAGAATGTAACTTTTCTCCTAATGTATGACTTCCAAAATAAATATTCCTTCGATTTTACCTGACACATCTCTTCTTAGGATAAAGATGAGTCAAAGAACCGGCATGTCTTCCCTTCTTAAAGACATGTTTGATAAAGGAGAAGAAGCTACATCTCGCCAGAGTTTTTCTCGAAGAAAACCAGGGCTAGGCTCAAAGAAATCCTCGCTACGCTAGGGTGATGATACAAGTACATTGGTTCAACATGCTACTAAGATAAAGGAGCTAGCCGAACTCATTGACCAGGAGATTCCAGCTTCTTCTTTGCAATCTGCAATGAACTATGTGCTTCACTGATCATCAAGTTATTGCAATTAAATTGGCCAACAAGCACTCGCATCCAAATCATTATTGCCGGGCTGCCATGGAATCCAAGAAGAAGGACAACGTGGAACTGCATTCCAAATTCAAGGCCGATAAGGGTCTTCTAGACAAATTGAAGCCCGAATTGATGATGCCGAGAAGCAAAAAGCCTTGCTTGAAAACCAATTGGCGTAACTCGAATCGAACAATTGTGGAGAAGAAGAAGCAAATAGCTGGCCTTCACGAGACTCAACACCGCTAAGGTGACAATAAAAGAGAACCACGAAGAGCACCAAAAGCTTAAAGCTAACGTTTCCAATCTGTTAATTCGGAAGAAGAGGACAAGAAGGCCTTAGGCGAGGTGAACAGGGATCCAGCCGCAATTGTTTCGACATGAGGGCCTTTTTGAACATGTAATCCTGTGGAAAACAATTTGTCTTAGCTTGTCGTAACCCGGATACTGAATTATTACTCTTGTAGTTGACACTTGGTTGTAGTTATGTTTCCTCTGTCCTCTCGTTGTGTCTTGCTAAGTTATCCGTTGTGCCGAATGGTAGTATTACGAACAAAGGCGTAGCCCAATAGATCTAGAATATTCTTCGGGGATTATTCGGCCCATTTACCGCTGGCCCAATACGCTTTATGCTCAAAGCCCATACTGCGATCCGTTGTGGTTGTCTGGCTGGCCTATAAAATAAAGATATTTTCCACCACAATCGCCACCCAAAATCAAAACCGCTCCAGCTTCCCGGCCTTCTCATCTTCTCTTCTTCGCCGAATAGAGAAAAACCCTCATCTCGACGAGCATCTATGGCGAGTGGCGGCGATGATCGTGGCAAGCGTCCCATCGGAGATGAAGCGGAAGGGAGTCGGGCTCCACAGCGCCGGCGTCTTGAGTAAGAATCTTCTTCCCTTTGCCCCCTCGGCGACTTCGGTTTTACATCGTTCATCTTCTTGATTTCAAATCTGCTTAATCTCTTCTAACTAATCATTGTTACGAACAGATCGGCTCTTGCTCCCGCCCCTCCGGTGGTGGTTCCAAGCTCTCCTTCTTCCCCATCGGAATCATCATCTTCTTCCTCCGACCATTCTTCATCCAGGGTGTCGGAGTACTACTCGACCCTCGAGGAGGATCTTTGGTACCACAGGAGAAGAAGAAGAAAAAAGAAAAATAATAGAGGAGTTTGGCGAGTACTCCAACGAGGCTTGTGTCCGAACATCAACCGGGAGGACTCCATCGTGCAGCTCAGAATGCTAACGCCGGTTAGTCCAAGATCCTCGCTTTATCCGCCATCCTGCATCTTTTCTTCATTTGATGAGCCCTGTTTTGTTTGACATAGCTTTGTCGGCGACGACAATCAACGGCCGGTGGCGAAGTTGCTCTACCAAGGCCAAGAATGCGCACTTGTCGGCGGCGGCAATCCGTCTTTGCCGACAAAGTGAAGGCACGGGGTCGACGGTGGTGGAGCGTCTCAACGATGTGTGTTGACGGTAACCGGCTACAAATTAAACACTTGTCAACATACACCAAAACAACCTAGAGATAGGGTTTATAAACTAACAAATTCCATAGTTTTGGTGTATATTTGGCTTTGCAGGTACAACTCAAGGATATGTGCACTTTGGGCCAAAATACAAAGAAAGGAAGAATAAAAACAATAAATAGAAAAAGGCCCAAAGGAGCCAAATGGCAAGCCAAGCCAACTTACCTCGGTTGGGTCACGAACTCAAGCTTCCAACACCGACACCAAGCCCAACATGACGAAAAGAGGACGCCACGCCAAGTTTGGGCCGATTTGGGCCCAACAAAGGGTGCGACCAAGACCTTGGGGTGCGACCGCACAATCTTGGCCGGTGGGGCGGGCCTTCGCGAGGCGGTTCAATTACGCCAGAGAACGTCGGTGGCGGTGTTGTCCAGGTGCGTTGAACCTTGAAACCGCCTCCCCTTGGTCGGTTTGGCCATAATGGAGGGAGGAGGCACATTTCCAAAGACACCCCTCCACTCAAGCTATAAAAGGAGGCCCTCTACTCTCTCACACAACACACCTCAAGGAGCTACAAGCACAAGAGAAGCAAGAGAGAGAGAGTTTTCTACCTCTATCCCCATTCTAATTCTAGAGAGTGAGAGAGGGAAGGCTAGAAGGAGACTTGGCTCCTTCTACCCGGAGTTGTCGGAGTGCCCCGGTGTTCCGCGGTTCCTAGGAGGTCGGAGTGCGGGATTTGTCGGTACCGCCGCTTGTACCTCTACAATCTACTTACGCTTTGGTAAGACAGGGTTGTGTTCCTCTTTCGGTTATTACTTTCAAGCATATTTTCTTAGCCGTTATAATCTTGCGGGATTGATAGTCGTTCCTTCGGGGCGGTGCTCTAGTAGAAGGACCCCGGGGACGGGTAAGCCTTGATATCACACTAGAGTAGTAATCATCAGTGCAAACGTGGTGTTTGGACTAGTGGTTTCCTATCTTTTGTGGCGCATCCTACGGTTGAGGGGTAGGCGGCTGGGTCGTGATGACCTTGTCCGTCCTTTGTAATCTCCCCACGTTCGGGCCGTGACGCAAAGGCAATTGCCGGCCTCCATCCCGCCATGGGCGATTGCCGGTGCCCGGTAAGGAGATAACGGACGAGTAATCCCCCGCCCGAAAGTGTCAACCCATAAAGATACCTCATTCCTCTTAGAAGCTTAACCTTGCCTAGGGTAGACCGTGCATCGTAAAGCCCTCTACACGGCCGCCCCCCGAGTAAAAATACGATACCCGTAATACCACCGGGTGAAGTGCTACAACGGTCTTTCCGTGCGCTATGACTTTGCTTTGCTTAAGCTAAGAAACACCAACAAGCATTTCTCTCGGCGCCGGCTAGCCGGGATCATGTCGTGTTGTATTTCGGACCTAGTCGACTGCGTGCCTTGTAGTCTCCAAGAAAAATACAAAAACATTTTCTTTTTACCCATGGAGCAACCTACCCTACAAACCCTTTCCGCTCCTAAGGGCGAGCTCTTAGAACCACGCCAATCCTCGAAGCCAATCATAGCTTCAGATTACGAGCTCCGCCCTAGCTTTATAGCCATGGTTCAGGGCCCAAGCCTTTTCGTGGCTTGGAATATGAAAACCCATACCATCACCTAAGGGAGTTTGAGCAGCTCACGTGCATGCCCGACAATTGCAAATCATGACACATGATACATTGCGGTGGAAATCAAGTTTTCGTTCTCTCTCACCGAGAGAGCGAAACAATGGTACGCCCACAACGTAGGGTTGGTAAAAGGAGAATGGGAAGAATCTGCGGAATAGATTCTCGTCTCGCGTTCTATCCTTTATCCGTAATCGCGGCCCCGTGACAAGAGATACTCAACTTCCGACAAATAGAGGGTGAAACCATAGGTGCAGCCACGACCGTTTTCCACTCTTACCCGATCCGCCCGTGACCTGTCCATCCCGAACCATGTGCTTTTACAGCATTTTTGGCTAGGCTTGGATAGAGCAACGCCCCTATTGCTTGACACAACCGCCGGAGGGTCATTTTCACATAAAACCCCAAATGAAGGAGAAGCTCTCCCAAACCGTATTCTTGAGAATACTCCCCGCTAGAACCCATCCGTATAGAACCCAAGCGAGATCCTAGAGGAGGTATCTTCGCCAAAGTCAAACCCGACACACCTCTAGAGAAACCCCTCGCCTCAACCAAAACCAAAGAAAGAAGAGACCGCATGTTGGATCTCTCGTTTTTTCGAGGCCGATCTTACGAGGAGAATTCGGTAAAGCCTCGAATTACGAATCTTGGAAGAAACCACCAGTCCCTGTCGGCCCTAATGAACCCCTTGACAAACTTTTTCTCAAGGAATCCATTAAGGAGCTGATCGCTATCATGAGCTTAGAGTGGTTGCAAGAGGGGGAAGGATCGTCCTCAAGAAATTTGGATACCTTGTCCCTCTACACCTCTCTTTTTGCGTACATCAAAGGGAATTGGTGGAGGTCATGTATAACCCTACGGTAGGTGTAAACATCATGTCCAAAAACTATGCGCAATGCCTCGTAGGGAGAGCCTTTCATAACCCATACCTTTCGGACATTGCGCCGACAAAGACCTCAACCACCTTAGAATGCCGGGGATTATACATGACCAAGTTCTTCACCATAAGGATGTCAAATTTTCTTTGGACTTTCATATTTTGATGTCCAAGATTTTGACATCCTAATCGTGCATCCCTTGGAAAAGATTCTTGATCTATCAAAATCCGGGATTTAGATGTCAAGATGGGGAGAAATTCATTTTTCGATTCCAAATCACCACGAGCTAAAAACTCGGTGACGTAGACCCTCTCCACAATGATGACATGCCCGAGGAGGTCATGGGAGTCATGCTCTATGATAACCCCGAGACGGACCTAGAACTTGATGCCCAATTCTTCATAGAAGAAGAGGACGACTCGGGGAAACCATAGAACTTCCTCAAGAGGAAGAGCTGACTCGGCCTCCGCTTGAGCTTAAACCCCGCCGGCCTACGCCATGTCTTCCTAAACGGCGACACACAAACTCCGGTTGTCATTAGTGATAAACTTAGTGACCGTGAGACGTCCCAACTCATCGCCGTCTTAGAGAAGCATAGATCGGTCTTTGGGTATTCTTTTGCAAGACCTAAAAGGGGTAAGCCCAACACTTTGCACACATCGCATACCTATTGAGCCTTCCGAGTACCCCATCACGCGAACCCCGGAGAAGGCTCAATAACGCGATGCGTGAAGTCGTGAAGAAGGAAGTTCTCAAACTTCTTCATGCCGGATAATTTATCCCGCACCACATAGCGATTGGGTCAGCCGGTCCAAGTGGTCCCTAAAAAGGGAGGAATGATGGTCGTTGAGAACTCAAAGAATGAGCTCATTCCACAAAGACAAGTCACGGGGGTGGAGAATGTGCATCGACTATAGAAAACTTAACAAGGCAACTAAGAAAGATCACTTCCCGCTTCCATTCATTGATGAAATGTTGGAACGGTTAGCGAAAACATTCTTTCTTTTGTTTCCTTGACGGGTATTCCCAGCTATCACGGATCCGATCCACCCCGATGACCAAAGCAAGACCACATTCACATGCCCATACGGAACCTATGCGTATCGTAGAATGTCATTTGGGCTGTGTAATGCACCCGCTTCTTTCCAGTGTATGATGTCTATCTTCTCGCATATGATTGAAGAGATCATGGAAGTCTTCATGGATGATTTCTCCGTCTATGGTAAGACTTTTCGACGGTTGTCTCGAAGAATTTAGACGAGGGGTCTTGCAACGATGCCAAGAAAAGGACCTGGTGCTTAATTGGGAAAAGTGCCATTTCATGGTCCGGGAAGGCATCGTTCTTGGACACTTAGTGTCCGAGAGGGGGATTGAGGTAGACAGAGCTAAGATAGATGTTATCGAAAAGCTACCTCCCCGAGTGAACGTCAAAGGAATCCGCAGCTTCCTAGGTCATGCGGGGTTCTACAGGAGGTTCATAAAAGATTTTTCACAAATCTCTAGACCCCTCACGAACCTGCTAGCTAAGGATGCACCTTTCGACTTCACAGATGAGTGCATGCACGCTTTCAAAACCCTTAAGAAAGCACTCATCTCGCCCGATCATCCAACCCCGGATTGGTCGTTGCCGTTTGAAATCATGTGCGATGCTAGCGACTATGCCGTTGGTGCGGTCTTAGGCCAAACCAAGGATAAGAAGCAAAGATGCAATCGCATATGCTAGCAAGACTCTAACAGAGCCCAGTTGAACTATGCTACCACGTAAAAAGAGCTCCTTGCGGTAGTCTTTGCTATAGAGAAGTTTCGTTCTTACTTAGTGGGTGCAAAGATAATCATTTACACCGACCATGCTGCCCTTAAGTATCTGCTCACTAAGAAAGACGCGAAACCTCGTTTGATCCGCCGGATTCTTCTCGCTCCAAGAATTTGATCTAGAAATAAAAGATAAAAGGGGAGTAGAGAATACCAAGCGTGATCATTTGTCGCGTATGCAAGTAACTAACATGCGGGAACTACCAATCAATGATTACTTGCGCGACGACATGCTACTAAAGGTGACGGACACCAACCCATGGTACGCAAAACATTGTCAACTTCATGGTTACAGGTTATGTACCCCTAGGAGGACCGACGAAAGCTTCAAGTAGAGAGCGGACGTCACCTTTGGGACAACCTCAGACCGTACGGGGTGTGCGCAGATGGCTTGCTAAGAAGATGCGTACCAAGGGCGTAGGGATGCAAATCATAGAAAAATGCCATGCATCACCCTATGCCGCCACCTCGGGAGTATTCGAACTCAAGCCAAAATCTGGCAGTGCGGGTTCTTCTGGCCAACAATGTACGCCGACACGAAGGAGTTCATCAAAAGATGCTATAGCTGCCAGAAGACTGGAGGTATAACAGCTCGCGACGCAATGCCCCTACACTACAATCTTCAAATAGAAATATTTGATGTGTGGGGCATTGACTACATGGGACCATTCCCAAAGTCTGGCGATTGCGAGTATATCTTGGTGGCAGTGGATTACGTGTCGAAGTGGGTAGAAGCAATACCATGCAGAGCTGCTGACGCCAAACATGCTCGGAAGATGTTCCCTGAAGTGATTTTCCCCCGTTTTGGAATGCCTCGCATGGTAATAAGTGATGGAGGATCACACTTCAAGGACAAGGCATTGAAACATTCTTGAAAGAACTTGGCGCCGAGCACAACATAGCTACCCCCTATCATCCGCAAACCCAAATGGGCAAGCCAAACGTCAAATAAGCAAATAAAGAACATCCTGCAGAAGACGGTCAACGAGATGGGGAAAGGCTGGAAAAATAAGCTACCCGATGCTCTTTGGGCTTATCGGACAGCATACAAAGCCCCCATCGGCATGTCACCCTATCAGCTGGTATACGGCAAAACCTGCCACTTACCAGTTGAGTTGGAACATCGAGCTCACTGGGCCATCAAGAGATGGAATATGGACGCCAAGCTCGCGGAAAGAATCGACAAAAGCAAATTTCTGAACTTGAAGAATGGAGAGAAAAGGCGTACCATAGTTCAAAGCTCTACAAAGAGCGCATGAAGAGATGGCATGATCGGCGCATAAAGATCAAAAGAATTCACCGGGGGGTGATAAGGTACTCTTATTCAACTCCCCGGTGAAACTATTTGGTGAAGGAAAGTTGAGGAGCAAGTGGAAAGGACCATACACAAATCAATACCTCGTCACACGGTGGCAATCATAATCCAAGACGACGCAGTAAAAATACACAAGGTAAATGGTCAACGCCTCAAACTTTTCTTTTGAGACATCACCCGATCTTAACCAAGAGCTCGATAGAATAGACTTTTATTTCAAAAAGGATTTATGAATTATCGGCATGCAAAAAAAAAAAAAGTTTCTCTTTTTGTTTTTAAATTCAATAAAGCTTGTCTTTGGAATATTGTGTATGTCTCCACTTGTTTTTGTCCTTGTGCAAAAGAAAATTAAAAATAGGTACAAAAAGCAAGCAGGGGAGGCTCACGTCTCTCACAAGTCAAAGGTATGCAATTTATAAATTCAAATTTTTGACTTGTGACATATCTTCTCCTCCTATGTTTTAAACTCTGTGCTAAACCTGAACCAAGTTGGCAAAACTCCATCTCTAGTCTACCAATTGATTCATGGCATGCATACACTTTATTCCTCGCCAAAAACCATACTTTGATGAGCAACTACCCCGTTAGGGACCCCATGTTCATCTAAATAATTGAGCTTTGAGATATGGTAGAATGACTTGACACTTGCTCTCTTATGCAATGAGACTTGGTTTTATTTCAAAAATTCAAATAAAGCATGCTCCCGGTTTGATTTAGACAAATTCCTACCAAAGCCCGAATAATGACATGAATATCCACTATAGCTACTACCTCTTGTATTGAGTCTTGTCGCTCTGGATCTGCGTTGAGAGAAGCTCATACTCCCAAGATCGAAAAACACGTACACCCATATACACGCCAATTCTCACACCGAGAATTGCACACAACATGCACCCTTTACCATCCACCAAATAAATACTCCATCCATTTTACATTACCATGATCATCTCCCCTGTTATCGAAAAAAGTATCATGCGAAAGAGAATACAGGCTACAAAAAAAGTATGAGAAAAGAAAAGATGGACAAAATGTCCCGAATAAACGACGAGGAAGTCGAAGTACTAGTCCAAAAAAAAAAAGAAAAAGAAAGTAGCCTGTATTTCTCCAAAAGCATACAAAAAGAAAAGAGAGATCATGAGACAAGGAGTAACCACAAAAAAAAATACCACAAATATTTCCACACACATTTGCACATTTCGATCTAAGAGTATGGCACTTCCCTCCAATGATCCGGAGCTTGACCCGACAAAACATACAGAGGTACGTATGCAACACTCCACTCAAAGATCCACAAAACCCCGCAAAAAAAGATAGGATGAGTGAGAGCCGAAGAGTGCTTTGGCAAGAAAACACAAATGAGTGACTATGTGAGAATCAACCATGGAGCATTGCTATTTTGTCTTCAAAAATTCAAAAATCAACCAAGTCTTTGCACATGAGTAGTAGCAAGGAGATAGGAATTTAGGCCATTCCATTGCTCAATTGTTCTAAGATAACTTGGTAGCCACTTTTGAATGCTCACAAAGCGTGTGAGGCCCTAATAACTTGTATGCGTGGTCTACATCTTGGAGATTGAACCACTTTAGTCCCCGTGCCTTCACTCGAGGATGAGTAAAGGGCTAAGTGTGGGGGAGTTTGTTGACGGTAACCAACTACAAATTAAACACCGTCAACATACACCAAAACAACCTAGAGATAGGGTTTATAAACTAACAAATTCCATAGTTTTGGTGTATATTTGGCTTTGCAGGTACAACTCAAGGATATGTGCACTTTGGGCCAAAATACAAAGAAAGGAAGAATAAAAACAATAAATAGAAAAAGGCCCAAAGGGAGCCAAATGGCAAGCCAGGCCAACTTACCTCGGTTGGGTCACGAACTCAAGCTTTCAACACCGACACCAAGCCCAACACGACGAAAAGAGGACGCCACGCCAAGTTTGGGCTGATTTGGGCCCGACAAGGGCCGCACCGATTTTTGGCGGCTCCGGCGGGCCTTCGCGAGGCGGTTCAATTACGCCGGAGAACGTCGGTGGCGGTGTTGTCCAGGTGCGTTGAACCTGAAACCGCCTCCCCTTGGTCGGTTTGGCCATAATGGAGGGAGGAGGCACATTTCCAAAGACACCCCTCCACTCAAGCTATAAAAGGAGGCCCTCTACTCTCTCACACAACACACCTCAAGGAGCTACAAGCACAAGAGAAGCAAGAGAGAGAGAGTTTTCTACCTTTATCCCCATTCTAATTCTAGAGAGTGAGAGGGAAGGCTAGAAGGAGACTTGGCTCCTTCTACCCGGAGTTGTCGGAGTGCCCCGGTGTTCCGCGGTTCCTAGGAGGTCGGAGTGCCGGATTTGTCGGTACCCGCCTCGCTTGTACCTCTACAATCTACTTACGCTTTGGTAAGACAGGTTGTGTTCCTCTTTCGGTTATTACTTTCAAGCATATTTTCTTAGCCGTTATAATCTTGCGGATTGATAGTCGCTTCCTTCGGGCGGTGCTCTAGTAGAAGGACCCCCGGACGGGTAAGCCTTGATATCACACTAGAGTAGTAATCATCGTGCAAACGTGGTGTTTGGACTAGTGGTTTCCTATCTTTTGTGGCGCATCCTACGGTTGAGGGGTAGGCGGCCGGGTCGTGACAGTACCTTGTCCGTCCTTTGTAATCCCCCACGTTCGGCTATGGCGCGATGCAATTGCCGGTCTCCATCCCGGTTTGGGCGATTGCCGTGCCAGTAAGGAGATAATGGACGAGTAATCCCTGCACGAAAGTGTCAACCCATAAAGATACCTCATTCCTCTTAGAAGCTTAACCTTGCCTAGGGTAGACCGCAGGTCAAAAGCCCTCTACACAGCCGTCCCCTCGAGTAAAAATACGATACCCCTCAATACCACCGGGTGAAGTGCTACAACGGTCTTTCCCGTGCGCTTGCGGACTTTGCTTTGCTTTCGCTAAGAAACACCAACAATGTGGCGCACAACCGCATCGAGGAAGTCACCGCCCCGTGGAATGCATCTTGGCGCGCCATGAGTTTGACAAAGATCTGCCGCTCGGGCCGGTGAGGATTACACCGTTCATCCATCGGCTTCCGTGAAGCCCTAGAGGACATCGACAACATCGATGAACTCATGGATGAGTATGAAGACCATGCCACCGCAATAGCCTTGTCCAATGATCCACAAGCTGTCTTTAATCTCCTTGAATATTAGTTTGTACTCAGGATGGACAAGCAATAAAACTCTTTTCTGTCCATGTTGATTATTACAGATTTCATTTACGCTTCTCGTGAATGTTGAATGTCCTTCCCGAAATCAATCGCGAACGAACAACCGAACAAGATCTTGCCGAACAAATGACATCATCACAAAATGTAATTCCTTAATAATATAAAACCCAACTTCCGTGATAACTCGCGAAAGCACCGTTCGCGCCGCCATTGAATGCACTCCCGCTTTTTCTCTTCCCAATAAACCAACCAGGGGTAAAAATGTCGATCCGTTGGAAGGCAAAGCGCCACGTAATTAGCTTCATCGAGTAAGTAATCTCGAAATCTTTATCCGCCAATTAATTCGCAATTTTTGTAGAACGTTTGGCCCCAACACTTTCGGCTTTATATACCCAAGGTCACTCGGGACTGCCATTGTAGTTTTGCCAACCAATCTTCTTCTTCACATGCGCTTGCCATTTGCTAGTTCCAAGCGGTTCTCATGGCGGACAAAGGAAAGGAACCTGCCGAGGAGTCGTCTATTCATGGTCCTCCACCGCCAACTCCTCACTCATTTGGGTAGGATTTGATTTCTGAGATTTCATCCACCGTTTTCTTTCCAATCTCACCATATCCCAATCCTCTTTTTTCCGCGGCCGCAAGTGCTCCCGGACTTCATGTTCGGGACTAGACGCATTCAATCCCGTCCCTTCCCGATTCTTCTAATGAAGATTCTCCTACGGATGCTGAGACCTGTGCCAGCAACTGCGTCAAGAGAAGCGTTGTCGGAGAGAACTCCAAGCCGACCTGGATGTGGCGAGCTTATGCTAATGCGTAACGCGAACGCCGCATGTCCCTTGAAGTTCACATTGGTGGTAAGTTGAATCTTGAACTTATTTATTCTTGCTCTGTCAGTAGACTGATCTGTCATTGCATCTCTAGAGCTTACCGAGCGCCATAGCTGTCTCCATGGAGCTGTAGCGGGTCTGGTGCGGGCGCTCGACATGCCAGTGAATCCACCAGTACCACGTGTGCAAGCGATCGTCGATCAGATCAAGGAAGCCATGGAGAAGAAGTGAAGAGTCGCAGGTAAACTTTGCCGAATAGCACTTAGGACTTAGAATCAAGTAGAAATCCTTTGTAATGTATTCGCAATGCTTTTGTAAAAGACTTTGAATAAAATCTTCTTTTGCTCTACATTGGTGTTTTTATGTTTTTGTACTAAAGGCGACATAACACATTCATGCCGGCTATTCTCCATCCTTTGTGGAGTATTTTTCTGCTAAAGGTGATGACTTGCTCATCGGCTATTTCCTAGTGAAAAAAGTTCTGCAAACTATTGAATCTTACATGTCGGCCCTAACTCACTTTACATTTACATTAATCCTTTGGCCGACATAAGTTTCTTTTAGAGTCTAAAATTACTATGAGAGCCGACTATCTCAATCGGGCCGTTGATCCCCGTAGTGAGTACTTGATTGGGACCTTCATTCCATTCCCTTCCTGAGAAGCACTCCACGCCATCATATTCCCAGAACGATGGTTCGGTAGCAGCAACACTCACTGAGTCATCGGCTTGGATTACTTCAACGTCATCACCGTTCCACTGAATAAGGACTTGATCCATGGTAGAAGGAACACAACAATTGGCATGGATTCAATCCCTTCCAAGAAGCAAACTGTAAGACCCCTTACTATCGACCACAAAGAAGGTAGTGATCAAAGTCTTCGAGCCGATCATCAACTCAACGTGAACGGCTCTGTGGGTATCTGAAGGATTACCAGCAAAGTCTCTAAGCACAATGTTTGTCTTCAGTAAATCCTCCTTGGTCATCCCTAGCTTCCTGAAAGTTGTATAGGGCATAATATTGATAGCAGCTCCTCCATCAACAAACATGTGAGTCAGGGGCTTTCCATTGACGAATCCCTTCAGGTAGAGAGGCTTCAGATGGTTGTGCTTCCTGGGCCTGTCGAATACAGCTTGCCTTGACAGAGCCAATTGTCCCAGGAGGTCTATCATCTCTTTGCTGTCAAAATCAGAGTAAGCCTCCTCATCCGAATAAGCATCTTCTTCCTGATCCACAGTGGCCTGATCTGCAGGAGCAGCAAACTCTATTGGGATGTAGAAGACCATGCCAACATTTGCCGAACGCCCGCTTGCCGAATGCTCATCTACCGAATGATCAGTTTCTTGAGCTTTCTTCTTTGGGCGCCACACTTTCTTGCGTTCGGCTGCTGCTTCCTTGAGCTCCTTGTTCCTGAGGCGCTGAACCCTTCTCTTCTGACTCTTCCTCAATATTGGAGGGCACCATTGCCCCTTCTGCCATATGTACTCCTGAGGAGAGTCTAAATCATCTAGGTCTTCATAGTCTTCAACGTCAGCCCATGCCTGATCGGCAACCCTCTTGCTGCTATGTGATCTGTTGCTTTCTATTTTTAGACGCTGATCATCCTCTGGGAAACATGCCCCCAGTCTTTCTTGGATGGGACGGCGGTTGACTCGTGCCTGCCTATATCCATGATACGCTTCTCGTGCATTCAGGCGATTATTCCTAGCGAGCGACTTCAAGCCTTCGTTCGGCAATGTCGAAGAAAGGACAGTCCCAATGAGACTCCTCTCATTCTCTCATGTATTCCTCTTGTTCCAAGCGATACATCTCCTCTTCATATCTCTCGCCGTTCCTCCTCTGCAAGCTGCTGATTTCTGCGATATTGCTTCTCTTGCTGTCTTTGCCACTTGTTCAGCAAAGATAACGAGATGTCACCCTTGGTTTGGAGGTTTCTCCTCTTTCTGTTTGGCTATTCAGAAACCGAACACTACGCTCTTGGAGCTCTATACCAGTCACTTGCCGACTAGGGTCTACCGAACCATTCTTTTTTGCCCTATCAGAAGTCAGCACTTTGATCGGACCTTTGCTCTTGGGGTCACTTGCAGATACCATGTTAGCAGAGAAGGAGACCATGCCCGCTGGGAAAGGATGATCATCCACCTTCATATGGTTATTGAATTTTAAGAGACCCCGGCCAGATAGCCCTCCTTAACTTCTTTGCCTGAATATTCGGCGGTCATTGATAGAGTGAGAACTTCCTTGACCAAGAACTCAAACAAATTTTATCGATTTGGAGACATCAAAGTCATATGCCCCCTTGTTCTTTTTCATCCAAATTGATTAACCTCGGATCGGTTCTATTCCCCGTGCAAACTCAAGCAAGAAATACTTCATCTTGGCCGTCGTCATCTTCTTCTCCACCTTCCAGAAAGTATTGACATGCTTCATAAGCTACATTGCCCCCTTTCTGGTAGCAGGTATCCTTCTTGATGCTCGAACCGACCGCCATAAGCGCCAAACGCCGTGGAGAGCTGACCAAGGTCTTCAAATTCCATGCCGACCGGCTTCTCCCCGATAGCCCGGATGCATGCCGCGTATAGCTACGGCCAAGCAACCGATGGTCCAGCGGTTCGAGAGAATAGCGAGGGAATTCTTAGTCTCTCCGAACCTACGCAAGAACTCTTGAGGCGACTCATTGTATCTCCGGTTCAATGCCATCGTCAACAAGCTCCTTCTCATTGGTACCATCAAGAAGTATGAGTGGAATTTATGCTCCAATTTAGCCTAGGTTCCAATAGAATTGGCCAAGAACGTAGTAAACCGCACGAAGGCCGCCCTATGAGAGATGTAGGGAAGTAGCGAATCCTCCATGCTTCATCATTAGCAAGTTCTCCCAGCTGGATCAAGTACCGACTGATGTGTTCGGTAGTGGTGGTGTCATCTTGCCCAGAGAACTTGGTCAGGTCAGTTGGAGGCTTCAATCTTGAAGGAAGCGCCACCTTGTTGTACCATGCGGATATGGTGACTCGATACGCATAGGGCGATTCTTGGGCTTTATCCCAAACAGTTCGCATCATATCGCCATCCTCGCCAAGAGCATATCCATGCTTGAATTCAGGGTCCATATGATGGTCCCGATTGTCCAAAGAAGTGTCGTACCCGAGATTCTGCGCGAGCATTCATGGTGGAGTAATCGTGAGAATTCATGTAGCCAGGTCCAAACGGATTCCTCTGTAATCCAATAGCCATTAGAGCAATTGTATAAGTGTTGTATGCTGGTGGATTCCCAGATGTACCGAATGCCATGTCTCCATATGTGGCATGTGATTTTCCGGCTTCTTTGGCCTTGGAACTCTCTGGCTTTTGTGGTGTTCTATTCTCTCCCTCTTCCTCTGGAGCTTCTCCATCACCAGTTGCACCTTTCTTTGGCTGAGGCTTTGGCGGGCTGAAATGTGTTGGTCCAGAAATCTCTCCCATCCGTTCCTCAAAGTATTTGTCAACTTCAGGCCCATAAGTGCTTCTTATGATGTGGCGGAAAGTGTTGAGGAAGACAGCGTTGTGATTTGTCATTGTTTTCCCCAGAGCTGATTGGATGATCTCCTCCATCTAATTGGCTTCTTCTGGAGTAAGCTTCTGAGTTTCACCAGCTTGTATGACCTTTGGTAGATCCCTTTTCCGAGAACTACACCACTCCTATTTTTGGAGAAACATTCAAGGCACTTCGCCATGAAGGCATCACATTCATCCCGTACTTTTGTGTTCCACTCCACTGGCAGGTCTTCTATGGTGACCTTGAGGAGTTGCTCCTTGCCCGCGTTCGCGTCAGGCATCTTGATTCAGATCTTGATAGTCCCACTGGGTGTGCCAAAAAGTGTGTTGACACAAAAAGTGCCTCTTGTGCCGCATTACACCGACAAGCCGGTAGCTAGCTTAACTTGGGTGCCCGGGCGTCTTTGAGCCGGTGCGTGCCGATCAATTTGACCTGTAAATTGACAAGGAGACAAAGTGTAAGATCGAGAACGTGCACGGTGAGACCAAGACAGTTCCGCATGTACGGCCCCTCAGCCACTTATGATGACATATAGCTATAGAAGCTATCTCGTCCCACGCTGCATGAATGCATTCGGCAAGAATATATGGGATATGTAAAAGCACAGCTTCTGAATGTACATAGGAAGACATGTTTGAACAAGTAAATCGATCATCAAGATATGATATCATAAAGCTCATTGCATGGATCAAATTAATTAACAACATGATAGATAAAAGCGTGTAAATCATAAATATAAATCTAATCTAAATATAACACATGCATAGGTTTCATCCAACTAGTCTGCCGCACGTTGTTGATATTTGATAAGCCTACAGAAATATTTATAATAATCCGCAGTTTAACGGATACTAGTGAGCATTTCACCCGGAGAGGGTTTTAATATCGAATCCACGGGGAGGATGGTGTGAGGATAACTGAGGAATATTACTAATCTCCGAGCAGCAAATCAAGGAACCCAAGAGAATAAAGAGATAAGGAGATTTCTACGGTTGTCTAATTCTTATTCTTGTAAGCAATATTCATATTGTCTTAAAGGGAAGCACCCAAAGGAAAACATGGACAAAACATGCAATCCTCCCAAGACTTACACGCCAACTAGTCTTATAGATGGAGGGTGGATTCCAAAGGACTCAACAGATCATTACTCCCGCGATCTACCACACGACCCGGAATATAAGGTGTCATCACAAGCAACCTCAGTCTAGGCACCACGCCTAAACCTAAGCTACCCCTCTAATCTATAGGGTCCTACAGATTAAAGTACTCAAACAAGAGTTGTGAACAGTAAGAACAATAAGAACATTCACTTACTCAAATAAGAAGTTGATCCACCACAGAAGTCTCGGGATCAAGTACCAGTGTTAATGGGACTTGATTCCGATGGTACAAGATGTAGAGGAGTCACCGACAGGTCCGGTGCTTCCTCAGCAGCTCTTCCCATCACCAACACTTTAACTCTAGGAACAAGATTAGCTCTAGTCTCTCTCATGAGAACTATGGCTCTAATCTCTTCTTGATTCTTACTCTTGATTAGATCTAATCTACTTCTAATTACATTCTAATTCACTAATCCCCCTCGAGAGAGGTGATCCTTACATGGGATCCCTCTACAAATCGAGAGATAATGAGATTGAATGAATTAGGGTTTCACCCTCGGGGTCGGGGGTCTTCTTATATAGGCTTTGGCGATGAACAATGACCATTGGATCAAACCGACCTTCAATAACGGTGTAGATACAACCTCAAAGTCGGTTACAAACCGACATAAAAAGACGAAGCTGATTGGCCATAATTGCCTGGCGGCCGGCCTAAAATTGCCTGGCGGCCGCCAGGGTATGGTCTCCTCTCGGCCTCTCGTCTCTTCTGGTGTCTTCTGGTATCTTCTAGAGTGTTTTAGTCCACATTTTGGGTTGAGTTACTTCACGGTCAAGTCTTGTCATCATATGTGATGTATATTCCGGAACTTTCTCCATTCTTCTCTGCATTTATCTGTTAAGTCCCTGAAAATATATAAATCACCAAAGCTCGTGGAATTATGTTAGTAAAGCCCCTAGACTTATGTTGATATTCATTTTATGCCCTTATTTCATATTAGTTGACTAGTAATATTATGCTATAACAGTGTGTCAACAAGCTCCCCAAGCTTACCCTTTGCTAGTCCCTAGCAAAGCCAAACTTAGCAATGGATCGATTTGCTACAACACTTTCACGCCTCAACAATACACATGCTTTCAAACAAAAATTTCTCCTCCGGATAAGAATAATTTGTTCATTCTTTAACTTACCCATATTACCTTTAACCATGGAGCTTATAGCCTTTTCTTTGATCTTGGGCAATTGAAAGATAGAACAATCAAGTCAAGCACCATATCTCAAACTCTTTGTTCAACTGTCATTCTGAGTTTTTTTGCAAGTTTTCAAAATAAAACTCAAAGTTCCTTGTATGACTCTCTCAAGTCTCTCATTTGTGGTATTTGTGGATCCTCACTAAGGCAACAAGGTTGTTTTGCCTCTCTCTCATAATATGTGATATTTTTTGGACTAAGGCAGTAGGACACTATGCCTTCTTCTCTCTCACCCTATATCTAAGGCTTATATCCGAGCTCATAGGTGGGAGAAAACTACATCTACTTACTAAGCATATATTGTAAGTTCAAGCAATGGATCCAAAGTCACGAGTCACACCGATCAAGTGGTGCATGTGTATGGTGGATAGAACATAGATGGTAAGGATTATAATAAGGTGTATAGAATGAGGGAAAATCTTACTTGTGCTCCTTAAGGAATCATCTCTCTTTTGGAATTTGGAAACTCTGTAGAGAACCTGGGTTATATTTCTTTCTTTCTTTATTTTTCTTTTATGGAGAGGCGAGCATCTAAGTACCCATTGTTTTCAGCGGACACTTGTCCATTTTTTAACTCTCCTTTATTCTTTCTTTTTCTTAGGGAGGTAGGCTCTACTCGCCTGTAGGACACTTGTCCATTTTTCATCTCCCCATTTTTTTTTAAATACAACCCAAATCTCTTTTGCAATAATCTTTTGAGAGACAGATAAAAGTAATGAAGCTTCTGTAAGATATTGGCTAGAAATGGATGAGTAGATGGGTATAGGAAATATTTTTTTGGTTGCTCTCTCCCGTGATAGGAGTAGAACATTTTTGGTGGATATAGTGGATGCATAATGGGTGCATATGGTGGTGTAGTGGTAGATGCATACTTCCAAGGTGGAAATAGCATATACATGAATGGAGTCTAGTGGAGTGAAATGAGATGGAATGGTGGAGTGATATGGAGTGTACATGATCAGCATGACAAGTTTCTAAGGGTCGACAAAGATTGAACAAACTCAATGCAAAGCAAGCAGCCTATATATATGTCAAAAGGTTTTCCTAATCTAAGGAGCATGTATATATGGCTGTGGTAGGAGGTTCAACACTTTGTCACACAGGAACTTATCATGTGCACTTTTAAAGTTTCAAAATAAATTTCCGAAATCTAGTATCACTAGGAGTAAGATCTATAGCAGCTCGGACTCTCATATATCATATCCGTCAATTACCTAGACCTTAGAGCAAGCAATTTGCAACCCACAGGTTTTAGATTCAAAGTAAGTCCCAAGTCAAAGCAGTTTTGCATTTAAGGCTCAAGAGAAATTAAGCTTGAAAGCTAGGTGCGAAAAGGAATTACGACGAGACAACTATTCATCATTTCCATGCATGAGATTTAGCTTCGGAGATCATTTTATGTAGGTGGAAAAGAAAAACTTCTGGTACACTCCTATTTATTTATTTATTTCCTTACTCTAAAGATCACACTCTACTAAAGACTCTTTAAAACGACTTTATGAACTAGACTCTTAACAAACTAAGCAAATCGAAATATTAGCTAATAATATAAATATAGTAGTAGAGATACTTATCGATAACTGGGGGTGCTCTCCCCAAGCCGGATTGAAGTGTCGGGTTTTGTTGATGTGGAAGTTGAAGTAGATAGTGACGAGAGTATCGCCCTATCATGTTTCTCTCCCTTGAAATCTGTTGAACTCAAATAGACAACAAAGCTTTGTGGAACCGATTAAGCGTTAGTGGTTTGCCACATAGATCTCATGTGTCTAAAGATTTTCAAGATAGATCATGATTATTCCGGTAGAACTTCAACAAGATTTCTCTTCTAAATGTTTTTGGAGTTTTATATATTTATATGCATGCAAAGAACTATGATGCAAATGCAGATAGATGAATACATAATTGTTTTTATGCCACCACGGTGAGTATCCTCATGGGTTGTTACACGCCACAAATTATTCACATGGGGCTTGAGAATTTTTCAATGTAATGCTAATGCATAAATGTAAATATGCTAAAGGAAAATGATTATGCAATGTAAGGAAGTAAATATGCTATGCATGATAACTACCGATCTTACCTTCCTGGCGAGGGTTCAATGTTTTAAGTCCTTTGAACAAGACTTCTTACCTTACTCACTCCTCAAGTGTATCATCCGATCTTGGTGGTCGCTGCGTCTCCGAGATAGTGATCTCTCGAGAATGGCATCACCCATGTTGCTTGCTTGTCTCATGGTTTGAAGTGAAGCTTTGACAGTGGAATCGAGCAACATCTTGTTTAGTGTGCGTGCTTTGTGAGTTCAGGACATTTCCTAGTAGAATCTTAGGGGAGTGACATACTCCTCTACATTTTTGCTCGAAGTATGTCCTGTTTGTAAAGACAAGGTAGAGATCAAGTGCATGGGCCCTGTTGGTGGGAAAACACCAACAGAACCAAAACTTTATTCATTCTTCTCTAACCTTAGGCATATACAAGGCAGAGTTAATGTTTAACTGTTTCATTTATGATGAGGGTGACAAGGTCAAGAGATTAAGCATCAACGGTTTAATGATTGTAACTATCTTCCAGAACAGGATGAGCAACACTTTAAATTACATTGGGGACTATGAGATCAAGAGAGTGGTGTTTAAGAACAAAGAACTAAACATGCGAAGCTAAGCAAGATGGATAGGTTAGGTTTTGACTCCAACATGTTTGATTCTTTATTTATGAGCATGCCAAAATTAGGGAAAAGCTTAGTTAATGATAGCTTACCTCAAGATGTTACCTTTTATTAGAGTGTGACGGCATCGTAACAACTTGTGGTGGTTCTTATCTTTTGCTTGGAGCTTTCCTCATTTGGCTTCTTGTATATCTTGCTCTTAACTTGTCTCCTTTATTGCATCATCCTTTCTTTCTTCTTCTTTGAATTGTGCTAGGACCTTTTTGCTCCTCTTATGGTTTTATTCCTGTGTCATTAGTAGACAACACATACCCGAAGGAATATACAAGTAGTAACAAGTGTAGTGTTGTTACAGGGGCTAAAGGTCACTTTCTATGCGACAAAAAAGTTTGAAAATTTTAGCATAGATCTTTTATCTCATGTTTCCATATACACCTTGCTTTTCTAAAGGAATGATTTATGAAACCTTAAGTTTGATTTTCATGCATTGGAATCATTCGAACTTGTAGAAAAGAGTAATAGTGAATAGAGAGATTACAAACCAGCATGTGGAGTGATGGGAGCATGTGAGGAGGAAGAGCACGATTGGATTATCCTTGGTGGAGTTGGTCTTTCCTCTTCCATGTGCCTATCACTCATGAGTTCATCTTTGAGCAAATGCTTTTGTTTTGTAGACTTTATTTGTGGCACTCCTCTTCTTTCTCTTGCTTCATCTCTAGTATGAGTTTATCTCAGGACCTTCCCCCAAGCTTGTTTGAGAGCTTTTCTTTCTGCAGGGGTTAGTCTAACAAAATATACCAATGTCTATACAAGTAATATTTAGTTCAATAACCAAATTAGACTCCATGTCTAATTTAATTAAGGAAGACATTTCAACCTAAGCACCATGCTTAATTTAAAAGCCTTTGAAAATACCCTACATGCATATAGAGTAATTTCAAACTAAGCATACTATAATAAACAAAGGGTAGCATGAAGGCATTATAGAGATTTACTCAAATGGAGATGAAATAGTGTAGTAATTTGAGCATGTCTTAAAGGTAGAGACAACCAAGATAAGGTAGCAACATGGCAAGAATTATTAACGTGAGTGATTCAATGTTGCATGATAATTGGTTGGACATACCTTTCCATTGTCATCCTTCGTTCTCTTTGTTCTAGACCTGAAATGGTTAGTAACAAAAAATACCCGAAGGAATATTCTCATAATTATATTTCTATGCTCACTACACAAGGGGGTGTTATAACAAAAGATCTATATTTATATTACTCCCCCTAGAGTGCTTGTTTTAGGACAAAAAGCTCGTCCTTGGGAAACCTTCAAATATGATTCAAGATGATGAAGAGGTTTTCCCTTAAATCACCAATCTTAACTATCAAGCCAATAAGATCAACAACCACCCTTTCCAAATCTTTATGAATAATTATCTCAAGGGGGGTTTGAGATCTTGTAAGTGGCAAGATTAGAGATGGCAATTAATTCAGGAGTTTGGTCACATGGGCAAGGATTGGATAGAATATTTAGGAAGTAATTCCTATGCTCATGGATGTTCTCCAACTAATGATAATGCTCTTTCTCGGTCTTCCTTGGATCCTTCATGATGTCTATTCTTGGGATTTCTAAGATCGTAGGTAGACTCAAGAAAAAAACACTAAAAGGATTCATTGGGGTCAAGGATGAAGTTAAATATGGTTTTGGATACGTTATCTAATCACGGAATAGAAGGGGAGAAGACATAAATGGATTCTAAATAGTTTCGCTCTCCTTCTATGGCGTTATTAGATATGCCATCCTTGGGCTCCCAATGTCCTTTGTAAGAATAAGGATGCTTTCTAAGAGACTCTTCTATAAGAGGTTTTTGGTTTATAGGCACTCAAAGGTCTCTGTGAAGCTAGAAGTTTGTCTCCCAAAGTCATCACCATAAAAAGAATTAAGGGTAGAATTACTTCTTCCCTTGGAGGGGTTTAGAGTATTGATGATTTAGGATTGGTAGCTAATTCAAGGGGTTGGAAAGATTATGATCTTTGCTATCAAAACTTCTTCTTTGGTCTAGAGGATGATTCCATCTCTTCCCTTGGGTGTTCATGAAAATTCTAGAAATCACACCTGCTGAGTTTGTCAAAACAAACCTTGCTTTAGAAAAGGAAAGAAAAGTTCCTCCAGAAAACTGCATGATGGTCATGCGAACAACTTTTCTAGGATAAGCCCCAAATACATTATTCTTTTTAAAGGATAAGATTTGGCCTGAGGTTAACTTCAGAATTCTCTCCTATAATGGGTTGTTTCATGATCATTTGGATCAACCGTAGACACAGTTCATAGCCAAGGTGTAGGATAGGTTCTATAGATGCTAATGGCCTGAACTTGTGTTTATGGGTGCAGCATAAGGATAGGTGTGGAATCCGAGGATCCCAAAAAGATATAAAAGAAAATATAAAAAGAAAGACTACACTAAGATATGATACAAGATTAGTTATACTCAATGTTTTCTTAGCAACCATTCTCCCCAACAACGGCGCCGTAAATGCTTGTTGATATTTGATAAGCCTACGAAATATTTATAATAATCCGCAGTTTAACGGATACTAGTGAGCATTTCACCCTGGAGAGGGTTTTAATATCGAATCCACAGGGAGGATGGTGTGAGGATAACTGAGGAATATAACTAATCCCTGAGCAACAATCAAGGAACTGAAGAGAATAAAGAGATAAGGAGATTTCTATGGTTGTCTAATTCTTATTCTTGTAAGCAATATTCATATTGTCTTAAAGGGAAGCACCCAAAGAAAAACATGGACAAAACATGCAATCCTCCGGCACTTACACGCCCAACTAGTCTTATAGACGGAGGGTGGATTCCAAAGGACTCAACAGGAATTTGTCACTCCCGCGATCTACCACACGACCCAGAATATAAGGTGTCATCACAAGCAACCTCAGTCTAGGCACCACGCCTAAACCTAAGCTACCCCTCTAATCTATAGGGTCCTACTGATTAAAGTACTCAAACAAGAGTTGTGAGCAAGAAGAACAATAAGAACATTCACTTACTCAAATAAGAAGTTGATCCACCATAAAAGTCTCGGGATCAAGTACCGGTGTTAATGGGACTTGATTCCGATTCGATGGTACAAGATGTAGAGGAGTCACCCCATGTGTCCTGGGTGCTTCCTCGGCAGCTCTTCCCATCACCAACACTTTAACTCTAGGAACAAGATTAGCTCTAGTCTCTCTCATGAGAACTATGGCTCTAATCTCTTCTTGATTCTTACTCTTGATTAGATCTAATTAGATCTAATCTACTTCTAATTACATTCTAATTCACTAATCCTCGAGAGAGGTGATCCTTACATGGGATCCCTCTACAACCGAAGATAATGAGATTGAATGAATTAGGGTTTAACCACGGGTCGGGGGGTCTTCTTATATAGGCCTTGGCGATGAACAATGACCATTGGATCAAACCGACCTTCAATAACGGTGTAGATACAACCTCAAAGTCGGTTACAAACCGACATAAAAAAACGACGGCGATTGGCCATAATTGCCCGGGCAGGTGGCCTAAAATTACTGGCGGCGCCTGGTATGGTCTCCTCTCGCCTCCTCGTCTCTTCCGGTGTCTTCTCGGTATCTTCTAGAGTGTTTTAGTCCACATTTTGGGTTGAGTTACTTCACGGTCAAGTCTTGTCATCATATGTGATGTATATTCGAAACTTTCTCCATTCTTCTCTGCATTTATCCGTCAAAGTCCCCTCGAAAATATATAAATCACCAAAGCTCGTGGAATTATGTTAGTAAAGCCCCTAGACTTATGTTGATATTCATTTTATGCCCTTATTTCATATTAGTAGACTAGTAATATTATGCTATAACAGGTGTCAACACACGTCTAGCTTTCCTAAACCCGTCTAGCTTAAACCCTTAACAAGCTAATCCACCGCATGATACAACTTGTACGATCTAAACCACTTCTCACAACCGATTAATCCACCTGGGATGATACAATCTAATCATGGTAAGCTAAAAAGCATGCATATATCTAAAACGTAATCTATAGATACTCATTACACGTGTAAGCATAACCGTGTTCGGCAAGCTTGCCGAATCGGGTCCATGAAGAAGGAACTCATACGCAAAAACCTATCGATTAAGCTGATCTCTAGTCCACCGGATGACTAGCTCTAGAGTAACCCAAAGATCTATATCCACCTAGGATGATACTGATCCCGTCAAGATCTAAGCGCATACGAACCCACAACATGTAACAACTTAGATTGATCTAAGCTCGGCTATGATAAACAAGTAGATCTAGTGACATGATAAGATAAACATCAAAAGCACTAAAAGCGACTAGATCTGTAATAAGATGAAGCCGAGCCCTATCAATCTAAATTAGGCAAAAAAGTGTGTGCAAACATAATTAAATAATAAATAAAAGCATGCAACACGTGGTAACTTAATGAATTCATTAGATCTTGCCAAAATCTAATGAAGCCGATAACTAGCTCCAAGCTAGACCTTAGCCCACCGGATGGCTCATGATCAACAAGGAACCTTCTTGTTCCAATAGCTTAAATCCGCCCGAGCGATACTAAGCGTAAACAAGACTACTTGCAATAATCTAAATCCATGGACGATACTAGACATGGTGCATGGTTGCCGGTACTTACGGAGGTCGACGGATCGATGGTTCCTCTCGCAGTAGATCGACGACACGACTTGGACTCGAAGGGTGGCGCTGAGCTGGGTTTGTTGTATTGATTGGGTAGATCTATTACGCATGCCATGGGTCTTGTATTTATACCCCTGGACTTGACACGAGTTCTAACCGACTACGATTACAATAATGAAAAGATCTAGCTAAGATACATTATTCTCCAAGTCTTCTCGAGTCGTTGAAGTCGTACGCGGCACGGGCTTTCTCCCCAATAGCTTGTCTTAATGTCCCTAAGCTCACAATCACCTTCCCGAAGCCATGCGCTCGAATTCTCTCCGGACTCACGACCTCAAT
This sequence comes from Hyparrhenia diplandra, assembly GCA_015847255.1. NCBI lineage: Eukaryota > Viridiplantae > Streptophyta > Magnoliopsida > Poales > Poaceae > Hyparrhenia > Hyparrhenia diplandra. The sequence goes on along the minus strand of JADLZK010007741.1, from coordinate 300,025 downwards.
GAATAGTAGTGGCCTCCCCGAATGCTACTACGTCGCCGACACAAGTTGCTCGCCGAATGGTTTCTTGCCGAATCGCCGCATCTTGTGGCCCACCCATCATCCGGCTTTACCAAATTTTGGTGTTAACAACATCAAAAGACAAGCTTGGGGGAGCCTTCAACCATGCCACCAATCACAACTCGGATCATTGCGTGCACAAGCTAGTAGACCCATGAAAGGTAAGCAAGAAGCTAGCTTGGGGAGGACTCCAACAAAGGTAACTTGTATCTCACATTTTGATCATATCCTCTATCTTATAAAATGATGAGACATGTTAAAAGAAATTTCATTCCTATATATATGAGCTATGAAAATGTTTTAGTTAATCCCTTGTTGAAATGATGAATAGTTGCTCTGTCTTATGTTTCATCTGTGCCTAGTTATAACTTAAATTTCTCTAAAGTTTGAGTTTAGTGGCTAAGTTACATTTCACCTTGAAAAGCCTCGAATCATGTGGGTTGCATAAGCTTATTCGGTCTAGGTTGTTGCGAAGTTACGATATAGTGACATGGACTATGCTATGACATCATTCTAAGAAAGACTTGACATCCAGAGTTTTATTTTCAAAATCAAAATTCAAAAGTTCCTCAATGATATGCATTTCCCACCAGAGCCATATGACATGATGATATGATCATTCATGAAAAACCTTAGTCATATGCTACTTGTTTTCATGATGAGCCTATGTCAAATTGTTTGTGACCTATGTTGAGATTCTTTTCATATGCCCAAGATCAAGATTCACGTACACCCACAAATAAATCGCCGATTCTCACACTGAGAGTTGCGCACAAACATGCACCCTTCCATCCACCAAACAAACTCCATTCATTATGTATCATGACCTCTCACCAAAAATTTTTGTTGCAAGAAGGAGAAGTATGGGCTATGCTAAAAAAAGAAAAAGAAGAGAAAAAGAAAGATGGACAAATGTCCTAATAAAGACGAGGAAGTCAAGACTGGTCCAAAAAAAAAAAAAAAAAAAGAGAGAAAAAAGAAGAAAAGAAAAAGAAATAAAGGTAGCCTATACCTCCTTAAGAGTTCCACCAAAAAAAAGAGTCATGATACCTAGAGTACAAAAAGCACAAAAATTTCATGCACTTTACACATCTTGATCTAGGCCTATGACTAGTCTCTCCATGTGGTCCGGTTTTTGACTAAGGCAACATGACATGATACAAGTATGCCATCGTTTTACCTACCCAAAACTCCACAAAGGTCTTATATAGTTGGTAGGCAAAAGAAGGGCAATCTAAGCCTTTGGTGAGGAACAAAGCCACTTACATATTGAGCGATCGAGAGATCATTCGAGGAACTACTTTATTTGCAAAAATATTTCAAAACCTCTGGATTGATAGTTGCTCAAGGGATGAAAGATAAGCGAGTCCGTAGATCCGTTCTATCTTGCAACCGCCAAAGATTCGGAGACGGCTCAAAAGCCCCACAACGACCGAAGGTAATAAGGGGTGAATAAACATGCCATTTTATTCAAATTCTAGCGAGAAAATTATTGTTATACACATGGCACATTTAAAACATAATCGGCATAGAAGCAACTCGATCAACAACCAAGTCCTTAACTTTTTGCTCGAGGGGCGAGGCAAAGGGTAAGCTTGGGGGAGTTTGTTGACGGTCACTAACGACATATTTTTACTTGCCAACATTCTACCATTCAGGGGTGAAACTATACCTTTTCATACTCATATGCATTTACTATTGATATATTTTCGCTTGTATGGGAGAAATAATTGTTTTGCGAGGATATATACACAATCAAGTGGAAAATGCACCAAAAGGCGCCTTCGGGAAAGCGTATTTGAGCACAACTCAACCCAAGGAAGGAAGGCCCACCACGATGCATATCTGGACCAACCACCGACGCCACATGACTTTTTAGTCCTAGCACAGCCCACCAGCCCCTAGCCCGAGGCCCACCGAAACCGGCCCGGCGCGCCTGTTTCACTGGGGTTGAGGTGGTTCAGCCCATCTTTTGCGGGTGGTATATTAAATGATGAGGAGGGCGGTGCGGACCGTCGTTAGTGTTGACGGTCGTTAACTACATATTTTATACCGTCAACATGAGTATAAAGCTACCAAAACACAATAGTAATAGGGCTTTGAGCTAACCATTTCCACAAGTTTTGGTACTTCACTTGTTTTGCGGGGCAATGTTGAAAACATATATATATTGGACCAAAAGCAAAGGAAAATATACAAGATAAGAATGGCCCAATGTGAAGCAAGGATAAAGAGGAGAAAAGCCCAAGAAATATGATTACAAATATCCAAACATAAGCCCAAAAGGTCAAGGCCCAAATCCAACATGAAATCATAACCGGGCCGCAGGACATTGGTTTAGTATTTTGGGCATAACTTTCTCATACAAAATCAGAATTCAGCGAGCCACCAGTCGAAACGAAGCTCACTCCGAGGCGCATGAGCTCCTGCAGAAGTTTCAGCCCAAACAGCCAAAGTTTAGGTGCGCCCGTACCTTGGGGTGCGCCCGCACCTCCTCCGTGAGGCGGTTCGGGCCCATCCTTCTCTCAGCGGTGCAATGAATGTCCAAAAAGTGGCGGTGCGGGTGTGTGGCCACGCTCACTAAAACCTAGATGCTGTAGTGAGGTCGGTTTGGAGGAATATTCCATGGCACATTCCCTCTCACCCTCCTATAAATAGATGGCTCCTCCCTCTCATTCAAACACACCAATTCCACATACAACACAAGGAGGGCCACAATGTAGAAGAGAGGAAGAAGCTCCACTCTTATTCTTCTTCCTCCTTCTTAGTTCTAATGGAGAGTGAGAGAGGGAAGGCTAGAAGAGGGGCTTGGCCTCTTCTCCATGGAGTCCCGTGTACCCCCTCGTGCATTGCGGATCTCGGGTGGCGAAGAGTCTTAGGACTTGTCGGCACCCGCCACGCTTTGTACCTCTACAACCTTCTAATCATTTTGGGTAAGAATGGTTGTGTCCCTCTTTGGCTTATTACTCTTAAGTACATTATCTAGCTGTTATATACTTGCGGGATTGATAGTCGCCCTTCGGGCGTTGCTCGTAGAAGGACCGGGATCGGTAAGACTTGTTAACACGCTAGAGTAATAATCACTAGTGTAGACGTGGTGTCTAGGCCGCTGGTTGTCTATCTTTTGTGGCGCATCCCACGGTTGAGGGGTAGGTGGTCGGGTTGTGACGCCTTGTCCGTCCCCTTTGTAATCCCCCACGCTCGGGTGTGGCGCGGTGCTAAATGCCGGTCTCCATCCCGTTTGGGCGATTGCCTGCGGGTGGCGAAGTAAGGACATAACAGCCAAGTGATCTCGCTAGAGAGTTTGAGCCCATAAAGATACCTCACCACCCATAGTTATCCTAGGGTGGCTCTGTTCAGAGAGTAATCACACAACCGTTCCTCATGGAAATACGATACCCTGAATACTTCCGGGTGAAAAGCTACAACGACAATTCCGTACGCTTGCGGATTCTTCTGCATACGTTAAGAAACGTCAACAGTTAGCCGATTCATTGAACGTGGACGCCCGAGGATGGTCGGTTTTGGGGTGAATTAGCACTTTGCCCCTCTCCACCTTGTATAAATAGGCCTCTCCACTCCCCCTCTCAACACACACCATTTGGAGCCTCCTCCTCTCTCTCTCACTCTCCACTCCTCCTCTCCACTCCTCTCTTTAGTTCTTTTAGCTTTTGTAGTAGTTGGAGTTAGGCAACACTTCATTGGAGAAGCTTGTACTTGGGAGAAAGGAATATCGGTATGAATACATATATGGTTTCTTCTCAAGTCTTGCTTTCATACAGTTGTGCTATTGAACTAGAGTACACTTTTCATGTCATAGTTTTGACATATGAACTAGCATATAGTTTGTGTGTTATATTCTTGGCATGTTGTTCTCTCGACATGATCATGGCGTATGAACTAGACTATAGTTTGTATGCTGTGGTTTCGTCGTATAGAACCTTATGCTTAACCATTCATGCGACATATTTGAGTAGAGTTAGGGTTGTGCTGAGGTGGCAGTCCATTGTGCCTTTCGGGTCTGTCCATATTCTAGCTCGTCCATCCGTAGGGTGGGAGTCCGCGGGGGATATAGGATGTTCCTTAACATGCGGGCATGGTGCCCGGGTGAGCGGGACCTTCCGGATATGATGGCATGCCCCTGGTTGATTCGTAGGCGGCGTGGTCGTGATAGCCCTGTCCATCCTTTATAATCCCCCACGTTCGAATGTTGTGTAGGAGTTCGTAAATGCCCTCCCTTTCGGTATTACCCTGGGAGGTCTCCCATCCATCTCACTCTCGACCTTGACCCTAGTCACCTATGTTTGTATGATTATTAACTTGTTCTTTGCACATCTACATTAGGAATGCCTACTCCAATTAGGAATATTCTTTATTCTTTATTTTCCCTTTTATCCTTGAGGTTGGACCAAGTGTGTGTCACACTATCTTATGAACTATCATGACTTACCCCCTCGCATCGAGTATTGGTCAATTATACTGATCATGTTGTCTTGTTCATGCCCTTGCTAGAGTCTTACACCATGCCTTCCCTTGGGAAAATATAAATAATGATACCCTGAATATCTCCGGGTGAAATGCTACAATGATAGATCCATGCGCTGCGGATGAATATCTATTATGGCAAGGTCTATCACCGTTGATGTCCCTAGTGTGGTCACCGACATGGTGGTTGCGCTTAGGAATGTCAATAGCGCATTTCTAGTGCCGTCATTTGAGATGGGTTCTAAACCCATGTTTCTAGTGATTGCGCTTAGAAAATGCAACAAACGCCCATATGCTTGGTCCAAGTTAAATGTTAGTGGATGGCGCTATACCAACCAAGTTCCACTTCTTTGGGAGAGGAATCTTGGTTGTATGCCCGAGGTAAGTCATGTATATGACACCGTTTGATCTTTTACATAGCTTGTGACCTTGCTTGAGAGACTCAAAATTAATTTTATTCCTTTCGGTGTTTATAAAGTTGACATCGCTCAAATCAAGCCCAAAGTGTTGGCTAATCTAGTGATCAAAGATGTGAACTCAATTGAGCCAACTCTACTAGAGACAGAATTCCAATGCGCCACCATGGCTTGCACAGGTGAGACATGAATTTTATGAAACATGGCATACAAAAGTCTCATGCAATTAATGGTCACTATTCTAGTGTCCTGTCTAGGAACAAGGTCATGCCTATCCATTTATGTAAGAGACGCTTGTTGTAGGATTATGAATATCACCAATTCTAGGCATTGAGCTATCAATAGAAGTCATAGCACACCAAAAACTCATCTTTCTTAAATCTTTTAGTGGCAACATTTAAATTTGTGCTTTGCATGTAGAAGCAAAGCCAAGTGCACAACTTAATTGGTTCCATGTCAAATTAAATTCAACGTTGAGCATGTGAAAATAAATTTCAGTTTTGGAAGTTTTTAGTGTGCTCAAAAATTCAAGGGTGAGTTCTTTACTTCCTAGCTCATTCTCTACATCCCAAAATGAACTCCATCCAATGGCAGAAAATACGGCATTGAACTCCACATCCATACCTATTTGGTGGAGAAGTGAGGAATCATATACCTTGGTGTGCTCGAATAGACGGTCCTTGAGCTCGTTGTAGAGGGAGAGCTCATCGGGGGTGAAGTAGAAGCCGGACTCGGGGTCGAATGTCCTCATAGGTGGCGCGTCGTACCCCACCGATGTATCTTCATCTTCATCATGGTAATCTTCATTACCGGTGTATGCAAAGTCACCCTCTTGATTTTGCCCATAACTTTGGTGGTCACTTGAAATCAACACCGTGGCCGCCGATGCATGCACCGATTCTTCATCTAAAATGGCTATCCCAACAGTTCTCATGGAGACATCATGGGATGATGAATCCCCATGAGAGCTTGAATGGTGGGACCGGCTTCCCGATAATGCTTTACTTATTTTTCGCTTCACCATCTTGTACGGGTTCTTCATCCTGCAAAAATCACAAGAACACCACTAGGACAAGGATTATGGTTAGGGGTTAGTCCAAATATTGGTGGCTCTTGGGTGGAAGGGATGGCAAGTACAAATAGTTCGTGAGTGTCTATGAACTTGCCATGAGCAAAAGAGAGAGAGAGAATAAACAAAAGGATAAAGAAAATATTTTTGGGTTTTTTTTATGGTGGAAATAGCAAGGACTAAAATTAAGAAAATATTTTTGGGATTTTCTCAAGGCAAATAAAAATGCAAATAAGAAAGGGACAATAATTTTGGGATTTTTGAATAATCAAACTATGAAGAACACATGAACGAGAGAGAGAGAGAGAGAGAGAGAGAGAGGAGTGGTGAGAGCTTTGAGTGAGAGAGTGTGAGTGAGTTCGTGACTTGAGAAATGGTGGGAGAGAGAGTGAGCAAGCCAGGTACCATGCTCTTGTGGTTGGCCAACCACTCCTCTCTCACTTCCTCCACTCTCTAAAACATAGGATTCCTTGTCGTGCATGATGGAGATGAAAGAAAGGAGAAAAGGCCAAATGGCCATGTTGGCCGACCCTCCCTCTTGCATAATTGATGCAAAGATCTTTGGCAAGGAGCAAGGGATTCCCAGCAACATGTGAAGGAGTGGAGATGGATGGGTTTGGGTGTCCTCTCTAGGTCGGTCGACATGCATTATTGAGTTCTGGTGCTTGTGAATCATGGAGCAAGCTCACCACTACTTAGTACTAGCTAGAGCATGGGGCCAAAGTGGAGATGGCAGGAGTAAGGTGGTTGGCCGACCCCCCCATTGTCCTCCACTTTGGTGCAAATTGCCCCAAGATGTTCATCAGGCTTGACCATAGTGAGATGAAGAGGTTTAGTGTTAAAAGTTTTGGATTTCGGTGATTATATGAGCTTTTGATGAGAGTGGAGAGCAAGGAGGTGACATGATGATGTCTCTCACCTTGTCTAGGAGTGTGTCATGCCTCCACTATGCTAGTGCTCCATGTACTTCATATTCTCCAATGAAAAGAGAGAAAGGAGAGTGAAAAAGAGAGTGTTTTGGCTTTTATTCATGGGAATCTCAACAAGGACAATGCATGGGAGTCCATGAGTGAGAGAGAGATGAAAATGAGTGGGAGGTGGCGGACATAGGTGGTCGGCGACCTGCCCCATGGGCCCACCTGTCCAAAATTACTTGCTAATCTCCTCTCTAAATGTCCTCTAATGTGCGGTGAAGTTTGATCGAGAATTGGGTTCAAGAAATTTGAAAAAGAAAAGAAAATTAAAACTAAAGAAATAAAATGTTAGGTGAGATTAGAGTCGAGATACGCACCGACTTACCTATGTTGGTTCTCTGGGGTTTAAAGTCCATGGAGTAGGACTTCTCCATTTCGTTCATCGGTTAGGTCTTTGTGGTTGGCCCCGATGTTGAAGAAACATAGGGTTGTACCACCTTCCTTCGCCAAACTTTCTTAACCTTCGGCCGAGGTTGCTTTTTCACCTGCTTTACCGAAAGTATTACAGCAGATTGAAGATTAACCTGTTGTACCCTGATTATCGAGCATTGCTCTTTCTTGGGTTTAATGGCGAATTTCTCTTGGGATCCATTGATATTGAATTGAATTTCTCTTGCTCTGACATCAATGTGTGCATTGGCGGTGCTCAAGAATGGTGTTCCAAGGATGAGTGGGGTTTTCTTGTCCACTTCCATGTCCAAGTACTATGAAATCCGCCGGGATGAAGTAGTCTCGAACCTTAACTGGAATATTCTCGGTGATTCCCGCAGGGTAGCGAATCGATTGATCCGCTAACTGCAGACATATTAGTGTAGGGCACAAGGCAGTAGTATAATTGAGTTTATTGAATACTACCCATGGCATGACGCTGACACTTGCTCCTAAGTCGCATAGCACATGATTAAATTGTTGTTTCCCGATTGAGCAGTCGATTGTTGGGCATCCTGGATCCTTTTTCTTCAACGGGGCTTGATTTTGTATAGCTGCGCTACACTCTTCCGTCAATTGGATGACCTCCGTTGTGGGTATCAGGCGTTTATTGTTGAGGATATCCCGCAAGTACTTGGCATAGGTGGGGACCTGCATTGCATCAAGTAACGGAATATTGACATATAGTTTACGAATTACCTCAATGAATTTCCTGAATTGTTCATCGGGCGACCGCTTCCTTGAGTGAGGAAATGGTAATAACACGTTGGTGTCGTAGTACTCGTCTTGGCTGTCCTTCCGTGGAACTTGATATTGTCATCTTCCTTGGGTAGTTCTTCTTTCTCCATGTTATCCTCCCTTACTTTGGTTGTTGCTTTTCCCCGTCATGTTAGGATGTGGCGGATCTCGAAAGTGGTCTTACCCCCTCTCTCGTAGTTACCGCATTGATATTTGCAACATTTTCAAGAATCTTGCCTTGATTACGGGATGGAACAAAAGTTTTCAACCGGCGAATTGATTTTCTATCATTTTGTTAAAGCTTACTTGATCTTTAATGGAGGCTTTGTTGGTGTTTCTTAGCGAAAGCAAAGAAAGTCCGCAAGCGCATGGGAAATACCGTTGTAGCACTTCACCCGTGATAAACGGGTATCGTATAATAATTCGCAAGGACGGACGGTTGCGTTGAGGGCTTTACGGCCTGTGTCTACCCAAGGCAAGGTTAGGTTCTACGAGTAATGAGGTATCTCTATGGGCTTAGATTTCTAGGTAGGGATTTCTCGCGTTGTTATCTCCCCACTTGAGGCACCGGCCCTCCCCAAAACGGGCGCGTCCTAAGAATTAGCTCTACGTCACACCCGAACGTGGAGGGATTACAAGGGACGGACAAGGCTGTCACAACCCCGCCGCCTACCCTCACGCATGGGATATGCTTCAGCCGCTGTAGGTGAACGCTAGCCCAAACACCACGCTTGCACTATTGGTCACAGTTCTTGATGTTGGCCAAGGTTCCCGGTCAAAGAGTTCCTTCACAAGAACTAACGCTCTTACGAGACAATCTACCGATCCCGTAAGACTATAACAATTTAAGATAATATGCTCGGAAAGACAATAAGCGAAAGATAATCACAAGCTTGCTCACCAAATTGTAAGAAGCTCGTAGAGAGGTACAAGCGCCGTGGTACCGACAAGTCCTAAGACTCAGACCTCCTAGGAACCGTGGATCACCGGCTACTCCGACAACTCCGAGTAGAAGGAGCAAAGTTTCCTTCTAGCTTTTCCCTCTCTCACTCTCTAGAATTAGAAGACATGTAAGAAGACTAAACTACTTCTCTTGCTCAAGTGTGTTGAATTCTCCTTGAAAATTGTTGTGTAGAGAGAGGTAGGAGCCCTCCTTTTATAGCTTGAGTAGAGGGGGTCCTTGGAAAATTGCCTCCACCACCATTATGTCCAAAAACCGACCAAGAATAGGCGGTTTGGAGGTTCACCGCACACAGTCCACGGCGCCACCGTCATTCTCTCGGAGTAAAGGAACCGCCACGCACCGCCCGCCCCACTGCCGTCAGAAATGGTGGTGCGGGCGCACCCGTGGTGCGCGCGCACCCGCGGCCCCGACTTCGGCCCATCTTTGACGTGTCGCCCTTTTTAGTTGTCTTGGGCCCGATGTCGGTGTGGAGAACCCGAGTTTGTGGCCCGACCGAGGTAAGTTGGGTTGGTCTTGCCATTTGTCACTTTTGGGCTTTTTCTATTTATTGTTTTATTATTCTTTTTCTTTGTATTTTGGCCCAAAGTGCACATGTCTTGTCTTGTACCCGCAAGAACCAAATATACACCAAAACTATGGAATTTGTTAATTTATAAACCCTATCTCTAGGTGGTTTTGGTGTATGTTGACGGTGTTTGATATGTGGTTGGTTACCGTCAACAAAAACCCCCCACACTTAGCCCTTTTTACTCGCCCTCGAAAGTGAAGGCGTAAGGACTTAGAGTGGTTCAATCTCCAAGATGTAGACCTCGCATACAAGTTATTCCTGCCTCACCTCGCTTTGTGAGCATTCAAGAGTGGCTATCATATTATCTTGGGCGATTGAGCAATGGAACGGCATGAAATCATATCTCCTTGCTACTACTCATGCGTAAAGACTTGGTTGATTTTTGAATTTTTAAAGATAAAATAGCAATGCTCCATGGCCGATTCTCGACATAGTCACTCATTTTTTGTGTTTCCTTGCCAAAGCACTCTTGCTCTCACTCATCCTATCTTTTTTGCGGTTTTGTGGATCTTTGAGTGGAGTGATGCATACGTATTCCTCTGTATGTTTTGTCGGGTCAAGCTCCGGATCATTGGAGGGAAGGGCCATACTCCTAGATCGAAATGTGCAAAAGTGTGTGGAAAAAAATATTTGTGGTATTTTGTTTTTGCGGTTACTCCTTGACTCATGATCTCTCTTTTTTTTTTTGTATGCTTTTGGAGAGATACTGTTCTACTTTTTTTTTTTTTTTTTTTTGGAGATGTGGGCTCTACTCTCCCTTCGGACACATGTCCTTTTTTCATCTCTTTTTTCTTTTCTTTTTCTCAGAGCCAGATCTTCTTTTCTCGCATGATACTTTTTCTCGATAACAGGAGATGATCATGGTGTAACTTGGATGGAGTATTTATTTTGTGGATGGTAAAGATGCATGTTGTGCGCAATTCTCATTGTGAGAATCGGGCGCGTGTATGTGTGGGTGTACGTGTTTTTCCGATCTTGGGAGTATGAGCCTCTCTCAACGCTAGAGATCACGGAGCCCTGACAAAACTCAATACAGCGGTAGTAGCTATAGTGGATATTCATGTCATTATTCAGGCTTTTGATAGGATTTGTCTAAGTCAAACCAGGATCATGCTTTATTTGAATTTTTGAAATAAAACCAAGTCTCATTGCATAAGAGAGCAAGTGTCAAGTCATTCTACCATATCTCAAAGCTCAATTGTTTAGATGAACATGGGGTCCCTATCGTAGTTGCTCAACAAAGTATGGTGTTTGGGGGGAATAAAGTGTATGCATGCCATTTCTCAATTGGTAGACCAGAGATGGAGTTTTGCCAACTTAAGTTCAGGTTTAGCATCATGTTTAAACATGGGAGGTAGAGAAAGTATGTCACAAGTCAAAATTTGAATTTATACATTATGTACCTTGACTTGTGAGAGACGGTTGCCTCCCCACACTTGTTTTTGTACCTATTTTTATTTTTCTTTTAAACAAGACAAAAACAAGTGGAGACATACACAATATTCCAAAGACAAGCTTTATTGAATTCATAAATAATTTCATAATACAAAATGTAGACGCCAAGCACTTGAAGGAATTACAAAATAATTGGAAAGGGAAATGCTGAAATTTAAAGTTTGCGCGCGTCCTAATTATTCGGGGGACGTAGAAGTGCCTATGCGGGCCTTTTGAGGGCATGCCCCACATTGGCGGCTTTAGCCTAACAAGCTTGGTCTTAAAAGCCAAGGCGGAAGGAGTCTAATTCTGTTCTAATTGCCGTGTTCTCATCTTCCGCCGCTTCTACGTCGAGGTGAGCCTTTTCACTAAGCGTCGCAAAGGAATTGACTCTAGCGTTTAGCGTTGCTAGCGAAGGCTCCTTTGGTACCGAGCTGCTACCGGCTGTGTGCAGCGAAGGAGTGCCCTCGGAACGGCTCTCAAAGACATTGGGAGCCTTCCTAGGGGCAGCCCGGGGTACCCTCATAGGACCCTCACTACTCGAGCGACTCTCGATCACGTTCGGGGCCTTTCTAGGGGCTGCCCGAGGGATGCGAAGGGGGGCACTAGGAGATGTTGCCGGAGTGGGGGCCTTCGTAGGCCTCTTCATCAATCCTTTTCCATGCCCACCTGCTGGTGTATCAACACCAACAACGGTGTATGGGAAGCTTGCATCGGAGGCGTGGAAGGATGATGTCTCCGCTGAAGAAGAACGTCCGCCCGAAACTTCGGAGCCTTTCCGCTTGATGCCAATGGTGCCCACCGTAGGGCGAGGGGGCGCCAAGGATGCTCTTGGGTGCCATGTTCCTGCCCGTGGTCACCATGCTGCTCCCTCCGCTGAAGAATAATGAGGAGGAGGGAGCATGGCAAGCGGAGCAACGGTTGACGGTTCGACCTCCTTGCTTGAAAAGGAGAGGTCTCCATCGTTGATGGAGCAAAGCGAGCGTGCGGAGTTGTAGAGGGAAAGAGCGTGGCTCGCCATTGCTGCTGGTTGGTGGAGAGTAGTATAGGATTGGGGAGTTGGTGAGAGCTTGAAGATGAGTGTGTGAGGAGAGGAGAGGGTGAGGTGAGGTATTTATAGGACAAGGAGCACCCTCACGCCTCGACACGATTCAAATCGTTAGAGCAAATAGCATCAATGCTATTCATTTGCGTGGTAAAGGCAAAGTGGACAAAAATCGGGCGCCGCCAGAGCCCGGCCTTAGGGTGCGGCGCATTCCTGCGTGGTGTGGGCGCACCCCACCGGGTGTCCCCCCGGTCGGAGGTTTCGGCCACATTCATTATTGGATTTGAAATTTTGAACTATGCCGCTTGCCGCGCGAGACTCTAACTCCCGATTCCCAATCCCAGGTTTGATTTTTTTTTTTTGGATTTATTCTTTGAAAAAGAAAAATTGTGCAAAATAATAAATAAATTAATCAAGCACTAATCAGCACAAGCTAGTGAGGGCAAAAAGGTAAAAACAGTAATAACATGACCTCACAAGCTTTTTTTTTTTTGTATGCTGATTATTATTTAACTATTTTCAAAGCATAAATCTATTCTATCAAGCTCTTGGTTAAGATCGTGCAATGGTTCAAAGAAAAGCTTGAGGCGTTGTCCATTTACCTTTTGGATTGAACCGGCGCCATCTTGATTGTGATCGCGCCATGTGGCGGGTGTTGATGACAAAGTACGGTCCTTTCCACTTGCTCCTCGCCTTTCCTTCGCCGAATAATTTCACCCGAATTGAATAAGAGTACTTTATCGCCTGTGGTGAATTCCTTGATCTTGATGCGCCGATCATGCCATCTTTTCGCGGCGCTCTTTATAGAGCTTTGCACCGTGGGTACGCCTTCTCCCGCCATTCTTCAAGTTCGAGATTTGCCTCTCGTCGGTTCTTTCCGTGAGTTTGACGTCCATGTTCCATTTTTGATGGCCCAGTGAGCTCGATGTTCCACTCAACCGGTAAGTGGCAAGTTTTGCCATATACCACCGATAGGGTGACATGCCGATGGGGGCTTTGTATGCTGTCCGGTATGCCCGAGAGCATCCGGGTAGCTTGTTTTTCCAGCCTTTCCCCATCTCGTTGACCGCCTTACGAGTATGTTTTTGATTTGTTTGTTTGAGGTTTCGCTTGCCCGCTGGTTTGCGATGGTACGGGGTAGCAATATTGTGCTTGGCGCCAAGTTCCTTCAGAATGCCCCCGAATGATTTGTCCACGGTGTGATCCTCCGTCACTTATCACCATGCGCGGGGTTCAAACGGGGAAGATCACTTCGTGAAACATCTTGCGTGCATGTTTGGCGTCGGCCAGCCCTACTCGCATGGCATTGCTTCGCCCCACCGACACATAATCCACGCCACCGGGATGTACTCGCAATCATGGGACTTAGGGAATGGTCCCATGTAATCAATGCCCCACACATCAAATATTTCTATTTGAAGGTTGTAGTGCAGGGGCATTGCATCACGCAGCGCGATATTTCCGGTTCTTTGGCGGCTTGGGCATCTTCCGATGAACTCTTTTGTGTCTTCATACATCGTTGGCCAAGAGAACGCATTGCCGATTTTGGCTTGTGTACGAATACTCCGTATGGTTGGCAAAGATAGGGTGATGCATGACATTTCTCAATGATCCGCATCCCCTCTTCCCTTTGGTACACATCTTCTCGCAAGCCGTCCACCACATACTGCATGCAGTGCGGTTCATCCCAAAGGTGTCGCCGGCTTTCTACTTGCGGTTCGCGCTTGTCCTCTCCGTGTGGTACATATCCTCGCAATCATAAAGTTGACAATGTTTGCATACCATGGATTGGAGTCCGACACCTTTAGTAGCATGTCGTCGCGCATGTAGTCATTGATTGGTGTTTCCTCGCATATTAGTGACCTGCATACGCGACAAATGATCTCGAACGGTATTCTCTACTCCCTTTTTATCTTTTATTTCTAGATCGAATTCTTGGAGTAAAAGAATCCAAATGGATCAACCGAGGTTTCGCGTCTTTCTTAGTGAGCGTATACTTGAGAGCAAATGTGGTCGGTGTAAACGATTATCTTAGCACCCACTAAGTAAGAGCAAAATTTCTCGATAGCAAAGACTACCGCAAGGAGCTCTTTTTCTCGTGGTGGCGTAGTTAAGTTGGGCTCTGTTAGAGTCTTGCTAGCATATGCGATTGCATGATGATTTTTGTCTTTGGTTTGGCCTAAGACCGCGCCAACGGCATAGTCGCTAGCATCGCACATGATTTCAAACGGCAATGACCAATCTGGGGGTTGGATGATCGGAGCTGAGATGAGTGCTTTCTTAAGGGTTTCAAAAGCGTGCATGCACTCATCTGTGAAGTCGAAAGGTGTGTCCTTGGCTAGCAAGTTCGTAAGGGGTCTCAAGATTTGTGAAATATCTTTTATAAACCTCCTATAGAATCCTGCATGACCTAGGAAACTCGCGGATCCCCTTTGACATTCACCGGGGAGGTAGCTTTTTCGATAACGCCTATCTTAGCTCGCTCTACCTCAATTCCCTCTCTGGATACTAGGTGTCCAAGAACGACGCCTTCTCGGACCATAAAGTGGCACTTTTCCCAGTTTAGTACCAGGTCCTTTTCTTGGCATCGTTGCAAAACCTTGTCTAAATTCTTCAGACAGCTTTCGAAAGTCTTACCATAGACTTAGAAATTGTCCATGAAGACCTCCATGATCTCTTCAATCATGTCTGAGAAAATAGACATCATACAATCGCCGAAAGGAAGCGGGTGCATTACATGTTTCCCAAATGACATTCTACGGTAGGCATAGGTTCCGTATGGGCATGTGAAGGTGGTCTTGCTCGGTCATCGTGGTGGATCGGATCTCGTGGTACCTGGAATACCCGTCAAGGAAACAAAGAAAGAGTAAAGTTTAAGCTAACTGCTCCAACATCTCATCGATGAATGGAAGCGGGAAGTGATCTTTCTTAGTTGCCTTGTTAAGTTTTCTATAGTCAATGCACATTCTCCACCCTCGTGACTTGTCTTTGCGGAATGAGCTCGTTTCTAGAGTTCTCAACGACCGTCATTCCTCCCTTTTTAGGGACCACTTGGACCGGGCTAACCTAATCGCTGTGGTGGTAATGGGATAAATTATCCCTGCGTGAAGAAGTTTGAGAACTTCCTTCTTCACGACTTCACACATTGCGTTATTGAGCCTTCTCTATGGTTCGCGTGATGGGGTACCGGAAGGGTCAATAGGTATGCGATGTGTGCGAGTGTTGGGCTTACCCTTTTTAGATCTTGTAGGAATACCCAAAACCGATCTATGCTTCTCTAAAACGGCTATGAGTTGGGTCGCCTCCTAGTCACCAAGTTTATCACTAATGATAACCGGAGTTTGTGTGTCACCGCTTAGGAAGACAAAGCGTGAGGCCGGGGGTAGGGGTTTAAGCTCAACCGAGGCCGAGTCAAGCTCTTCCTCTTGGGGAAGTTCTATGGTTTCCCCGAAGTCGCCCTCTTCTTCTATGAAGAATTGGGCATCACGCTCTAGGTCCGTCTCGGGGTTTTCATAGAGCATGACTCCTTTGACCTCCTCGGGCATGTCATACTCATGGAGGGAGTCCGTTATCGAAGTTTTTGGCTTGACTAACGGTATGGACAATGATTTTCCTCCCGCTTTGACATCTAAATCCCTGGATTGTGGTAGATCAAGAATCTTTTCCAAGGGATGCCCGATTAGGATGTCAAAATCTTGGATATCAAAAATATGAAAATCCAAAGAAATTTTGACATTCCTATGAAGAAGAATCTGGTCGTGGTATAACCTCACGGCATTTTATGGTGGTTCGCTATGCGCAAAGTCCGTGTCTTTGTGTGGGTTCTAGGTGCTTCCTTGTCACATTGCCGTGCAAAGGATTTGGACATGATGTTTATGCCCACAGTAGGGTTATACATGACCTCCACTATGTCCCCTTGATATTTGCAAATGTATAGTCGTAGAGGGATGGTTCAATCGAATTTCTTCAAAGAGGGCCCTTCCTCCCGTAGCCACTCGCACTCATGATAGTGGTTAGCTCCTTAATAGACTCCTCGGAGAAAGAGTTCATCCAGGGGTGGTTCAGGGCCAACCGACACCGGTGGTTTCTTCCATTGTTCGTAATTCGAGGTATTACCAAATTGCTCAAGAGGGTCTTCCTCGAAAAACGGAGATCCGACCATCGCGGTCTCCTTTGGTTCTGTTCAAAGAGGGTCTCTAAAGATGTTTCAGGTTCGGCGGTAGCCGAAGAGACTTCCTCTTGTTTCTGCTTGGGTTCTACTCGGATGGGTTCTAGCGGAGGAGTATTCTCAAGAATACGGTTTAGGAGAGCTTCTCCTTCCGCTGTGGTTTTATGTGCGAATGACCCTCCAGGCAGCTAAATCAAGCAAGAGTGCATTTGCTCTATCCAAACCTAGCCAAAAGTGCCGTAACAACACATGGTTTGGGATGGACAGATCCGGCCGGATCCGGTAAGAATGGTAAAAAGCGGTCCTAGGCTCGCACCTATGGTTTCACCCTCTTTTTTGTTGGAAGTTGAGTATCTCTTGTCATAGGGCCACGATTACGGATAAAGGATAGAACACGAGGCAAAACCTATGTCGCAATTCTTCCCAGTCTCCATTTACCAACCCTACATTGTGGGCGTACCATTGAGTCGCCCTCTCTCGTGAGAGAGAACGGAAACAACTTCCACCTCAATGTGTCATGTGTCATGCCCGCAATAGTCGCATCCACGTAGCCGCCAAACTCCCGTAGGTGATGATATGGGTTTTCATATTCCGAGCCCGAAAAGGCTCGGGCCCTGAACCATGGCTATGAAGCCGGGGGCGAAGCTCATAATCGGAAAATTTGTGATTGGCTTTGCGGATCGGAGTGGTTCTACGAGCTCACCCTTAGGAGCGGATAGGATTTGAATGGTGGGTTGCTCCATGGGTAAGGAACCTGCTTTTTTGGGTTTTTGTTTTATAGGAGATAATCTAGACACACGGGTCGACTAGGTCCGAAATACAACTACGACAACCGTCCCGCAACGAACGCGCCCCGTAAATGCTTGTTGGTGTTTCTTAGCGAAAAGCAAAGTCCGCAGCGCCGCACGGGAAATACCGTTGTAGCACTTCACCCGTGATAAACAGGTATCGTATAATAATTCAGGACGGTTGCGTTGAGGGCTTTTCGGGCTGTGTCTACCCAAGGCAAGGTTAGGTTCTATGAGTAATGAGGTATCTCTATGGGCTTAGATTTCCGGCGGGGATTTCTCGCGTTGTTATCTCCTTGCTTCGGGCACCGCCCGCCCAAACCGAGCGTAGTCCGGCAATTAGCTCTCGTCACACCCGAACGTGGAGGGATTACAAGGGATGGACAAGGTCTGTCACAACCCCGCCGCCTACCCTCACGACCGTGGATGCTTCACAAAAGGTAGGTGAACGCTAGCCCAAACACCACGTTTGCACTATTGGTCACAGCTTCTTGATGTTGGCCAAGGTTCCCCGGCCAAAGAGTTCCTTCACCAAGAACTAACGCTCTTACGAGACAATCTACCAATCCCGTAAGACTATAACAATTTAAGATAATATGCTCGGAAAGACAATAAGCCGAAGATAATCACAAGCTTGCTCACCAAATTGTAAGAAGCTCATAGAGGTACAAGCGTCGTGGTACCCGACAAGTCCGCACTCCGACCTCCTAGGAACCGCGGATCACCGGGCTACCCGACAACTCCGAGTAGAAGGAGCAAAGTTTCCTTCTAGCTTTTCCCTCTCTCACTCTCTAGAATTAGAAGACATGTAAGAAGACTAAACTACTTCTCTTGCTCAAGTGTGCTGAATTCTCCTTGAAAATTGTTGTGTAGAGAGAGGTAGGAGCCCTCCTTTTATAGCTTGAGTAGAGGGGGGTCCTTGGAAAATTGCCTCCACCACCATTATGTCCAAACCGACCAAGAATAGGCGGTTTGGAGGTTCACTGCACCTGGTCCACGGCGCCACCGTCATTCTCTGGAGTAAAGGAACCGCCACGCACCGGCCTAGCCCCACTGCCGTGAACGGGGTGCGGGCGCACCCCGTGGTGCGGGCGCACCCCGGGTGCGGGCGCACCACTGGTCGGCCCCGACTTCGCCCATCTTTGACGTGTCGTCCTTTTTCGTTGTCTTGGGCCCGGATGTCGATTGTGGAGAACCCGAGTTTGTGGCCCGGCCGAGTGTAAGTTGGGTTGGTCTTGCCATTTGTCACTTTTGGGCTTTTTCTATTTATTGTTTTATTATTCTTTTTCTTTGTATTTTGGCCCAAAGTGCACATGTCTTGTCTTGTACCTGCAAGAACCAAATATACACCAAAACTATGGAATTTGTTAATTTATAAACCCTATCTCAAGGTGGTTTTGGTGTATGTTGACGGTGTTTGATATGTGGTTGGTTACCGCCAACGAGGCAAGCAATTTGTTATTTATATCCTCATCAATTTTTACTTGCTTCAAGACTAGATCTTTCAATGAAGGTTGATTATTAGTATTGAAAGTATTAAAATCATTACCTTGGTTGAAGGAGCGCAAGTTCATTGTTGAAGTAGATGTTCATAATCATTGATGAAACTTGCCTCCTCCTTATCTCCAAGGTTTTGCCGGATCATTTCTTGATGTGGTCGAAGTTACCTCTTCCATCAAGAGATCCATCCTTGCTACTACTTCCCTCGTGGTGTGAGTGACTCTCTTTTTTTTTGAGTTGTGGCCGCTCCTCATTCCATCCTTGGTTGACTACCATCTTCTCAATGAGGTCTTTGGCAGCCTTAACCTTAAGCGAGAAGAAAGCTCCTCCAGCAGCAGCATGATATCGAGGTGGCTTCAGGCTGTGTTTGTCAACCCATGATAGAACCCTTGAATTACTAGCCAATCTTCTATTCCATGGTGAGGGCAGTCCCGGATGTATTCTTGGAGACGCTCCCATGCTTCGGGAAGTGTCTCATCCGCCGTTGTTGAAAGCATGAAATTCTTCCTCGAAGGGCATTGGTTTTGCCAATCGAAAACAACTTCTTGAGGAATGCATTTGCACACTTGTCCCATGTACCAATTTCTTCACGGTGGGCATAAAACCATTGCTTCACCCTCCCGAGCAGTGAGAACGGGAAGAGACGCAAGCGAATGCTTACGGCCATTACTTCCTTGATGGGTAGGGTATCACACACCTCAATGAAATGTTGAAGGTGTGCATTGGCGCCCTCATTGGGCTTTCCACGTAACGGGTTTGCTTGCACCATATTGATGAGCGAAGGCTTGAGCTCAAAGGAGACATCCCCAAGTCGACTTGTGGTCCCATGGCTACGTTAGCGGCCGATGGGGCAAAGATAGTCGAGATGGCCTTCGAGCCATAGCCTCTTCAGCAATTGGTGTATAGCTTCCTTCCTTGAACGGATCCGATTCCGAGATAAACCTTTGCGGAGGTACTAGACGGCGTCTAGCGCTTCAAGAGCTTTTCCTCGGATTTTCAATGAAATTACCGTATAGCCGAAGTCGCTCATGCAATGCCCGCCTTCACAACAAGGTGGAAACACGACAAGGGTAAACCCCTACAACTAATTGATAACTAAATTGATGGTAGACTCGGATCAACTTCATTAAAATTTCTAGGCGTATGGTTTCCCCGGCAACGGCGAAAGAAATGCTTGTTGGTATTTCTTAACGTCGTCACTAGAATTAGGTGTAGAACCCAATCCCCGGCAATGGTGCCGAAATGCTTGTTGGTATTTCTTAATGTCATCACTAGAATTAGGTGTAGAACCCAATCCTCGAGAACGGCGCGCGAAAATACCCTCGAGGGTATATCTTATGACTATTGGAGGATTCCGCAAGCCGCCTGAGAATAATACCGTTGTAGCACTTTTACCCGGAGTATTCCAAGGATCGTTATTTATATTTAGCCCAAGGGAAAGCAATAGCTAGGAAGGATAATAAATAGAAGATCTATATGGCTACCACAACTTAGTACCGACTAGCGTAGGAGGGATAACGAAAGTAATAGGAAGGGATGATGATGCAACAAGATAAAAGCAGCTCAAGGTAACTAGTGAGGTAAATCTATGTGGGGAGTTAACGAGAGAGTAAAGGATTCCTATGTTACTTACTCTACTCTCGTGAATATAGTCTATTCATATGAAAGGGATCACACAAGTTGAGTTCACACGACAAGTATGCTAGGCGATAGGTGAAAAGTGGGGAGTGAAACGCCACTAAACAAGCTATCCTTTTACCGGGCCTTACCTTTTAAGAACTTGCCTATAAACATGTGGTGGAATACGAAGACTAGACGAGGCTGTCACCACCGCTAGCTACCACTAACAATCCGTGCAACAAGCGATAACCAAAGGCAAGATAGAGCGTAAGCACCATGCTTACACTTTCTCTCACTACTCTAATTGGCACACGCCGCGATCAACTAGAGCACCTCTTGCGAGACGATGATCGCGATACGTGCATGGGTTCAAAGTTGAACTAGGGTTTGAATCACAAACATAGAATGATCAACCTATGAAAGACTATTTCACAACAACTATAGACTAGAGAACTAGACTAGAGTTGCACTAAAATACTCCCTCCATTCCAAATTATAAGTCGCTTTGACTTTTTAAACTTTAAGTTTGACCACTGTCTTATTCAAAAAATTTATGCAAATGTCATCAAATTTAAGCTATTTTTGAAGATTTTATATTAACAAAACAACCCACTAAAAAAAAAAAATTTGCACAAATTTTTGAATAAGACGAAAGTGGTCAAACTTAGGGACAAAAAGTCAAACGACTTATAAATTGGGATGGAGGGAGTACTAAATAAAATATGAACTAGAGTAAAGTAGAGCAAGAATATATATATAAGAATAAAGTCTTACAAGAGAAAAATACAAGACTATACCAGACTCTAGAAGACCGGCTCTAGAATCCCGAAAGCGCTCACTATTCAACTCTAATCTCCCACACTAGAAATACCTACACTACTAATATAAAGTGGAACTACACTACTTGAAGCTTGCAACCATCATGAATGGAGTGGGGGGTGTGGCCCTCTATTTATAGTGGTGGTGGAGTGGGGGACTACTTCACCGCCATGTCATTGATCCGCGCCAACTTCCCTCTTGGCCCTTGGATAAACCGCCTTTAGAATCAACGGATGGATCAAAATGACCACGTGGACAATGTGATAGGAGTGGGGGGGACGCCGGGTGGAGCGAAGAGGCCAGGTCGGCCGACCTACCTTGGTGTCGGCCGATCCCCCCTCCTCGCCAGTGGGGTCCCCGTGCGCCGGAGATGTTGGGTCCACCGTTGGTTGCTACGCCTTGTGCTTGAGATATCCACACGCCTCATTTCCACCCTCATGATCCATGTGAAGCCTTGATGGACCATTGAGAGTGCTCCCACTCTTCATCCGAGGGTGGAGGTTGAGTGGATGCACCATGGTGTGGATTGGTGACGTGGGCATGACGATGGGCCTAAGCCTTGATTGGTCATTTATGCTTTATTTTCCCCGCTTTACATACTCCCGCAAGAAATACTTCAAGTACATGTGGAACTCATTATTTTATAAAATTATTCATGAAATGATCATCTTCCTTTCAATAACCGAGAATGTTGACGGTATTTGGTATATATAAAATAAGGGTATTTTCACCGTCCAACAAGTTGAAAAGGAGAAGAAATGGGGTCTCTACACGTGTCCGGATCTTTGGTCTCGGTCGACCGGGACGACGCCCGTCCGTCGGTACCCCCAGCGTGGAAGAAGGGTAAGCCGCGACCGCACTGAACGCGCGAGATCGGATGCGACGGTGTCCCCCTCGTATGCGCGTCTAGTCTATGTGATGTGGTGGTGCGTGATTGAGCAGAGAGGGACCGGACTCCGTGGTGCATCCGGTCATGGTTTGAGGCTATCTAGACCTCTCTGGAATCAATCAGACTCTACGTGGTGAGCGCCCGGTGTTGACATTAGTTAACGTCAACATTTTATAGTTGAATAATCATAAGAAATGGTACAAATGAATAAATTCACATGAGTCTAGGGTTTAAACTGATAAATTCCACAAGCTTTGGTGAATTTAAATTTTCTTCAAGATTATTCTAGAAAGGTACCAAGGGGGACCTACTCGTCAAAGAAAATGACGGAATTATTCCGAGCAATATACGTAGGAAGACTCCAGAAGACACCAGAGGACGCCACGCCGAGGCGAGGCCCGAAGGCTTCCAGGTGGGACCGGCCGGTCCCACCATGGTGCCGGCCGACACCCCCCGGAGCCCTTTGGCGCTCATCTTCCAGAACCTTCCTCTACCGCCTCTAAGGATGCATCTCCACCGTAAATATAGTCGGTTTGATCCAAGGGCTCGCATATCTTATTCAGATCAAAGCTCAACGCCAGGAGAATTAGGGCTAGACTTTCCAATGTAGTAGATTAGTTCTAGTTGAGAGTTAGGGAGAGTGGAGCTGCGGTTCTGGAGAAGTCTTCGGAGATTTGGTATGTCTTTGTATCTTACCTTTGCAAGACTTATGCTATAATATATATTTATCTTCTCTAGTTACTTTTATGCCTTTCATGTGATTGGTTAGTATAGTTATTATGCCTTTGCATGGCATCTCCGCTCTTATTGAGTGCTCTAGTTATAGTACTTGGCTAGAGTAGTAATCGATAGTATAGACATGGTGTCTAGGCTATAGGTTACCCGAGTTTGCTCCCAATCCTACATATAGTTGTGGTAGCCCCTGTGGGTGATAGCTCTGTCAGGCGATGTAATCCACCATGTTAGGATCGGTGTTCATAGAGCTTTTTGGTAGCCTTCTCCCCTACTACCCCTTCCCAAAATTCTTTTCGAGTCAAAAGGTACTCACCAGCTCCAAAGAGCTATTCTTTGATTGCTATATCTGTCCATGCATTAACATTATTCTATAAGACTAGGCAGAAATAATATGTATATAAATATAAAATAATTTAATAAATAAATAACAAAGATTCTCAAGTAGTTTTACGTATAATTATACTAATTATAGCATTTTACCTAGGTATTACTAGGTTGTCCATTTATATTTTTACCAATTGAAGGTCTAGTTATAACTCAAATGCATAGTATTGATAACCCTTTATACTATGAAATAAGAATGAACCAATAATGAATATCTTCTACTCATAAACAGGGGTAAGTCACAAGATATATATATATATATATATATATATATATATATATATATATATATATATATATATATATATATATATATATAGGACCCTACTAATCTACGGCCTACGCTGAGATTAATATTCAACGCGCCGGCGGTGTCAGACAATTCCGGCGAAGGAGTTTGAATTGGTTTGGAATCCTCCTTTATTGCTGGCATGCATGGCTGGTACGGAAGTGATTGGATAGAATCAAAGCGCATGCAAAGTCTGGCGGATGCATGGATGTTGGCCAATAATTTTTAATTACTACACATGCCGACACATTTACTAATTACAGCCTTCCCCGGTTGACGCATGGCACTGCTATGGCAACACCGCAATCAAAACCGGCATGCAAGACCAACGTACTTTAGGCTAAATCACGTAGTTTGAATCCCCCGTTCACGTAGTTTTATTATTGATAGCATATTTTGTTAATAAAATAATTACCTCCCAGCTTGTTGAGTAAAAAATAATTCCTCCTAGGCAACTGAGCAGTAAAATAATTACTAATAGTATCATTTTGTTAATAAAATAATTCCGCCAGGCCTGTGAGCTATAAACCTAGTCATTAAGCAAAATAATTCCCTGCGGCCCTATGAACAGTAATTTTCTCGTGCTCCTCAGTAGCGTTTTCAGCCGCTAGTTAAACTATTTTTATTACTACATTTTATTACCCAAATAATTGCCCCGGCCACGCCAATGGTAAATTTTCCTCTGCAAATGGTAGGGTATTTGTTGTCAATAATAATATCATTTAGTTAAACAAATAATTCCCGTCCAACCTATGAATATATTTCCCTCCCGATGTATGAGCAGTTAATTTTCATCTACTAATTAATGACTAGCGTGTCCGGATTACTTTTTATTACTCATAGTATTATTTTTGCTAAGAAAATAACTCCCTGCTGACCTATGAGCAATAAATTGTTAATAGTGTCACTTCATAATAAAATAATTATTAATAGTGTCACTTCATAATAAAATAATTACATGGATCATACTTCTACTCTCAGGCGATAAAATATGATTCCTTGAACGAGCCTGACACTCTCGTACAAGTAAATATAGGATCAGCAAAGGTACACCAAGTATCGTACAAAAAAATGAATCGTAATTCGTGGTAATACAAAATTGGATCCTTGGAAATCATAATTCGTAGTGTGCGTATAGGATCGGATCATCGGATCCTGGAAAATCGAAAACAAATACAGCACAGCTAGCTATGGTCCGCGGTAAGCATCCTTCATGAATCGATCTGCTACCACACCTCGCTGGCGCCAGGCAGCTAGTGAGTGAAGTGCTGAAGCGAGCGGCCACCGTACGTCAGATCTCCATGCGGCCATGGAAGCAAAGCCACCGACGGTCATGGAAGGATCGACAGTGCCGCCGCTGGGTGGGAGGAGCCGCCGCCGCCGGTGGGATCAGGGAGGAGACAAGATTGCCGCCTCCATCGATGGGGAGGGAGCGCCGCAGCAGGCACATCGCCTGCCCTCCAGGTCGATGGGGAGGGAGCGCCGCCGGCGAGCTACAGACGCCGTAGCCGATGATCTACGCGACTCCGCTGGACGGCCACGCCATCACCGCGCGTGTCGTGCTCGCCAATCGAGAGTGCGCCACAACCGCAACTGGAACCGCCACCACAAGCGCCGGTCGTGCTCGCAAGACGAGGATGCGCCGCCACCGCCGGGCCACGACGCCCCTCCAGAGCGCGTTGGCCGGCAAAGCGGATGGAGATGCGCCGCCAACGCCGGAGCTCGTCGTGCGCGTAGATCGAGGGTGCGCCGCGCCGCCGCCACTGCCGGAGCGCGTCGTCAGGATGAAGCCACGGCCAAATGCCGGATGGAGCCGTGGCGACGGTGATGCGCGCGGCCGTGGTTTTGCGAAACGCGGTGACGGGAAGGGGTGCGGCACTGCGGCGTTGTGGAGCGACGACGGATGAATGGTCGCCTATATACGATGCCACATTAAAGTCTGGCAATAATTGCGGGACATTTAATTATCTAATTGATTACGTGTGTATTTAATATGGTCACCTGGGCCTCGTTTAGTTGGCTAAAGTTTCTATCTCTTTTTTTCACTCTCTCTCCATCACATCACATTAAATACACCAAAAAGATATATGTTTGGAGTATAAAATATAGGTAAAAAAAAATAACTAATTATACAGTTTAGATGTACATTACGAGGCGATTCTTTTTGAGCCTAGTTACGCCGTGGTAGGATAATATTTACCACAAACAAACGAAACGCGTCTTCACAAATGTCTTCTGAGAGTTCCAGGAGTTACTTTTGCTAAAATTCATAACATCTAAACGAGGCCCTGATATCTAATTTTAGCTCGTTGACAGGGCGGCGCTCCGCCGTGCCTCCGCCGGTGCGTTGCTTAATAAACAACACGTAGGCAGGAGAATAGTAGATCTATATATATATATATATATATATATATATATATATATATATATATATATATATATATATATATATATATATCCATGAAAAAAAATCGGGCTATAGAATTTAGCGGGAGGTTGGCCAAAATGCAATAGCGGCGCTTATTAGCGCGCTATTTGGCGCTATAGCGTGCTATTTTTTTCATGGATATATATATATATATATATATAAATAATGATAATTAATGATAACCACTTGATCATAATGATAATAAAAGATTCAATCAGAGTATTCTAGTCGGGCAAAAGCATGGACATAGTATAAGGAAAAGATTCTTAAGTTATCATAACTACAATTCATAGCTTACTCTAATTAGTACAAACATCTAGCTATCATTGTTAGCATCATTACTTCATATTATACTTAAGGAACATCAACTAAGGATGCTTCAATATAAGAGATCTTCCCCTCTGACGTGACCACATTCTACCGTTTTCTATATTCAGAAGATGGACTATAAAGGACTCAACAAGGTTGTCACCCCTGCAATCTACCACATGTCTCGAATATAGATGGCAATTGCAGATATAGCATATCTAAGCACCATGCTTACATAGTTATATCACTTATCCCATGCATGACAAGATAAGCACTATACAAACATAAGGATGATATCCATAACAAATAACTAACTCTACGAGATATATTAAAGTAAACAATGAACATTGCAACTAAGAACATAATAAAGATTAAGAACATTGTCATGAGCTACTAGAGTATAAAGTAACAAAACTTAATTAAGAATACAAATAAACAAGAATAAGAACAACGAGAATTATACCTAGAAAGTGCTCCCGACAGATCCGAGTCCAAGTCTCTCTCAACTTGATCTCCTTCTAATTTACTACTAATTAACTAATTCCTCTAGAACTAGAACTACTTTGAAGAACTAGGGTTTGTAGGTCCGGATGACTTGATCTCAAATGACTTATGACTTACGTATGAATTACGGTTTCGAGCGAGGAAGTCTCGCCTTTTGCTTATATAGCCTAGTGGGATGAAGCGCAGCCCTCGGATCAAATCGACCTTTGTTCTACGTTGTAGATGCAATCCCAAGAGGCTGTGGAGGAAGCTTCTAGAAGATGGACATGTGGAGGGGGAGTAGGGCGGGGCTGCTGCCCCTCGCCTTTGAGGCCACCGCCCTCCCCGTCGAGGTGGCCCACCTTGTGTGGCATGACTTCGGTGTCTTCTAGATCCTTCTCATGTAGATTATGTCGCGTACTTTGCTAATTTCTTTTGCAAGTAGATCGCTTTTGGTCTTTTTTTGGTTTAATCCTACAGAGAACGTAAATTCACCACAACTCATGGAAATTATTAGTATAAACCCCAGCTTCTAGCATTCTTATTCTTTTAGACCATTTCTCATGTTTATTCATCCTTAAATATTTGACGTTATCCACCGTCAACAAAGCCAGTGGTGCTTTGCTCAAAAAAATAAATAAATAAAGCCAGTGGTGTTTGTGTCGGGCCCTTAATTCCGTGGTCTATCAGGCATCATGTATCGGTCCCTCGGATCAGAGGTTGATACGCACAATTGAACAAGATTGATATCAAAACCATGCTTTTATTACTAATGGGGAATACACGTTACATAACTTAGATTTACATAGCTTGGGCCATAGGCCTTACATCATATATCATAGTTTCTAATACAAATGTCCTACGATGTCATGGTTCCATTCCTACCGCAACTTGGAGTGTGGACAAAACCCTAGTCCTATTCCTGCGTATTCCTATATCCAATCGTTAAGTAATCCTAACACGCTTCCTTCGTGTAGTCGTACGGCTCCGTCTTCAAGTATCTTCCTATGGTCCTATCCTTGCGCAGCTCGAGCGGCTTCGTCTTCAAGTGTACTCCTCCTGATCATATCCTCGCGTTGACCTCGATAGCTTCTCCTCCTGATATACCCCCGTAGCTTTATAAAAATATAGAATAGAGGGGGGGTTGAGTACTTACGCACTCAAAAGCCCTAATTAGGGTAAAGGTGGAGTGGATGGAGGCTATATATGGTGGAGGTGGTTATAATAAGGTAAAGTAGTTATAATTATAGGTTGGGCCCTGGTAGGGTATTATCATCCTCACTAGTTCCCGAGGTTAGTTATAATATACCAAGTGAACAAAATACATACCAGATTGTCATAGTTGCAAGTCATCTAATCATAGGGGACCTCATCCTAGTATTGCCCATTCCAAGGACGTGGCTATTCGAATAGATTCAGTGTAACTCTACAGAGGTTGTACAAATTTCTCCACATGATAGGTGCAGTCGACACATCATCATGGTTATATAGGCCTAACAAAACCTCGTACCCGAGAGGGCGCTATCTTAGATTTCCATATAATCCTACTACGGCTTCTAAGGGGTCGGAGCCCACACAGCATTAGGATGATCACACAGGATCCCAGATTCTCTAGTGGTTGGATGATCACACAACATCCATTTGGATGATCACTTAGCATCCAGTTTTAATAATTTGGATGATCACACAGCATCTAGTTTTAATAATAGGGTGCTCGCACACGGCACAACAATAACTTTTACATGGAAGATCACATAGCAACCATGCTGACCAGACCACGCAAGATCACTCAGCAACCGTGTCCTCTCCTGATAGTCCGCTGCCCACACCAACCTCCTTAGTAAGGATTATACTTCTATCTAACGAGGTGTGAGATCAAGTCTACCCATATAGACATGCGGCTGTACGGAATATCTCACTAGGTGAGAGTGGCCTACGAACAGGTCCTTATGCGAATCGAGGTGAGTATCTCCCAACAGAATTCACACAAGCGAACCTGCCGAGGTAATCCATCCCACATGAATTACCCCTCACTCGCCCCCTATCTAGGTTATCCATTTTACTCAAGTATGATTATCACGAGCTTACTTAATCTTAGCATAATTCTCATAGACACTATGCATAGTGTATTCACAATAACTTCATTATCATATTGACCTCATTATCATATTCAATCTCATAATCAAACTCATTGTCATAGTTAATCTCATATTTCATCACTATATCGCACTACTACACAAACAAGGATATTGTAACACTTTCTTGTAACATATTCATCAATGTGTTCCTGTGAAATCTCACAAGAACACAAAATATTGTGTTCCTAACTTTGGTTGTAACACAAAAATACTTTTTTTCTACAAAAATGTGTTACTAACAATAACTATAGTAACACAAAATTAATGTTACAAGCAAAATGTTACAAAAGTGTACTATATTGTAACACATAGATGGAACATATAAAATGTGTTCCAAATATATGTCCCGTAGTAACACAAAATAATGTTGCACCAAAAATGTTACAAAAAAAAAACATATACATGTGGATCGCCTATTCATAGGCTTATACGAACGTAGCACTTAGGTGTCGCCAAGACTATTAGGAAATCATGATGTGGTCATCACATGAGAACCAAGTAGAAATGAGTAAGCAATTAAAAACGTTAGTTCGATGCCGAGCCTATTGAAAAGGTGTTGCAAAAGAAACATATACAAGCACACAGTTTAGGTGGCTAAGCCCGGGGCTACCACCCTCAAGCCCATGGAGCTATATGATCACTACAAGAAACTTGATCTTCTATGACAAAATTCCTAATGACGGGGCCGAAAAGCGTTATATAATGTACCATAATATGATGGAAAAACAAAATTGCCGTCACAAAAATTACAAGCACCATGACTATTTATGACGACAGTTGTTCTCAAGGCACATAAAGTACGCTATATATTTTGTCGCAAAATGTGATTCACAGAGCAAAGTATTTCATGACACCTTGTGATGTTGTTTTGTGACTTCGTTAGACTGTCACTAAAAATAAATGGTAAAATATATAGCAAAAAGAACCACATGAGTTGTTTGAACACAAGACCTCTATCATAGAGGGCTAATGCCTTAACCACTAGCACAAGCATCCATTTGTGTTCTAATGGGTGCACTACCTTTTATATATTAATTTAAAAGTAATACATCGTAAAACAAACACTATTGAAAAATATGTGGCACATGAGGTTTTAACCTAAGACCTCTTGAACAAAATGTGGCTTCGAAAACCCGGATTTGGAGCCGCACAAAATTCAAAATTTAAATTTTAAGGCGCAAAAGTTCGAAAAGTGAAAAGTTGACTCTAATACCAAATGTAGATCTTGAAGAGTTCTACAAAAACTCGTACTCATGACTTTTCAAGTCGAGATCGCCTAGGGCTTCAAAAATCCGCTCAAAGCCATAAAAATTTAAAATTCAAATTTCGAGGCGTCAAAAAGTTTGAAAAATGAAAAGTTGACTCTAATACCAAATGTAGATCTTGAAGAGTTCTACAAAACTCGTATACATAACTTTTCAAATCGAGACCGCCTAGGGCTTCGAAAACTCGTTGCCGCCATAAAAATTCAAATTTCAAATTTCGAGGCATCAAAAGTTCGAAAAAAATGAAAAGTTGACTCTAATACCAAATGTAGATCTTGACGAAGTTCTACAAAACTTCGTACTCATGACTTTGAGTTAGTAATAGGAAGAAAGATCGTTTACAAGTTTTATCCTCGAGATTAAAAGAGAAATCACACTTGTTCATCACAACCGTGATGAGCCGTGACGAAATGTGATAAACAAGTGTGATTTTTCTTTTTAATCTCGAAATAAATCTTGTAATTAGTTTTTCTTCCTCGCTATAGCTCCAAATCGATGATTCTTTTTCTAAAATTTTCTAAAATCGAGATCTATCAAGTTAACTTGTTAGTTTTGGTCATCTGTTCTTGTGATAAAGTCCGAACATTTCAAACCGTGAGTTTCAAAACATTGACAAATTCAAACTAGATTTTGAAACCCAAAATGATTTCGGGGAAAAAAAGTCATGAATACCAAAGATTCTTAACTCATCAAGATCTACAATTTTTATATGGGTCATTTTTTGTTTT
This sequence comes from Hyparrhenia diplandra, assembly GCA_015847255.1. Classification (NCBI taxonomy): domain Eukaryota; kingdom Viridiplantae; phylum Streptophyta; class Magnoliopsida; order Poales; family Poaceae; genus Hyparrhenia; species Hyparrhenia diplandra. The sequence goes on along the minus strand of JADLZK010007741.1, from coordinate 269,303 downwards.
GAGAAAGTGTTAGTAAACACTACTCGCAAAAACCAAGATTCTCATAAAGAGTTTATGAAACTCTTTGAGTGAGTTGTCCATTTTGAACTACAATTTTCGAACGCTTTCTCAAACGTAAAAATGACCTTAATAACAAATGTAGATCTCGATGAGTTATGAACTTTTGGTATTCGTGACTTTTTCAAGCGAGAGATCGCCTAGGGCTTCAAAACCCGCTCGAGCCAAAAAAATTTTAAAATTCAAATTTTGAGGCGCCAAAATTTCAAAAATGCAAAGTTGACTCTAATACCAAATGTAGATCCCGAAGAGCTCTACAAAACTCGTATTTATGACTTTTTCGATTTGAAAGCAGCTAGGGTCTCAAAAACGGCTCGGAGGTGCCATTTTCAAAAATCGCCTTGGTCAAACGGACCACTAAATGACCTCGGTTGAAAAACTTTTTTTGAATATAAGGGTGTTAGAAATCATCAAGGTCTACACTTTTTTATATGGGTCATTTTTCCGTTTGAGAAAGTGTTAGTAAACACTACTCACAAAACCAAGGTTCTCACCGCGAGTTTATGAAACTCTATGAGTGAGTTGTCCATTTTGAACTACACTTTTTTCCAACGCTTTCTCAAACGTAAAAATGACCTGAATAATAAATGTAGATCTCGATGAGTTATGAACTTTTGGTATTCGTGACTTTTCAAGCGAGAGACCGCCTAGGGCTTCAAAACCCGCTCCGAGCGAAAAATTTTTTTAAAATTCAAATTTTGAGGCGTCAAAACTTCAAATATGAAAAGTTGACTCTAATACCAAACGTAGATCTTGAAGAGCTCTACAAAACTCATATTCATGACTTTTTCGATTTGAAACCATCTAGAGTTTCAAAACAGGCTCGAAGGCGCCATTTTTGAAATAACCAAAGTTATTCCAAAAAAACATTATTATTTATACATTCCTCACATTTCATTCAATCTAATTTGGTCAGCGATTATTCCCACCACTTTTTACATGTGGAACCGTTACCCACTATTTTTTATATGTGTTTTCCTTTCGCACCAAATTTTCCATCCCAATAATCCATCTGCCGCCTAACAGTTTTGCCGCTCTTGGGTTACTCGGTCCAATAATCTAATCTAGACGCCCGAGGCCTTCCACATCCCCTCAAACCAACTGACCAAGGGTCTGTGGTCGCCGCGGTGGCGGACGGGCTCGACGGAGGCGAAGTGGCTAATTGCCGGAGAGTGAGCGCGTGGACTTCCCCAACCGATCAGAAAGAGGATCTCGATGGCGGAGAGGACCGACCGCCGGCCGGGGAGCTGATCCATACCGTGTCGGCCGGATCAGTTCGTACGTCCAGCCGGGATTGCTAGGTACGTGCTGATTTGTTCTCGTGCGCTCCCAGCACTAACCGGATGAATTCCCAAATCACCCACCAATTGGGAAGAATCGCGAGTCCATTGTCTTGTAGTCTTGTTCGGTCGTTCCTCTCCGCGTTCGAGTGCTGGCAGCGGCGGCGGTTGCTGTGCTTTGCTACTAGGACCGGTGAGGGGGCTGCGCTGGAGTGTTGACGGCACCGGAAGATCAGGACTATCGCTGTGTGGGGCAGCAGCAACGGCGGGCTGCAATCTGCAGGAGTGTCGTCCGGTGATGCGGTGGCAGGCCGGCAGCGGCTGCTACTGCAACAGGCCGGCAGCGGCTGCTGCTATTGTTCTGGCAGACATGTCCCATTCTTCTAATCTTTCCTCTATTCTTTATATATTGGGGTGCTGGATGCCTGGTTTTTTTTTCGAGCAGGTTTAAACCAGCTGTTGGATGCCTGTAACAAGTGTTATTGCTGCATGTCTGTTCTCATGGTTAAGGTCAACTGAATAATTGATTCTCTTATGATTCTTTTATAGTGATCGAGCAAGCGTCTGTTTAATTCCTAACTCTTGTTTATTTACCTATTCATGTGAAATTGAGTTGACATTTGAAATTGATTTCTGATCAGAAAATGAATCATACTTTTTTTAATACCTGAATCTGATCCATATGTAGCTACTTTTATAACTCTGCTTGATCCGAATCTAATAGCACAATAGAAATGCCTGGACTATGTAACTCATTTTTTTTTTAATATCTAAATCTGGTATGCAGCTATTTTTACTACTATGCTTGATCTGAAGCAACTTAGTTTCCTCTATCAGATTGTTGTTTGCTGATGTTTGATGAAAATGAACTGATGACTGTTGATATATTCAATTGTTCACCTCTAGCTTTGTTCAAAGATGGGTACAATATCTGAAGGGCTCCTGTACGCACATGTACATTTGTAATGTGAATCTAAAATGCTGGTACACTCCCAGATGAATTGTCCACAGTAGTAATATACTATTTAAATGATTTACAGTAGAACCACAACCATACTAGCTTTGGATTTGTCAGTGATCAAGGCATCATATTTAAATTGATGATTCCCCGTCACCGGTAATTCGACATATTATTACAATTGATGATCAAGGTATCTATGAACCACACTTTACTGTAAAATATTAGAATTTTTGTCATGTTATTTCATACTTTATTTAATGTGTAATTTAAGGGTCATCACCGATGTCCTAGAGAGATTAGAACCATTGCACACCAGGAGGTATCTAATGAGAAGGCTACAAGCTACAAGAGTCAAACCCCTAAACAACTTTCTCTAATGAAGGTAGATGAACATAATATCACTTGTTCTAATTGCATGATCATGATGTACAGCTGAGGGTTGTTGGTCACTAAGAGATTATGTCAAATCAATGTAGGTTGGGTCCACGGTGCTACTAATGACTTCAAAATATCCTAATAAGGCAAATGTGGCCTATGCAACTCTCTTGAGCACTAATCTAGAAGCACTAGTCTAGGCGAAACAAATATTTGTTCTATAATCCGAATATGTTACGATGGAAATAAAAAAGTGTTACAATAGTTATAAAAAGATGTTACAATACGAATATGTTGCAAACCATATTGTGCTCTACATAACGCATATGTGTTACTAGAACTAAAAAAAAGTGTTACAACTAACATCCCCTGTAACACAAAGCGAATGTTCCAATAGATAAATAAATGTGCTGCAAACTATGTACTCTATCATATTGTGAAGTGTTACTAGAGAAAGAAAAAGTGTTACAACAAAAATTATTGTAACACTAAACAAGTGTTACTTGTAGAAAGAAAAGTGTTACAACAAAAATCATTGTAACACTAAACAAGTGTTCCTGTAGAAATGAAAAAGTGTTACAACAAAAATCATTGTAACACTAAAGAAGTGTTCCCTGTAGACAAGTATAATGTGTTACAATAAACTTAGTCTATAGTAACATAGGCAATTGGAACACAAAATAAAATGTGTTACAAACAGAGCTAGTAACACTTTTTTTCCAACCTACAAGAACACAAGTTGGCGTTACTAAATCCCTGCACTGTTGTAGTATCACATGAAAAGCTCATAATTCTCATATTCAAGTTAATTCATTTATTGGTGAAAATATTAATTAGGGTTCATGGTATGGTAGTAAAGTATGGTGGTGGAAAGGTGGGGGAGTTAGGACTTGCCTCTATTCGCTGACGAGTATATCCAAGGCTTTTCGATCCCGTGTGCTCCTTGCTCCTATGTCTTGGTGTAGCGGTGCTTCAGGATCCATCGATTCCTTCGTGTCTTCTACCCTATGTGATCTAGCATTGACAAACAAGGAAGCACAAACAAGGAAAATAACAACAAGCTGACAATACAAGCATAGGTCCTAAATGGGTTGGTTCTATTTGGTGACGGGTTGTTATCTAAACCTATCATTACTATGTAAATTTGAAGTATGAGTTAAATGGAGAGAACCCATCCAACAAGGTGGATCCTACAGCTAGGTTAGTGTGGCATAGTTACCTGATGGAAAACCAGACCACATTATTAGGGTTCACTATTATGTGAACCTGAAAGAGAAAGCCTGACCAAGTCATCATAGATGACTCGTTAGGGCCTCTTCAGTCCACCGGGGTTAGTGGCACATACGCACGTGCATATGTATGTGCCTAAGGTTAACCAAGTGGTTAGGGTTAGCGGCATATACGCACATGCATATGTATATGCCTAGGGGAAAGGAGAGCGTAACCCAGGATTAGCCATACATAGGCATATACCCGGATATCAGGCGTAACCATGTATGTATAAGTATGTACTATTTTTGGTGATTGGGTATGGATATGTATATTCGAGTATGCATCATGACACACACACGTGAATATACGATACTTGGTTAGCGGTGATCACGAGGGTTAGCCATGCGTAGGTATAACCAGATAGGTAGGTATATATATATGTATGAATTGGTATATATCTATATGAGCTTTTATAACTATATATACCTACCGCGTATACCTAGCATGTGGACTATCTAGGTGTGTGTATATTCGGGTATCCGTATACGTGATAAAGTATACATGCATACACGAATATACAGGCTTGGTAATGTTTAATGGATAGGGTAATTCTAGGGTTGGCATAAACTACGATACGCAATTGAAATATAAATACAAATAAAGCATACATATACTAGAATTTAAATGGACACCAAACAATAGAGTAATGGTATGAAAATGTAGAGCATGATTTTAGAAGAATTTTGGTGGTTGAAGCAAGTGATTCGGAGTTAGGTTGGAGGAGATATGAATTTCTAAAGATTTAATAAGAAATGAATATGTGGATTATAATCATAGGATTTAATTCCAGAAATTGGATTAATGAAAATGGTATGGAAATGTATGGGTAGGATCGGGGGTGTACCTAGTCTATTTATAAATTTTCTGGAATGAGAAAAGCCTTCTTTTAATCTCCCATGTACATTTCCCGTGTGCACCTAGCATTTTCCCAGAGGCTGACGCGCGGGTCCAGTCCTCTGCCAGGGCTGACCTGCCTTTGCTCCCATGCACCCATACACCGATCGACAGACTGGTTGCTCTTCTTGGCAACGTATCCTGTGGAAACCAGCTTCATATGTAAACTATGGAAACTCCAATCTAAATCGTAGGATGCTCATCCGATGGCCATCGGTGGAGTTGGGTTATTTTAGCACTTAAACCCCCACTCATCTTAGCAAATCCTAAATTTTGCAAATTAATCTACCCAAATCATCCAAATACCGCTAGTTCGTTTCCTCGGTTCTTTTAAATCGCGCGCACCAGGTCCCCGCGACTACGACGACGCCGCCCGGTGGATTGCTCGACTCCTTCGTAGCTCCGGATCGAAGACGACGAAGACATACCCCACCTAAATCCCGCCCCCAAATACGGCCCTGGTCAGCGATAGGAATTGGTCATGACACGTAGAGAGATAGGAACTCGATGACAAATTTGAAGCACGGCATGTGAACCCGCCAACACCGCTTGTCTAGTACAAGGATCCACGCGACTTGATCATCATAGTGAACCAAAAGAAAGCAAAGGCGAGAACATGAAGCATCAAGCACCGCCCGTACGGTTCGCTGTTTTGAACAACGGAGCAGCGATGCGAAGATTGCAATCGGGTCCGCTCCAACAGCCAAATCTGGCCGCAAAAAGAGTGGAGACCGAACGAGGACGAGGAGGATCCGTGGTCGGCCACGGACACCGGCCTTGAAGGAGAGGCGGGCGCCGAACAAAGCCGACGGGGGGCCGCGATGCACCCAAGCCGCCGGTGCCGCATCGACATCGCTACGGCCAAGGACCGGCGCCGGATTCGACCTCGTGCACGACGAAAAGAACCGAGGAAAGGAACCGGCGCACTAGATGATTTAGTAGGTGGGTTAACTTGCATAATTTAGGATTAGCTGGGAGGAGGGGGTGGGTGGGGTGGGGGGTGTTAAGTGCTAAAATAACCTACCTCCACGATGGCGGTCGTCGATGAGCATCCTGCGATCTTGATTGGAGTTTTCATAGTTTGCACACGGAAGCTGGTTTCCATAGGATACATGGCCGCTCTTCTCTTTCTATTCTTTGTGAACCGAGCCTACAAGAAAGGGAAAAGAAGGTGGGAGCCTATGACTAGCTGGGCCCATGGTGGATGTGACCAAGGCGGACGGCATTGGATGCCATCGAGTAGCGAGGCGTGTCCTCATCCTTCTTGTCTTGATAGAAAAAGTGAGAGGGGAGAAGGAGAGAGTGAACAGAGGGGATGGGAGTGCAAAGAGGTGGGGTGGCGCTAGGGCGCGAGGTGCCGGTGATTTTGACATTGGCGGCGGCCGATGGCCGAAGCGCGCCGAGGGTGGTGGCGGGCGGCGTGAGTGGGACTGACGGCGGGATTTGGCGAGGGCGGCGTTGGGGTTGGGCCTCGATGGCGTGGGCGCGTATTGCGGCACGAGCGGAGCGGCGCTCGTGAGGTCCCGCCATGGGGCGTCAACGCGCGGCGGCGAGGTGTGACGGCTACAACCTCGGCCTGCTGGTGCGCCGCTCTAAGCAGAGTAGAGAGCGAGGGAAAGGGAGGGAGGAAGAGATCGGTGGTGGGAAGGCATGATGCCGGGCGATCAGTACCCGGTGGCCGGGCGATCTGCGACAAAGCTCATCGCGAGGAAGAGCAAGGATGGGGAGAGAGCGGAGCCGTGGCGGCGGTGCCGACGGGCCTCCATCCCCGAGTAGCATGGCGACCTCGGCTTTCGGTGGCGGTCGCGGGCGGGGGCAGCTCGTCGACCGCGACATATCACGACGAAGGTAGGGACGCGGCCGCTCCCTTATTGGCCTCGGCATCGGCCGCTCCGTCTTCGAGCCGGGTGCCCTCGGCGGTTCGACGGCGGCTGGCTTTTTATAGCCGCGGCGAGGAGTTCGACGGCCATGATATTTTTGGCAAAGTGGCATGGCACGCCGGTTCGATGACACGAAGGTTAGCGAGCACAAATGCCATGGTGACTTTGGCGACGTAACCCGATGGGCGGAGGCCCGCGGCAAAGAAAGGAGTCGGCCGGAATTGCCGCTGCGTGGTTTGTAGCACCGGTGCTCGCGTGTTTCACGTGCGGGCGAAGAAGACAGAGGTGGGGAAAAAGAGCTGATGTGCGGGCCCGCCTATCAATGGAGGGAAGAGGAGAGAGGCGGTGGGGCTGGCTAGGCCTATGGCCAATCGGGTGGCGCGCTTTGACCCACGCGGAAAGGCGCATGGGTGTTGCGATTTCTAAGTGCAATCACCAAAGATGGATTTAGAATCCATCTCCAAAGAACGACGCTACATATGCTTGTTGACATTCCACAACGACATCACCGCAATGGTTACATTCCAAAGAACATCGCCACGGAATGTCGGGTGGCATTCTGCAACGTTTGCAGAACAAGTCCGCAAGCGCACGAAAATACCGTTGTAGCATTTCACCCGGAGATATTCTGGGTATCGTTATTTATATTTTTCCCAAGGGAAGGTGTTGGCGGTCGTTATTGACCATTTTATACCGCCAATTTTTATCCAAATCCCGGGAAACAAGCATACTTATGACACATATACATATGCTATGACCCAGTTCCACTTGTTTCTCGAGAAATCATGTTTTGCAGAACAAACATCGGAAACAAGAGGAAATGCACGGCAAAAAGAAGAAAGCGCAAAAGCGTAACACGCATTCCGTAAAATGCGCAATCAAAGGGGAATAAAGAAAGCCCAACTCAAAGATGAAACGGACCAAAGCACCCCCGGATCAATGATCGGGACCGCCCACAAGCCCACATGCAAAAGGCGGTTGCGAGAGGAGCCAGCCCGGGTCCGGCCGGACCCGGTCCCGCCGGACCCCCAACACCGCCTCTCGCACCGCCCTTTCTCTCATGGCGGTTGCATGCCACCATGCATAGGCGGTATCCAGTGGTGCTTCCTTATTTACCTACACGAAACCGACCATCCTAGCTATAAATTAGAGGGGAGAGCTCCATTCTAAACACACACCACACAAGAGCCTCTCTCCCTCCACACTTGTATCATTTTACTTTATTGGTTAGTATTAGGTGCTTGGCAAAGCTTGTAATAGAAGATCAAGATCATCTTGGAGATACTTGGTATGATCAATATAATTATCTTTATGCTGATCAATGTCATGCTCTTCATCTTGTTCTTGTTCTTTATTTATCACTATAGCTATGCTTATGAATTAGAGTATAGTTCTTATGATATGATCGTAGCATATGAACTAGTATATAGTTTTTATGTTATGATCTTGTCATATAGAACCTTATGCTTAATTTATCACACATACATGTTTAGACCAAGAGCTAAGTTGCGATGTTGAGTTCTACTTTGAGTTAGTCTCGGTTGCTTGTTGGTTTGCGGGTTCGTCGTCCATCCCCGTGGCGGATGCTCTAGTAGAGGACTCCTGATGAAGACGGATGTTCCTGTATGACGCTAGAGTAGTAGTCGATAGCATAGACGTGGTGTCTAGGCTATGGGCTGCCTTCATTTGTTGTTTAGGCTACGGTAGTGAGGTAGGCGACAGTGGGTGACAGCCCTGTTCGTCCCCGCACTCCACGCCCGCCTAGAGAGTAGAGTCGAGGCCCGGCATCACCCGCGCACTGTGCGATCCGATTGCCCAAAGTAAGCCAATAGTGACCAAGGTTATCTTAACTTAGAATCTCTAATAGTATAAAAGCATGTATGTATATCCGCCTCCCTTAACATAGCTACTCAGGATATGCCTGCTCCAGTTTAGGTTATTCTTTTATTCTTTATTCTTTCTTTCACCTTTATCCATGAGATTGCTCGAGTGTGTGTGTCAAGTTATCCTTTACTTATTATGTTTCATCCCTATTGTGAACTTTGGTCTATCATATAGTCATGTTATCTTGTCCATGTTCATATTAGAGACTTTTACACCATGCCTTCCCCGTGGAAATATGATACCCTCGAATACTTCCGTGAAACCTACGATGACATTTCCATGCGCTTGTGAACTCTTTTCTCGCTTGCGCTAAGAAACGCCAAATGTAAGGCATGGTGTGAAGACTCTAGTAGGGGCATTGTTAACACCAAATTTTGGACATAAGGAGAAGCGTGAATTAGCCTAAAATTCTAATCAAGAGCTGCGGTTGACAGCCGGAAGCGAGGAGGCAAGCTATCGGCAATGATGACGCCATCCATTCGGTAAAAACGTAGAATCGTCCGCTGTTCGGCAAAGGAAGGAATGGCTCGGCTAAAGGCGTGCAAAGACGGACTCGGCGATGAAGGGAAAGTTTGGAGTCCAAGTTATCGGTCAAAGGTGTTAGTTGCCTTATTTTGTAATCGTGATTCGCTAGGACTCGATTAGATTTTTGGTATATCTTGAGTCGTGATTCGGTTAGGACTTGTGTTGAGCCCGTGGGTATAAATATAAACCCCCGGCCATTGTAAAAAAACTACAACAATCAATCAACAAACAACCCGGCTTCACACCACCCTTTTGAGTCCAAATCCGAGTCGCCGAGTTCGTCGGCGGACGGCTTGGGGGACTATTCGATCCGTCGACCTCCAAGTTGCTTGTAAGTTTCGACATGTCTTGCTTTATCTTGTTTTGATGTCATCCGGTGGACATGGGCTTGATAGATCAAGATAGTTATCGATGCTTAGTCGAGTTTAGCATCATCCGTTGGACGCTATACTTAGGTTGGTCGATCGGGTGTCATCCGGTAGACATAGATCTATTTCAAGGGTTAAGTATCAACGACTCTATTAGATTTGGCTCATCTAGCAGATTCGACAAGTTATCATGTGTTGTCCATGCTTTACGTTTATTTCATTAATACAACACTTTGCCCGATCTAGATTAGTAGAGTTTGGCCTTATCCTTTGTGTTTATAATCGCCTCTATTGATCAATTACGCTTATTTTATCATGATGATTGTTCACCTATACTCAATGGCCAAATCCTACCAATCTTGATCGTTACATGCTGTGGTTTCGAGGATATCTAGATATATGTAGTTTGAAGGTTGTTTTAAAGCCGCTTTGGCCTATAGACCAGCTTTATTTTAACCTGATAATTTATTATGTTTAAATACGTCTTGTTCCTGCTTCATGGACCCCGAATCGGCTATTTTTAGCCGAATCGGTTATGCTTTCATGAGTAATTCATGTTTATAGATTTATCTAGATGATGAATGAAATAGCTTTGCATTATAGATTTGTAGGAGCTTAGAAAGACCGCTTTGGCCTATAGACCAGTCTAGCTAAGTGAATATGAGCTCTGTATGTTTAGCGAAAAGGATTGGAGAGACCGCTTTGGCCTATAGACCAGTCTAACCAATTCTTGTTCTTTTGTTATATAGATTAGATTCATAAGCATAAATTGCCTTTTTATATACAATTCAAGATTGATCAAGCTTGTTTCGGTTATATGTTCATGAATAGTTGATAACTGCTTTGGTCTTTACATTTACGATGCTGTTATGTCTGTTTCAGCTATCTATTTTGTTCATGCTACTGCTATACTAGTTTGCCGAATATGATGCTTATCGAATAAACCTTTTCGAATCAACTTTCTAGTTGTTTGCCGTTTATTCTAGCTCCCCGAGCCGTATATTTGAACCTGTCTAGACTCACCCGGCATGTTCTACCCGAGATTACGATATCGTCTTCTTCCTTGTCAATTTTCAGGTCAAATTGACTAGCACGCCATGGAGCAGATCGACCGGGTCGTTTTTTGCTTTCAAGCTAGGTCTTTGGCTTGCAAGTGTGTTGGGCTTGCAAACCACATTTTGTGACAACAGGCATGAACAAGACAACATGATCAGTATAGTTGACCAATACTCAGCACAAGGGTAACTCATGATAGTTCATAAGATAGTGTGACACATACTTGGGCCAACCTCAAGGATAAAAGGAAAAATAAAGAATAAAGAATATTCCTAAGTGGAGTAGGCATTCCTAATGTAGCTGTGCAAAGAACAAGTTAATGATCATACAAACATAAATGACTATGGTCAAAGCTGAGAGTGAGATGGACGGAGAGGCCCCACTAGGTAGTCTGCTACCCACCAAGGCATTTATGAACTCCTACACAACATACGAACATGGGGGGATTACAAGGGACGGACAAGGCTGTCACTACCCTGCCGCCTACCCCCTCAACCGTAGCATGCCGCCATATCCGAAGGTCTCCGCTCACCCGGCACCATGCCCGCATGTTAAGAAACATCCCATATCCCCCACGGACTCCCACCCTACGGATGGACGAGATAGAACATGGGTAGACCCGAAGGCCACAACGAACCGCCACCTCAGCTCAACCCTAACTCTACTCAAATATGTCGCATGAATGGTTAGCCATAAAGTTCTATACGACAAAACCACAACATAGAGACTATAGTCTAGTTCATACTTCATGATCATGTCGAAGAACAACATGTCAAGAATATAACACACAAACTATATGCTAGTTCATATGTCAAGACTATAACATGAAAAGTGTACTCTAGTTCAATAGCACAACTATATGAGAGCAAGACTTGAGAAGAAACCATATATGTATTCATACCGGATGTTCCTTTCTCCCAAGTACAAGCTCTCCAATGAAGCTTTGCCTAACTCCAAATACTACTAAATAAAGACTAAAAGAACTAAAGAGAGAGGAAGAGTAGAGAGGAGGAGTGGAGAGGAAGAAGGGAGAGGAGGAGGCTCCAAATGGTGTGTGTTGAGAGAGGAGGTGAGGGGGGCTACTTATACAAGTGGGAGAGGGGCCTAAGTGCTAAATTCCCCCAAACCGACCATCTCTCGGGCGTCCCAGTGCAGTGAACCTACCACGATGACGCCAAGACCGCCCTCCTCGCGGTTTAATGCACCGCCTCACCAAACTGGGCCGGATCCATCCGCGGCCAAAGCGCCGGGCGCCGCCCGGCCGGCTCACCGGCCCCTGCTTTGGCGTGTGGGTCGTGGCTTTGGGCCGTAGAAGATGCCGGGTGTCGGTGCTTGGCCTAGGTTGCATCGTGGTTTGGGCTTTCTTCCTTGGGTTGGTTGGTTTATCGAATACGCTTTCGAAGGCACCTTTTCTTGTATTTTCCACTTGTATTTATTTAAATCCTCGCAAAAACAATTATTTCGCACTACAAGTGGAAATATATCAATAATAAATGTATATGAGTATGAGAATGCATAGTTTCACCTCTTAATGGTAGAATGTTGACGGTAAAAATGTGTCGTTAGTGACCGTCAACAATGGGGCCTAGCGGCCTCCTGCCAAGCTAGACCGAAATGGCCTGGCCGAGAGGGGCTGACTGGGTCGGCCCATGTTGAGATAGAAGGGGAAAGGGTAGAGAATGGAGGGAAGGGGAAAAGTGTGGGTTGGGCCACAGCTGCAGGTCGGGAAGGGATGAAGATTGAGCCTGAGTTCCATTTCTCATTTGAGTAACCCTTTCTAATTTCCCAGAAAGTATACTAGGTATATTTGAATGAATTTGAATTGGATTTCAAGGAAAACTAGGCATGTGGTGGTTGGGTGAATTAAAGGGGAGGTCAAGGAATAGATATTTGGATGGGGATGGCTAGGAGATATACTTGGTGCCAAAATAAATTCAAGGAGAGCAATCATACAGTTAAGGCATCCAAATATTTCAATCAAACAAGCATTCAAGGCATTAGTCACTCAATCAAATACTTCCAATCTAAATGCATATGGTGAATTTTGATGCATGGTTTTGGAAAACATTTTATTGTAAAAGTGGTTTTGAGAAGAATAGACTAATCAAGTTTTAATTTGTTGTAAAGTTTTAAAAGTTCAAATTTTTAGTGATTTTTAACATGGTGCAAAAATACAGGTGTTACAACTTGTTACTCTTGGAGGTTGCCACCTCCTAGACAGCCTGGTGGCTTGTGACTCCGTCGAAGCACGCATGAAGATTGTGCGGTGCTCCGGAGAAGAGATTGTGAGGGATATTGTGCTCGCCCCACGGGGATCACAAAGAGCAACTCTAGTAAAGCGAGACACAAAGAGAATCAAGTGGTCCGGCCGGATCAAAGGCTAGAGCTCGTGGTGAGCACACCACGTGGGAGAGTGTAACCGGTGGGTCACCGCTAGCAAGGGGATCGGCTTCAACCTTGAGCTTGTCTCAACGGGGACTAGCTTGGTGGCAACCAAGTGAACCTTAGGATAAAAATCATCGTGTCAACATTGTTCAACCTTGTTGGTTTGCAAATCCCCAACACAAGCTTGTATTTACTTTCATATATTTTATGCTTGTGTAGTTGCTCTTGTAATTAGTCAGCTTATATAGCTTGCTAGTTACCTCTTGCTTGTGTAGCATAGAAGTAGCCTTTGCGTGACTAATTAACTTGAGTATCTTTGTTAGTCACTTTGCTTAGTTTGTGTAGCTAAGTAATTTGAGCTCAATAGTTTGGCTTGTGTAGCCTTGTTATTGAGCATTGCTAGTGAGCTTAGGAGCTTTGTGCTTTTGCTTACTAGATTGTGTAGGTGCTCCCCGGTTTGCTTGAAGTACTAGTTGCATAGGTTTGTGTGACCTTGCAAGCTAGAATTGATTAGATGTGCACTAGCTAGCCCTAGTACCTTTGTTGTTAAATAGGATCTTTATAAGGTGCTTGTGAACTTAAATTAGATCGAGGGGTGAAGTCTTGGCTAGACCGATTAGTTTAGTTCTGCATTTGTTTCGGTTAGCCGGTGTGATTAATTTTAGAAAGGACTATTCACCCCTATCTAGTTCCGCCATCTTGACCCTACAGGTGGATTCGCACGTGGGGTCGGTGTGCTCCTCTCGCCTCGAGAGGATCGATCTGCGGCGGATCACGGTGGATGCGGCGGATGGCGCGGGCCACCCGCGCCATGACGGCACGACGAAAGGGGCTCGTGGGCGACGGGGAGCTCGTGGGTCACCGCGCGCTCGCGGCGGCGAGGCTCGTGGCCACCTGCTCGCGGTGGCACGGCGGCGGGTGCTCGTGGCCGTCCATCCGAGTAGTGCGGCGGTGAGGGCTTATGGCCGTCCCGGATCGAGCAGCGATGGCGGTGTCGCATGCGGATTCGATGAGCGGTTCTTCGATGGGCTTGGCGGGCCTCATTGATGGGCTCAGCGAGAGGCTCCATCGACGGCCCGTTGGCCTTTTAATTGATTAATCGAGGCAAGCATATGGCCGTCTCTGTAGATCCTAATTAACGTAGACGTTCAAATGCGGCGGATGGGCTGCCTACCGCGTTAATGGTTTCGACCGACCGGAAAAAAAGTATATAGTCGTAGTGGGACCGAGTGGGGAAATTGAATCCACCTCGGCACCACCGGGTCCAAAACCCATCGACCTGCCCCACCCTTGCTAGAGGGAGCAAGAGGGCCACGTGGGAAGTGGAGACCGTGAAAAAAGGCATGGTTATAGGGGCTAGAGTGAAAGCATCGGCGTGAACGCGTGCTAGGTTGGGTTAGGTTAGCAGGCCTTGAGTCGGTTTTTCAAAGGCAAGGCCCTTAAGAGACCCACCACCGAAAATTGACCCATTCTCGGAGGTGGGCCCCTAGGCCCTCCACCTCAGAAATGAATTTACAAAGGTGGGGGGGGTTGCTCTGTGGGTCCCTATACAATAATTGAGATGGATTTTTTCCACTTGTTTCATTAATGAACTAGGGGTGTCTCCGAAAATCATTTCTATAGTAGTGGAAAAATTAACCAGCAGATCTCAAGATTGACTAAGTCACTATTGGTGTCTTGCTATCGACGGGCACGCCACCTACCACTGAAGTTAAATCCTGGAATAAATCAAGGAAAATGTAAGAGCCCATGTCAAGTCAAGAACTTAAACTTGGATAAGCAGGTTCCATCACAAAAACCTAACCAGCTGAATTGCACTCAATTTGCTTGCTTGATGGTTTCGACACTTTGATTATTGTTGGAAAGCATGAAGTGAAAACGCCATTATTTAATATGGTAGTAAAGTTTTCCAACAAGCTAGGTGACTTTCTCTAAGCTTTTTATTAGCTATTGATTATGATAACTAAATCTCAGACTCGTGGGGCCAGGGGGTGTTCGTCAATATGGAGGACGTCGATAGCAAGTATGCACATCTGTTATCTATATACTCCTTCCATTTCAGAATGTAACATGTTTTAGTTTTATCCTAAGTTAAATTTCTCTAATTTTAACCATGCTACAATACCAATAAATGTATTATCAAGA
Source organism: Hyparrhenia diplandra (assembly GCA_015847255.1). NCBI lineage: Eukaryota > Viridiplantae > Streptophyta > Magnoliopsida > Poales > Poaceae > Hyparrhenia > Hyparrhenia diplandra. Next base: position 254,221 of record JADLZK010007741.1, on the reverse strand, counting down.
TATTGTTCATGGTGGATTTAATAAATCTAATTTGATATTATAGAAATTGATAAAAGTTAAAAAGTTCTGTTTAGAACAAAAATAAAACGGATGGAGTATCTTCACTCTCTTCTTATTGCTTTCTAGATTTTAATGTCGGTGTACTTCATGTACTCCCAAATAAAAACTCAACATCTATTGAGCCTTTTTTTATTATTTATTTACTACTCCCTCCGTTTCAAATTATCAGTCGCTTTGACATTTTTTGATACATCCATTTCGCTATGTATCTAGATATAATAATATGTCTAGATACATAACAAAATGGATGAACCAAGAAAGTCAAAGCGACTTATAATTTAGAAACGGAAGGAGTAGTACTTTTATCTATAAATTATCCTAGTACTTGGCGGCTTGGATACCACATCCTCAAAAGTTATAAAAGAAGGCATCTTTCGGTTTGTGGACGGCAGAATCCCATCTTATCATGATAAAACCCAGATGCCCAACTGGGACACTCTCATTTATGCTAAAATTTCATGGTATCATCTTTTCATTTCGATGGTACGTGTGCAAATTTGAGGTTGGCTAAATCATTTGATCTAGGAAGCAAAGAATATTAAGCATTATTAGGCATCCTAGAAAGAGAATCAACCAAGAAAGCTTACAAGGGACGTGCACTTCCAAATATTCCAGATACACTCTAGAAAGGATTTCAACGCCACTAGTACTTTATTTAGAAAAACAAAGATTCCAACTCCACTTCCGCTACCTTATCTCGTATTATTCGGATAGAAGAATCAAGGAAAGGCACTAGATAATGTGAATATAGGCGCTTCCTTTTTGTTTTTCATTTTGCTTCCCTAAACTCTAAACCCTATCATATGTTAATGAAGTTACTCTCACTATCCTCAAATACAACGCATTGAAAGTTCAAAGTTTATCCTAAATTATAAGGTATTCTGGATTGCTCAACCACGTGACATGCATGCTTGTCTTTTAAACGCCATCCATGCATGCCTTTTAAACAACATTTTGCACAGAATAACTCCTATAATTGATAGCCGAAATCAGTGACATATACATGCGTGCCTTTTTTAGCTATATGCATTACTATAAAATTAAGCAAGTTGACAACTAAACTAACAAATTAGTACGGACAAGTTAGTATTTTGGTAGACTCCTTATTTGATCCTAAAAATTACTTAGATACCTTGTATTTCAGAACAAAGAGAGTATTAAGTTTTCGTACAAGGTGGTGCATAAGAACTGCCCGAGTTGAGAGGATGGCCAACCGAACTAGCAACTCCAACAATGGTCCCTAAAACAGAGCTGCTACTTCGGTTTGAGGGATTCCCCTACTTTTTAGAGTCTTGTTTACTGGGCTCAACTCCAGCGTAGCTCTTAAATTAGGGCACTTACTTTTTGGAACCTACTTGTCAGTCACATTCCTCTTATTCTTTTTTTTTTTCCCTCTTCTGTTCCCTGCTCAGGGAAGAGGATCTTACCAAGGACGAGGGGCTCGCCAGGGAGGAAGATCTCGGCGTGGAGGGGGCGGGCTTGTCCTCGGTGACAGCATGGCGGGAGGGGAGGACCTCGGCGAGGAGGGGCGGGCTCGGTGTCGGTGATGGTACAGCGGGATGAAATAGGGCAGCGTCACGGGAGAGAGTCAGAATGGAAAAAAACACGTGACCGGGGGAGTTGGTGCGGGGGAAAAAATTTTTGGAAAGAAAATTCACTACTACACAACAAGGATATTGTAACACTTTCTTGTAACATATTCATCAATGTGTTCCAATGAAATTTCATAGTAACACAAAATAGAGCGTTACAGACTTTGGTTGTAACACAAAACACTTTTTTATAAAAATGTGTTACTGACTATAATTTTAGTAACACAAAATTAACGTTACAAGCAAAATGTTATAAAAGAGCACTATGTTGTAACACATAAATGGAACATATAAAATATGTTACAAATATATGCCCTATAGTAACATAAAATAGTGTTACAGTCCATGTGTTATAGAGAAACATATACATGTGGATCATCATCCAATTAAGTGGTCAGCAAAAGGCATTGCACTGGTGTTGTTCCGGCTGATAGACAATTGTACCGAGGTCCTCACATGACACCAGAGCAGGGCTGAGTAGACGACTGAAAAAAAATCGTGTAGATGTCGAAGCCTATTATGAAGCTATTGGGCCAAGCTGAAGATAGTGTAGATGGAGGAAGATCACGAGAGGAACATGTACACTTAGGAAGAGGTAAAATTATATGGACCTATCACTAGAGGAACATGTACATTGAAGAAGAAAATCCAAAAACAAAAAAAATACATAAAATTAGATGGAGCAAAATCATGAGAGCAACATGTACACGGAGGAACATGTTGGTCAAACCTTCTACTGAGGAAGATATTGCATACGTTTAGAATATGGGTGCAAGTAGCTAGGAAGTACTATTACATTGGATTTATAATGCTTAACCCTGATGCAATTGGTGAATGCTATTACATCGGTTTAGTGAGTCAATGCGTCACATGGTCACTAAGTATCAGTAGTAGACCACCAAGGACTTCCAGTAATATTATTAGCTCTATTCTAGACAGGGAATCATCCAAACATCTAGGAGACCACCAAGGAGATCAAGACAACCAAATGGGAGATAGCAGTCAATGTTGATGGGGAAATGAATCAGAAGTGGTTTGTGTCAATATAAATTGGGCAAATATCACATCACAGCTCGTTAAAAAAGAAAGAAGCAATAAACTTCAGCATTGATAGTCCACTTTTCATCTTGAGCTCTGATCTGTAATAATTACAATTATCAAGCTACATCTTGTTGTAACATGGCTAGAAACAATTTCCTTTCTTGGCCTCTCAGCAATTGTCTCAAAAGAAACACATTAATTACAAAGAAAAAGTCAGAAGTTAATCAACTTATAACATAGACTGCCAAAAGCCGCTAGTTAATATAGTGGAAGGTCTATTCAACACCAAACACCGAGTAGCTAGTGATCCCATATACATAAACAGATGGCTGCAGCTGGTAGGCACTAAAGTTGTTGTATCACTTCTTGAGACTATGCATCCTTTGCTGAAACTGTAAAATGAAAAGTTTATTAGGAAGTCGCATAGGGCTAAAGATACTTAGGAAATAAGAGCACCAAAGGAAACTAACTCAAATCACTATTACAACAAAAATTCAACTTGTAAGATGCAATCATAAATATTTTATGTATATGCAGGGCGCAAGATTAAAATTGTTTATGGAAGGGGCCCTACTAGCTTCATTAGATTATGTATAAGAGAATCTAATGAACACAGTCAGATAAACACTTTAGCTTATAGTTTATTCCCATTTAGGTTAACTGGATACATATTTGAGCTGCATGTATGCCCTTCTCTCTACAAAAGAGAGAGGCATATGTGTAAATCAATTTTAAGCTTTATAATTCTCAATTACAAGTACTGATTTTTTTATATGAGCAGTGGGCAGTCTATTCAACTATCACTTCAAGGATTGAGAGAGCCAATAAATATTATCAAAATTATGTCTACCAGACTGGACAAGAACTTATAGCATCCTTGTTAATACATTAGCTTAAAGCTACATAGGACAGCCCACATCTCTGAGTGTATCATATTCTGAAATGCCTGTCATTTGTGTATCGAAGGCAACAAAAAAATGATGATACTCAGAACTACTCTTTCCATTGATGCTTGATATTTTCATGTTGTCATCTTGTATTCCAGAAGTGAACATGGTTTCTCTCAATAGTTTTCAGCTTAATTCAGCAGAACTAAGAATGAGTACATGACCTTAAATAACTGATCAGTATCGCGACTAAAATCTAATAATTCAGTATAGTATTGGTTTGTCCTTTCACTTGCAGATGGTTTATAAATTTAGTGAAGCAATTTAGGCAGACCAAAGGACCACACATAAATCATGATTGACTCAGTTCCAGGGTGTACATTAATCAAGTATGGTGAAATTTTAGATCTGCAACTTGTGGTCAAAACCACTGCTGAACACAAAGGTGGCAGTAAAAGATGTAAGATTCCAAGGTTCTAAAATATGCAAAACCCACTGCTTGCATTCAAGACATAAGAGATTACATTGAAAAGTCACTGCAGTAGTTATTTGTACTAGCTTACATTCAGGAGCATATACTATACCCATATAGCAAGAACTCTGATACGATAGCCAAATTCTTATAACACTATTTCAACAAAAAACAGGTGAAGCGTGAGCTCCTACTCTGCAGAACACAGCAGACCAGTATATATTCACTAAGACTAAGCAAAGATGTCAATTTCAGCAATCTGTATTTTGAGAAGGTATGATGGGACTAAAAAATGACTGAGTTGTAGTACGACTAAATCAAAAAAGTGACTGTGAGTACATGCTAGCTACCAAACGCACTTCCCTAAGAGATTCTAAGCATATGTGGATGCAAGAGCCCAACATCAGGCCAACCAAACAGACCCTTTGCTGTTCTCAAACACTTAGGATATGTACACAAGCTAGCTACATGTGACTATATGCACCATGATCATTACACACAGCTAACCTTCCATGCTGAGCTGCTGCTAACTCCGGCCAGCCGGTGGTGTGCAGATCAAGTGAGCAGACTTGTCTGCTGCTCTGTTATTTCACTGAGAATGGCCTACAACATTTTAATACATGCCAAAATATGCACAAAGAGAACCAACAGGCTGCTGGCATGCACAGGTGATTCATCAGCATCAGCTCTGAAATTAATACTAGGAACCTACCAGTAGCATTCTTAATTGTATTACCACTGATTTCCATATGTACCTAAAGCGTTGAAAACATGATATATCCCTACATATGCTCGATAGATCTCGCACACCTTTTTGGATATTACTTCAGATAAGTTAGTCGCATATTAGATAAAGCGTTGAGATGTACTGACTGAAAGATTAAAAAACACCAGAACAAGACACGAACCTAAACTTTTAGAGTCGTCAGAATCAAGGACTTCAGACCGCCACCGCAGCTTCGTCCTCCATGGAGTTGGCGCCTCATGCGCCCTCCCGAGGCTGCGCCGCTGCCGCCGCCACCTCCTTGGCCCGCGCCACCGCCTCCGGCACCAGCACTACATCGCGGTGGTTGTGCGACGTGGTGAGCCCGGGTCGTGGACGGCGACCGCCACCGCAGCCTCATCCTCGGAGCAGGCGCCCCATGCGCCGTACCGACAATGCATCGCCGGGTGCCGTGTGATGTGCCGCAAGTCGCCGGCCACGGGAGGATGGTGCCATGTCTGGTGACTGCCGGGGATGGCGGCGACGATCGATGACCTTGCGAATTACGAGGGCGGCCCGGGGAGAACTTCCGCGTGGACTTCTCCCACTGAGGTAGATGCAGATGCAGGCGGTGGCGTGGGAGTTGGATTTGGAATTTTGGATAGAGAGAGAACACAGACGGATACGTAGGGGCTGGGAGCGGTCAAATTTCACAAGCCAAGAGAGCGCGAGCGCTGAGCTGTCACGAGCCAAAGCGCTCGGTTTTTAGGAAAAAATTAAGGAGAAGCGCGGGCAAGAGACGAGAACATATTTTCTTTTCCCTTTTGCTTTTCAGGCAAAATTTAAAAAGCTATGCAAAATCTTTAATTATATTATACTATTTATTATTTTTATCTGAGATATATTTTACTTAATATATAAATTCAATCAATTCAAGTACATTTAAAGGTATTTCAAAATGATGAGAAACCCCCTACAAATATATTACCGTCCAAGGTACAATAATCGTCACAAAAAAAATAAGGTACTAGTTGATATAAGGTTAAGTTATTTCATATACTATCTCACTATATATCTCGATAGAGCTAGAACTATCCATTACATATCTTAATTTATTATTATATTTCATTAATTAAAAGAATTATATTTTTATTGAGCTCAACATTTTCGTTCCGATAATTTAAACATAAATTTCTTATATGATGTTCGATGAAGACGAACTTTATACCAAATTGTATTATTTTTTATATCAACGACTTTGTAGTTCAAACTTTTTTATTTAAGGTCGTTTGGATATATAAATATGTATCATAAGATTTTCTTGAGTTAATATCAAATTAATCCATGTGCTCTAAAGTCACGAGTAACGGTAAAGGATCTCGGATAGAGAAACGACCAAAACAAAAGTTGTAGAGCCCCTACAAATCATTTTTAGAATCGCGATTTCATGCATCAAAAAATGCAAAAAAATAGCAAAATATTTTTTAAATCTAGGATGCCCCCACTGGTCAGCCACCCGCCCGCTTGCAGACCTCAAAAACGAAAAAAAATCAAAACATTTTTCACGACAAGCGAGATTTGAACACATGACCTCTCCCTTGCTCGGGTATTTTTTTTTAAAATTTGGCCCTTTTTCAAAACAATTTTCAAATCTATCCCTAGTTTAAAACATTTTACGCCAGGTATCCTTTTTGTCGCGCCCGATGCTTTTGTGACATTTACACATGTCGCCCGATGCATGCGGCGCGACGTGTCTTCGTCTGCACACGCCGCCGGCGCCGTTGGCCGGGCCGGCGTGGCGGCGATGGAATCCCACTACGCCGCGCCTACGCATGCGGCGTGATACGGCCGCGCGCCGATGCGTAGGCGCGACGGGCCCGTTAGGGGTTTAGGTTTGGGCCTCATCGAAACCGCGTGGGCCCACCGCGTCGCGCCCGACGCGGGCAAAGCGACGCGACCGGGATTAGGTTAGGCGGTTTCTTTCTCTCTCTCTCTCTATTCTTTCTCCTTCCTTCTCCTTCTCCGCCCGACACCCGGAAAACCGCCGCCTCCCGCCGCCGGCCGCCGCCCGGCCGCTCGCCGCCCCCCCCCGCTCCTCCTCGATCTCCGGCGCCGGCTCTCGACCTCCTCCACCCCCCGTGCACGGGAGCAAGGCTGCGGGAGGCGGGCGGCCGGAGCAGGGGCCGCCCAAGCCATCCTCCGGGGCTCCGACCCTTGGCCACCACCTCGGGCGGCGGCGCTGCCCTCACCGGCGCCTCCTCCTCTCCCCACCCCCGCCCAAGTCCTCTCCAAAATCGGTTGAGGTATTACTCCATTTTTCTCCTACTTCTCCTCCTCTTTGTCATGGTATAGTTTTGATTAATATGAAATTGTTAGTGATTGAAGCGTGAATTGGTACAATGTGGTTCGTAGAATCGGTTTAGGATTCGATTTGGGCGTGGATTTGGCATAGAGAACGAGTTGCATGAAAGTAGTTCATTGATGCATGCATGGAGGTTTAGGGTTTGATATTATTCCTATTTTCCAATGTGAAATTATAAGTGTTTGGGCTGTTTATTGATGCAATGTGGTACGTGGAATAGTTATAGGATATTATTTTGCTGTGGATTTCACCTTGAATAGAATTTACACAAATGTAGTTGTTGGATGCATGGAGGTTGTTTTTGGATTTGAGCTAGGATATTATTTTGCTCAAGTTCAAATGAGGATTTAATTGATTAGGTTCGCCAATGTATTCTCTCTTTTTGGATAATATTACTAACTAATTAATGCATTCTTCTGTAGTTATATAACTAATTAATGCATTCTTGTTTACATGTATAACTAATTAGATAATACTAAGTAATTAAGGCATTGTTTTTTAGATAATACTAATAACTATTAAATGCATTCTTTTATCCATCCCAAAAAAATTATTGGATTCTTTCTTAGGATATGCATGTCAATCCAAGTCATCACATATCTTGTATATATGGTTCATGCAACAAAAGAGGAAGCATGGAGGTTGTTGTTGGATTGGACTTAGGATATTATTTCTTGATTCAATCGTTAATTGATAGAATGTGGATTTGACGTAGATTAGAACTACATAAATGTAGTTGATCGAGGAGTTTGTTTCTAATATATATTGGCAATATGGTTGTTTACTTATAGCTTTTATTTCCCGAATTATTTGTAGATGGACCGTTTAGTGCGCTTTTATATTGGTGGCACAGTTAGAGGGGATGGCAAGTTTGAGAACATGCATGAACAAGTTCATTTTTTTTGGTAGACCTCCTAGCTTCGATGATTTGGTCGGCCATTGTCGTGACAAGTATGGATGGCCATGTAGCTTGATTGGTCGATTTGACTGTGGGAAGGAACGAGCACACTATGCACTCATGCCTTTGTCATGTGAAGAGGTTGTGAAGGGTAGTAGTGTTCGTTGCTTGGAAGTTGTTGTGGAGAAGGTGATGAACCCTCTTGTTGTGCCTGCGGCTGAGAACGTGGATGAGGAGCCCGTAGAGCACCTTACTCAGGAGGAAGAGCTGCAACCGGCTGTTGTTAGAGACAATGACAATGCATTGATGGTAGGTATGGAAGAGTGCGATGAGGAGGAGATTGGTGCTATGGACGACATGTTTGTAGGATCGAGGGCGATGGAGAGTACAGAGATGAGCTCACTTTTAGTGAAAGTAGCTCGAGGAGGTTCTAGAGGGGCGAGTATAGGTCGGAGCCTAGTACGGAGGATGAAAGCGATGAGTATAGGGGATATTGCAACCACCGACGGGTCCTTTAGAATGGAGTACACCGATGTGGAGCTAAGTCGGTTGAGGGAGGTCCATGTTGAGGTACCCTCCGTACCCAACTTCATGGACATTAGTATGGTTGATGAAGCGGTGTGTGACACCTGGTCCGTCGTTGTTGGACAATGAGGGACCGAGAGCGAGGAGATGGAGATTAAGAAGGGGATGGTCTTTGACACATTGGATCATCTCAAGTTTTTCCTTGCGGACTACGCCGTTAGGTATCATAGGCCCTACTATGTTGATCACCTGCGACCACGAGAAGCGGTACACGTGCTTTGCAAGAAGAAATGTGGTTGGGGAGTTTGGGCGAGGAAGGCGACAAACAAGACTTGGAGGATTCGAATGTGAAGCAACCTCACACGTGTCGGTCTTCTAAGCCTAAGGGGGTGCACGCACAAAACACGGCCCGTTATCCGAAGTCGTCGTCTTGTCGGCCTTGTTAAGGCCGATAGCGATATATCTGTTGCCTCCCGATCGAGAGCATATGGGGGTGGGCCGGATATCGAGTGAGCTACATGAAGGCATGGCGAGCAAAGCAAAGATGCTATAGAGCTGTTGTGGGGTGATTAGAAGGAGGCATACAACCAAGCTCCTAGGATCCTTACAGCCATGAAACACTACAATCCAGGGGCTTAGGTGGTATCCCCGTTGTCGGGCCGGATAGTGGATGACACGGACGGCGTGCCTAAACATGTTCTCGCATGATTGTTTTGGTGTTTTCCGCAAAATCGGCCGAGGCATTCAAGCATTGTCGTCCCGTAGTGCTTGTTGATGCAACATTCCTTACGGGAAAGTACAAAGGTGTTCTGATGATGGCAGTCGGTGTGGATCCCGAGAACCAGCTTGTCCCTTTAGCGTTTGCTTTGGCCGAGAGCGAGAACACTTTGAGCTGGTCTTGGTTCATGAAGCTTGTTAGAAGAGATGTCATCCGTCGTACGTCCCGTCGGATTTGCATGATATCTGATCGGCACAATGGATTGCTCATGGCTGCTAGAGAGGAGATAGATGGGCTTCCCCCTCTTGAGTATCGATGGTGCATGCGGCACTTTGCCGCCAACATTTGGCAGCGCCAAAGGAAGAAGGTGGTCGTGTAGAAGTTGAAGGTCGTGTGTTGTTGTCGCACGAAGGAGAGGTTTAAGGAGAAGCTATTAGAGTTGAACAAGGTCCTAAACACTCCTGCGAGGACTTGGCTTCGGGGCCAGATGAATAATGTGGACAAGTGGGCTCTCGCATTTGATGATGGTGGCCTTAGGTATGGCGTGATGACCACGAATTCATCGGAATCGTTTAACAAAGTGTTCAAGGGTATCCGTGCAGTACCTGTGTCCGGTATTGTGGAGTACTCGTTTAAGAAGTGCAACGAATACTTTGTTAAACACTGGAACATTGCCAAGGCTTCTAAAGAAAAATGGGGCCGGGCCGGTAGGAGACACCTGGAAATTGCTGAGGCCATAGGTTCCAATCAGGTTGGTGATGCCTACGGACCTTCAAGGCTAGTGTACAACATAATGTCAGCGGGAGGAACCAATCTGGGCCGTGAGAAGTACGGTGGCAAAAATTATAGGGTGGACCTCCAGAAACCGGAGTGTTCTTGTTGCATTCAGAGCCTACTTCATGTGCCTTGCTCACACGTCATCACCGCTTGTAAGTTGAGGGGTTTGGACCATGAAGATCCGTTTTTCATGTCTCCATTCTATCTCAAATCAAACACCCTAAAAGTGTGGGAATCCAGCTTCGAGCCGTACCTAGATCCTTCACAAAGGGCCTCCATACTATGGATTGGATTATGTCCCCTACCGGAGCAAGAAAAGCAAAAGGTTGGAAGAAGGAAGAGAAAACGCCTAAAAGGAATTATGGATTCATTCCAATGCCGATGGCCCCATGTGTATGATTCGAATGGCTATGGTCTCGATATGTATGGCTATGGAGACTTTGATGAGGCCATGGCTCCTGGTCGGTGCTCTAAATGCCACAGACCCGGTCACACTTTGCCCACTCACGATAGTGTTCGGTACATAGGTGTTGTTAGTTCAACCTTCTTGTAATAATTTCTTCACGCCTTGTTGTAATAATTTCGTAATGCATTGTTGTTGTTTTAATTGCCATAATTCATGTCTTTTTTCTAATCTTGTGTTTTTGGCCTTTTTCGGGATGGAGCAAAGAGGATTGGGTCGAGCTTAGTAGGCACCGCTATGAAAAGGACCACCGGCCGCACTTGGCGGTGGACTTGGGCAAGGCAAGTAGTTCCCATGTTTATTTTTTTGAAATTAATATTGTGGTCTTCGTTTATCATATGTAATCGTTACATTCCTTCATTTGTTTCAGAACTGAAGCCGCCGCGTCCCCGAGCTCACAAGCCACTCGTTGGGGAAAGCGGTGCGCCCACCCGGCTAGAGCGGGCTTCCCGGGCCTTGCTAGAGCCATTGTGGCGGGGCTCCCGGAGATGGACGGGGCGCCAGTGATCGCCTTCGTGGACGGATGGCGTCCCGGAGACCCATTCCTTCCACCCGTGTGGAGAGATGACGATCACCCTAGAAGATGTGAGCTACATCTTGGACCTAAAGGTGCACGGTCCACCGGTGTCAAAGCCATCATCGACAAATAACCGGAAGGAGTTGGTGTTCCAGTTCACCGGGCATTACCCTAAGCACCTCCGAGGGAAAGAAGGAGCACAAGACTTCAGGTGTGTCCTCCCATTGGGTGAAGCAAAGACTTCAGACTTGCCCCGGCGACGCCCCCCGAGAAGTGGTCGAGAGGTTTGCTAAGGTGTGGTTGTGGCACCTTATCGGTCTTTTCCTTCTACCCGACTCTTCTGGGAACACCTTGTCCTGGATGGTGCTCCCAATCTTACAGCAGGATTGGGAGGAGATCGGCCGTTACAGCTGGGGGCTCGCCACGCCGCATGGCTGTATCGGGCAAATGGTGTGTGAGGCCCTGTAGGAGGGCGAAAAAGACCTCGAACGTGGGTGGCTGCGTGTACCTCCTGCAGATCTGGATTTGGGAGCGCATACCCACCGGAAGGGACTACAGGAGGGCGGTTCCTGTACGTAACTCATAGCCCCCTTAATATTCATGTTCTCATCTTAGTTGCCCTATGTAATATTCATGTTGTTATACGTGTCTTGTGTTTTTTTGCAGGCATGGCAATATGACGAGTATCGGGCCCCATTGCTGTATTTGTGGCACGAAAACAAGATGGTCAAGGGCGAGTCGGAGATGAGGTACAAGAGGTACTCCAACGACCTGGACTTGTTGACCTACGGTCAGGTGAGTCATGTTGTTATACATATTGTTATCTACTTTAAAATAGTCGTTGGACTTGTCTAAATGTCTCAATTTTCAGGTGGAGTGGACTCCATATGAGCGTGACCATGGACAGGACTTGAATGTCCCCGTCCATAGTGATGATGACAAGTTGCGCTGGAGAAGCACTGCCCCCATGATCATGTTTTTTGTTGTGGAGCACCACCTTCCGAGGAGGGTCATGAAGAAGTTCGGGAGGAAGCAGGATTACCCTATCCCGGATTCCACCTCAGACGCTTTGCACGAGTAAGTCAGTTCAGATTTTAGTTCCTTCTTCCCCGTATTTTTAATTGTGTAGTCAAAACTAACAATCGATGCTTCAGTGTTTCGAGGCAGAGAAGGTTTGGTGGCAGCAAATGACCGCTCACCATCCATCGAACATGTGCGGCGCTGGATGAGCGCTGAGAGAGTGTGGCCTGATAGTGGGCCTCGTTCGGTGTCCAGAGAGTTCCATGCGTACCTGCTGTACCTGCATCGGGTGACTAGAGTGCGTCTCCACGAGCCCGTCTCCGTGACTCCAGTCTTCTATGGAGAGAGCGACCAAGAAGACCCCTATGACAGGGTAACAAGGGGAGGCCGGCAGCCCGAGAGAGCCCCTCTCGTTAACTACACGGTAAGCATTGATGCTCATTTCCTTCAACCTTTCATTCGCAATCAAGTTTTAACCATGCTCCCGCATAGACCACGCAGCTAGCCCACCTTTCAAATGAAGCCGAGCATACATAGGGCGAGCCGGGGCCAAGAAGGAAGTGAGCTTGTAGAATTTGCGGAGGTATGACGCCTCGACTCAATACATTCCAGCTTACTTGCATGTGTTTGTTTCTCGTAGTCCTAACTCAAAAAAAAAAACTGACCGCGAAAAGTGAAGAAATTCTCGCCGCCGCGTCGGTCGCAAGTTGAGCCGCTTTTAGAGGTGATGATGACGGCGCCGGCCGCAGAGTCGAAAAGTGAGGAACAAATGTGCGGTGAGACAACAGAGGCCTCCTCGTGCAAGACGGAGTACCGGGGGAAAATCGATTGCACACACCCCTCGAAACAAGTGAACAAGGAAGCGGTGATGACACGGGGACGATGACAGCGAGGATCCAGACTTTGAGCAGGAGGTCATTGGTTCTTCGGAACTGTATGATGCTCCTCGCGTGAGCCAAACACAGGTTTATCTTCTATGCTGTTGAACTAGTTGTCACCGTGTATGAACATTTGGAACATATCTGAAATTTTGAGTTTTGTAGGGTGGATCTCAAAGCTCACCTAAAGGGCGACGTGGGCAGGGAAAGCGCAAAGCTAAAGACCGCTCGGACGTGGGGACGCCAAACCTCCTAGCAACACGGCCTGGTCGTGAACGTCGTCGCCCTCAACCTTTTTCCCCGCCGTGAGAAGGTGAGTATTTGGCAAATAAGAAGCAACGTTGGGGAAATGACAACTTACAATACATAACTCATAACCTTACTACCCCCTATGTATGTAGGAATGGCGACGACCTTTGTGTGCACTCCGTACTATGATCTTTTGAGTGCGAATTCCTTATGCATGTGCAATGACTATGTGTATGAATTTGAGTTATGGTCGTCCTTGTCCAAACTATGTATGCACGCCGTGTGAACTATGTGCCATTTGTTGAACAATGTAAGGGTACGAACCCAATGAACATCTATGTTTGTGAACTATGTGAGACTTGTCTTTTTATTGGCGGTATTATGCTATGTGTCCGTACATTTGTGAATTGCTTTGGAGAAATGTGTAATTATGCATGTGTAAATTTTTTGTGGCAAAAGTAAGATGGTGTCAAAAAAAAAGGGAAGATGGAAGGGCGTCGCGCGCCCGGACTGTAGGCGCCGAGTCATTTGTACAAAGGCGTCGCGCCTGGCGTCCGGCCGCGACGGCCACACGTGTGGAACCATGAAAACGCCACGTGTTCACACGTCCCGCCAAAGAGTTTGGCGGGACAGTCGCGCCAATGTGTTAGGCGCGACGTGGCAAGGAGCCACCCCATGGCGCAAACGGGTACCTGGGGTCTCGTTGGCACGACGACTCGCGCCAAACCATTAGGCGCGACGCGTCTGGCCCGATCGCGCCATATGGTCGCGCGCGACATGTCCGGGCCCACTCACGCCCGGATGGTTAGGCGCTGGTGTGGTTCGCCCACTTGCGCCCGATGGTTAGGCGCGACGACGTGCCGGCCCACTCGCCGGATGGTCGCGCGACGTGTCCGCCGCCGCGCGACCTCTTGGCGCGACGTGCCGAATGAGCCCTCCCCGGTGCAAATCAACCCGGGGGCTCTCGTGGCGCGACGGACCGCGCCGTATCGTCCGGGCGCGACGCCGCCGGTTTGCATCCAACAACAAGATGACACGCAAGACGACACGTAGCCGTCGCGCCCGATGCTACTGGCGCGACATGGCGTCGCCGCGGCGTATCCGGCGCGACGCAAGCGTTAAAAACAACATCTTCTTCCTCCTCTCGCTCATTCTTCTCCCTCCTCTTCCTCTTTCTTTCCGTGCCGGGCCGCCACCACACCCGTGGGAGGCGCCCCATCCACCCCCAACCACCCTCCAAAGCCCCCAAACCCCTCCTCCTCCCTCCCCACGCCCTAAACCCTCCTCCTCCCTCCCCCACGCCCTAAACCCTCCTCCTCCTCCATCCCAAGTCCCCTCTCATCCTCCCTCCAACTCTTGAAGGCTGCTCGAAGCCCAGAAGCCCCCTCCTCGTTGTGGATTAGGTAAGTGGTTTGGATTTGTTTTTCTTCATTCAATTCATAGTATATTGTGCATGGCATGTGGTTATTGGGTCGTGGTTATATTGTTAATTAGTATCTCCATTAGTATATTGGGTCGTGGTTATATTGTTAATTAGTAAGCCACGTGGTGAATGAGAATGGTGTGAATTTCTTATAAATGCAAATTACCATTACGATACAGGTTGGTGTGATTTCTAAGAAAGACAATGGCGTGATTTCTTACAAGTGGAAATTACCATGAGAAATATTTAGTCCCTCCTTTGAATGTTCGATTGTTTCATAGCTACACTTGCCGCATGCTGAGACGTGGTAAAAAGAAGGCCTTCAATCCGTACTTAAACCTGCCGGATCCCTACGTCCACAAGCCTCTCCCACCGGGTGTACCGGTGCCCAACTGTTGGTGTGGTGATCCATGCAAAGTTGAATGGGATGAAGATGATGAGGAAACCTACATGCGAAAGTATTGGATGTGTGCCAATTATCAATGGGAGCCAGGCCCAAAACAACGCCGCAGTTTCATGGTGCGTATATTCGTTTTGGTTCATTTGTTTGATGAGTATATATTCGCTTCCTGACAATTGTTTGTGTTCCAGACTCCACCTCCACTCTGTGATTTTATGTAGTGGATCGACCTTGAGATCAGTGAGGAACACAAGAAATTCTTGGAAGGCCACAAGGAGTTTAGGGCATGGTTTCAACGGAGGTCCGAGGAAAATATGAAGCAAGCGGCTGCTGAGAAGGCGCGAAGGCAGGAAGAGGAAAGGCGGATAGCTCAAGTCAAGAGGGATGAGAGGGAGAGGAAGCTGGAGCATGCGCGCCGTGCCAAGGCTGAGTGGGCCAAGGCTCAGATGTAGAGTGAAAATGATGAGGGTGACGACGACACCTCACGGTTGGATGAGCTCATAGCCTTAGCTGAGGCTGACTTGAAAGCCCGACAAGAAGCCCCGCAGCAAGTCCCCACAGTGCCTCACGTGCAGGAGGACCCCGTACCCGCGGCGCCTAATGTGGAGGCCGACAATGCTCCAACGGTGCCTCAAGTGCCCCCGGAGGACAGTGGTGCAGTGCGGCAGCTGCCGGCGTGCCCCCGTGTGAAAACCGTCTTTAATCGGATACTACATGACCTCGACTTTGTTCCCGTTGCGCATCCCGTCCAGGAGGACATTGTGCCGGACTTGGCACATATGCAGGAGGGCAGCGAGGACCAATTCTGGGAGGAGGCATCGAAGCTAGCAGATGAGGTTGATGCAACGTACAACAAAGAGGCTGAGGCCTATGTTTCGTGCTCTTCTCGATAGCCAAAGCGACGAATATGCAACGGAGGATTCCGACACGGGCGAAGACAAACCATATGATGGCTACATTTCAAAGCTCTTTGTCGACGACTCCCCGTGCTACGAATATCCGTAGGACTGGACACGCCCGACGAAGATTCGGAGGATTGGGCCACTGACGATGAATATCCTGAGGACCGGGGCACGGACGACGATTTGTGAAGTGCAACGCTCATTTGATGCCGTGTACGAAACTATGCTCGTAGTAGTTGTATCTCTAGTTGTTGTATTGAACCATGTATCTCTAGTTGTTGTATTGAACCATGTTTCTCTAGTTGTTGTATTGAACCATGTTTCTCTAGTTGTTGTATTGAACCATGTATCTCTAGTTGTTGTATTGAACCATGTCATGTATCAACAATTATGAACGGTGTTGGTCTTTTATTTTCCTTGGAGTAGGAAGTGTTGTTCATGATCGAGTATAATGAACGTACACAATGTACAAAGTTTGTAATGCCAACACCTAGCCATTACTTAGCATGCATCACAATTGTTCCAAGCATAGAAAAGAGTCACTACAATGAGTTACACAAGTGGTTCACCCACAATTCAAGGGTCCATGCATCATACACTTCGTGGTTCGAACAAAAGTGTTGCTAAGTCAAGGCCACTAATGCCTTCCTCATAGCTAAGTCAAGGCCAGCTAAAATCATCATCGTCCCTCCCGCACAAATCCGATTCCAATCCTCGTAGTCCGAGTCATTCCAAACATCCTCATGGGCGTTCTCCCGGTCCTCGTCGCCCACGACCTTGGCCTCGTCCCTCGTTACCCTTTGTCCCGATCGTGCGGCGTCTTTGCCATCGCCCTCGTTACCCTCGTCCTCTTGTGTTGGCGGTGGAACTATGAGAAACAAACATGTCAACATTACGACGACCTTAATAAGTAGCGAAATGTGAAAAGAAGTTTTGGAAGAACAAGAAATGCTCACAAAGCTCGCGTATCAACGCATTTCGGGCGCTGTTACGTTGAGCTTCATGTTCGCGAGCCCACTCAAGCATCTCATGAATCTCCTCGCCTTTCCTCCACTTCGAGGCGGTCGTAGTGTTCCTTGTTTTCCGCCGATCTTGAAAGGAGCTCGTCGCCCATAAACCGGCGATGGTAAGGACTTATGTTCATTCCTTTAGCTTTACAAGAGTCTTCACCGAGCTTGGTCCATGTGTTAGAACCAGGTCTTGCAACACCGGCCTTCAGGGCTCACTTGTCTCTTCAAATTTTGCCTTCTCATAATCATCCTTTTCCTCTCAAGGGGGACTTTAACTTGGGAGTAAACAAATTGGCCATAACCTCACCGCGCCCGAAATCCTCCTAATCACAAGTCTTTCCAAAATTCTAAGTGAAACATAAATAAACATTACCATAATTATGGATGACCAAAGATAGATAAATTAGGCATGCAAGGCACAAGTTCGTTATACTCACAAACAACTCATTTGGCCCACCATACGCATTGCCACAGTAGTAACCAATCCCAAACTCAGAGGGAACAACTCCTTCACGGGCCTTGATGCCGCACTTGCACTTCTTATCCTAAGACCAAGGCATGGCCATGGCATGCGTCCATTGGAATACTCTTCTTGCAACCTCTCGTTAGGCCATGCAGGTTTTGGTCCATAGTTATACTCCTCAAAGTCACAAGCTGGAAAACCTCTCTAAAATAGACAACATATGAGGTGCAAGGTTACATTATGCACAACACAAATGAGTTCACAAAGAACGAGAATCGCAAAGACCACTTACCAAATCGCACGACCACAACGATAGAAAGGGGTAAACAAATCCGGCCGGCTCGAACTTGGAGGAACGCCTTCTCCCCACAATGGCATGTAGGAGGATTCTGTAGACGGTGCGGTCGGCGTCAACCAACCTTCTCCGCTTCGGTCATCTCGTGGTGGGTTCGAGGCGGAGGCACCCACCGCTCAAACCGATCAAGCGGGGCGGTCTTCCAAGGGTCATAAGGAAACAACATGATGGAATGATTCACCCATTCATTACCATCGATCCACTGATAGAAATTGCATCCTTCGCCCATCCGCCGTCGAGAGGACCACGCCGTAGTCGGGCAAATGTAAAAAACACGCCCGGCGGACAAAGGATGCCCGGATCGCTTCACATTGGCCGGCCACCGGCAAAGACAATGCGGCGTCGGCACAGTCTTTGGGAATGGACCCTTCCCTCATGGTCCTCCGGATGGTGCACCTAACAGGGGACAAGTCCATGGAAGCTAGCAAAAAGAAAACAAGTGTCACCTTTGTGCGAAAGATATGTGCAAACACAAACAACAAAGCACGGTTGGGTAACATCTAAGCAATATTATGTTCAAATTATTTCAATCAAATTAATGTTCATACAAATTCTTAAGAAATCAAAATAGAATAAACAACTATGACAACAACAAGATTCTGAAATGACAAGTAGTACAACTATTAAAGCAATTACGAAAAACTTCATAAACCCTAACATAACCCCTTCTTCATAATCCCTAACCTACAAGTAATACATGAACATTCATAAAAAATCATCTCCATACATGGTAACAAATCATAATTGAACATTAAAACATGCATAAATATTCAAGTCCTATGCAATTATTCAAAAACCTAAGCAAAACCAAAAAATGTAAACAACTTCTTTTCACCATGAAGTAATCTACGTAGTAGCAAACATTAGTTCCAATTTGCCATGAACAAAAAGTTCAATTAGGCTTTGGGATTTGAGAGGACAATTACATCTAAGCATATCATTGCTAACAAAGAAATTTTACCATATCTAATTGCCACAAGAATAAATAAAAATCACAAAGCAAAATTTCCTATTTGCCATGAACAATGAAATTAGGGTTTGGGTTTTGAGGGGACAATTACCCACATCCATGAACAAATATTCATTAAACACCGAATCCATCCCACATAATAACAAAGCATTACTAAAATGTCATTACCATGAAGTGATTTAGAGTTAGGTTTAAAGTGCACAATTTCCCAAACTAAAGTTGAAATTAGCAAGCAAGATGACACAACAAGATGAGTTTCCAACATAATCAAAGACAAAGAGCAAAAAACTAGGCATTTGGAAGCATTTGGAGGGCAAAAAAAAAAAAAGGAAGAAGCATCCAAAACACTTACACGCCGGTCCCCTTCACGCTCCGCAGGAAGTGTGATGAGAGCAGGGGGGACAAAAAGTAGGCGGGGATCGAAAGCATTTATACCACCGCTCGCGCGCCAGGGACCCGGCGCGACATGGTGGGACCCACGCGTTGGCGAGGCCCATACCGAAACCCTAATGGGCCGGTCGCGCCGACGGCGCGCGCGCCGCATGCGCAGCGCGACCCGTCAACGCCACGGCGGCGGCGTGGCACAACACGCCGCGCCACATGCATAGGCGCGACATGTGTAAATGTCACGCCGAGACATCCGGGCGCGACAAAAAGGGATACCCGGCGTAAAATGTTTTGAACTAGGGACGGATTTGAAATTTGTTTTGAAAAAGGGCAAAATTTTGAAAAAAATCCCCCTTGCTCGTACCCTCCTCTAACACCGCTCCCGTCATCACAAACATCTAGGGGGCAGCCGACAAAGCCCAAAGAGAGGGCCACGCATTTCCACGCAAAGGGCGGCGGCCCGGCCGCCGCCGCCGTCCGCCATCGTCGTCGGCTTCGTCATTAAGTAATAGATGCTTAGAGAATAAAATAGGAAATAGAATCCGAGATTTCTTTAGATGCAAGTCTTCCCGGACTATAAATACAAGGGACACATGTCGCCTGGAATTAATCGAAAAAATTAAAGGGGTAACACCCAACGCCTCCGGTCTTCAGGCTCTCTCGCTCTCGCACCCTACCCCTAGCCGCCGCCGCCATCACCACCGCCCGCAGACCGACAAAGACGCACACGCGCGCCCGGGCGCCGTGGCGCCACACGCCTCGCTTCCCCCACCGCCGACAGTCAGCGCGCGTGCCATCACGCCCGCCGGAGTCCGTCCCGGACTATGACACGTGGTACTCGAAGACCAGCTCGATCCACCCGCCACAATCAAGGATCCATGGCCGCCGCACTCCGTCCTACCCGAGATGATCATGGAGGCCATCTACGCGCTCGGATCCGAGAACGCCGCCGACAAGGATGCGATCTCCAACCGAGATCAAGGTGACGTACCGCAACATCCTCCCCGCTCACCACAGCGCCCTTCTCACGGGCCACCTCGTCCGCATGAAGGCCACCGGGCCGAGCTCGACGACCTCCTCGATGATGCCTCCAGCATGGGCACCGCCGTTGATGATGACAATGACGCCCCACGAGCGCCGACAACGTCATCTCCTTCCACGACGAACTCGTGGTCTCGCCCGAAGAACGCCACGCAGCCGACGCGGCCATGTTGTTCAACGTGCACGCCAATGCTGATGATGAGGACGCCCCCAAGGGCGCCACCGCCGCTACCATCGTCCCCTCTACAACCATCGACACTGCAAGCAACGGGCACGTCCACCCCAAGGATGCCCCCCGCGGCTGCGGTCCAGATCGAATCGGATCCGAGACTACCACCGACGTCCACCAGCTGCTTAACGAAAAGCCTACCCAACTAGGCCAATGTCTCGTGGCTACTACAATGGCACAGATAAGTTCCCCAGTCACCAACAACATCATCTCTGACACTAGGAACACCGGGAGCGCCAACGCCAATATGATCATGAGCAACACAACGACGTCAACACATCGATGTCGCTGACCCCGACGTCCTAGACAACACCGGCGCCATGAACATCAACGACGTCAACGCCTTTGCAGATCAGGACATCACACACTCCACAGTCACCAGGCAAGTCAATCCCAACCAACATGGAGCTTCTACCTCTACCATCCATGCTACAACGATGTCGCCCGATGTCGTCATTGACGTCGCCAACCACGACATCCTCGATGCCGACACCAACCACGACACCCACGAGGGCACCACCGACGACAATGACGTCGCCCCCACGGTGCCGCCAAAGGAGAGGACAACGACGCCCACCCGGGCGCCACCGCAGACATGGTCGTCCCCTCGCCGAACTCCGACGACGAGATCAATCCACTTCATCTGCTGGAAGTCCCTCAGACATTCACGATGGCGGAGAACATCGCCAAACGAGCTGTGGATCCTATCGCGGCTTCAACACCGGCAAGTGCATCGTGGGCACCTCCACTCCCAGCAGCCGGTTTCATGGCGACACCAGCGCGAGCTCCGGCGCAGATGGCGCCAATCCTAGTGCAGAAGGCGCCGCCATCAGTACTACGACAACTGAACATTGGGTCTAACAAATACATAAGGTACGCCGCTACCCACTTGACAGGAGCGGTACTTTTCTGGTTCCTCTGCATGACCAGCAAGGCCCCACTGCCCATCGACGGCGACACTACCGGTGATCTCGCGCCAACACGACTGGACGACGCCCTGAACAACTACATCTGCGCTCGTGACATGCTATGGGCCACGGTACAGCAGGAGGTGCCCAGCACGAAGGACACAGTGATCCACCTCGCTCGTCTCCTCGACGCCCCTTTGCCACGTTCGTCACACGGCTTGACGACAGCCGACGGACACAACACCATAGACGACTCGGCTATAGCAGCCGGGACGCCCTGAGGGTCGAACCAGCCGCCTCCTCGACCCTCGACAACATCGACGCCCGATCTGACTATGCTCTCAAGCTCGCCAACGGGCCGCGAACAAACTTTGGGCTGTAGTGCAACAGGAGGCGCCCTACATGTTGGGCACGGCGATCCGACTCGTCCACCAACTACATGCCCCCGTCACCTACGAGGTCTTCAACGAGCTCCGTCTTGCGAGCTCCAATGCCGACGACGACATGAGGTATATACCACATGCACCGGTCTTCTACGGCGTCCACCTCGTCGCTACCTTGGAGGTTCTCATCCCGACCTCGCATCGCTCGCCAACCGACAATAAGCTACATAGCATCGCCGACACCCTCAAGCTCCAGGCGGGAGTACCGGCTGGGACTCTGCTCTAGGCGGTTGGCTTCCACTCGCTGACGTCTTTGCCGTACGCACACGCCTTACCAGCAAGCGTACTGCTCATGGAGGAGCACCCTCATGGCTTCCTGAAGGACGTCACGACCGCTCTTCGACAACTACGACGAGAACAACGACATGGAGAATATGCCCGACGCAACGGTCTTCTACCTCATCAACTACCTCACTACCCTAGAGGCCTCCACGCCGCTTCCCTCGCCACCCTGGTTCCCAACAATCGGCCCAGCACCAGAAAAGGTTAGCGACCCCATCTTCAGCGAGCTCATTCACCTCTCCGTAACGCCCCGACTTGGGAACAAGCTGCAATGTGTCAACGCCTGCGTATGCAAGTGGATGCCACACTCTTCAGGTCATGCTACTTCGACTACCCCGTCAATGGTGACAAACACGCAACGCCCAGCGCCAGGACGCGACCGTATGAAAAAGGGGAGGAGGTGTCACAACCCATCTAGGGGCAACCGACAGCCCAAAGAGAGGGCCACGACGCCCACGCAAAAGGGCAGCGGCCCGGCCGCCGCCCGCCGTCCGCCATCGTCGTCGCCTTAGTCATTAAGTAACATATATTTTTGGGAATAAAATAGGAATAAAATAAGAAATAGAATCGAGATTTCTTTAGATGCAAGTCTTCCTCGGACTATAAATACAAGGGACCCAGAATCGGTTGGAATTAATCGGAAAAATTAAAGGGGTAACACCCAACAACTCCGGTCTTCGGGCTCTCTCGCTCTCGCACCCTAACCCTAGCCGCCGCTTCCCGCCGCCCGATCGTCGCCGCTACGTGTCTTTGTCACACACAGCCGGAGTCCGTCCCGCATGACATCCCCTTTGTCACTTGTGTTTATAATCCATTTTGGTTCCCAACGTGTTATCCAAAACCAAGTGTAAATTAATTGTTTGAGGCCCTAATGAATTCAAATAAAAAACTTGTCAACTACAAAAAGTTTCATAACTTTTCGAGATCTATAACTTTTATTTAGATAGTTTCTCCATCCGAGGTTATTTTCAAAATTTGAATTTTAAATTTGAGAAATTCAAACATAGTTTTCGTTGACAAGATTGTCTCAAATCAAAAAAGTTGTCAACTACAAAGTTTCATATCTTTTTGAGATCTATAAGTTTTATTTTGGTTGTTTCTCTATCCGAGAAAGTTTGTAAAATTCAAATTTTAAATTTGAGAAATTCGAACGTAGTTTTGCATGACAAGATGATTTGAAATAAAAAACTTGTCAACTACAAAGTTTCATAACTTCTCAAGATGGACAATTCTTATTCGGGTCATTTGTTCATCCGACGTAGTGGTAATAACATTGTTCACAAATCTTATATATCTCTCCTCGTAATTTCATATACTAGATGAGAGATATGTAAATTTTGTGAACAATTTTGCTTTCACCTTGTCATATGAAAAATGACCAAAACAAGAATTGTGCATCTTGATGGGTTCTACAACTCTTATATTTACGACTTCTTCAATCGAAATCATTTGATGTTTCAAAATGTTGTTTGAAGTTGTCATTTTGCAAATTCAAATTTTAAAATGCACACAAGAAAATGTCACATCCGGACGGACTCTAGCAACTAATGAGGGCGGTGGGGGCGCGGCCGGCGGCGCCCAGGCACCGGGCGCGTGGGTGGCGCCGCGCGGGGCGGCAGCGTGCGTGATGGAGGTGGCGGCAACTAGGGTTTAGGGAGAGAGAGAGCCGGAGAGCCTGAAGATCGGAGCTGTTGGGTGTTACCCCTTTAGTTTTTCTGATTAATTCTAAATGATTACAGCTCCCTTGTATTTATAGTCCGGGGAAGACTTGCACAAGAAGTAAATCTATTTTATTTCCTAATCTATTTTTATTTTATTCCTAAATAACAATTGCTTGGCGGCGAAGCAAAGGACGACGACGGCCGCGGGCGGTGGCCATAGGCGCGCCGGCCCCTCCGGTGTGTGTGTGGTTGGCCTATTGGGCCCCGTACTTTGTGCTATGACACCTCCTCCCCCTTTTTCCGACAGCGCGTCCTCGCTATGTCGCTTACACGGTCGTCGACGTTGATGGGGTAGTAGAAGCAAAGATGTCCCAATGATTGTTGCATTCACATGTGTAGAGTAGATGAGCTGGTTGAAGATGAAGTCGCTGACCTTTTCCGATCTTTGGGCGATGGATGGGAGTCCATTGTTTTCTTGATGGATTGCCACGTTCGTTCATGCTCACGGCGTGGTGGCCGTTTGTCGTCGAAGATCAGGTCGTGCCTCTCTCTAGGAAGCCATGAGGATGCTCCTCCATGAGCAGCGGTGTTTTCTTTGGGGCGGTGTGAGCAGACGGAGAAGATGTCGGCAAGTGGAAGCCGAACGCGATGCGATGTGCGGGAGTCCCGCTGATGTGCGGCGTCCAGGTTGGCGCCACAGCTTGTAGTTCGATGGTCGTGGCGATGACTTCTAGCTCGCGGTTCGTGGAGACCGCCAGGCGAAGCACGGTGAGGGCCTCATAGGGGATGAGGGCGTCTATATCGTCGAGGAACGTGGGAGCCGGCTGGTTTGGCCCTCGAGGTGTCCCGCCGCCATAGCTGAGTCTTGCGATGAACATGGTGGAGGGGCGTCGAGGAGACGAGCGAGGTGGATCGATGTGTCTCGTGATGGGCGCCTCCAGCTGCACCGTGGCCCGTGGCATGTCACGGGCGCGGATGTAGTCGTTCAGGGCGTCGTCCGGTCGTGTTGGTGCGAGATCGCCGGTAGTGTCGCCGTTGGCGGCGGCCCGAAGCCGCAAGTGAGACACCGTGTGAAGGTGTTCCAATCCTCCAGTGGCGCGTCTTTGGTCATGTGGATGAGCCAAAGGTGTGCCACTCCTGTCAGATGGAAAATTGTGTACCTTATGTTCTCATCTGGGAGGTTGCGTCGGGGATGGAAGAGGTGTTGCATCTCGTGTGGCGCCTGCTGTGCTGGTGGGTTGATGATCCATGAATTTGCCGTCTGAGGGGGCGCCTGCTGCGCCAGGTTTGAGTTGGTTGTCACCGGTATTGGATCTCTCAAGAGAGGGGTGGAAGTGTTGGATTGATTTTTCCGAGCTGGCCTCTTTTGTTGGTCTCCCAATTCTCCAATGATGCATACCTGATGATATGCATATTCTGTAGCTGCGTGACAACTGTGCTTTGGGAGGATGCGTACCATATGTGTGGAGGTGCATGTTGTAGGTTGAGGAGAGATTTCATCTGAGCAATCCACGTTGGTCAGCCTGTTGTATCATCTTGTGCCCGCGGCATCAGCTCTGCCTTGGTCTGATGAGGTGCTACAACTGGAGGGGAATCGACCATGATAGGTAAAGATTGTGTAATTAAATCTGCAGATACCTGGCTGATGATCTCCTCAGTCATGGAGGGTTGTGGTGCTATCAGGTTGACAATCGTGTCGCCGATTCTCTCGTTCTTGTTCTACTGCTCCATCTGCACCTGGCACTGTCGCTTGCGTACGTCCCAGCGTTCGCTGGGCGATGACGCGTGGTTGTTCCGCCACCTGCTGTGTGTGACGATCCAAGATGAAGGCGGTGGAGTTGGGTTGGGTACCTTCTTGTGTGCGTCCCATCTCTCGTCAAGGTCGGCGCGACTGAAGTTTGTGATGCTGTTGAGGGCACGTGGTCGCTTCTCCTTGAGGGCCGGCTGTTGTATGCGCGCCCGGTCTGAGCCGGCGTCGAGGGCGACGTCGTGGCGGCGACGCCGCGGCGTCGTTGTGGCGTTTGAGGATGGTAGAGGTAGTGGCTCCATGTCGGTTGAGATGGACTTGCCTGGTGATTGTGGAGCTCATCTACGCCATCCATGTAGCCGCGAGACGTTGACCTAGTTGGGTAGGCGTTTCGGTCGAAAGCGGTGGACGTCGGTGGTGGCCTTCAGATCTGATCCGATCTAGACTGCGAGAGCAGGAGCGTCCTTGGGGTGGGCGTGCCCGTTGCTTGCGGTGTCGATAGCCGTGGAGGTGGAGATCGTAGTGGCGGTGGTGCCCTTGGAGGCGTCCTTGTCGCCGGCGTTGGCGTGCACGTCCGGACAGCATGGCCGCGTCTGCCGATGTTGCTTCTTTGGCGCGTGGCCATGGGTTCGTCATGGATGGGGATGACGTTGTCGGTGCTGTGGGAGCGACGTCGCCGTCGGTGGCGCCCATGGCGAGGACGTCTTCGTTGATGGCTTCCATGGTAGAGGCGTCGTCGAGGAGGTCGTCGAGTGCGCCCGGTGGCCTTCATACTGAGGCGAGGTGCCCCGTACTTTGTGCTATGGCAGAAAATATGACCAAAAGAATAGGTGTAAAAACACAATAACTTGATAGACCATGATTTTAGAAAATTTTAAGAAAAAAACCATCACATTTGAAGTTAGTTTGAGGGAGAAAGACTAGTTACAAGTTTTAGCCACGATTAAAAAATAAGTTCTTGAACAATTTGAAATTAAATTTCAAACAACATTTAAAGCATCAAATGGATTTAAATAGAAAAAGTTGTTAAGAACAAAGTTTTATAACTCTTCAAGATCTATAACTTTTATTTTGGTCATTTTTAAATTCGAGGTCGCTTTTAAAAATTCAATTTTTAATGCCTAATTTTTAATATTTGGCATCTATTTGGTGAGGTTGCTCTATATTGAGTCGCTCCTACAAATAGACAACATTTGTCGGGCGGCTGCTCCAAAGGTCCTGAGACACGTATTGTAGGGCTGTTGGTGACGGAGCCGCCCTACAAATAAAAAGCAGACGTTGCTACAAATCCTTTTTCTACATGGTGGACATGATTTTCATATATAATCATGGCATAAAAATTTCAAATGAATTTAACGAAAGAGTAGGGTGTAGTCGTGGGACTAACAAATGTTTGACAATATTGAACTGTATAGAATTTATCTTTCTCCAATTTCAAAATCATTTTTATAAAACCCTAATTTTGTTTTGAGTAAGTAAAAATAAATGCATGAATGCATTTAATTATGCAAAACATACATCATTGCTTAAAATGACACCATTTTGTTTAAGAAATTAAATACATCAGCTTCGGGTATTTAGAGAGGAAAACTCAAATTAGCTCAAGAAGGAAAATCTGGGCTGCCGATATCCCGCCCATAAAATTCATGTGTTTTGCAGCCCGCGCCTCCCTGTTTCTCAAAAAGGACAACAGCTTGCCATTGCATGTGAATTCGTTCTGTGGTCCGACGAATGTGAGCTGGCCATTTCGCATGGGAGTTGAGCATCTTGTCCCTCCATGTTTCTCTCACCTCACACGACAGTTTTGCCAAGAGCATGGGTGGAGCGAGAGGGCATAGCATGGCCGCATATTTCTCTCACCTCCTCACCTCACTCTCACGTCACTTTTCAGCATTCATGGAATCAACATATGCATGGAAATTTATCGCTTCCTCCACTCAGAGACCTCTATATTGTCTCCACTAAAACTGATGTTTAAAAGCAAAACCATGTCAGATTATGACATGATAGACTAAACTTTTGAGGTATTTCTTTTATCAAAGGGAAGAAAAATTATGTCGAAATTTGACACAATATATCACCAGGAGCTGCACCACCTCTCATCTCACTAACCACTTTGTCAATCTCTGCCTCTGTGAAAGGTTTAGTCAACATTTCATTATCTTCTGGTCTCACTCTTTGATCAGCAGTCCAGAAATCCTGTGTTAGTCTGAGTTTTGTAATGGGTTCACTCCCAAAGAGTTTCTTATAGAAATCAGTAAGTATTCTCAGAATATTTTCTTTATCAGTAAACTGAACCCCCTCTTCCTCCAAAGATCTAATCAAACACTTCCTTTTCCTTCCATTAGCTATCCCATGGAAGTATGCAGTGTTGGCATCACCCTCTAACAGCCATTTTTCACCACCTCTTGCTTGCCAAAGAATTTCCTCAGAGCTATAGATATCAACTAATTCATCTTCCAAGAAGTATCTTTTTCTCCACTCTGCTTCCTCTAGCCCTGTACTGTCAGCTTTATGGTCCAGCTCCTTGATGTTTAAAAGTAGGGTCTGTTTCTTCTTTTTCATGTCTGCTCCCCAGTTTAAGTTCCAACCTCTTAGTGCTTTTCTTAGGCACCTAGATATATATGCCCACTGATTCACACCTCTATTATTCTGTTTCTCTGGCCACTTGGACATCACCCACTCTCTGAAACCCTCTTGACTAATCCATGCTGCCTCAAACCTAAAAATTCTTGATCTAACAGAAGTACTAGGGGCAAGCTCAACTATAAGGGGATTGTGATCTGACCCTATTCTTGTGGCAGAGAAAGCTGTTACAAGTGGGAAAAGTGTCTCCCAGTCAGAATTCATGAAGACTCTGTCAAGCACCACCATAATTGGGTTAACCTGTTTATTGGTCCAAGTAAATTGCCCACCTCCTCTATGTATTTCTCTAAGTTGGGTATTGGAAACAAACTGATTAAAAAGACTCATCATATGGGAATTAACATAACCATTGGATTTCTCATTGGGGTTCCTAATCAGATTGAAATCACCTCCTATTAAGGTAGGGATATCCTCACTCTTAATCAAACTGTCTAGCTTATCCAGGAAATCCTGTTTCAAAACATCTTTAACAGGGCCATACACACTGGTCACTCTACACTTAACATTCACCTCTTTTAGAAGGAAAGTCATAGATTGAAAGTGGTCTTCACCCACATAACTGATCACTTCTCCAAAATCTTCATCAATTCCCAATATCAACCCTCTAGAGTGACCTTGAGAAGGAATCCATTCCCATTTAAAAGAAAATCCCCCTCCAAGTGATGTTAACTCTCTGTTGGAAAACTTCTGTTTGATAGTCTCACTAATACACACACATTTGACTTGGTGTTCTCTGATAATCTATTGAAGTTGGTTCCTTCTTCCTTTGCTACCCAAACCTGTAACGTTCCAGAAGATGCAACTCATTGATAAACTACTTTGGATTTCCCTTTGCGGCATCTTTCCACAATCTCTTCTAAAACCACCTCTAAATTATCAGGATCATCAGGTACCTCTAATGAATTTGTCATATCATCAATGAAATTTTCATGATCTTCATTAGGGTCAGTCACCTCTTCCTCTTCTTCTATATCAACAGCTCCATTGGTATTTTGTGATTTGCTTTTCACAGCTTCAGCTAGAGTAGCTTGGGCTAACTCTCTAGCTTTAATTAGGTCTATAGTTTCATTCACCTCTTCCTCATTATTACCCAGCAAAATACCACACTCAAAAAGCTATATTGCTAAGAATATCAGTTTCTATGTTTTGCAATACAGCAAAAGAGTTAGAAGTAGATGTACCTTGGCTTCCAACATATTTGCCCTCCTTTCAGCTCTGACAGGGATTGGGGTCCCTAGAATTTGGCATTATTATTATTATAAAAATAAATAACACCTTGTAATTTATTAATCTGTAAGCTTTCGTATCGTTTTGTTTCATATAGTCTATATATCCAAATGTTACCACTTTGGTATATATGTTGAATTAGTGGTACTTCTTTATGTCAGAATTTCCCGGCTTGATGGAGACTTCCTGTGTGAGTGCTATTTTTTAAAATTTTCTATCTGCAACCGAAGCCTCTGCAGGAGCGCTATGGGCGGCGGCTGCTGCTATGTTTGTGGCCATGATGTGGTATGCCCGTAAGGGCTGCTTTGTTTGTGGTGATGACGCTTGAGTTGCCCACGGCAGAGAACGCTCGGTGAGTGTCTCCAAATCCATCCATTGAAATGCTAGACCAACATGTTGTGTTCATTTAATTTGTCAGATGGTGCATGCAGAGAAGCTTCGTTCCATTGAATTTTTTTCTGTTGTGTTTGTTGAATGCAGCTCACTACATGGAATAGCTCGGCTGGATTGATTTTTCTTATGTGCTTGGCTCATCTGTAACATTCGTCAAACCTTTTCAATTTTTTTATTTCCGCAACAGCAATAGGGTGCACAAACTGCTCAGGTTATTTGCTAATCATTGTTTAATCAGTAGCTATTTTACTCTGTTTTTGTGTTGATTTTCATTGACATAGCTTGGCAAATATGCATGTGGAGGTGGCAGTAACCTAATCAAGCACTGTTTTGATTATTGCTCTCTTGAACAGTGGCTTGTTTATTATTCCCTCTGCTCTAAATTATATAAAAATTTAGGTCCTCCATAAAGTAAGAACCCAAGGTGGTCCCTTGTTAATTTTTTTTTTACTTTAACACCAAAAAATAAAATAGGGCCGAGGGTACCTGTTGCAGATGTTTTTATGGGTATCTTCTTGATAAGTTGATTTTAGCGAGTTTCCCAGCAAACTAGGGCTCGACACTTAACCATAATTTAAAAATGCCCAGGGAAGTCTTCATACTTTTTAGAAAAAGGAAGTTTTATTCCAATCTCTGCATAAGTTATGCACTTAATCAAAGTTTAAAACAAAACAAGTCTCTCACATATAAAAATAAACTCTCAAAAAGCTCACAAGAAGTAACAGTAATCTTTGCTGTATGCCTATTCGAAAATGGCCACCCATGTTTGGCGAAGATCTCCATTGCTGCTGATACGGTTGAGGATAAAAACCAAGGTGGCTCCAAGGTTCATTTGATCATGATTTGAATTAAACTGAAATTCATATATGCGGCAGGAGAGGTTTGTCACGAAATGGAGAAAGCAAAATGTGCACATCCACTTTCTAGCTTCTTCAGTGTTTTCTTTTTTTCCCTGAGAATGTGTCTGTTTTCATTAAAAGAGGATAAGCTTTAACGTTTACAAGGCGCTAACCATCCGGCCCCAGACGCGAGCAGCGTTGGAAGCAAAGGCGGCCACGCTCACCACGCTTAGAAAAGCAACATGAGTCTATGGGGAGCTATATGTGCCACATTGCTACTCGTTTTGCTACTTGGGAGAGCAACGACGTGCCAAAGCACTTCATTCGGACGCACTTGTCCTACCCACTGCCGTCGCGCCCGGAAAAATTCCCGCATTGCTTCCTGCTTCAAAGACAACAAAGGCGACAATGAAGGTCTCGAAACTTGGCAGACGCCCCAGCATGCAGAAGAGGCGGCGCCAAGGGGGCTTGATGCCCCACTTCTTGAGCAGGATGTTCTTAAGCCTGCTTGTCCGCCACAGGCCTGAAAATGGAATGACAAAAAAATGAGAACTGAAAAAAAATGTAAATGGAACGACAAAAAGAATGAGAACTAAAAAAGTGCTACTAACAGAAAAAAAATGTGGCGCTATGTTGGTAGCCTGTGAATGGAACGAAAAAAAAGTGAGAACTGAAAAAAAAAATGGTGCTAACAGAAAAAAAATGTGGCGCCAAAATATCCTGGAATGAAAAAAAAAAAAATGCTAACAGAGAAAAAATTAGCATCCAAAAACAACATAACTGGAAAACAAAGAGGGGAAAAATTGTCCTTTCCCCTTAGAGTTAGGGAAGAAGATTTTCAAGAGTGGACAAATAGGGAAGATTTGAACTTCGGGTGCTAAATAGCGAAGAGGAAGTTTTTTAATGTTATAGATAGGGAATTTTCTCTTACTCATGCAGCTAGGTGGTCTCAGTGTCTCACCCATGGCTCTTTTTATATGTAACTAGCAAAAATGCCCGTGCATTGCAACGGGCATGTACCAATATTATATAGTTACCTGGACGATTTGCGACTCGAAGATTTATTTAGTGATCGCATGCTCTAATCGTGTCATGCCTAAAAAGGAGCAGCTCGTTAATTCGCTCATACTGAATTACTGATGCTGCATGTAATATGAACAATATCATTAGTTGAGAACATTGTACATGATGCCTTTTCTTCCTTTTTATTGAAGACCAAATCGCAGCATGTTTTGCAATTGTTAAACGTTTGCAAAGTACTTGGAGGGTACAGTACAGTCTTGCAAGATAAGTACTACCTTCATCCCAAAAAGAATGCAACTATGGGATTCGTGCTTTGGTCAACTTGACTAAAGTTTGACCAAGTTAACAAATAATTAGTGTTAATATTTATGTCTCAAACAAGATTCATTATGAAAGTATATTCCGTCGTTAATCTATTGATACTTATTTTGTATTATAAATGTTAGTAACTTCTTATATAATTTTGATCAAAGTTTAAATCACTTGACTCATGCAAGTACAGTGCCCGATGCGTTACAATGTGGGCTTGTGTCGATGGCGAACTAGCTCCGATCTATAGATCCACTCCTTTGTAAATAAAAAAAATATATCATATGACACATGACATAGCTCCAATGTTGGTCTTGTTCTTTTCTGTGTGTGTGGGTCCGGCTATAGATCTAAGTTGGGTTCGATACACTGTGAGCTGAATACCAGTACCGGAGAAGTGCCGCTGTGGCGACGAAAGGGAAACGGTCTCTTTCACAGAGCACTGCAAAAGCATTGTCGTAGATGTACGCCCATTCCAAAGTGTTCCTGACAAACGATAGGATCATGGCCACCGCCGCAGCGTCAGGTTCCGTGGTGTTTCCGAAGTGCGCGTCACGGTCGTGCAACAGCACATAGCATGAGTGCATGATGCCTAATCAATCCTTGGCGCTGCCGCCGCCGCAGCGTCGGGTTTCGTGGGGCCACTGTCTTTGGCACATGTAACGTCCTTCGCCGTCACCGGTGGCTGCAACAGAGAGGCGGCGAAGTCATCGACCTCATCGTTCTTGCCGGAAGCTGGCGTGGGAAACACTCTATAGCCAAGCCCCAACGCGACGCAAAGTGCGGCAGGGACGCGAGCATCAATTGTCGCTATCATGGTTTGTCACCTTGTTAGTCCGGGCGCTGTCACGGATGGCGCGTTTGGCGGCGTCGAGCGTCCTTAGTCAGTGCCTCCTACTTGCTAATTCGGAATTTATAATCCAAAAATACCAATCCACCATCCAAATGTACTTGACGTCAGACTCTAAGAGGAAGATCAGCAGGGTGATGGTCATGGTAGATTGGGAGGCTCCTTTGCATGAGTCCGATAGGCCGATGAGCCCGCGAGGGGAGAGGGCGTTGACCATATAGAAATAGAAAAAGGATTCAAAAATATGACATACCTAATTTTGACTTTTATCTTTTTCTATTTCTATTGAGAATTGCTGTGGATCAACCGGTTGATCTGGCTTCTTCATCAACCGATTTTTGTGACATCCGATCCACCGCATGTTATCCCCTGCTCCCTCCGATCTGCCGCTTGGTCTGCTTCTCCGCTTGCTATGGTGTTGTCTCTCTGCCTGGTGGGTCCATTTTGTTGGCGCCACTATTCAATTTTTGGTACTCGTGCCCGTTGTTTCGCTTCCGCTTCCGTTTCTCTTTCCTCATCTCATTTCATTTTGTTTCATCTCCTTCCTGGTGCTTTGGTCTCCCATCCGTGGCGACTCGGGTGTTGGTCTAGGGTTTGCTCGCACGCCGCTTATGCCTCGTTCTGGTGGTTCTGTCTCCGTCCCCGGTGCTTAGATCTTCGTCGGTGTGGTGCAAGTGGTTTTGCGGTAAATGTTGTTCGCGTCAATTTGTTCTGAATCTCTATGAATCCTAGGTGCGTGATTTTGTTAGTCTCGGCGGCGTTGACGCGTTGCTTTCGGGAGCCGGGTTGTGGTGGACTTGCGGTGTGCTGGCGAAGCCTTGCTTTTAGGTGCTTGTGTTCGATCGCGTAGCATGCGTTTGGCGCCATAGGATTGAAGTGCTTGCCCGTTAGGTGATTTGGGGATTTTTTCCCTGTACTTTTTTCTCAATTTTTGGATGTTGGACCTTGTTTTGTTGTTGTTTGGTTAGTGCTTGTTTACATGCGACTGTGTTCTTCAGATTTCTTCGTGCTAATTTTAGTATTTTTCCAGAAATTTGGTATTTGCTGGTGATGCTTATTCTGTTTATGTGTGCTAGTTGTGTAGGTAATTTTGTCTTTCAGATCAGACGTTGGTTGTTATGTGAGTAGTGACTGTGTTGTTCTATATGGCTGTGAGGTTGATTTGTTTTATGCCTGTTCATCAGTGTCGGATTGATGTTATGTTTACTGTTCCTGATTCAATTATATGATCCTTAAATTATTGGATTCTGTTGGCGGTCACTAACGACATATTTTTCCATCAACATACTACCATAAAGGGAGTGAAACTATACCTTTTATACTCATATACATTTATTACTCACATATTTCCACTTGTAGTGTTCAAAATGTATTTTGCAGTATTTATAATAAAAACAGTGGAAATACGACCAAAAGGCGTAACCCCGAAAGCGTACTTTAGAAGATCACAAGCCCAGGGTTGAAACGGACCAAAACTACAAAATTGGGCCAACCAAACACCACACCACAACTTTTCGCGACGAAGGACGACGGCCTGCCAAAGCCTGGGCCGGCCCAGGCCCAGAGGGGTGCGCCCGCACCCTAGGGTACGCCCACACCCTCACGGGGCGGTTCCGGCCCCGGCTGGTCGGGTTCCATTATTACTCCCCGGAGGGGCGGTGCGGTGGTGGGATGCCCGGTTCAACGTACGTAGACACGCTGCCAAGGTCGGTTTAGGGGTATTAGGGTCCTTTAGCCTCCTCTCCTTTGTGTATAAATAGCTCCCCCCTCCTCCTTCTTCCACACACACCATTTGGAGTTCACCTACAGCAGCACCACCTCACTCTCTACCACCACATTCTTCTTCTTCTTCTTCTTTGGTTAGAGCTTGGAGTAGAAGAGCTACAAAGGAGAGCTTGTAATCTAGAAGGAAGAGCACTTTGGTAATATACATCTTCGATGGATCTTTCTTCTATTTGCAAGTTCTATTTCTATGATCATGGTCTAACTTATGAACTAGAGTATAGTCTTGTTCATGTTATAGTGTTGATATATGAACTAGTATATAGTTTACATATCATAATCTTGACATGTTCATATTTGTTCTTCATCGATCATCGTATGCATAACATGATTATAGATGGGATAACGGTTCATCGTTCTTTTTCGGGTTTGCTCTTGTCTTAGTCCGTCCATCCGTAGGGTGGGGATCCCGGGGGGACAAGAGTAGTGCTCTAGTACTGCGCCATGGTGCCCGGGTATTCACGACA
This sequence comes from Hyparrhenia diplandra, assembly GCA_015847255.1. Lineage (NCBI taxonomy): Eukaryota > Viridiplantae > Streptophyta > Magnoliopsida > Poales > Poaceae > Hyparrhenia > Hyparrhenia diplandra. Next base: position 219,302 of record JADLZK010007741.1, on the reverse strand, counting down.
CCTTCGAATATGAGAGCATGCCACGATCGTGGGGGTAGGCGGCGAGGGGTTGTGACAGCCACATGCGTCCCTTTGTAATCCCGCTGTTAAGCATGTAATGTAGGAGTTCGTAAATGCCTTCCATTGGGCCGGATGGTATCCGGAGGTCTCCCTGTTATCCTTGACATAACCATGCTTATATTGTGTTAGCATATGATCCTAACTATTCATTTGTATGACCATGACTAGATACATTAGAATACTCCATTAGGTTATTCATTTATTCTTTATCTATTTTCTTTATCCTTTCAAGGTGGATTCCAATATGTGTGTCACACTATCTATGAACCGTATTGCTTACCCCCTGTTATGATCAAGTTGGACTTAGCGCACACACATTCCATTATCCGCATGCCATGCTAGCTTCTTGTATACAAGCCTTCCTTTGGGAAAATATAAATAACGATACCCCGAATACTTCCGGTGAAATGCTACAATGATAGATCCGTGCGCTTGCGGATGAAATACCAACTATGGCAAGATCTATCACCGTTGATTGAAAGTGCGTTATCACTGACACGGTGGTTCCACTTAGTGATATTGACGGCATGTTTCGAGGCGCCGTTATTAGGGATGGGTTTTAAACCTGTTTCTAATGATTGCGCTAAGAAATGCCAACAAGCATTTCTGGCGCCGTTGCCGGGGAAGGCATTGTTATAAGAAATCACTAGCTGGCTATGAATATGAAATGTGTATGCGTGGTAGCCACTTGCTCATACAAAGCTAATCTTTTTGTTTTTTCTCGTTGTGGATGAAAATGGGATAGTGTATGTCGGGTTTCCAACTGCCGACAAACTTCATCGAGGATCCCGAGGCACTCCCTAAGGAAGAACAGGTCCTGTACCTCTTCTTCTTCAGCCGAACTCCGATAGTTGAGACCGACACCCCTGCACCAACCGAACCGCAAGCCATGGCTCAAAAAGTCGCCGCACGATTTCTCTGTTCCCGGGCTGTAGCGTGCCCACCGGGCCGGTGGTCAATGTGGCGGACAAGAACTTCGAGCCGCATACCGGGCTGATCACTATGGTGCGTGCCGGTCCCATTCTCGTGGACTGCCTTAGCGAGGACGCCAACGCTCATCTCCAACACTTACTTGAGCTGTGTGCGACACGATAGTCATCATGACGCCGAGCCCGACGTTATCAAAGCTCCGCTTGTTCCCCTTCTCCCTTGTGGGGAAGGCGAAACAAATGGTTCTACAAGGACAAGGAAGTTTGCAATACGTGGGCCAAGTGCTCCATGGCGTACTGGCTAAGTTCTTCCCCATGGGCAAAACCAATGCCCCGCGAAGGATCGCCAATTTCGGCCAGAACTCAATGGAACCCATTCCCGGGAGGCGTGGGAAAGGCTGCAGGAATATATTCAAGCATGCCCGCACCACGGGATGGAGAATTGGCTGGTGCTCCAGAACTTCTACAATGGTCTCACAGCCATATCAAAGGGGCACCTAGATGCCGCCCCGGCCGGGCGCATTCTTGTCACTCACCATCGATCGAGCAACAGCCCCATTGATAAAATGGTGGCAAACCCGTAGCCGGGGAGGACAGAACCCCAAAAAAAACACAAAAGGCATGCATACCGTGAAGGAGGCGGATGTGCTTGCCGCAAAAATGGATCTTTTCAAAGAAGCCGGACGAGCACAAAGACAAATACAAATACTCGCAAGGGGCCCGAGTTTACGCCCGCAGACTCACACATGACGTGTGAGACCTGTGGTGAAGTTGGCCATTCAGGGGACAATTGCCCTGAAACCCGTGAAGAAGCCGCATTCATCAATAACAACGGGTACCGCCAACCTCAACAAGGCTGGAACAACCAGTCCCGGCCACCATTCTAAGGTAACCCGGGGCTATAACCCCAATTACAGGTCGGTCAACCTTCACTCAAGGACTGGTATTGGGCCAAGCCAAGATCAATGAAAACCTCACCAAAAAGATGAGCCACCGCAGATAAAATCCTTGAGGGGGAGTGAATAACAAAAAAATTTGGAAGGGTTGACATCACCGTGAAGAATCAATTAAGCTTCAATAAGATGATAGAAACACAGCTAGCCCGATTGCTGCACAAGTACCAATTAACGACTTCGGGGCGGGATCCCGGGGCAACTGAGACCCGCATGAGTCGGGTTAACATGATATCTCCGAGGCTCGACCAACCCACCGAGCTTGCAAAGATCCCCGTGGACTCGCCGTTTCATTGTCAAGAAGGCAGACCCTGGGCGTCCAATTATCACCGTGCCATCGGCCCCCACAACTTTGCCAATGCATTCTGTGACTTAGGGGCCGGTATTAATGTGATGTCCAAGGCCACCTTCAACGAGAATCCATGGTGGGACACTTGCACCCGCAAGTTTCGTCCCTCCAAATGGCGAGATCAAACAACACGGCAGCCGAGGGAATTCTCGAAGACATGCTGATCAAGATCAAAAGGAGTACATCCCCTCGGAACCGTGGTCCTTGACATGGGCCCAAAAGAGGATGTGTCTCTCCTCCTGGGGAGGCCATTTCTCTATGCGGCCAAAGCTGATATCTGCATGGGGAAGGGCTTCATTATCTTCCATGTCGGAAAGAAGGCGGTAAAGTGCCCATTCATTGGGTACAAGCAACAACACACCCGGGAATCATCTTCAAAACCGGTGTGGTGTGTTGGAGGATCTGACTCCGAGACCCCCGGAGCAGGTACTCTCCGCCAGTGAGCAGGGGAAAGTCAGGCGGGCTGACTATAAATAACTCCGTCCCTTTTTCCAATAGGAAAATTGGCTCTCGAAAAAAAAATTATTATAATCAAAACAAAACAAAAATATTTATCAAACAAAAATCTATAGATAAATATTTCCGAAAACTAAAATAATAATCTTTATAAATAAAATAAATTCTTCTATGAAAAATTAAGAAAAATATTTCCTAAATAAAATATACAGGAAAAAATATTTTCTAAATAAATTTTTAAAGGTATATATATAAAAAAAAAAGAAAAAAGTTTGAAAATTTTTTGGAGAAAATCAAGAAGGGGAGAAAACGACCGAACCGGTCTGCGAGCAAACAACGGTCCACGAACTTTTCATGACCGTTGAGCACGCCCGGCCAAGGCTCGGCGGCGGCGACCGCAAGGCGGGGTGTGGCCGCACCTGGCCGGCGCCCAGCGTGGGCCCCGCCGCCAACGGCTCCTAGCCGTTTCATGGTGCGCGCGCCGGCCGTTTGCTTGGCTATAAGTAGCCCCGGGCGATGGTGTGAGAGCACCCACCTTCCATTCTCACTCTTTCTCACTCTCACACTCTCTCCCACTTTGCTCTACACTCCTTTTTCTCCATCAAAAATATTGTGTCAAGCAAGATCACGGGTGTGGAAGTTCATACTTTCATCTAACCCTTGCACACCCGAGGTTTTGCTCAAGCGTTTTTGCAGTAGCCATGAAGAAAGCCGGGAAAGTTTTCAGCGGATTGAGGCGGTCGTCAAGACAAAGCTCGCGACATACAAGCACGAGCTCCTTCAACCTCGACGAGCAAGAAAACTCTCCCATGCAAGAAGATGCTGCACCGGTCGGGGAGGAAGAAGCTCAAGCTCCCCCGACCATCGACGAAGCCGACATTCCATACCTCGACATCAGGGGAGACCGGGAGATGCAAGCATATCTCCTACTCAAGGATCGTGTGTTCCAACACACGCCCGGGATCGACCCCGACCTTCTCGAACAAACAGGTATGGATGAAGAACTCCTTACCATTTGGAAAGCAGTTGGGTGGCAGGATTATCCCCCTCTCGAGGAGGAAGGTTCTCGCCACCTGACAATCCGGTTTCTATGCACTTTGGTAGAGGACAAGCTAGGAATTTCTTTCCGCCTTTTCGGTCGTTCATATCATATCAAGTGGGCGGAACTAGCTAGTCACTTGGGCTTTAGTTACAGATGTGCATTAGATTTGGATAGTGCTTTACCCGGCTTTGTTAGACCCCAGTTTTGGGAAGACATTTCCGGTGCTCATGAGACCGGTGTCTTCAAGCCTCGCCACTCACAGATCCAGCACCCATCACTTAGATTCATTCATCGCTGGATGTCTTTGGCATTGTTTCCTAGGCACGGGGTTAGATGGGTGAATGAGACTGAACTTAAGCTTCTCTATGCCGTTGTCCACAAAGTGAAAGTAGCTCCAGTGGTAGAAATGTGCAGGAACCTTTACCATGTTATCACTAAAGTTGCTGTTCCGGTCACCTGCACATCACTTATCACACGCATCGCTTCTGCGATTGGAGCATTGGACAATATGCGGATAGAGTACATTTCCACACCCCCGCGAGTATTGGATCGCCGCGCACACTAGTACTAGGGCACCCGCAACGACACTACCTATAGGAGAGCTTGCTCACACTTTTCACGCTATACAAGCGTGATTCTAGGTTACCTAACCCGGATCTACATTTGTATAAAAGACACGATCATTAACATTTGAGCTCGAGACTCTTTGCTAGTGTATGCGGAAGGAGGCCCCAAGCAGTTCCACATGCAATGCCGGGGAGGACAGAGGCTGGCTCAAGCTCACAAGCACCATACTTCACGCCACCTCCACGGCCTCTGCAGCATTCCGGCAGCGGGGGTTCTATCCTATGGGGACCCCAAGGTTTACACCCTGGGTATGATCCTAGATGGGAGCCTCGGCCTTTAGGGCGCTTTGCACCATCAGAGTGGCCTGAAGGAGATGTAGAAGCATGGAGGGCCAACAGGGTCGACTTCTCCAGCAGCTCCGATGATATGCCTCCACAAGTCCAACCCGGACCATCGGCATACGGGTTGGAGGCTATCAACGCCCAAATGCGAGAACCTCGACGTTCGCCCGAGAAACATAGAGCATACACTCAACACTCATGTGCGTAACACCCATCGGTGGCGGCCGAACTAGGAATATCAAAACAAGCAAATCGATGGGACCGGTTCGAGGCAAGCATGGCTGCTCGCAACGCGCCAGCGAGGAAGCATTCTCGAGGCACCAAGGCTTCGATCCCGATCGGTAGGCCTCCCAGATAGCTTGGGGAGGACCCCCACAGTATCATTGCATTGCATATTTATTTGCATCAAACTTTATTTTATTTTAGCATGTTTAGATTTTCAGCAACTTTGCATCTAAAACTAAAAAAAAATCAATCCAAAAATAGAATAAGTAGCTCTTCTTATGCTTTCATGCCTATACATATGAGCTATGAAAATGTTTAGTTTTTAGTCCCTTGTTGAAATGATGAATAGTTGCTCTATCTTATGTTTTGCCCATGCCTAGTTTATAACTTAAATTTCTCTAGAGTTTGAGTTTAGTGGCTAAGTTTTAATCTCACCTTGAAAAACCTGATTCATGTGGGTTGCATAAGCTACATCTAGTCTAAGTTATTGCCAAATATGATATGGTACAAATAGATTCTACTATGATTTCATTCTAAAGAGAAACTTGACGTCCGGGAATTTATTTCAAAGAAAGAGAAAGAGATGGGCTATGTTTAAAAAAAGAGATGAAAAAGGGACACGTGTCCGAGGGCGAGTAGAGCCCACATCTCCAAAAAAATGATGATGATGATAGAGAGGAAATAATGGACACAAGTCCAAGGGTGAGTAGAGCCCACCTCTCCAAAAAAAAGAAGAGAGAGAAGAGAAATAAGCCCATACTTTCTCAAAGCAAATATAATTTGATAACAATCCCTGGATAAAAAGAAGTTGATCAAAAGAATGAAGGATTAGTATCTCTATTATAACCATTCTATCCGGCAACCACCTAAGACTCAGAGACGGCTCAAAAGCCCCGCTAGGATGAAAGGTAATAAAGGGTGAATAAAGACGTGCCATTTTATTCAAACTATAGTAGAAAATTTTGTTACAAACCTGGCAATTGTGAAATGTAATCGGCATAGTAGCAACTCCCCGATCAACAACCAAGTACTTATCTTTTGCTCGAGGACGCGCAAAAGGGTAAGCTTGGGGGAGTTTGTTGACGGTCACTAACGACATATTTTTCCCGTCAACATACTACCATAAAGGGAGTGAAACTATACCTTTTGTACTCATATACATTTATTACTCACATATTTCCACTTGTAGTGTTCAAAATGTATTTTACAAGATTTATAATAAAAACAGTGGAAATACGACCAAAAGGTGCAACCCCTAAAGCGTACTTTTAGAAGATCACAAGCCCGGGGTTGAAACGGACCAAAACTACAGGTGGGCCAACCAAACACCGCACCACAACTTTTCACGACGAAGGGCGATGGCTATGCCAAAGCACAGGCCAGCCAGGGCCGAGGGGTGCGCCGCGCACGAGGTATACCCGCACCCTCCCGGGGCGGTTCGAGCCCGGCTTCGGTGGTCGGTTCCATTACTCCACCGGGAGGGCGGTGCGGTGGTGGGATGCCCGGTTCAACGTGACGTAGACACGCCTTTGTCAAGGTCGGTTTAGGGGTATTAGGGTCCTTTAGCCTCCTCTCCTTTGTGTATAAATAGCTCCCCCCCCTCCTCCTTCTTCCACACACACCATTTGGAGTTCACCTACAAAGCAGCACCACCTCACTCTCTACCACCACATTCTTCTTCTTCTTCTTCTTTGGTTAGAGCTTGGAGTAGAAGAGCTACAAAGGAGAGCTTATAAATCTAGAAGGAAGAGCACTTTGGTAATATACATCTTCGATGGATCTTTCTTCTATTTGCAAGTTCTATTTCTATGATCATGGTCTAACTTATGAACTAGAGTATAGTCTTGTTCATGTTATAGTGTTGATATATGAACTAGTATATAGTTTACATATCATGATCTTGACATGTTCATATTTGTTCTTCATCGATCATCGTATGCATAACATGATTATAGATGGGATAACGGTTCGTCGTTCTTTCGGGTTTGCTCTTGTCTTAGTCCGTCCATCCGTAGGGTGGGGATCCTGGGGGGGACAAGAGTAGTGCTCTAGTACGCGGGCATGGTGCCCGGGTATTATGACACCTTTGAATATGAGATCATGCCACGATCGTGGGGGTAGGCGGCAGGGTTGTGACAGCCCTGTCCGTCCCTTGTAATCCCCCTCGTTCGCATGTAATGTAGGAGTTCGTAAATGCCTTCCATTGGGCCGGATGGTATCCGGGAGGTCTCCCTGTTATCCTAGACATAACCATGCTTATATTGTGTTAGCATATGATCCTAACTATTCATTTGTATGACCATGACTAGATACATTAGAATACTCCATTAGGTTATTCATTTATTCTTTATCTATTTTCTTTATCCTTTCAAGGTGGATTCCAATATGTGTGTCACACTATCTATGAACCGTATTGCTTACCCCCCTGTTATGATCAAGTTGGACTTAGCGTACACACATTCCATTATCCGGATGCCATGCTAGCTTCTTATATACAAGCCTTCCTTTGGAAAAATATAAATAACGATACCCCAATACTTCCGGTGAAATGCTACAATGATAGATCCGTGGCGCTTATGATGAAATATCAACTATGGCAAGATCTATCACCGTTGATTGAAAGTGCGTTATCACCGACACGGTGGTTCCACTTAGTGATATTGACGGCACGTTTCGAGGCGCTATTATTAGGGATGGGTTTTAGACCTGTTTCTAATGATTGCGCTAAGAAACGCCAAATGCATTCCCTTCCCAGATTAATTATGTTTGAACCAAGGTTTGGTTAGTTATTTGTTTGTTGGATCATCATGCTATTATTGATTGTGCCGTTATAGGATGTTTTGTAGGATCTAGGATGTCATGTGTTCTCAAATGGCCTTTTCTTTGGTATCTGCCCTAAAAAGTATCTCGTGGTTTTGGTTTAGTTTTCTATTCAATGTTGTCTTAAATTTTGGATGTAGTTACTCGATTTGAATGTAATGTTGGAGCTCTCTCGAGTAGTTCCTTAACATCTTGGGAGAGTGTCTATGGCCCGTGCAATTTTGTGTTTAAGGTTTTATTTCTTTCTTTTTCGATTCTTGAATGGTTAGGAGATTTTTTGTTGATTTACATTGTAGTATTTTTGTTGCTTTAGATATATTATAGATTAATTTTTTTCTTGATTTAGTTTCTCTTTGATGAAATTTTGTTCAGTTTTTACGTTTAATTTGTCTTCTTACGTTTCTACTTCTTCATATACTAATTATTGATCAATTGTCATTTTGTTAATTGTCGGTTTGCTTCAAGATGGTTCATAAAAGGAGTGCTTTGGTGTTATTCATTTATCTAGCTCTTGTGAATGCGAAAGTGGTGGTTCTCAAGATATTCAGTGTTCTTAGGAGCCATCTATGGATTTTGATTCACACACTACTACACAAAATCTTTTGCGAGGCACTTAGGTTTTTATTAACCGTGGAGGTTTTTCAAAAAAAAAACCACCACGGTTAATGGAGGCGAGCCAAGCTAGCCGGCCAGGGGACAAAACCGCCACAGTTAATGTATTAACCATGGCGGTTGCTTTGTAACTTAACCATCGGGTTAATATCTATTAACCGTGGTGATTTTTGTTATTTAACCGCCACGGTTAAGCTTTGGGCTATAAATGCACGACCACCCCGCGGCTCCTCCATTTTTAGGGTTTTGAGCTCCAAAACCCTAAAATTGGCCATTTCTTAGGGGGAAGTTTTGCCCTTGGATTTGTTGAAGGGTGGCACCGCAAGAGGTTAATACTTACTCTCCTACCCTAATCCCTCTCTCTTTCGCATGATTTAGGTGATTTTTAGATCTAAATCCAAATGTGGGAAAGAGAAAGCAGATCTAGGTCAAAATTTTGGTGCTTTTAGGTGCTTTTCCTCTCTCTTTTAGGTGATTTAGGTGCTTTTCTATGATTTATGTGATTTAGGTGCTTATTTAGGCACTTTTCCTCTCTCTCTTTCCATGATTTAGGTGATTTATTAGGTGCTTTTCCTCTCTTTTTTCTGTACCAGGTCATGGACAGGGATTGGATGTACAAGTCGAGGATAGATGCGCTTTTCTTGGATAATGTGAGGAAAAAAAAGTTTATGCCCATTCTTGCGCAGAAGCATCGGGTAAGCCCGGGTCGGTTAGAAATGAATTGTCCGTGCAATAACCGCAAAGATCAAGCTCTTACATAAGGACGGTATGGTGGCGTCGCACTTGGTACGGTATGGTTTCATCAAGGATCCGGCAGTACACTTTGGTGGAAGTATCACGGCGAAAAAGATCCGAGTGCCGCCGGTGCATCGTCCGGAGGACCCTCGTCGACGACATCGACGGCAGCGGTGGATGACGGAGGACAACAACCCTCATCATCAGCTACAGCAGCAGCCAGCGATGACATTGAGAATTGTGATTACATCACGATAAATGATCTGCTCCAAAACATGCCGGAAGACGATGATGGTGGGGATGGTGAGCACCGGATTGATGAGTTGTCGCCCGAGGATGCCGAGCTTTTTGAGGATATTGCTAACCTTCAAGACGAAGACGAAGTTCTGTTTGGCAATCTAAAGTAGCTGGAGAATTTTAGAGAGATGAAGCAGCGGCAATGGATCCCCTCTACAAGGACGGCGGTAGTTGTCCGAAGCATTGCACGGTGCTGCGTTTTAACTTGTAGATGTTGATGCTGAAGGCTCGCCATGGGTGGTCGGACACTAGCTTCAATGACCTGTTACGGATCCTTGGTGACAATTTACCAGAGGGGAGCAGGGTGCCCGCCAATACCTATCGGGCAAAGAAGCTGATTCGTCCTGTGGCGATGAAGCTTAGAAAGTTCCATGCATGCCCTAACCACTATATTCTATACCGAGGTCAGTATGTGGACTTGTAGAGCTGTCCACGCTACGGCGTGAGGTACAAGAGGAATGCCAGTTGTCACGCCGATGACGAGGGACCGTTGAGAGGGCCGAAGAAGAAGAAGACGGGCAAGAAGAAGCAGATGCCACCTCCTGAGGACGAGGAAGAAGAGGGTTACATGCAGAGGAAGAGCCCTGCCCTAGCGGTGTGGTACCTGCCCGGGCTCGATCGCCTGCGTGCAATATTCGGGAACCCAGAGGATGCCAAGCTAATGTCCTAGCATGCATTAGCAGAGTGCAAGAAGGGCGATGGCAAGCTATGACACCCCTCGGATGGCAAGCTGTGGAAGTGTTTCGACGCTAAGTTCCCGGAGTTTGGGGACGAGGCCAGGAATGTCAGGTTCACATTGAGTACCGACGGGATGAATCCATTTGGAGACCTTAGCAGCTCGCACAGCACCTGGCCGGTCACCCTCACCATCTACAACCTACCTCCCTACCTATGTCACAAGCGCAAATATCTTCTACTCACCATGCTTATTTCCAGACCGAGGTAGCCAGGCAATGATATAGATGTGCTTATTGAGCCGGTGATGGACGAAATGCAGCAACTATGGAAAGAGGTCAAGATTATGGATGCATCCCTAAAGAAGAAGTTCACTCTAAAGGCCATCATATTTGTCACCATCACCGATTACCCTAGTCTCTTTTCACTGTCGGGGCAGATTAAAGGGAAGACAAAGGTTGCGTAGTTTACATTGATGGTACCTGCTACACTTACCTTAGTGGATCCAAGAAGCTGGTGTACATGAGGCATAGGCGATTCCTCCTCCGAAAGCACAGGTATCGGCAACCTTCGATGAATCAGTACTTCGATGGCCAGGCCGAGCCTCAAACGGAGGAGCCGGAAAGGACAAGGTATGGGCAAAAGGTGTTTGAAATGGTGAAGGACATAAACATCGAGTTTGGAAAGAAGAAGGAAGACGATGTGCCAAAGCCAAGGAAGAAGAGAAAGCGGGACGAGATGGCGGAGGAAGAAGCAGAGCCCGTCCCGCCCCGTGCCATTCAAGAAGTAGTCGTGTTTCTTCAAGTACCTGGAATACTGGAAGGAGCTTGATACACCCCGTGCCATTGATTGCATGCATCTGGAGAAGAATGTCTTTGAGAGCTTGATCGGGGTCCTGCTAGACATCAAGACTAAGACGAAGGATGGTCTCAAGTCACGTTAGGATCTTGTCGACATGGGCATTAGGACCGAAATTCACCCGACACCGGTGGCGAGTAGCGGAAAAGTTGACCTTCCTGGCGTGAGCTACAACTTGACGTGGGATGAGAGGAGTGCTTTGTGCCGGTGGTTAGGGCTGTCAAGGTGCCGACCGGTTTCTCTTCCAACATCAAGAGCATTGTCTCGCTGAAAGACCTCACTCTGACAAACTTCAACTCCCATGACTGCCACATCATGCTGAACGTGTTCCTTCCAATTGTGATCAGGGGTATCGACCCAGAGTACATGAAGATGGCTGTCACATGCATGTCCTACTTCTTTAACCGCATCACACAGAAGGTCATTGATGAAGATGAGCTTCCTGCCCTAAAATAGTTCATCGCAGAGACTCTTTGCTAGCTCGAGATGTGCTTCACACCGTCTTTCTTTGATATTATGCCACACCTAATGATGCACATGGTCGATCAGATACAAGAACTAGGGCCTGTCTACCTGCACCAGATGTGGACGTACGAGCGGTTCATGTCCACCCTTAACAGATACATCCATAACCGTTCTTACCCAGAGGGCTCTATGATCGAGGCATACACAACAGGGAGGCTATTAACTGCGGCACCAAATACATCCAGGATGGAAATGCAATTGGCCTGCCCATCCATCCACATGAAGGCAGAACTGTGGGGATGGGCTGCGTGGGGAGGAAAGTACGCACCGATATAGAGCATGAAATCATTGAAGGAGCCCATGCCAGCGCTCTTAACCAGTTAGTCTCAATGGAAACGTGGGTTGAGAAGCATCTGGAGCAGATCCACTGCATGGCTGCCGGACGCACGGAGGGGTGGGTATAGAGACAACACAAGATCAATTTCACGACGTGGATCTGAGAATAGGACATATACCCATATGCAGATACCGAAGAATCGAGACTTGCATATCTAGCCAAATCACCACGTGGCAAGGTTATGACATCAATGGATATAGGTTCCACATGAAAGACAAGGACAAGAAGAGCATGTCACAGAACAACGGTGTTCGATATGAGGGCATCGACGAGGTGATCGGGTAGATCAAGACATACTATGGGAAGATCGAAGTGATATGGGAACTTGACTATGGCGGTGACCTACAGATACCCATCTTTCGGTGCCAGTGGGTCAAGCCAAAGGCGGTTGACGTGGACGACTTTGGGCTAACCACCGTTGAGCTCAAAAGTGTCAGGTATAGAGATGATGAGTGGGTACTCACAAACTGCGTGGCACAGGTAGCCTACTACCCGAAGCCCAAAGAGGGCAAGAACTATGTGGTTGTGTCTGGAAAACAAAGGATCGTGGGAGCCGATGCAGTCCAGAGTCCCGAAGAGTACAATAACTACGCAGAGTTGTCGCTCTTTACCGACCATCTATGCAAGATCAAGGCCGTCGAGACCCGCGTCAACAAGACCAAGATGAAGCCCTGGTGCCGCACCGACGGTGAGAAGAAGACCGTGGCAGCGCCGGCAACAAAATGAGTCGACATTTATGTAATGAAACCAAATGTATGCCTTCACATTTATGTAATACAATGAAATGTATATGACTTCACATTTATGTAATGGAACCAAATGTACGCCACCGCACTACTCTCTACTACACCACTAAACCCTAAACCCTAATCCCTAATCCCTAATCCCTAATCCCTAAACCCTAAACTCTAATCCCTAATCCCTAATCCCAAATCCCTAATCCCTAAACCCTAAACCCTAAACGCTAATCCCTAATCCCTAAACCCTAAACCCTAAAACCGAAACCCTAAACCCTTAACCCTAATACCTAAACCCTAAATCTTAAACCCTAAATCCTTTTAAACCAGTGGAAATTCAAAAATATTTGGAAAATATTAACCGTGGTGGTTATTTCAAAATAACCGCCACAGTAAATTGCTACCTATATATAGCCAGGCCAGCCCCCCTGAATCACCAAGTCCTTCGTCCCCATCTTGGCCACCCCGAAGGGCTGCCAAAATTTTTACCCACCGCCGTACGCCGCTGCCGCCCCCGGCGCTCGGCCCCGCCTCTTTCTTTGAGCGCCGGTCCCGTGCTCGGTCGCGTGACCTCCTTCTCCCCGTTCGTCCCACCCCCACGTCCGCCATCCGCCGAGGAGCTCCACCACGCCGTAACCCTAGCCGCCCTGCGTGAAAAGTGTCGGTGCAGCTTCTTCCGTGGCTCTGTCCTCACACTTCGTCCCGCGCTTCATCCCCACCTCCGTGCTGAGCGGCGGTCCTCATGCTCCGTCCCCTCGACCTCCTTCCCCGGCTTTATCCCCACGGCCGTATATCGTCCGCCAAGATCCACTTCGCGCCGGGCCGAGCACCGGTGCACCTCCTTGCGCAGCCTCCGTCCCCATTCTCCGTCCCTCGCCTCCGTGCCGAGCGGCGGTCCTCGTGCTCCGTCCCCGCAACATCCTTTCCCAGCTTTGTCCCCATGGCCGTCCGACGTCCGTCGAGATCCACTGCACCGGAACCCTAGCCGCGCCTCCTGCCTGAGCGCCGGTCGCCTCCTCCCGCCTCTATCCCCATGCTTTGTCCCCCGCGTGCCTCGTTGGAACCCTAGCACCATTCGCCGAGGAGATCCACCGAGGTGCCCACATCGGTCATCCCTACTAGTTTGATTACGTGGATTCGATTACGCCTATGATTCAGTGCTGCCCGGTTCTCGCCCCGTGATGTTGCCCGTGATTCGATTCTCGTGTCCGAGACATATTTGCCGCTGATGTGAGTCTGGTTAACTAAGCACTATGATGCTTCTGCCTATGATGCCACATACAAAATTTGATGAAATGGGGATAGCTACTGTATTTTAGATGAATTTGAGATGAATTGGGGATAGCTACTATTTTTTATATCAATTTTGAGTTCAATGTTGCCTGTGATGCATATTTATTAACACTATGTAATGGAACCAAATGTATGCCACCGCACTACTCTCTACTACACCACTAAACCCTAGACCCTAATCCCTAAGCCCTAAGCCCTAAACCCTAATCCCTAATCCCTAAACCCTAAACTCTAATCCCTAATCCCTAAACCCTATGCCCTAAACCCCAATCCCTAATCCCTAAACCCTAAAACCTAAACCCTAAACCCTAATACCTAAACCCTAAACCCAAAAAATCTAAACCCTAAACCCTAAATCTTAAACCCTAAATCCTTTTTAAACAAGTGGAAATTCAAAAATATTTGGAAAATATTAACCGTAGCGGTTATTTTAAAATAACTGCCATGGTAAATATTAACCGTGGCGGTTATTTAACAAAAGCCGCCACGATAATTTATCGTGGCGGCTTTTTGTTAAATAACCGCCATGGTAAATCGTTGCCTATATATAGCCGGGCCAGCCCCTGAATCGCCAAGTCCTTCATCCCCATCTCGGCCACCCCGAAGGGATGCCAAAATTTTTACCACGCCGCCGCCAACAGCCTCCGTCCCCACCTTCTTGCTGAGCGCCGGTCCCCGTGCTCCGTCCAAGTGACCTCCTTCCCCCGGTTCTGTCCACCCCACCGTCCGCCGTCTGCTGAGGGGCTCCACCATGCGGAACCCTAGCTGCCACCTCTGTGCTGAGCACCGGTGCAGCTCCTTCCGCGGCTCCGTCCCCACCTCCGTGCTGAGCGGCGGTCCTCATGCTCCATCCCCTTGACTTCCTTCCCTGGCTTTGTCCCCACGGCCGTCCGTCGTCCACCGAGATCCACTGCGCCGGAGCTGAGCTCCGGTGTAGCGCCTTCCTTCCGCGGCTCCGTCACCACGCTCCGTCCCCGCCTCCATGCTAAGCGGCGGTCCTCGTGCTCCGTCCCCGTGACATCCTTTCTCGGTTTTGTCCCCATGGCCGTCCGTCGTCCGCCGAGATCCACTGCGCCGGAACTCTAGCCGCCGCCTCTGTGCTGAGCGCCAGTGCAGCTCCTCTCCACGCTCCATCCCCATGCTTCATCCCAGCGCGTGCCTCGTCGGAACCCTAGCACCATCCGTCGAGGAGATCCACCGAGGTGCCCACGTCGGTCATCCCTGCTGGTTCGATTCTGTGATTTGATTCTGTGCCGATTCTGCCTGTAATGTTGCCTGTGATTCGATTCTGTGTCTGAGACATATTTGCCTGTGATGTGAGTCTGGTTAACTGAGCACTATGATGCTTCTGCCTATGATGCCACATACAAAATTTGATGAACTGGGGATAGCTACTGTATTTTTAGATGAATTTGAGATGAATTGGGGATAGCTACTGTTTTTATATCAATTTTGAGTTCAATGTTGCCTGTGATGCATTTTATTGACACTATGCACATCGTACTGCCTATGATTCAACATATATTGGTTAACTGAGCACTATCATGTTTACTGCTGATCCATGGTCGGCTCCTACTATTTTTGATTTGTGGGAAAAATTTGAGATGGGTTTGTCATCTCTAATGTTTTTGCATGACTACACTACAACTCTCTACTACTCTAATGGTGGCTGCTGCTCGCTACTACTCCGTGGCGGTTATTTTGCTACTACTCTCTACTTCTACTACTCTTTTACTACTATGTACTACTACTCTCTATTACTACTACCCTCTACTACTCTCTAATGATGGCTGCTGCTCTCTACTACTATGTTTTTTTATTTGCTGAGGCAGTGGCATGTGCAATGATGTAACTATTTGTACACTTAGTGTTGAGGCAGTGGCATGTGCAATGATGTTACATTTTTATGCTGAGGCAGTGGTGATGATGATGAAATGTCCCCATACTTGTGAGCGGCTAAACTAGGATGGCTTGTATACCATATACAAGCAACTAGTTTAGACGTGATGTGATGTGAATTGGGGACTTCCGAGCCAAATATGTAAATGATTCTCTAGTGTTGTACTTTTTTTTTTACACATTTTTTCTACTTTTCTTACACAATTTTGTACTTTTCTTTTAATTTTTTTGTACCTACTCCCAATGTAAAAGAAAAAAAAGAATGTAATCTTATTTTCAGAAGAATACAATAAATATACTTTTCTTTTAATTTTTTTGTACCTACTCTATGTAAAAAGAAAAAGGATGTAATCATGTTTTAAGAAGAATACAACAAATGGTTACTTTATATATGTTCTGAGATGGCTCTACTACATACTACTACTCTACTCTACTCTCTACTACTCTACTACTACTGTATTATACTTCACATTGTCTTCATGTTCCTGTAGAATCCAATGGAGGCCCAGCCAACCGATAAAGATCGCGAGGCTTCTCCGGATTTGATTGGTAGTGAAGACTCTACTTCATCATCGACGAGGAAACCTTATATGAGAGCGAAGAGGTAACACCGAGGCCGGACAAGAAACATCGTATGGAGGAAGAAGGTGATCCGCACTAGACACCCGAGAGAAGCCTGAAACACGGGGTTCTCGCCATCAAGATCCCGGTGATGATACCAAAACTCAAAGGCGCGACGTAAGTATACAACTAACACATCGTCGTGTGCCTCACGCAAGTACACAACTAATGCGAGTTCTTGTCCTCGCGACAGATACCGGTGGTGACTTTGCATCTAGAATTCCGAGAAGAGGAGGGAGCTGAGTCGGGGCAGGCATCCGGTCCCACCCCCAGCACTTCAGCGGCCAGTCGCAAGAAGTCGGACTTGAAGAGGGGCCAGCACGGGAGGCACCAGCTTTCCAACAAGGTGCATGCCATATTCAAGATAGGGCCGCAAGGAGAGCCCTTGGAGCCGACTTCTGTCATCGGTACCTTCAGCAACCAGGTCTCCCCGTGAAGTCAAGGAGAAGGTGCCTGTGGGGGATACGACCCCGGATGCCCACGGCGCACTACATGGGCCACGACATCAGGGGCGGCTCGGCCCATGACAAGATGGAGTGCAGGTCAAGGCATCAGCCACCGTTAACTATAACACCCCCAGGTGTTTGCCATCAACTAAGTAGTGGGTTGAGCTCAGATAGGGCAGGTCAAGTGATGGTCATGGTGCCCGGGCCAAATCTTGGAAAGGTTTCATGTAGTTTGGGATCGAAGTCACATGCAATGCTAAGTTGCTTCCTTGCTTAAATTGTTTTATTAAGTGAATGGAAATATGTGAGTTCAACCAAAACCATGCAACCTTGCTCAAACATCTCTACTTACACTCATGAACAAAAGTCATGAAGGGTTCGTGTTGAGCAAATGCTAAGAAAGCACCGCAATTGGCCTAAACCCTAGTTTGATGGGTTAATCAAGTTGCTGCTTTGACCAATGATAAACTTCATATTTTATACTAGTTATGAAGTTTGACCTTAAATAAGAAGTGAAGTTTAGTCTTTGTGCAACAAACTTTGTTTTTGGACCAAGCCCTGATTCTACTTCTAGGAGTCTCAAACAGTGGCCTCAATTTTGGATATAGTGCTGTTTTGGGGCAGCTGAAATCTCTCCCTGTTTGGCAGCAGCAAGTACGCATGTTCGCGACATTTTATCTTGCAAATTCGTATAGCAGCTCACGTGGATTCCTTAATATGAGTTGGAGAGCACTTTGCGAAGGAAACAACAGATCAAGTCTCACAAGATTTGGAGCACGTTTGGACCTTCAAAATCATTCCCGAAAACTGCTAGTTTCATTGAAAATTCGTGGACTCACTGAATTTTCTGAATCCCGAGTTCAGTTTCAATGTACCCCTGTTTGGAGTCTTGTATCTCTGAAACCAAGCCGAGTTAGGCCATGAACCTTCAAACAATTTTGGAGCACTCATGTAGCTCAACGCCATAGTGCAATTGGTTGATCTAATCGTAAATCGGTTTGGGAGATTTGGGTGGAGAAATAGGGCTGTTTCAGTCAATTTTCAGGCAGTTTTGAATCTGCACAAGCTGGTGCCGTGGCCGACCGGGCTCAGCTGTTGTCGCCGCGTAGCCCTGCCCGTGCGCGCGCTGCTCGCCACCTCACCCGGCTGGCCCTCATGCGGTGGCAAAAGACCGAGCCCCTCCCTCTCATTCTCTCGCTCTCATTCTCTATCGCTCCCCTCTCTGTCTCTCGCCATGGCCGGCTGCAGCCATGGCTGGCGAGCAGCGCTGCTGCACCACTGCTGCTCCCTCCTTGAACCTCCTCTGCCCGAACCAGCAGCCCCACGGCCTCACATCTCTGCCTTTGTCGCGCTCGCTACCCCAGCAGCGCTGCCGTTCGTCGCAGTTGTCGGCACAGCAGCCGCTGCCATGGCCAGGCCGCTGCTGCTTGCAGCCGGCTGGTCCTGAGCTAGGCACGGACCATAGGAGATCGCGGCCAGGTTGGCCGGCCATCGCCGCTGCCCTGGCGCCGCCTCCCCGACCTCCTCCGTCTGTGCCCGACGCAAGGAAGAAGAAGAGGGCGCCGACGCAATTTCGTTTCTCTCAGGGTCCCTGATGAAAAAGTACTAGAGAGGGAAGTTTTTGGATCTGGGCTTATTAGATTTCTGAATAATCCAGGGGTCCTGATGCAAAGTGATTGTCTTATATGGATTTTCTTTTTCTTTTTTATGCATGAATGGCTGAATCTTATAAAATGCATGGTATATTGTAGAAAAATCGTAAAATAGCAAATGAGGACTTTTTGGAATCCTTGTTAAATTATCTATGCAGTGGATCTATAATATGACATGTTTTAGTTTAAAAGGTTTGCTGGAGAAATAGATTTATGCATCTAGGTTTTTAGTACTAGTGATGTCTTTTATTATTCATATCTAAATCTGTGGTGCCCAATTGATGTGAAATTTTTGTGGTAGCTTTCTGGTGTTATGGATGTGCTGTGATAAAAATTTCATGTTGATTGCATGCTTGAGGATTGAGTTATTGATTTAACTTGTTAAGGGCTTAATAAATCATTTATAATTAAAATAAAGATGCTAAAATGGAAAATATGGTTCCATAACCTTTGTATGAGGTTGGTCTATCATGGTGATATGTAATATGGTTATATGTTTACAGAATATGTTGATTTTTAGATTTAACTTACTCTTACATGATTAATTGCATATGGGATTTGTCATTTCCATAGAGGTTGATAGGCTCATCCAAATGATATAAAATTTATACAGTAGGCTTGTGGATGCATATGTTGGCTCTGTAAATTTTTTGTAGAATTTTCTAGGCAACTTGAGTATATGATCATATATATATGCCTTAATGCCTTAATGCCTTAATATTGAAATAAAATAAGAAAGGCATGAAATAAATTTATTTGATGGTGAAAGCTATGTGTTTCAATGATCATAAACCATGTATGACCTGTTGGAATGATTGGCTTAGCCCAATTGTGGGTTTGGCACATAAGCATATAATTAGTTTCTTTATAATTGGGTGATTGGACCAACCTGGGGACTTGGAAAAGTTCCCCAGATAATGTAGTTTTCTGGGAATGTGGTGAATACAAAAAATGTAGAGAACTTGTATATTTACTTGATGTTAAAATTTCAAGGCCATTGGCATTATCGTTTAGAAATGGTGGACTGCCAAAGTGAGTGTCTAGGATTCACATGTTCTCTGGAATTCCAGAACAGCCTGGATAGGTTAATTTATTTGACTATGATAATGTTTGAATTAGTTTGAGATGTGTAAATATAAAATGTAGATAACTTGTATACCTAGCTACTGTTCAAATTTGATGGCCATTGGCTCAATGGTTTAGAGATATAGCTATTCTTAGTCAGGGTCAGAAATCTATTACTCCCTGTTTTTCAGGAACAGTTTCTGTGCCTTTGTAATTTCGACCAAGATAAATTGTGAATCTTGCTGTAGTCATTGCAGATGAATTATAGAAAATTTTATAAGCTTTCCAGAATGCCTTGTTTCATGTCATTTGGATTTGTATAACTCCAGTTACGGTTAAAACAAGTGACTCATATGATGCTGTCCTAAAGCTGCAGGGTCAAGTTAATTGCTCTACCTTACTCTTGCTTGGCTAGACATGTTTATTAATTCTTGGTGGATGGATGCTTGCAGCAGATTAATGTATTTGTTTTGTGTGTCATGCTTGATTTACTTGCCATCTTTTATGTTATGCTCAAGTGATGATTAAGTTAAGTAGCTCTAGGTGCCTATGTCTTACATAATCTTGTGTTTGCCTTCAATGCTCTTATGTGATGCATCTCATTTTGCTATTCGTTACATTCATACATATGCATTGTGTATCTTAATTAGGTGCGTTAGATGAATCGAGAAGGGCGTGGTGGTGGAACCGAACCCGAAGACGGTATTTGGTGGACCATCCCGAAGAAGGAGAGATTAAGGTGGAGATGTCACCAAGACGGTGAAAGCTAACCAAATTGACTCGAGTCGAATACCAGGCAAGCCCCGGAGCATCTTATCTCCTATGCTTCATAAAAATTATAATTGAGTCCTTTATGTTATTTGATGCACTAAGTTATAGGAGTTGAATGAAAACCACTTGATGCATATCTATCTATCCTTGACCACTAAATATATTACCCGAAATCCTATTTAGTGCAGGATCATTTAGATGCTTAGTGAAGCTTTAAACGGTAGAAGTCAGGTGATATAATATCGCCTGTGAGATGTAGGTGAATAATGGAAATAACTGGATATGTGATCATGGATGTACTATGTATTTTTATAAAACAAAATTAGGGAGACCGAGCGGGAAAGTGAAGGCTACAGGACATGGAGGTCCTGGGAGTTAGTAGTCCTGTCTGTGTCGCTTAAGAACTTGATCTTGGAGCCTTTCCTTATCATGTTGAACGTAGCCTATCACTTAGTTGGCCAACCGGAGGTTGTCGACCGCGAAGCCAAGTAGTTCAACTCAAGCCGGAACCCCAGCGAGTATAAAGTGCGGCTTGGATGCGAGTCATCGAGTTAGTCGATGGGCAAGGTTATTTAAAAGCCCTTCGCCGTTCCGGCGAGGTGATATCCCTGAGAGAACGGCGCTAATCGGGACCGCGATTCTTGAGTGGTTCAAAAGGTGACCCAATGCTCCCCGACGGGGGAAAACGTGAGTGAGTGTTAGGAATAATTCCCCAGCTGGATAGTAATCGATTCGATTCGCCATCTCTCCTGGATAGTGAGAACTTGATGGGAGTATCTCCATGTAGCAAACTATAATAACTAAAATGATTGGTTATGATGATGATCACTGAGATGGTATATGATGGACCTGGCATGGTCAGTTATGTTGTCGTACCTGGCATGGTCGACTTTGTTGCTTGTTTATATTGCCAGTTTGCTTTAGTACATGTGCAAACCTAGATGATAGGTTAATGACTATTAAGATGATGCTAATAAAATGGCTACTTGATAATTAAGCTTTTATGCAAAGTTGCTAAGCTAGCCCTACTTATATAAAGCCTTGCATTATCCTTGGTGTCATTTTATTTCTGGTTTATGACGGGTAAGTTTAGCTGAGTACATTCTCGTACTCAGGGTTTATTCCCCCTTGTTGTAGGTGACACATTCTTAGTGGTTGCTACAAGTATCATCTTCTCCCTGTCGGGAAAGAAGATTAGACCAGTGGGCATGGTCTCTATAGTATCTGTTGGTATGCCTTATAGCATAATATTATTAGCCAATTAAACATGAAATAAGGGCTTAAGATGAATATCAACATAAGTCTAGGGGTCTAACTAACATATTTCCACGAGTTTTGGTATTCCATGACTTTTGCGGGGACCGAATGATAAAAGCGGATAAGAACGGTGAGAAACCTAAGAGTTTACATCCCATATGAAGACAAGACTTAACCGTGAAGTAACTCAACCCAAAAAAGTGGATTAAAACATTCTAGAAGACACCGTAAGACACCGGGAGGAAGGAGATACGGTTGTGCAACAGATCCTAGCGATCGCCAGAAGATCCATGGCGACCGCCGTGGGACCCACCCGTCGGCCTATCCCTTTCTATGGCGGTTTACCACCGACATTGAGGTTGCATCTATACCGTTGTTCAAGGTCGGTTTGATCCAAGGGTCCCTGTTCATCGCCGATGGCTATATAAGAAGACCACCTGACCCCAGGGCTAAACCCTAATTCATTCTGAATTCAGATCAATCCAGTTCTGATCCATTCTCATTCAAGTCCAACCAAGTCTAGATCTTAAGCCCTAGTTCATCATATTAGAAGTAGTTAGCTACCTAGTTAGCTCTAGAGGAAGTCAAGCTTGCCTTGGATTCCTGATAGTCAAGAAGTAGCGGGAGCAGAGTTTCTCGTGGCTTCTCTCTTATATCCAATCTGTAAGTATATTTGTTGGAATACAATTGTTATGACTTTATTCTACTTAATGATTATATTCTTAGTGATATGTATCCATGCATGCTATAGTTATATATCTAGATTAGTGAGTTTGTCTTATATTTCATGCATGGAGTCGTATAGCATCCACTTAGATGATCACTTAGTGGGTGGTAATCAATGTGTAAATGTGGTGTTTATACAACGTTTTACCTCGCGACCGCACCCTACATTCGGGGACGTGTGGTAGATCGCGGGGAGTGGCCGATCTGTTGAGTCCTTTGGAGTCCACCCCCGAATGATAGGCCAAGTTGAGCCATAATTACGGTGATGATCAAGTTTCATCCTTGATTGTCATTGGTAATGCTTACCATGTGTAGATGTATTGCAACCTTGCCATGATAGCTAGATGTAATTGCACTAATTGTAGTATTCATTGACATATGATTAAGAGTAACTTAGGAATATTCTTTCTATTCTTTCTATACCATGTTAATAGCTCATATGATACTAGTGGCATACTATGATCTTAGACTTGGGTAGTCATCAATTATTATTCATTTATCTTTATTATGTGACTTATCCTTTATGAGTATTGTTGGAGGCATATGGTTACTCGCATTATAACACCGCAAGTGAATCTCAAGTAAATCATCAAGTTAACTAAATCATTAGACATTCCTATCTCTCTTACTTTCCATAGACTACCCCTTCCACTTGTGGTAAAAAATATAAATACGATACTGGATAGACTCGGTGAAGTGCGACAATGGTATTTCTATCCGTGGCGCTGCGGATATCAAGTTCATCTTTTATCAAGGCATATCAAGAATACCATACCCGCATTTCTTAGGCGTTGTTGCTAGGGTGATAGACTAGTATGTAGGTAATGCCTAGAAATGAGTGGTATACCTTGAGTACATATCCTTAGTGAGATTAACTCCACTATGGATAATGATACCGAGATTACACCCCACAACTAACACCGCCTAACTCCGCCTTTGTTGGATTGTGAGATTAACTCCACATCCAAGCCGACAAGTTATGATAGATCTTGTTGATATTTCTTAACGACATTACTAGAAATAGATAATAACCTATTTCCGGCAACGGCATTAGAAATGCTTGTTGGTTTTTTTGGCAGAATCACTAAGAATAAATAATATTCTTAGTGACCACGTTAAGAGACATCGATGATAGATGGATTCATATGTTTGCTATAGTCAATCCAAAGTTTACGGATCTATCATTGTAGCATTTCACCCTGGGTATTCGGGTATCGTGATTTATATTTTCCCAAGGGAAGGCAGGTTTGAGTAATTTGCTAGCATAATGATGATGATAATTATCCACAATGTATTTATGAATAACCATTAGTCAAATGCGGGGGGTAAGTAAATGATATTCGAGGATAGTGACGACACACATAAGCTACTACACCACTAGGGGCGGAAGAGGATAAAAAGAGAATCACGCAATGAGAAGGTGGTTCTAAATATTGCACATGAGTGAACTCTAGTTTACATATGCGGAGGCTAAATCATGATGGGATTACGATCTTATGATGAGGAGATGCCCGCAGGCTAGTCTCTAAGTGGCCGATGGACACTTTAACTCCAACTCAACATCCGAACGTGGAGGAGTTGTTTAGGGGGATGAACAGGGCTATCACCACCTGCCCCTACCTCACTACCGTGGGATGCCAACATTTTGATGGTCACTATAAACCTAGACACCACGTCCACGTGTATAGAAAACTACCTAAATCCCCTCGGGACTCCGACCCTACGGATCGACATGCAAGGACAAAGGTAAACTCGAAGGTACACCAAACCATCATAATCTACATAGACCGACCAATCTCTAGCGAGTCGACATATGACGGTTAATCCTATAGTTAGCCAAGTACAATCTATTAGTATGTTAACTAGACCATAGTTCACACATTAATAAGATAACATGAGGGTAACTATACTCTAGCTTCGAACGCATTGCAATATAAATATAGGGACTTGAATGTTGAAAGGAACTCCATAATAATGATAATATTACCAAAAGATCCTTCCAAGGAGACAAGTCCTCCTTGAAGCTCAACCTTGCTCAAAACTACAACTAGAACTATAGAAAGTGAGTGAAGTGCTCAAGGGTGTGTGTTGTGTTCTTTGGAAGGGGGTGTGGCCTCTTATTTATAGTGGGGTGAAAGGTGTTTTTGGCGGGAGTTTTGGTGCCAAATTGCCGAAAACACCACCATGCACCGCCTCTACTCCTCCGAGTCGGGGACCGAGACAAGGCACGGCGGGATCGGCATTAGGGCCACGGCGGCCGCCGCTCTTACGGCCGGCCCAGGTTTGGCCCGCCCCACCGTAAAATATAAATGTGGGCTGGTGGCCCACTGGGTCGCCCTTCCTGGAGGTGCTTTGGTCCACTTTGCATTGGTTTTGGCCTGGTCACATTCGCCTTGGCAAAGCGCATTCCCTGAGTTGCGTTTTGACGCCTTGTTTGGCGTATCTTCACCTGTTTCCGTGCTTCTTCCTACAAAACAAATATTCTAGAATACAAATGGAACTAGGTGAGTAGTAAATGTTTATTTGGCATGAGTGTGTATTATCCCTCTTAATTAGAGCTAAGTTGGCGGTATAACATGTGTGATAGTGACCGCCAACAGATACCATATACATTTCTTTTGCCTTCCTAATTTGGATCGTGTTAGAAATGTCAACAAGCATTTCTGGCGCCGTTGTCGGGGAAGGGTGCTAGTCAAAACCTAAACATTTTTTTTCCCAATCACATAAGTTGGTGCCATTTCCAAGCTTTCCTAGTTTGGAAGGGTGCTAGCCAAAAACCTAAACACACATACATGGAATTAAGAGAGATCACTTGCATCACATAATGCATTGAGAACCCATTATCACATACTCAAACAGGTTTACCCCCATTTGTCTATTTGTTTTTGATTTTATGCGGGGGTAAATGTATGAATTGGAACAACCTGTCCACATAATTACAGACGAACCTAAAGTATTAATCGGGGGCCAAAGCTAAACTCGACAAACACCAAAGACAAACATCAAGACCTTCGATTCGGACATTGATCAAGTCTCGGCGAAGCCTATCACCCGAATTTGAGGCTATGGCTACCAAGACACTTCGTGAGTTCTCGGCTCCTACCACGGACAATATTCTCACCGGTCCGAAGGTAGAGGTTGGAGACAATGGTTTTGAACTCAAGCCCGGACTCATCAACATGGTGCAAGCAAGCCAATTCTCGCGGAAAGGCACATGAAGACGCGAGTGCTCATCTCCAACACTTCACGGAGATTTGCGGCACTTTCACCATGAAGGACGATCCGAGAGACGCCATATTGCTACGTCTCTTCCCATTCTCACTCTTGGGGAAGGCAAAGCAATGGTTCTACGCTACAAAGGAGAAGAATACAACTTGGGACCTATGTTCCACAGCCTTTCTCGCCAAGTTCTTCCCTATAGGCAAGACGAATGCCTTGAGAGGGAAGATATCAAATTTTCAACAGCAACACGATGAATCTGTCCTGGAAGCGTGGGAACGTTTCCAAGAATATATTTCAGAATGTCCACATCATGGGATGGAGAAGTGGTTGCTCATGCAAACTTTCTATCACGGGCTTGTTCCTAGTGCTCGTGAGACGATGGATGCTGCAGTAGGAGGTGCTTTCTTATCACTTACATTAACTCATGCTACAGAGCTTGTGGAGAAGATGGCTTCCAACCAAGGTTGGAATGAAGAGCGTCAACCCCGCAAGAGAGGAATGCACCAGCTGAAAGAGGTAGATATGCTATCTGCCAAGATGGACCTAATTATGAAGAAGCTCGAGGATAGAGATCCTCAACCCAAGGCGGTCATGCAAATTCAAGATTCCCGCATGACATGTGAAGAATGTGGTAACACAGCCACACCGGCGGTGAATTGCCCAGAGATTGTGGAGGACATCAACTTCATCAATAACAACAACAATAACTACCGTCCTCAACAGAATCAAGGTTGGAACCAACAGAGGCTCAACTACCAAGGCAACTACCAAGGTAATAATCAAGGTAATAACTTTAATACTTATAATCAACCTTCTTTGAGAGACCTAGTTCTTAGCCAAGGTAAAGCTATGGAGAACCTATCTAGGAAGATAGTTTTCAATGAGAAAGCCCTAGAACTTATCAACACTAGAATGGAAAGCTTTTCTTCTGCAATTAAAAATCAGCATAGCTTTAATAAGATGATAGAATCTCAGATTTCTCAGCTGGCAACTTCTGTTCCACTAACCACATCAGGTAAGATTTCGGGCCAGCCGGAAGAATTAGAATCTGCAAATCTTGTCGATATCTTTAATGCAGGTCACTACTATAGAGAGACCTCAGGAAGCAACTGGTTGGATGACTCTATGCTACCCAAGAAGGAAGATCCAGGAAGGCCAGTCATTACCATCCAGATAGGACCGCACACCTTCGACAATGCTCTATGTGACTTCGGCTCAAGCGTCAACATTATGCCCAAGGTAATATATGAAAAAATTCATGGTGAACCACTTTTGTATACAACCATGTGCTTGCAGCTGGCAGATCAGTCACTCTGCTACCCTAAGGGAATACTTGAAGACGTGTGTGTGGGGATTAGAGGCTCTTGCGTACCAGCAGACTTCGCAGTTGTGGAAACAGGAGGAAGCGAACGATCGACGATCATACTTGGTCGACCATTCTTGAGCTCAGCTAAAGCTATCATCTACGCCGACAGTGCGAAGATTTGTTTCAACATTAGAGGGAGAAAGGAGAAGTTCAACTTCAAGAACAAGACACATACCTCTCCTGCTCACCCACAATGGTCTTATTCATATCTGCCAGAACCAAAGATCGAGACCATCAACAAGAATAAAAAGAAGAACCAAACCAGATACAAGAAGGTGCAGCCTACAAAGGTAATGGTAGTTAATAAGGTAAGTTCTGAAAATGACCATCTACTTCCATCTCCAATACTACACGCAGCAAGATGATCCGTGTACCCCCAACTATCCATTGCTCCATCAATCAATGGAATTTTTACAATACATTCTGCGATACGGGTCCGGCATTAACTTAATGGCAAAGGTAACATATGAATTATTATTTGGAAAATTGCCCTTACAACCAACATTTGTGCAGCTACAGATGGCAGACCAATCATATCGGGTTCCAGAAGGAATTGTTAAAGACGTATTCCAGTCAAAATCATGGATCACTATGTTCTCACTGACTTTATAGTCATGGACATGGGAAAAGATGAAGATCCTCCAATAGTGCTGGGGAGACCGTTCCTCAACACTACACGCGCCATCATCTACATCCATACAAGAGAGATACACTTCCAGTTCCCTCTGAGAAAAGGTGCGTGTATATTTTAAAAGTTATAATAATTATGAGAAACCCGGGAAAAGCAGGTCGGCTCATTGTCGCCAAAGGAGGCAAAGTGGATTAAAGACTCGGAGAGATGAAGGTAAATAAAGAGATTAAATCCCCTACACCCGAACCATCCACAGAGAAAGAAGAATCAACCACTCGAGAGAAGAGTCCACCGGCTAAGCTACGGTGGGAGGAAGAAGAAGACATCTCCCGGATCATCATCGAAGAGACAATAGAATCATCGTGCCACCAATTGTGACAACCGATATACCCCGGGAGTAAAGAGCATAACTAGAAAGTCCAGTTCGGAGGACTTTAATCGCCCGAACCCTCGAAGAAAAGTAACTTCGGTAGTTATCCAAATTAAATTCCTCGCATTGCATATTTATCTTTTAGCATCTTACATCTGCATTTGAAAATAACAAAAATATTTTGTGCTTTGTTTTGTGAAAACCTTAAAGCCCCATGCTAGTAACTCCGAGGCTTAAACACCCTCTAAGCTATTTGTGTGGTGGCCTAAAAAAATAAAATAAAGATGCATAAGTATTTTATCTTTTCTTACATATAAAAATGAAAATCCAAAAATATATCCCAGGCAACTTAAAGCAATGTGGCTAACCTCTAATGCTTAATCAAGTTCCACTAGCTTTGTTGTCTATTTTAGTTCAGCAGGATTTTGAAGGAGGAGAGACATGATAGGCGCCCATTTTTGTCGCCATCTACCTCAACTTCTACATCATTGACAACCACACTTCAATCCAGCTTGGGGGAGTGCACCCCCATTATCCCGATAAGTATCTTTATCTATATTATAGTGTTAATATTATTAGCTAAATATTTGGTTTGCTATAGAGTTTGCTAAGAGTCTAGTTTTATAAAGTCTAGTCGTTTAAAGAGTCTTTTATTAGAGTGTGAATAAAATGGTCAAGAGAGAATGTACACCAGTTTGCTTTGCTCAACTAAAATGAACCCTAAAACTTGCCAACATGGAGATGATGAATAGTTGCTCCGCCGTAATTCTTTTCTAGTACCTAGCTTTCAAGCTTAATTTCTCTTGAGCTCCAAATGCAAAATTGCTTTGACTTGAGATTTGCTCTAAACCTCAAAACCCATGGGTTGCAAATTGCTTGCTCTAAAGTCTAGGTAATTGACGGATATGATATAAGATAGTCTGAGCTACTATTAATCTTACTCCTAGTGACACTAGATTTCTGGAGATTTATTTTGAAAATTTAAAATGCACATGATAAGTTCCTACCTCCTACCACAGCCATATATACATGCTCCTTAGATTAGGAAAAACCCTTTGAGATATATATAGGCTGCTTGCTTTGCATTGAGTTTGTTCAATCTTTGTCGACCCTTAGAAACTTGTCATGCTGATCATGTACACTCCACTCCACCTCATCTCGCTACATTCCACTCCACTCGACTCTATTCACCTATATATGCTATTTCCACCCTGGAAGTACGCATCCACCATATATACACCACTATCCATTCACTCTAGCCACCAAAAATGTTCTACTCCTATCCTGGGAGAGAGCAACCAAAAATATTCCCTATACCCATTCACTCATTCATTTCTAGCCAATGTCTTATAGAAGCTCCATAACATTTGTCTATCTCTCAAAAGTTATTGCAAAAAGAGATTTGGGTTGTAGATTAAAAAAAAAAAAAGAGAAGAAGAGAAAAAAGAATAAAGGAGAGTTAAAAAAAATGGACAAGTGTCCATTGAAAACAATGGGTACTTAGATGCTCGCCTCTCCATAAAAGAAAAATAAAGAAAGAGAAAGAGATACAACCCAAGTTCTCACAAAGTTTCCAGATTCCAAAGAGAGATGATTCCTCAAGGAGCAAAAGTAGAATTAGGCTTTCCCCTCATTCATTCCATACACCTTACTATATTCCCTACCATCATATTCACTATATTCTATCCACCATACACATGCACCACTTGATTAGTGTGACTTGTGACTTTGGATCCATTGCTTGAATTTACAATATATGCTTAGTAAGTAGATTTAGTTTCTCCCACCTATGAGCTCCAAATATAAGCCTTAGATATAGGGTGAGAAAGAAGAAGGCATAGTGTGCTCTTGCCTTAACAAAAAAAATACCACATATTATGAGAGAAAAGGCAAAACAGTCTTATTGCCTTAGAGAGGGTCCACAAATACCACAATTGAGAGACTAGAGAGAGTCATACTAGGAACTTTGAGTTTTATTTGAAAACCGGCAAAAACTCCGAAATGACAGTTGAACAAAAGAGTTTGAGATATAGTGCTTGACTTGATTGTTCTACCTTTCAATTACCCAAGATTGAAGAAAAGGTTACAAGCCCCAAAAGGTAAAAGGTAATATGGGTAAGTTGAAGGTTGAAAAAGTTTATTTTTATCTGGAGAGAAATTTTGTTTGAAAGCATGTGTACTTTTGAGGTGTGAAAGCGTTGCGGCAACTCCTGATCCAAGTAGTTAATATAATATATATAATGAGTCTTGCTAGGGACTAGCAAGAGGTAAGCTTGGGGAGCTTGTTGGTATGCCTTATAGCATAATATTATTAGCCAATTAAACATGAAATAAGGGCTTAAGATGAATATGAAAATAAGTCTAGGGGTCTAACTAACATATTTCCACGAGTTTTGGTATTCCATGACTTTGCGAGGGACTTGAACAGATAAAAGCGGATAAGAACGGTGAGAAACCTAAGAGTTTACATCCCATATGAAGACAAGACTTAACCGTGAAGTAACTCAACCCAAAAAGTGGATTAAAACATTCTAGAAGACACCGAAAGACACCGGGAGGAAGGAGATACGGTTGTGCAACAGGATCCGGGCGTCGCCGGGGAAGATCCATGGCGACCGCCCGTGGGACCCACCACGTCGGCCTCTCCTTTCTATGGCGGTTTACCACCGATATTGAGGTTGCATCTATACCGTTGTTCAAGGTCGGTTTGATCCAAGGGTCCTCTGTTCATCGCCGATGGCTATATAAGAAGACCACGACCCCGGGGCTAAACCCTAATTCATTCTGAATTCGGATCAATCCGATTCGATCCATTCTCATTCAAGTCCAACCAAGTCTAGATCTTAAGCCCTAGTTCATCATATTAGAAGTAGTTAGCTACCTAGTTAGCTCTAGAGGAAGTCAAGCTTGCCTTGGATTCCTGATAGTCAAGAAGTAGCGGGAGCAGAGTTTATCGTGGCTTCTCTCTTGTATCCAATCTGTAAGTATATTTGTTGGAATACAATTGTTATGACTTTATTCTACTTAATGATTATATTCTTAGTGATATGTATCCATGCATGCTATAGTTATATATCTAGATTAGTGAGTTTGTCTTATATTTTATGCATGGAGTCGTATAGCATCCACTTAGATGATCACTTAGTGGGTGGTAATCAATGTGTAAACGTGTTGTTTATACAACGCGTTTACTGCGACTGCACCCTATTCCTGACGTGTGGTAGATCGCGGGAGTGGCAAAGATCTGTTGAGTCCTTTGGAGTCCACCCCCAAATGATAGGCCAAGTTGAGCCATAATTACGGTGATGATCAAGTTTAGTCCTTGATTGTCATTGGTAATGCTTACCATGTGTAGATGTATTGCAACCTTGCCATGATAGCTAGATGTAATTGCACTAATTGTAGTATTCATTGACATATGATTAAGAGTAACTTAGGAATATTCTTTCTATTCTTTCTATATCATGTTAATAGCTCATATGATACTAGTGGCAT
Organism: Hyparrhenia diplandra; assembly: GCA_015847255.1. Classification (NCBI taxonomy): domain Eukaryota; kingdom Viridiplantae; phylum Streptophyta; class Magnoliopsida; order Poales; family Poaceae; genus Hyparrhenia; species Hyparrhenia diplandra. The sequence continues at coordinate 187,970 of JADLZK010007741.1, read as the reverse complement.
ACCATGATCTTAGACTTGGGTAGTTATCAATTATTATTCATTTATCTTTATTATGTGACTTATCTGTTATGAGTATTGTTGGAGGCATATGGTTACTTCGCATTATACCACTTTGCAAGTGAATCTCAAGTAAATCATCAAGTTAACTAAATCATTAGACATTCCTATCTCTCTTACTTTCCATAGACTACCCCTTCCCTGTGGTAAAATATAAATACGATACCTGGATAGACTCCCGGTGAAGTGCTACGATGGTATTTCTATGCGTAAACTTGCGAGATATCAAGTTCATCTTTTATCAAGGCATATCAAGAATACCATACCCGCATTTCTTAGGCGTTATTGCTAGGGTGACAGACTAGTATGTAGGTAATGCCTAGAAATGAGTGGTATTCCTTGAGTACATATCCTTAGTGAGATTAACTCCACTATGGATAATGATCTTGAGATTACACCCCACAACTAACACCGCCTAACTCCGCCTTTGTTGGATTGTGAGATTAACTCCACATCCAAGGCGACAAGTTATGATAGATACCATATACATTTCTTTTCGCCTTCCTAATTTGGATCGTGTTAGAAATGTCAAAGATATCTTATCTTTATGCTTTTGTGAAGCATGACCGATTCTTGGCAATGTAAAAATAAAGTTCGTGAACTTGTTTTAAAATGTTTTGGTTCCGCTACTTGAGCGACTAGTTTGTAATAACTAATGTCTTGTGATATGGTAAGTGAGCTTTATGTAATCTCTTATATGTGATGTGTTGTACAAATGGTGATGTTTCGTTGAATCGGTATGATCTTGGTACATGTTGCGATGTTGGTTTGAAATCCATTGAGATTTCGGACGGTCGTTCGGTTTATAAGTCAGCAAGTTTTGAAAGTTGGTCGTTTTCAATCGATTTTCGATCTTGTACATTTATAAATCGGGCGTTCCGTGACACTAACCGCATGACATCCGGAGGATATCCCGAAGATGGCAATCTGATAGGATAGACTCCATTCTCATGTAATTTGTAACAGATCGTACCTTTCCATACTTTGGGAGATCGTATCTATAACCCTACCCCCCGTCTATATAAGGCGGGTAGGGACCTCCCTCGCTTTTTACCGCATATCATACGATAGCCAATATAGAAGCAGACTCATAGGATGTAGGTTTTATGCCATCTCGGTGGCGAACTTTGTCTAACTCTTGTGTCTCTGCCGCCTTCTTAGTCTTCGTCTCATGCACCCCTTGACAAATCTACCATCGTGGGTCTCCCCTCGGTGGAATTTGCCGATCACATTTATTCGGCGGTTGGTGCGCCCGGGTGTGCGCTCAAGATCTATATCGATCAAGATGCTTTTCACTACCAACCTCGCCTCCTCAACCTGCATTTACCGGCCTCGCCGCTCGGGTCGACATGATGATGCAGCTTTGTCGGCATGGCGAGGCTTCCAATCGACTTGGCCGTTGTCGGACCCGTCGGTCGGCACCGGTTGCCACTACTTCAGGCTCCAACGGCCGGTTCTTGTTGTCCTGACCCCATCGGTGCTGGCACCGGCTGCCCACTACTTCACCGTCTCCAGCGCGGGTTCTTTGCGGATCCGCTAGTTCCAACACCAACACACGTGATTCCGCCGAGTTCGGCGTCGGCCGCGCCATCGACCTTATGAGACCTCGACACCGGCTTCGATCGTCGGCCATGCTAGTCCCATCTACCCGGCACGGTTTGTCGCCACTTCCCCGGCACCGATCTCATCGACTTGGCCTTTGGTCCTTTCCTCGGCCATCGGCATCGGGACCTATGGCGTCGGCTTCATCGGACCAGTGCCAACTTCACCGGGAGGCGCTTCGCCGCCCGTTGGCTCTCGAGGCGTCAACGAGTGCTTCGCTAATGGATGTTTTGGCAAATGTCCCATTCACAATCCACCACCTAGGGAAGGCATAGACTACTACTATGTCATGCAATACTCCGCGTAGCACCGATCTGGAGCAGTTTTGCCTATATGGCAAAGAACTTGCGTGTTGCTTCTTCCCGAAGCGTGCTTGAGGGAAAGCCCCATTGTCGCCCAGCGGTCGGATCGGGCGGCTCCAGATCGTTCCCATCTCCGCAGTTCCTGCGAAGCCCTAAAAGGGGTGACGACATCGCTCACGAGCTCGAGAGGGTGCTCGGCACGTCACCAACCCCCCTCCCGCATCCGATTCGGGGGCTCCAAGATTGAACTTCCCGAGAACCGTAGTCAAGGCCACGAGGGGACTCACCGTTCACCATCACGGACCTCTTCAGGCTCTAGATCCTTCAAAGGCGGATGCAACATCATATTCGGGGGATCGCTGTCGATGTTTTGCGACCGAGAGCCTACCACGGGGTGACCCGGGCAGTTGTTCGGGCTTTGAAGAACCTGAAACCCAACGGTTTGTTCTTGCAATGACACAAGAGAGGGTTTTTATACTGGTTCGGGCCCTCGATCGGAGATTGAGTAAAGACCTTTACGTCCCGTCGGCATTAGCCTTGTTTTTTGATTGATCGGGTCAACGGGCGCTTATAGCCTTGGTTGTGAGTTGTTGTGTCTAGTTGTTTTTGTGGTGTCCCTCGGTTGCCTTTTATATCAAGGAAGGGACCGAGGGGCTAACTATGGTCCTAGTCGGGATACAAAGAGGATTGTCGAGGGATGACTTGAACTCCTAATCCCTACAGAGATCCGACTAAGTTCTATCCTAGTTACAGTAGAAGTCACAGTAGCCTTGCTTCCGTTGCCTTCTTTTGGTAAGTCGAGCCGCAGGCCAGCATAGAACCCACGGTTGACTCGGTAGAGTAATTTAGTAGTACCGTATCCACAAGCCCCCAAGCATTTCATGCTTGAGCTCCAAGAGTTATTTTTCTTCTTCGCGAGGCGAAACCTTGAAGTAGTCTTGAGTTCTTCTGACGGTGTGCACTTTTGCTTTGGAAAAGTGCACCCGTCGGGTGTAGCCCCAGAGCTTCTTGCTTTTTGGTATAAAGAGGTAGAAGGTCTTAGAGTTCTTTTCTCTGTCTTTGAGTTCTTCTGGCGGCGTGCGCTTTTGTCTTGGAAAAGTGCACCCGTCAGGTGTAGCCCCCGAGCTTCTTGCTTTTTAGTACAAAGAGCTGGAAGGTCTTTGAGTTCTTTTTCTCCGTCTTAGAGTTCTTCTCGTCTTGATTTCTTCTGATGGTGTGCACTTTTACCTTGGAAAGGTGCACCAGTCGAGTGTAGCCCTCGAGCTTCTTGCTTTTTGGTACAAAGAGCTGGCAGGTTGTTGACACCTGTTATTGCAAATATCTTATAGTCAACTAAACATAAAATAAGGGCATAAAATGAATATCAACATAGATTAGGGGCCTTACTAACATAATTCCATGAGTTTTGGTGATTTATATATTTTCAGGGATCAAACAGGTAAAAGCCAAAGTTTGCAACCCATACGATGTAAAGACTTGTCCGTGAAGTAACTCAACTTGGCTCCTACGAAAGAAGACTCTAGAAGACACCGAGAAGACAAGCCCCGGAAGGTGGGGCCCACCTACCATGGAGGGAGCTCGGCCGAGTTGGGCTTTGAGCTCGACCAAGTTGGTCCAAAGCCCAATCGTGTTGGACTTAGACCAGGACTCAGCCACTGCCATTGAGAAGCAATCTAAGCCATTGTTCAAGGTCGGTTTGATCCAAGGGCCACGGTGCACCCTCCGGTGCTATATAACAAGACCCCCTGGCCCCTGGGTGAAACCCTAATTCATTATCATTCAATATCAATAGGCTGAGGCCCTGAGTCTCCCTCTAGATCTAGACTAGAACTAGAACTAGAAGAGCTAGCATTCAAGAGGGGACTAGTCTTTAGAACAAGAGAGATAGAGAGAGGGAAGGGACCGGAGGAGGTGCCGGCCTGTCGGTGCTACCTCCACAACTTGTACCTTGGTGAAAGTTAACCTACACTTGGAGTTGCTCTGGTAATCTACTTCTTCTTTTGGTAAGCAACATTGTTTATATTATTCTTCTGATCCGCGAGTCTCTTTGAGTACCTTAATCTAGCTCTTTCGGTTAACGTAATATTCGTAGTGTAAGCGTGGTGTTTAGGCTCAGATTCACCCTATATTCCGGATCGGTGGTAGCTAATGGGTGTGACTTATAGGCCCGTTAATCCTCTATATTCCACCTCCCGTCTGTAGGGGTAGTGGGACCCGTTACTAGGGAATTAAGCATCCTCTGTTGGTGTCCTTCCTAGATAATGTCCCCAGACAGAACATTAGAAGACATAACTTATTGAGATTAGAACTAGCTATCTTAGTGATCCCATCTATACTCTCAACCTTCTTAAGTCTTGTGCTGCTCTGGGTTAAGTTAGACCATAGTCACCGTCACACATTTCCCTATGGATACGATATTTAAAACCCTCCGGGTGAAAGCTACAATGGTATCCATGCGCTTGCGGATTATTTATCTTCAATATTTCTGTGGGCATAACAAATACCAACAAGCTTTCTGGCGCCGTTGCTAGGGAAACGGTTGCTGAGTTGACTTCGAATCTATCTTATCCTTGTATCATAATCTTTTATTCTTTTATCCCTTTATTCTTTTCTTTTCTTTTTTCTTTATGGATTCCACACCTATGTATCGATATCATCTACCTACAAGCGAAAGCTATAGGCCACCACAATCTTCAGAGCCTATCCTAACATTAGCCTATGAGCTACGCTTGAGTTATATGAACATGGTTCAGAAACTATCCTTCTTGGGAGAAGGCAAGGCCAACCCATATTCACACCTACGAGGGTTTGAGCAGATCTGTGATTGCCTTCGCATAAAAGGCATGTCCGACAATACCTTCTGTTTGGAAGTTCTTTCCATTCTCTTTGACGGGAAAAGCTAAACAGTGGTACTACCAAACCGTAGAAAGTATGAAAGGAGATTGGGGAACCTTATGCCTTGAATTCTATTTAAAATTCTTTCCCCTCTCCAAAGTGGTCAGCCTTCGACTACAAGTCTTAAAATTCAAACAACTAAAAGAAGAATCCCTTAGTGTATCTTGGGATCGTTTTAACAAACTCCTCACCATTGGCCCACAACTTGGACTTGAAGGCCATGTGCTTCTTCAACACTTTTATATAGGCCTCGACAAGGATTCTAGAGAAACCCTAGATGCCTCCTCAAATGGAGCTTTTCTTTGTTTAACTGCAAGCAAAGTATGGGCTACCCTTGACCGTATCAGTGGACATCCCACTTGGGCTAGCGATTTTTATAAAATCTTCGAGGAAGAGAAGGAATCACCCTCTGATCAAGAAGAGGAAATTTTGATAGCTAATCTGCAATCATTCCAATCCAAAGATTTAGCTATCCATCCTGAACCATCAATATCCTGAATCCTCCAAAGGAAGAAGGAATTCCACCTTTGGGAGACCCTTTTGAATTGAAAGATAACCTTAGTGATTTTGGGATAGCAATAAAGTCTCGTCCATATAAGAGATCTCCAAGTGACTACAATTCAGATTCTCTTGAGGAGGAGTCTCTTAGAAAACGTCCTTATTCTTATAAAGGACATTGGGAAGAACTTGAGGATGGCATGTCCAATGATGCCATAGAAGGAGAGCAAAGCTACCTAGAAAACAACCTTATCTTCTCCCCTCCTATGCCTAGACAAGATGACTATTTTGAACCTCTCTTTAAACCCATCCTTGACCCAGATGAATCCACATATGCTTTCTTCCTTGAGACTCATGATGATCCTAGAAATTCACTAAGACAACCCAAGTTTAGGAATCATCAAGACCATCAGGAAGACCAAGAAGGACAACAACAATGGCTCAAGAGTGTTAAAACCTATGTGCCACATTGATTGGACGGGGCGAGATCCTAGACATTATCGGCCGAGAGACACCAACCCAAGGGATCCCTTAGACAACCATGATGAATCAACCTTGGATTTTGAGAAGGAAGATGACATCAGAGAACATGAGAGCTGCTTCATAGACACTTCATCTAGTCCATGTTCACATGATGAACTTCCTGAATCATTTAGTCTCTCTATCACTATCACACACGAGATCTTCAACCCCCTCATTCTCTCTCCTCCTATAGATTTTAAAAGGGTGGTTGTGGATGCATACATCTATCATAAATATTCTAGATCTCGTTGGCATAAATCTTGAGATAGATTGATATTGGAGGGGAAACCACTTCATCATTGTTGACAGTAACCACTACAAATCAAACACCATCAACATACACCAAAACAACCTAGAGATAGGGATTATACATTAACAAATTCCATAGTTTTGGTGCATATTTGGCTTTTACGGGTACAACTCAAGTATATGTGCACTTTGGGCCAAAAATACAAAGAAAAGAAGAATAAAAACAATAAATAGAAAAAGGCCCAAAGGAGACAAATGGCAAGCCAAGCCAACTTACCTCGGTCGGGCCACAAACTCGGGTTTTTCCACACCGACACCAGGCCCAAGACAACGAAAGAGGACGACACGCCAAAGCCTGGGCGGGATTGGTGCCCGGCCAGTGCGACCGCACCGATCCCGACCAGGTGGCCCGAGCCGACGCGTGGAGGACATTTTCAAAGACCCCCCCTACACTCAAGCTATAAAGGAGGCCCTCTACCTCTCCCTCAAGACACACAACAAGGAGAATTCAGCACACTTGAGCAAGAGAGTAGATTAGTCTTCTTTTCTTCTTCCAATTCTAGAGAGTGAGAGGGAAAAAGCTAGAAGGAAACTTTGCTCCTTCTACTCGGAGTTGTGAGTGCCCTCGGTGGTCCAGCGGTTCCTAGGAGGTCGGAGTCTTTGGACTTGTCGGCACCCGCGACGCTTGTACCTCTACAAGCTTCTTACACTTTGGTGAGCAAGCTTGTGATTATCTTTCGCTTATTGTCTTTTCAAGCATATTATCTTAAGTTGTTATAATCTTTGCGGGATCGGTAGATTGTCTCGTAAGAGCGTTAGTTCTTGGTGAAGGAACTCTTTGACCGGGGAACCTTGGCCAACATCAAGAACTGTGACCAATAGTGCAAACGTGGTGTTTGGACTAGCGTTCACCTACCTTTTGCGGAGCATCCCGCGGTCTTGGGGGTAGGCGGCAGGTCGCACAGCCTTGTCCGTCCCTTTGTAATCCCCCTCATTCGGGTGTGACGTGAGAGCTAATTGCTTGGACAACGCCGCATTGGGCATGGGCGGTGCGAAGTAAGGAGATAACAACCCGAAAATCCCTTTTTTGGAATCTAAGCCCATAAAGATACCTCACTACTCTTAGAACATAACCTTGCCTTGGGTAGACCGCAGCCGGGCGCCCCCTCGCAACCGCCTTGCGAATTATACGATACCCCAACACCACGGGTGAAGTGCTACAACGGTATTTCCGTGTGTGTTGGTGTTTCTTACGCACAGAGAAATCCATAAGCGCATATAAAATACCGTTGTAGCACTTCACCCTAAGTAAGCGTGGTGTCGTATTTTACACAAGGGCGGTCGCCGCGTACCGCTTTTTAGGTCTATGTCAACCTAAGGCAAGGGTTTGTTTTCCGAGAGTAGCGAGGTATCTATAGGCTAAGTTTTCCGTGCAAAGGATTCCTAAAGTCTGTTGTCTACTCACTTCGGGCACCGCCCACTCCCAAATGGGTAGAGTCCCAAGCAATTAGCTCTACGACCACGCCCAAACGTGGGGGATTTCAAGGGACGGACAAGGCTTGTCACGACCAAGCCGCCTACCCTCAACCGTGGGATGCACCGCAAAAGGTAGGTGAACGCTAGCCCAAACACCACGTTTGCACTATTGGTCACAGCTTCTTGATGTTGGCCAAGGTTCCCCGCCAAAGAGTTCCTTCACCAAGAACTAACGCTCTTAACGAGACAATCTACCAATCCCGCAAGTCTACAACAGCTAAGAAATATACGAAGGAAATTAAGTAGCTGCAAGATAATCACCACGACTCCTTACCAAAGTGTAAGTAGCTTGCGAGGTACAAGCCCGGGCGGGTACCGACAAGTCCGACACTGGTCCTCCTAGGAACCGCGGAACACCGAGGGGCGAAACCGACGCAACTCCGGGTAGAAAGAACAAAGCTTCTTTCTAGCTTTTCCCTCTCTCACTCTCTAGAATTAGAAGAAGAGATAGAAGAAGTAGAAGAAGAAGAACTAATTCTACTCTCTTGCACAAGTGGACCGTTTCTCCTTGGAATTGTTATGTAGAGAGGTGAAGGAGGGAGCTATTTATACACAAGGGGAGGGGCCTAAGTGCTAAAAACACCCAAACCGTCCTAGGAAAACCTTCCATATGCGCCAAACCGACCATCCAACGTCGGTTTCATCGGCTTTTGAAGGTAACAAACCGCCTCCCCGAAGCCGGGCCCGAACCGCCTCGGCCGGGTGCGGCCGCACTGGTGGTCTTGGCGCGCACCTGCCCGAGGTCGGCTTTGGCTCGGGTTTCGCAGGCTGGGCTTCCTTGTTCTGAAAAGTTGTAAGGTGGTCTTGGCCCGGCCTGGTTTTGACGTTTTGTCCCGTTCTTGTTTGGGCTTGCCATTTGCTCTTTTGGGCCTTTTTCTATTTATTGATTTTATTTCTTTTTCTTTATCTTTTTGGCCCAAAGTGATCATCCTTGAGTTTGTACCTGCAAGTCCAAATAAACACCAAAACTTTGGAATTTGTTAGTTGAAATCCCTATTTCTAGGTTGTTTTGGTGTTGTGTTGACGGTATTTAATTTGTCGTTGGTTACCGTCAACAAACTCCCCACACTTAGCCCTTTACTCGTCCTCGAGTGAAGGCACAGGACTAAAGTGGTTCAATCTCAAGATGTAAGCTTGCATACAGGTTATTCCAAGCCTTACCTGCTTTGTGAGCATTCATGGTGGCTACCAAGCTATCTTAGAATAATTGAGCAATGGAACAAAGATGAACTTCTATCTTCTTGCCACTACTCATGCGCAAAGACTTGGTAAGTTTTTGAATTTTTTTTTTTTTGAAAGAAATAGCATTGCTCTTTATGGTATTGACTCTCACAAAGTCACTCTTGTTTGAATTTTCCTCTCAAAGCACTCTTGTTTGATTCACTCTCACTCATCCTATTTTGCGGGGTTTTGTGGATCTTTCAAAGGGAGTGGTGCATACGTACCTCTGCATATATATTGTCGGGTCAAGCTCGGATCGTTGGAAAGAGGTGCCATACCCTTAGATCGAAATGTGCAAAAGTGTGTGGAAAAATGTTGATGACATATTTTTCTTTTGTGGTTACTCCTTGACTCATGATCTTTTTTCCTTTCTTTTGTATGCTTACGGAGAGATACAGGCTACTTTTCCTTTTTTTTTTTTTTGATGTGGGCTCTACTGGCCCTCGGACACATGTCCATTATTCATCTTTTTTTTTTTTCTTTTCTTTTTGTATCTTATCTTTCTCTGCATTTTTCTTGATAACAAGAGCTGATCATGGTGTGAATGGAGTATTTATTTGGTGGATGGTGATGATGCATGTTGTGCGCAATTCTCATTGTGAGAACCGGGCGTGTATATATGGGTGTGCGTGTTTTTTTCGATCTTGGGAGTATGAGCCTCTCTCAACGCGGATCAACGGAGCCCCGACAAAACTTAATGCAAATTAGGAAGTAGCTATAGTGGATATTCATTACATTTTTTAGGCTTTGGTAGGATTTGGCTAAGTCAAACCATGAGCATGCTTTATTTTTAATTTTTTTTTGAAAATAAAACCAAGTCTTGTTGCAAAAGAGAGCAAGCGTCAAGTTGTTCTATCATATCACAAAGATCAATTATTTAGATAAGCATGGGGTCCCTAATGGATAGTTGCTCAACAAAAGTTTGGTATTTTGGCGAGGAATAAAATGTATGCATGCCAAGTATCAATTGGTAGACATAGAGATGGAGTTTTGTTAACTTGGTTCAGGTTTTAGCACTTAAGATAATCACAAGTCAAAATTTAAATTTAACAAATTGCGTACCTTTTGACTTGTGAGCCTCCCCACACTTGTTTTTGTACCTATTTTTAATTTTCTTTTGCACAAGGACAAAAACAAGTGGAGACATATACAATAATATAATAATAAAACTTTATTGAATTTATAAATAATTCAAACTGGGCGCACACTTGAAGGAATTACAAAATGATTGGAAGGGAAATGCGAGAAAATTAATCTAGTGCGCGCCTAATTATTGGTAAAGAGAGGTAGAGCAACTCAAGTAGGCTTTGCGCAGGGCGTGATCAGCGTTAGCGACTCTAGCGACCCTAGCCGCCAGTCTTGAAGTTAAGGCGAGAAAAAGAGTCTAACTCCTTCCTAATTTCTGCATTCTCTAAATCGCCCCCTCTACCTCCGCGGTTAAGGTTTTCACTAGCTTGTTTAGAGAGTTAACTCTAGCGTTTAAGGTTGCTAGCGAAGGGACCTTAGGAACCGTGCTACTCCCAGCTGTGTTTAGAGATGGAGTACCCTCGGAACGGCTCTCGAAAACATTAGGAGCCTTCCTAGGTGTAGCACGGGGTACCCTCATAGGGCCCTCGCTACTCGAGCGACTCTCAACAACATTCGGGGCCTTTCTAGGATTCGCCCGAGGGATACGAAGTGGAGCACTTGGAAATGTCGCTGGAGTAGGAGTTGGCTTCTTCATAAGCCCTTTCCCACGTCCTCCCGTGGGCATGTCGACACCGACAACGGTGTACGGGTAGCTGTAGTCGGAGGTATGGAAGGAGGACGTCTCTGTCGACGTGGTACGGGCGCCAGCTGCTTCGGGCTCCTTTCTCTTAACGCCCATGGTGCCCACCGTTGGACGGGGTGGGCGCCCAAGGATACTCTTGCGTGTCATGGATCTGCCCGTGGACACATAGGCTTTCCCTCCACTAGATGAGTGGCGTGGGGGAGGGAGCACGGCAAGAGGGACGATAGAGGATGGTTCCACCTCGTTACTAGGGAAGATCAAGTCATCCTCATTGAGAGAGCAAAGTGAGCGAGAAGAATTGTAGAGAGTGAGGGCATGGTGCGCCATTGCAGCTGTTCTTGGCTTAGAAGAAGAGGATTTGAGAGGAGGAGAAGAGCAAGAAGGAGTGGTGTGAAGAATGGAGAGGAGGAGGGTGGATTTTATAGGACAAATTCTCCTCTCTCGGTTTGGCGGTGTCGAAATCGGGCGGAGCAAACCTTACTACTGCGGGTTGTGAGAAAGGAGAAGGTGATGGGCGAAATCCTGCACCGGCGGGGCCGGCCGGGGGTGCGGGCGCACCGGGTGGTGCGCACGCACCACCCGGTCCCCTGGTCGAGTTTTTCGGCCACATCCATTTCCTTTTACGAAAAGTTTTGAAATCGGGGTTTGCCGCGCGAGAACGTTTCCTTTCTTGCGATCTCTAATTGATCCTCAAATTCAAATTTTGAAAATAGTTTATGCTTTGATTAATTTAGAAAGTATGTATCCTTTGTGTAGCAAATGACCAGCATGGATTAAATAAAGTAAAAAGAAAATAATAAAGTAAATACTTTATTTAAAACAAAGTAAAAAATATATAGATGACTTTTTATGTTTTATTATTACCTTATATAGATATTATTATTATTTTTTTTTTTTAGTTGTAACAATTTTAATTATTAAAATACATTTTTTTATATGCTGATCATCATAAATTAATTTTCAAAGCATAAATCTATTCTATCGAGCTCTTGGTTAAGATCGAATCTTGGTTCAAAGAAAAGCTTAAAGGCGTTGACCGTTTACCTTTTGTATTTCACTGCGTCATCTTGGATTGTGATCGCGCCATGTGGCGATGTGTTGATGATGATGTAATGCGGTCCTTTCCATTTGCTTCTTAGCTTCCCTTCGCCGAATAGCTTCACCCGAGTTGAATAGGAGTACTTTGTCTCCCGTGGTGAATTCTTTCATTTTGATGCGCGATCATGCCATCTTTTTGTGCGCTCTTTATAGAGCTTTGCAATTGTGGTATGCCTTCTCTCGCCATTCTTCTAGTTCGAGATTTGTCTCGGCGGTTCTTTCCAAATGAGTCGGCGTCCATATTCCATTTCTTGATGGCCCAATGAGCTCGATGTTCCAGCTCAACTGGTAAATAGCAGGTTTTGCCATAGACCAGCTGGTAAGGTGACATGCCGATGGGGGCTTTATAAGCCGTCCGATATGCCCAGAGAGCATCGGGTAGCTTGTTTTTCCAGCCCTTCCCCATCTCATTGACCGTCTTACGCGGGATGTTTTTGATTTGTTTATTGGAGGTTTCGCTTGCCCCGCGGTTTCGCGGATGATAGGGGTGGCAATATTGTGCGAGTGCCGAGCTCCTTCAAGAATGCCTTGAATGATTTGTCCTTGAAATGCGATCCTCCATCACCGATCACCATGCGTGGCGTTCGAAGCGGGGGAAGATGATTTCATGGAACATCTTCTTGGCGTGTTTGCCATCGGCGGCTCTGCATGGTAGTGCCTCTACCCACTTTGACACGTAGTCCACTACCACCAGGATGTACTCGCAATCATGGGACTTACGGAATGGCCCCATGTAGTCAATGCCCCACACATCAAATATTTCTATTTGAAGGTTGTAGTGTAGGGGCATTGCATCACGAAATGTTATGTTCCCCGCCTTACGCGGTTGTAGCATCTTCGATGAACTCTTTCGTGTCGTCGTACATCGTCGGCCGGAAGAATCCGCCTTTGCCAAATTTTTGGCTTGTGTGCGGAATACTCCTAGATGTCCAAAATGTAGGGGATGCATGACATTTTTCGATGATCTGCATTCCTTCCTCCCTTGGTACGCATCTTACGAGCAAGCCGTCCGCACACACCCCTGTGCGGATATGGGTCGTCCCATAGGTGCCGTCGCTCTCCATTTGGAGTTTCCGCTTGTTCTCCCTAGGTGGTACATAGCCCGCAACCATGTAATTCACAATGTTTGCGTACCATGGGTTGAAGTCGCGACACCTTGAGTAACATGTCGCCGCTAGGTAGTCGTTGATTGGTAGTTCCTGCATGTTAGTTACCTGCATACGCGACAAATGATCCGCAAATCGTATTTTCTACTCCCTTTTTATCTTTTATCTCTATGTCAAATTCTTGGAGCGTAAGAATCCAGCGGATCAAACGAGGTTTCAGCGTCCTTTTGGTAAGAAGATATTTAAGGGCGGCATGATGCGTGTAGACGATTATTTTTGTGCCCACTAAGTAGGATCGAAACTTCTCGATAGCGAAGACTACTTTGCCGGGGAGTTCTTTTTACATTTGTGGCGTAATTAAAAATTTGGGCTCTGTCGGAGTTTTGCTAGCATATCGATGGCATCTTTTTTTTGTCCTTAGTTTGGCCTAAGACCGCACCAACAAAGATAGTCGCTAGCATCGCACATGATTTCAAATGGCAACAACCAATCCGGGGTTGGATGATCGAGCCGAGATGAGTGCTTTCTTCGGGGTTTCAAAAGCGTGTAAGCACTCATCCGTGAAGTCAAAGGGTACGTCCTTGGCTAGCGAGGGGCGTAAGGGGTCTAGCGATTTGCGAAAAATCTTTTATAAATCTTCTATAAAACCTGCGTGGCCTAGGAAACTACGGATACCTTTGACATTCACTGGGGGTGGTAGCTTTTCGATAACGTCTATCTTGGCTTTGTCTACCTCTATCCCCCTCTCGAACACGAGGTGCCCGAAACGATGCCTTCTCGGACCATAAAGTGGCACTTTTCCCGATTAAGTACCGGGTCCTTTTCTTGGCATCGCCGCAAGACACAGTCTAGGTTCTTCGAGACAACTTTCAAAGGTCTTACCGTAGACGGAGAAATCGTCCATGAAGACCTCCATGATCTCTTCGATCATGTCGAGAGAAGATAGACATCATGCACCCGGCGAAAAGAAGCGGTGCATTACACAGCCCAAATGACATTCTACGATAGGCATAGGTTCCGTATGGGCATGTGAACGTGGTCTTGCTCGGTCATCGGGGTGGATCGGGATCCGGTGGTAACGAATACCCGTCAAGGAAATAGAAGAAAAAGAGTGTTTCGCTAACCGCTCCAACATTTCATCAATAAAGGGCAAATGGAAGTGATCTTTCTTTGTTGCCTTGTTTAGTTTTCTATAATCAATGCACATTCTCCACCCTATGACTTGTCTTTGTGGAATGAGTTCGTTTTTAGTGTTCTCAACGACCGTCCTTCCTCCCTTTTTAGGGACCACTTGGGTAGGCTAACCCAATCACTTTGGTGGTGCGGGATAAATAATCCCTGCGTGAAGAAGCTTGAGAACTTCCTTCTTCACGACTTCACGCGATCGCATTATTGAGCCTCTTGCGGGGTTCGCATGATGGGGGTACCGTCGGGGTCAATAGGAATGCGATGTGTGCATAGTGTCGGGTTTACCCCTTTCAAATCTTGAAGGGAATACCCAAAGACCGATCTGTGTTTCTCTAAGGCGGCTATTAGGCGGGTAGTCTCACCGGTCACTAAGCTTATAAACATGATGACAGGGTGCTTGTGAATCGCCGTTTAGGAAGACATAGCGTAGGCACAGGGGGTAGGGGTTTAAGCTCAACAGAAGCCGAGTTAGCTCTTCCTCTTTGGGAAGTTCTATGAGTTCCCCGAATCGTCCTCTTCTTCAATGAAGAATTGGGCGTTTTTTCTAGATCTGTTTAAGGTTCTCATATAGCATCACTCCCATGACCTCCTCGGGCGTGTCATACTCAAGGAAGGGTTACATTCACCGAGTTTTTTAGCTCGAAAGTAACGGGATAGAAAACTTTTTCTTCCCGAGTTTGACATCTAAATCCCCGGATGTTGATAGATCAAGAATCTTCTCCAAGGGATGCCCGATCGGGATGTCGAAGTCTTGGATATCAAAAATGTGAAAATCTAGAGACAACTTGACATCCTTGTGCGGGAAGATTTGTTCATGTATAACCTCACGGCTTTCAATGGTGGTACGAGGTGCTATCGCGCTAGGTCCGTCTTTGTGGGGGTCCTAATGGCTTCCCTCGACACAAAGCTTGTGCAAAGGTTTGGACATTATGTTTATCCCCACGGTAGGGGTTATACATGACTTCCACCCGGGTTCCCTCGATATTTGCAATGGATTGGTGTAGAGGGGCCACTTATCCGAATTTCTTCAAAAGAAGGTCCTTCCTCATGCAACCATTCCGTGCTCATTATGGTACATTAGTTCCTTAATAGACTCACGGAGGAAGGTTTTATCGAGGGGCTGTTCGGGGCTAGCTGGGGCAGTGGTTTCTTCCATTGTTCGTACTTCCCGAGGTGTCACCAATTGATCGGTAAGGTCAACCTCGAAGAACGGGAGATCCGTGCATCGCGGTCTCCTTGTGTTCGTTCGAGGCGAGGTCTCTCTATAGGTTTAATAGGTTCGGCATCAGCCAAGAGACCTCCTCTGGTTTTCGCTTGGGTTCTATTCGGATGGGTTCTAGCGGAGGAGTATTCTCAAGAATACGGTTTAGAAGAGCTTCTCCTTCATTTGTGGTTTTGTGGGAAAATGACCCTCCGGCAGCTAAATCAAGCGGCGAGAGGCGGTTGCCCTATCAATCCTAGCCGTAAATGCCGTAAAAGCACGTGGTTTGGTATGGATAGGTCTGGGCCCGGATCGTGTAAGCGTGGTAAACCGGTCCCGTGCTGCACCTAAGGTTTCACCCTCTATTTGTTGGAAGTTGAGTATCTCTTGTCGCGGGGCCGCGATTACGGATATCGGGTAGAACGCTACACGTAATCTGTTTTTCGCAGTTCTTCCCATTCTCCGTTTACCAACCCTACGTTATGGGCGTACCATTGAGTCGCCCTCTCGATTGAAGAGAACGGAAACAACTTCCACCTCAGCGTGTCGTGTGTCATGCCTGCAATTGTCGGGCAGCCCGCGAGAGCTACTCAAACTCCCGTAAGTGATGATAGGGGTTTTCATATTCCGAGCCCCAAAAGGCTCTCGGCCCTGAACCATGGCTATAAAGCCGGGGCGGAGCTCATACTCGAAGCGCTGTGATTGGCTTCAGGATTGGCATGGTTCTCTGAGCTCGCCCTTCCGGAGGCGGACCGGGATTTGTACGGTAGGTTGCTCCATGAGTAACAGGGACTCTTTTGGGTATTTTTGTTTAAAGGATACTACCGATCCACACAGTCGACTAGGCTCGAGATATAACTACGACAACCGTCCCGACAACGGCGCCAAAAATGCTTGTTGGTGTTTCTTACGCACCGAGAGAAATCCGCAAACCGCGCGGGAAATACCGTTGTAGCACTTCACCCGGTGGTAAGGGTATATCGTATTTTACACACAAGGACGGTCACAAGAGGTGGCTTTTCGGTCTATGTCAACCTAAGGCAAGGGTTTGTTTTCCGAGTAGCGAGGTATCTATAGGCTAAGTTTTCCGTGCAAAGTGATTCCTAAAGTCCGTTTGTCTACTCACTTCGGGCACCGGCCCACTCCCAAATGGGTAGAGTCCGGCAATTAGCTCTACGACACGGCCCGAACGTGGGGGGATTTCAAGGGACGGACAAGGCTTGTCACGACCAAGCGCCTACCCCCTCAACCGTGGGATGCACCGCAAAGGTAGGTGAACGCTAGCCCAAACACCACGTTTGCACTATTGGTCACGCTTCTTGATGTTGGCCAAGGTTCCCCGTCAAAGAGTTCCTTCACCAAGAACTAACGCTCTTAACGAGACAATCTACCAATCCCGCAAGTCTACAACAGCTAAGAAATATACTGAAGGAAATTAAGTAGCCGCAAGATAATCACAAGACTCCTTACCAAAGTGTAAGTAGCTTGCAGAGGTACAAGCCGGCAAAAAATGCCACAAGTCCGGCACTCCGTCCTCCTAGGAACCGCGGAACACCGAGGGGCGAACCGGCAACTCCGGTAGAAAGAACAAAGCTTCTTTCTAGCTTTTCCCTCTCTCACTCTCTAGAATTAGAAGAAGAGATAGAAGAAGTAGAAGAAGAAGAACTAATTCTACTATCTTGCACAAGTGGACTTGGTTTCTCCTTGGAATTGTTATGTAGAGAGGTGAAGGAGGGAGCTATTTATACACAAGGGGAGGGGCCTAAGTGCTAAAGTCACCCAAACCGTCCCTAGGAAAACCTTCCATATCGCCAAACCCACCATCCAACGTCGGTTTCATCGGTTGGAAGGTAACAAACCGCCTCCCCGAAGCTGGGCCCGGGCACGCCTCGCCAGAGGTGCGCCGCACAGTGGTGCGCTTGGCGCACCCTGCCGGGGTCGGCCTAGCTCGGTTTCGCAGCCGGGCTTCCTTGTTCGAAAAGTTGTAAGGTGGTCTTGGCCCGCCCGGTTTTTGACGTTTTTGTCCCGGGTTGTTTGGGCTTGCCATTTGCTCTTTTGGGCCTTTTTTCTATTTATTGATTTTATTTCTTTTTCTTTATCTTTTTTGGCCCAAAGTGATCATCCTTGAGTTTGTACCGCAAGTCCAAATAAACACCAAAACTTTGGAATTTGTTAGTTGAAATCCCTATTTCTAGGTTGTTTTGGTGTTGTGTTGACGGTATTTAATTTGTCGTTGGTTACCGTCAACGATTGTGCTTATGGACTTTCTTTGCTTTTAAGCTAAGAAACACCAACAAGCATTTACGGCGCCGCTGCGGGGACGGTTGTCGTGGTTGTATTTCGGACCTAGTCGACCCGTGTGTCTAGATTATCTCCTAAAGAAAAATACAAAAACAGTTCCTTACCCATGGAGCAACCCACCTTACAAATCCTATCCGCTCCGGGAATTATGACGAGAACCACGCAAATCTGCTGAAGCCAATCACGCTTTTGAATTATGAGCTCCGCCCTGGCTTTATAGCCATGGTTCGAGCCCAAGCCTTTTCAGGTTCGGAATATGAAAACCCTTATTATCACCTATGGGAGTTTGAGCGATTACGTGCATGTCGACAATTGCGGGCATGATTGTTGATAATTCTTACGATCCAAATTAGGAAGGAGAAAGAAATATATATATGGTATCTATCTAATCATGTTAGCTTGGATGTGGAGTTAATCTCACAATCCAACAAAGGCGGAGTTAGGCGGTGTTAGTTGTGGGTGTAATCTTAGTAACATTATCCATAGTGGAGTTAATCTCACTAAGGATATGTACTCAAGGTATACCACTCATTTCTAGGCATTACCTACACACTAGTCTCACCCTAGCAATAACGCTCTAAGAAATGCGGTATGATATTCTTGATATGCCTTGATAAAAGATGAACATGATATCGCGCAGCGCCGCATAGGAATACCATTGTAGCACTTCACGGGGAGTCTATCCGGTATCGTATTTATATTTTTACCGCGAGGAAAGGGAAGTCTATGGAAAGTAAGAGAGATAGAGGTGTCTAATGATTTAGTTTATGATTTACTTGAGATCCACTTGCGGTTGTATAATGCGAGTAGCCATATGCATCCAACATTACTCATTAACAGGATAAGTCACATGGTAAAGATAAATGAATAAATGATAACTACCCAAGTCTAAGATCATTGTATGCCACTAGTATCATATGAGCAATTAACATGGTATAGAAAGAATAGAAAGAATATTCCTAAGATACTCCTAATCATATGTCAATGAATACTACAATTAGTGCAAAATACATCTAGCTATCATGGCAGGGGTTGCAATACATCTACACATGGTAAGCATTACCAATGACAACCAAGGACGAAACTTGATCATCACCGTAATTATGGCTCAACTTGGCCTATCATTCGGAGGGTGGACTCCAAAGGACTCAACAGACCGCCACTCCCACGATCTACCACACGCCTCGGAATGTAGGGTGCAATCGCAGATAAACGTTGTATAAACACCACGTTTACACATTGCTTATCACCCACTAAGTGATCATCTAAGTGGATGCTATATGATTCCATGCATAAGATATAAGACAAACTCACTAAACTAAATATATAATCATAGCATGCATGGATACATATCACTAAGAATATAATCATGATATAGAACAAAGTCATATCAATTGTATTCCAACAATAATACTTTACAGATTGGATACAAGAGAGAAGCCACGAGAATCATTTGCTCCCGCTACTTCTTGACTATCGTGAATCCAAGATGAACTTGACTTCCTCTAGAGCTAACTAGGTAGCTAACTACTTCTAATATGATGAACTAGGGCTATTGATCTAGACTTGGTTGGACTTGAATGAGTATGAGTTGAGAATGAACTCGGAATGAATTAGGGTTTAGCCCTAGGGTCGTGGTCATCTTATATAGCCCTCGGCGATGAACAGGACCCTTGGATCAAACCGACCTTCAATAACGGTGTAGATACAACCTCAAAGTCGGTGGTAAACCGACATAAAAATCTGAGGTCGATAGGTGGGACCCACAGCGGTCGCCGAGGATAATCCGCGACGCCCGGGGTCAAGATCACAATGTGATCTCCTTCCTCCCGGTGTCTTCGGTGTCTTCTAGAATGTTTTAGTCCACTTTTTGGGTTGAGTTACTTCACGCTTAAGTCTTGTTATCGTATGGGATGTAAACTCTTCTGTTTCTCACCGTTCTTATCTGCTTTTATCCATTTCAGTCCTCGCAAAGTCATGGAATACCAAAAACTCGTGGAAATATGTTAGTTAGACCCCTAGACTTATGTTGATATTCATCTTAAGCCCTTATTTCATGTTTAATTGGTTAATAATATTATGCTATAACAGGTGTCAACAAGCTCCCCAAAGCTTACCTCTTGCTAGTCCCTAGCAAGACTTATGATATTATATTAACTACTTGGATCGGGAGTTGCCGCAACGCTTTCACACCTTAAGAGTACATATGCTTTCAAACAAAATTTCTCTCAAGATAAGAATAATCTTTTTCAACCTTTAACTTACCTATATTACCTTTTACCTTTTGGGGCTTATAACCTTTTCTTCAATCTTGGGCGATTGAAAGATAGAATAGTCAAGTCAAGCCTTTGTATCTCAAACTCTTTTGTTCAACTGTCCTTCTAGAGTTTTTCTTTGGTTTTTCAAATAAAACTCAAAAGTTCCTAGTATGACTCTCTCTAGTCTCTCATTTGTGGTATTTGTGGATCCTCTCTAAGGCAATAAGGTTGTTTTGCCTTTCTCTCATAATATGTGGTATTTTTTGGCTAAGGCGGTAGCACACTATGCCTTCTTCTCTCTCACCCTATATCTAAGGCTTATATCCGGAGCTCATAGGTGGGAGAAACTAAATCTTCTTACTAAGCATATATTGTAAATTCAAGCAATGGATCCAAAGTCACGAGTCACACTGATCAAGTGGTGCATGTGTATGGTGGATAGAATATAGTGAATATGATGGTAGGGAATATAGTAAGGTGTATGGAATGAATGAGGGGAAAGTCTTATTATACTTTTTGCTCCTTTAGGAATCATCTCTCTTTTGGAATCTGGAAACTTTGTGAGAACTTGGGTCGTATCTCTTTCTCTTTCTTTATTTTTCTTTTCTTTTATGGAGGGCGAGCATCTAAGTACCCATTGTTTTCAGCGGACACTTGTCCATTTTTAACTCTCCTTTATTATATATATTATTATTTTTTTCTTTTTCTTAGGGAGGTAGGCTCTACTCACCCGTGTAGGACACTTGTCCATTTTTCATCTCCCCTTTTATTTTCTCTCTTTTTTTTTCTACAACCCAAATCTCTTTTGCAATAACTTCTGAGAGATAGGCGAAGTAATGGAGCTTCTGTAAGACATTGGCTAGAAATGTGTGGATGGGTATAGGAAATATTTTTTGGTTGCTCTCTCGAGGATAGGAGTAGAACATTTTTGGTGGCTAGAGTGAATGGATAGTGATGTATATATGATGGGTGTATATATGGTGGATGCGTACTTCGAGGTGGAAATAGCATATAGGTGAATAGAGTTGAGTGGAGTGGAATGTAGCGAGATGAGGTGGAGTGGAGTGTACATGATCGGCATGACAAGTTTCTAAGGGGTTCGACAAAGTTTGAACAAACTCAATGCAAAGCAAGCGACCTATATATATCTCAAAGGGTTTTCCTAATCTAAGGAGCATGTATATATGGTTGTGGTAGGAGGTTCAACACTCTGTCACACGAGGAACTTATCATGTGTATTTTAAATTTTCAAAATAAATCTCCAGAAATCTAGTGTCACTAGGAGTAAGATCAATAGCATTTCGGACTATTTTATATCATATCTGTCAATTACCTAGACTTTAGAGCAAGCATTTACAACCCACAGGTTTCAGGTTTAGAGTAAATATCAAGTCAAAGCAATTTTGCAAATGGAGCTCAAGAGAAATTAAGCTTGAAAGCTAGGTACTAGAAAAGTATTACAGCTGAGCAACTATTCATCATCTCCATGTTGGTAAGTTTTAGGGTTCATTTTAGTTGAGCAAAGCAAACGGTGTACACTCTCTCTTGATTATTTTATTCACACTCTAATAAAAGACTCCTTAAACTACTAGACTTTTAGCAAACTCTATAGCAAACTAAATATTTAACTAATAATAGTAATACTATAATATAGATAGAGATACTTATCGGGATAAATCTGGGGTGCACTCCCCAAGCTAAATTGAAGTGTGGTCGTCAATGATGATGTAGAAGTTGAGGTAGTTGGCGACAAGGGTGGCGCCTAACATGTCTCTCCTCTGCTGAACTCAAATAGACAACAAAGCTAGTGGAACTTGATTAAGCATTAGGGGTTAGCCACATTGCTTTGAGTTGCACGGGATACATATTTTTGGATTTTTTATATGCAAGAAAAGATAAAGTACTTATGCATCTTTATTTTATTTTTAGGCCACCAGCAAATAGCTTAGAGGGTGATTAAGCCTCTAAGTTATTAGCATGGGGCTTTAAGGGTTTTTCACAAAACAAAGCTCAAAATATTTTTTGTTGTTTTCAAATGCAGATATAAGATGCTAAAATGATAAACATGATATGGAAAGATAAATATGCAATGCGGGGGAATTTAAATATGGATAACTACCGAAGTTACCTTTCGGTGAGGGATCGGTGATTAGAGTCCTCTGAACGAGGACTTCTAGTTACGCTCTTTACTCCCATGGTATATCGGTTGTCTGGTGGTGGCACTGATGATTCTATTGTCTCTTAGGATGATGATGCGGGAGATGTCTTCTTCTTCCTCCACTTTAGTTTAGCTGGTGGACTCTTCTGCGGAGTGGTTGATTCTTCTTTCTCCATGGATGGTTCATGTGTAAGGGTTTTAACCTCTTTACTTACCTTCTCATCTCACGAGTCTTTAATCCACTTTGCCTCCTTTGGCGGCCTTTAGTGACCCTCGCTTTTCTGGGTTTCGTATAATCATTATAACTATTAAAGAACACACGCATTACCTTTTACGTAGGGAACTGGAAGTGTATCTCTCCTGTATGGATGTAGATGATGGCGCGTGTAGTGTTGAGGAACGGTCTCCCAAGCACTATTGGAGGATCTTCTTCTTTCCCCATGTCCATGACTATAAAGTCGGTGAGGACATAGTGGTCCATGATTTTTGGCCCAATGCGTCTTTAGCAATTCCTTACGGAACCCGAGTATGATTGATGCGCCATCCGTGTAGCTGCACAAATGTTGGTTGCAAGGGCAGTTTTCCAAATAATAATTCATATGTTACCTTTGCCATTAAGTTGATGCGGACCCGTATCGCAGAATGTATTATTGAAGGTTAAATAATTAATAGAGCATCGCGATGGTAGGAGTACTGGATCGTCTTGCTTGCGTAGTATTGGAGATGGAAGTAGATGGTTATTTTTTTGGAACTTACCTTATTAACTACCATTACCTTTGTAGGCTGCGCCTTCTTGTATCTATTATTCGGTTCTTCCTTCTATTCTTGTTAAAGGTCTCGACCTTCTGGTTACATGAATATGAGTAAGACCATTGTGGGTGAGCAGGAAAGGTATGTGTCTTGTTCTTGAAATTGAACTTTTCCTTTCTCCCTTTAATGTTGAAACAAATCTTCGCCTTTGTCGTACGTAGATGATAGCTTTTAGCTGAGCTTAGGAATGGTCGACCAAGGATGATCGTCGATCTTTCGCTTCCTCCCCGGTTTCCACGACTGCGAGAAGTCTGGCGGTACATAAGAGCCTCTAATTCCCACACACACGTCTTCAAGTATCCCCTTGGGGTAGCAGAGTGGATCGACCGCGGTTTGCAAGCACATGGTTGTATACAAAAGTGGTTCACCATGAATCTTTTCATATATTACCTTAAGCATAATGTTCACGCTTGAGCGAAGTCACATAGAGCATTGTCGAAGGTGTGCGGTCCTATCTGAATGGTAATGGCGGCCTTCTGGATCTTCCTTCTTGGGTGGCATAGAGTCATCCAACCGGTTAACCCCGAGGTCTCTCTATAGTAGTAACCTGCATTAAAGATGTCGACAAGATTTGCAGATTCTAATTCTTCCTAGCTGGCCCTAATCTTCCCTGGTGTGGTTAGTGGAGCGGATAACCGAGAAATCTGAGATTCTATCATCTTATTAAAACTATGTTGATTTTTACTGGCTGAAGAAAAGCTTTCCAATCTAGTATTGATAAGTTCTAGAGCTTTATCATTGGAAACTATCTTCCTAGATAGATTCTCCATAGCTTTACCTTGGCTAAGAACTAGGTCTCTCAAAGAAGGTTGATTATAATTATTAAAATTGTTACCTTGATTATTACCTTGGTAGTTGCCTTGGTAGTTGGGCCTCTGTTGGTTCCAATCTTTATTCTGTTGAGGACGGTAGTTGTTGTTGTTATTAATGAAGTTGATGTCCTCCACAATCTCTGGGCAATTCCCGCGGTGTGGCTGTGTTTCCACATTCTTCACATGTCATGCGGGGAATCTTGAATTTGCATGACCGCCTTTGGTTGAGGATCTCTATCCTCGAGCTTCTTCATAATTAGGTCCATCTTGGCAGATAGCATATCTACCTCTTTCAGCTGGTGCATTCCTCTCTTGCGGGGTTGACGCTCTTCATTCCAACCTTGGTTGGAAGCCATCTTCTCCACAAGCTCTCGTAGCATGAGTCAATGTAAGTGATAAGAAAGCACCTCTGCTGCGGCATCCATCGTCTCACGAGCACTAGGAACTAGCCCAAGATAGATGGTTTGCATCGGCGACCACTTCTCCATCCCATGATGTGGACATTCTGAAATATATTCTTGGAAACGTTCCCACGCTTCGGGCATTCATCATGTTCTTTGTTGGAAATTTGATATCTTCCCTCTTAAGGGCATTCATCTTGCCTATAGGAAAGAACTTGGCGAGAAAGGCCGTTGAACATAGATCCTAAGTTGTATTCTTTTCCTTAGTAGCGTAGAACCATTGCTTTGCCTTTCCCAAGAGTGAGAATGGGAAGAGACGTAGCAATATGGCGTCTCTGGATACGTCCTTCATAGTGAAAGTACTTTGATCTCCGAGAAATGTTGGAGATGAGCACTCGCGTCTTTATGTGCCTTTCCTCGCGAATTGGGTGGCTTGCACCATGTTGATGAGTCCAGGCTTGAGTTCAAAACCATTGTCTCAACCTCTACCTTCGGACTAGTGAGAATGTTGTCCGTGGTAGAGGAGTCAGAACTCACGAAGTGTCTTGGTAGCCATAGCCTCAAATTCAAGTGATAAGCTTCGCCTAACTTGATCAACGTCCAATCGAAGGTCTTGATGTTTGTCCTGTGTTTGTCGAGTTTAGCTCGGCTGTCTGATTAATACTTCAGGATCGTCTATGTAATTATGTGGACGGTTGTTCCAATTCATACATTTACCCTGCATAAGATCAAAAACAAATAGACAATAGGGGTAAACCTGTTTGAGTATGTGATAATGGGTTCTCAATGCATTATGTGATGCAAGTGATCTCTCTTAATTCCATGTATGTGTGTTTAGGTTTTTGGCTAGCACCCTTCCAAACTAGGAAAGCTGGAAACGCACCAACTTATGTGATTTGGAAAACACTATTTAGGTTTTGACTAGCACCCTTCCCCAAAGAACGGCGCCGAAATGCTTGTTGATAATTCTTACACGATCCAAATTAGGAAGGCGAAAGAAATATATATATGGTATCTATCTAATCATGTTAGCTTGGATGTGGAGTTAATCTCACAATCCAACAAAGGCAGAGTTAGGCGGTGTTAGTTGTGGGGTGTAATCTTAGTAACATTATCCATAGTGGAGTTAATCTCACTAAGGATATGTACTCAAGGTATACCACTCATTTCTAAGCATTACCTACACACTAGTCCGTCACCCTAGCAATAACGCTCTAAGAAATGCGGGTATGATATTCTTGATATGCCTTGATAAAAGATGAACATGATATCGCGCCGCGCACGGATAGGAATACCATTGTAGCACTTCACCGAGTCTATCCGGTATCGTATTTATATTTTTACCGCAGGGGAGGGGAAGTCTATGGAAAGTAAGAGAGATAGAGGTGTCTAATGATTTAGTTTATGATTTACTTGAGATCCACTTGCGGTTGTATAATGCGAGGAGTAGCCATATGCATCCAACATTACTCATTACAACGAGGATAACTCACATGGTAAAGATAAATGAATAAATGATAACTACCCAAGTCTAAGATCATTGTATGCCACTAGTATCATATGAGCTATTAACATGGTATAGAAAGAATAGAAAGAATATTCCTAAGATACTCCTAATCATATGTCAATGAATACTACAATTAGTGCAAATACATCTAGCTATCATGGCAAGGTTGCAATACATCTACACATGGTAAGCATTACCAATGACAACCAAGGGCGAAACTTGATCATCACCGTAATTATGGCTCAACTTGGCCTACCATTCGAGGGTGGACTCAAAGGACTCAACAGATTTGTCACTCCCGCGATCTACCACACGTCCGAATGTAGGGTGCAATCGCGGATAAACGTTGTATAAACACCACGTTTACACATTGCTTATCACCCACTAAGTGACTATCTAAGTGGATGCTATCGATTCCATGCATAAGATATAAGACAAACTCACTAAACTAAATATATAATCATAGCATGCATGGATACATATCACTAAGAATATAATCATGATATAGAACAAAGTCATATCAATTGTATTCCAACAATAATACTTACAGATTGGATACAAGAGAGAGCCACGAGAATCAAGCGCTCCCACTACTTCTTGACTATCGAGGGAATCCAAGATGAACTTGACTTCCTCTAGAGCTAACTAGGTAGCTAACTACTTCTAATATGATGAACTAGGGCTATTGATCTAGACTTGGTTGGACTTGAATGAGTATGAGTTGATGATGAGTTGAGAATGAACTCAGAATGAATTAGGGTTTAGCCCCTCGGGGTCGTGGTCTTCTTATATAGCCCTCGGTGATGAACAGGGACCCTTGGATCAAACTGACCTTCAATAACGGTGTAGATACAACCTCAAAGTTGGTGGTAAACCGACATAAAAATCTGAGGCCGACAGGTAGGACCCACCTGGCGGTCGCCGAGGATAATCCTGGCGATCGCCAGGGGTCAAGATCACAATGTGATCTCCTTCCTCCTGGTGTCTTCTGGTGTCTTCTAGAATGTTTTAGTCCACTTTTTGGGTTGAGTTACTTCACGGTTAAGTCTTGTTATCGTATGCATGGGATGTAAACTCTTCGGTTTCTCACCGTTCTTATCTGCTTTTATCCGCTCGAGTCCCCAAAGTCATGGAATACCAAAACTCATGGAAATATGTTAGTTAGACCCCTAGACTTATGTTGATATTCATCTTAAGCCCTTATTTCATGTTTAATTGGTTAATAATATTATGCTATAACAGGTGTCAACAATGACACACGACACATTGCGGTGGAAGTTGTTTCTGTTCTCTCTCACAGAGAGGGCGACTCAATGGTACGCCCACAACATAGGGTTGGTAAATGGAGACCGGGAAGAATTGCGACATAGGTTTTGCCTCGCGTTCTATCCTTTATCTAGAATCGCGGCCCTACGACAAGAGATACTCAACTTCCAACAAAAAAGAGGGTGAAACCATAGGTGCAGCCTAGGACCGTTTTTTGGCCATTCTTACCGGATCCGCCTGATTCTGTCCATCCCGAGCCACGTGCTTTTACAAAGACTTTTGGCTAGGTCCGGATAGAGCAACCGCCCTCTTGCTTGACATAGTCAGCCGAGGGGTCATTTGCACATAAAACCCCAAAGAAGGAGAAGCTCTCCTAAACCGTATTCTTGAGAATACTCCTCCGCTAGAACCCATCCGAGTAGAACCCAAGCAGAACCACGAGGAAGTCTCTTCGGCTACTGCCAAACCCGATACACCTTTAGAGAGACCCTCGCTTTGGGCGTAACCAAAGGAGACCGCGAGATGTTCCGGATCTCCCCGCTCTTCAAGGCCGACCCTCTTGAACAATTCAAGAATACCTCGGCACGAACAATGGAAGAAAACCACCGGTCCCACTGGTTCTCAAACACCCCTGGACGAACTCTTTCTCCGTGAGTCTATTAAGGAGCTAACCGCTATAATGAGCACGGAATGGTTACAAGAGGAAGGGCCCTCTTTTCAAAGAAATTGATTGAACCATCCCTCTACGCCTCCGCTTGCGCATATCAAGGGGCGTAGTGGAGGTCATGTGTAACCCTGCCGTAGGCATAAACATCATGTCCAAAACCTTTACGTAAATGTGATAAGGAAGCTCCTAGAACCCACGCAGCCACGCACTTTACGCATAGCACCCTCGAACCATCCTAAAGTGCCGTGGAGGTTATACACGACCAAATTCTTCTACATAGGAATGTCAAACTTTCCTTGGATTTTCATATTTTTGATATCCAAGATTTTGACATCCTAATCGGGCATCCCTTGGAAAAGATTCTTGATCTACCAAAACCGGGGATTTAGATGTCAAACTGGGAGGAAAAACATTGTCCTTTCCAAATACCGAGCCAAAAAACTTGGTGACTCCTCCTCCATGAGTATGACACGCCCGAGGAGGTCATGGGGAGTCATGCTCTATGATAACCCCGAGACGGACCTAGAAAAAGACGCCCAATTCTTCATAGAAGAAGAAGAGGGCGACTCGGGAAACCATAGAACTTCCCCAAGAGGAAGAGTCGACTTCGGCCTCCAGTTGAGCTTAAACCCCTCGCCCCTGGCCTACGCTATGTCTTCCTAAACGGTGACACACAAACTCCGGTTATCATTAGTGATAAACTTAGTGACCGGGAGACAACCCAACTCATAGCCGTTTTTAGAGAAGCATAGATCGGTCTTTGGGTATTCCTTACAAGATCTAAAAGGGGTAAGCCCAACACTCTGCGCACACATCGCATACCTATTGACCCTTCCGGTACCCCATCACGCGAACCCCAAATGGTTGCTCAATAACGCGATGCGTGAAGTCGTGAAGAAGGAAGTTCTCAAACTTCTTCACGCCGGGATAATTTATCCCGTACCACCACAACCGATTGGGTTAGCCCGGTCCAAGTGGTCCCTAAAAAAGGGAGGAATGATGGCCGTTGAGAACTCTAAGAACGAGCTCATTCCACAAAGACAGTCACGTGGTGGAGAATGTGCATTGACTATAGAAAACTTAACAAGGCAACTAAGAAAGATCACTTCCCCGCTTCCATTCATCGATGAGATGTTGGAGCGGTTAGCCAAACATTCTTTCTTACGTTTCCTTGATGGGTATTCTCGGTACCACCAGATCCCGATCCACTTGATGATGACGAGCAAGACCACCTTCACATGCCCATACGGAACCTATGCTTACCGTAGAATGTCATTTGGCCGTGTAATGCACCTGCTTCTTTTTCAAGTGTATGATGATGTCTATCTTCTCGATACATGATAGAAGAAATCATGGAGGTCTTCATGGTCGATCTATGGTAAGACTTTCGACCGGTTGTGCGAAGAATTTAGATAAGGTCTTGCGGCGATGCCAAGAAAAGGACCTGGTACTTAACTGGGAAAAGTGCCATTTCATGGTCCGGGAAGGCATCGTTCTTGGACACCTAGTGTCCGAGAGGGGGATTGAGGTAGACAGAGCAAAGATAGACGTTATCAAAAGCTACCTCCCCCGCTGAATGTCAAAGGGATCCGCAGCTTCCTAGGTCATGCGGGGTTCTACGAGAAGGTTCATAAAAGATTTTTCACAAATCTCTAGACCCCTCACAAACCTGCTAGCTAAGGATGCACCCTTCGACTTCACGGATGAGTGCATGCACGCTTTGAAACCCTTAAGAAAGCACTCATCTCGGCTCCGATCATCCAACCCCGGATTGGTCGCTGCCGTTTGAAATCATGTGCGATGCTAGCGACTATGCCGCTGGTGCGGTCTTAGGCCAAACCAAGGATAAGAAGCGACATGCTATCGCATATGCTAGCAAGACTCTAACAGGAGCCTAGCTTAACTACGCCACCATAGAAAAAGAGCTCCTTGCAGTAGTCTTCGCTATCGAGAAATTTCGCTCTTACTTAGTGGGTGCAAAGATAATTGTTTACACCGATCATGCTGCCCTTAAGTATCTGCTCACTAAGAAAGACGCGAAGCCTCGTTTGATCCACTGGATTCTTCTGCTCCAAGAATTCGATCTAGAAATAAAAGATAAAAAGGGAGTAGAGAATACCATTGCAGATCATTTGTCGTGTATGCAGGTCACTAACTTGCAGGAACCACCTATCAATGACTACATGCGCGACAACATGCTACTAAAGGTGTCAGACACCAATCCATGGTATGCAAACATTGTCAACTTTATGGTTGCAGGTTATGTACCACCTAGAGAGGATAAGCGTAAACTGCAAGTGGAAAGCCGATGACACCTTTGGGATGAACCATATCTGTACAGAGTATGTGGTGATGGCTTGCTGAGAAGATGCGTACCAAGGGAAGAGGGGATGCATATCATTGAAAAATGTCATGCATCACCCTATGTCTTTGGCCCCACGACTATTCCGTACACAAGCCAAAATCTGGCAAAGGCGGATTCTACTAGCCAACCATGTATGAAAACACAAAAGAGTTCATCAGAAGATGCCCAAGCTGCCAAAGAATCGGAAATATCACTGCTCGTGATGCAATGCCCCTACACTACAACCTTCAAATAGAAATATTTGATGTGTGGGGCATTGATTACATGGGACCATTCCCTAAGTCCCATGATTGCGAGTACATCCTGGTGGCAGAGAATTATGTGTCAAAGTGGGTAGAAGCAATGCCATGCAGAGCTCATCGGCGCCAAACATGCACGCAAGATGTTTCACGAAGTGATCTTCCCCCGTTTCGGAACACCACGCATGGTGATAAGTGACGGAGGATCGCACTTCGTGGACAAGGCATTCAGAGCATTCTTGAAAGAGTTTGGCGCCAAGCACAACATTGCTACCCCATATCATCCGCAAACCAGTGGGCAAGCCGAAACCTCAAACAAACAGATCAAAAACATACTCCAGAAGACGGTCAACAAGATGGGGAAGGGCTGGAAGAACAAGCTACCCGATGCTCTCGGGCATACCGGGACAACATACAAAGCCCCCATCGGCATATCACCCTATCGGTAGGTATATGGCAAAACTTGCCACTTACCGGTTGAATTGGAACATCGAGCTCATCGGGCCATCAAAAAGTGGAACATGGATGTCAAACTCGCCGGAAAGAACCGACGAGAGACAAATCTCTCGAACTTGAAGAATGGCGAGAGAAGGCGTACCACGGTGCAAAGCTCTACAAAGAGCGCACAAAAAGATGGCATGATCGGCGCATCAAGATAAAGGAATTCACCACGGGCAATAAGGTACTCTTATTCAACTCCCGATTGTGAAATTATTCGATGAAGGAAAGGCGAGGAGCAAATGGAAAGGACCGTACACCGTCATCAACACTTACGCCACACCTGGCGCGATCACAATTCAAGATGACGCGGTATGATTCAAAAGGTAAGCGGTCAACGCCTCAAGCTTTTCTTTGAGCCATTGCCTGATCTTAACCAAGAGCTTGATAGAATAGATTTATGCTTTGAAAATAGTTAAATGATAATCAAGCATACAAAAAAAAAAACTTGTGAGGTCATGTTCATACTGTTTTTACCTTTTGCCCTCACTAGTTCATGCTAATTAGTGCTTGCTTGATTGATTTATCATTTTGCACAAATCATTTTCTATTTTCAAGTTTAAATAAAAAGAAACCAAACCTAGGATTGGGGATCGGGGTTCGAACTTCGTAGCGGCAAATAGCGGGTACAAAATTTCAAATCCAATTAGGAACGTGGCCGAAAACTTGACCAGGGGGGTGCGCCCGCACCCTGGGGTGCGCC
Organism: Hyparrhenia diplandra; assembly: GCA_015847255.1. Taxonomy (NCBI): domain Eukaryota; kingdom Viridiplantae; phylum Streptophyta; class Magnoliopsida; order Poales; family Poaceae; genus Hyparrhenia; species Hyparrhenia diplandra. Next base: position 156,739 of record JADLZK010007741.1, on the reverse strand, counting down.
CGCACCCTTTGGCCGTCTCCGGGCTGGCACCCAAACTTCGCCCTGAGCCTTTACCCTGCAAATGAATAGCATTCATGCTGTTTGCTCTGGCGATTTGATTCGTGTCGAGGCAGAGGGTGCATTTTGTCCTATAAATACCACCCCTCACCTCTCCTCTCCTCACACAATCATCTTCTTGCTCTCACCTCTCCCCAATCCTCCACTACTCCCAACCAACCAGCAGCAATGGCGAGCCATGCTCTCTCCCCTCTACAACTCCGCTCGCTTGCTTTGCTCCCTAAGTGATGGAGACCTCTCCTTCTCAAGCAATGAGGTCGAACCATCATCCGTCGCTCCTCTTGCCATGCTCCCTCCTCCACACTATTCGTCAAGTGGAGGGAACAGCATGGTGTCCACGGGGCAGGTCCGTGGCACCCAAGAGCATCCTTGGCCCCCTCGCCCCATGGTGGGCACCATTGGCATCAAGAGGAAGGCACCCGAGGCTTCGGGCGGCCGTTCTTCTTCGACGGAGACATCGTCCTTCCACGGCTCCGACGCAAGCTTCTCTTACACCGTCATTGGTGTTGACACACCAGCGGGTGGGCGTGGAAAGGGGCTGATGAAGAAGCCTACCAAGACTCCCGCTCAGCGACATCTCCTAGTGCTCCACTGCATCCCTTGGGCAGCCCCTAGAAAGGCCCCGAACGTGTTTGAGAGTCGCCGAGTAGTGAGGGTCCTATGAGGGGTACCACGGGCTGCCCCTAGGAAGGCTCCCAATGTCTTTGAGAGCCGTTAGAGGGTACTTCTTCGCTGCACACAGCCGGTAGCAGCTCGGTACCTAAGGATCCTTCACTAGCAACGCTGAACGCTAGAGTCAATTCTTTGCATACGCTAGTGAAAAGGCTTACCAATGAGGTAGAAGCGTGAAAGATGAGAATGTGGCGATTAGAAAAGAATTAGACTCCTTCCGCCTCGGCTTTAAGACCAAGCTCGTCGTGGTCGCTAAAGCTAAAAAGCGAGCATGCCCTCAAGAGGCCCGCATAGGCACTTCTACCTCCCCTCGAATAATTAGGCGCGCACAAGTTTAAATTTCAGCATTTCCCTTCCAATCATTTTATATTTCCTTCAAGTGTGCGCCTCAATTTGTATTTGAATTATTTATGAATTCAATAAAGCTTGTCTTTGGAATATTGTGTATGTCTCCACTTGTTTTTGTCTTGTGCAAAAGAAATAAAATAGGTACAAAAACAAGTGTGGGGAGGCAATCGTCTCTCACAAGTCAAGGTGCGCAATGTATAAATTCAAATTTTTGACTTGTGACATACTTTCTCCTCCTCCTATGGTTAAACATGATGCTAAACCTGAACCAAGTTGCCAAAAACTCCATCTCTAGTCTACCAATTGATTCATGGCATGCATACACTTTATTCCTCGCCAAAACCATACTTTGATGAGCAACTACCCGTTAGGGACCCCATGTTCATCTAAACAATTGAGCTTTGAGATATGGTAGAATGACTTGACACTTGCTCTCTTATGCAATGAGACTTGGTTTTATTTCAAAAATTCAAATAAAGCATGCTCTGGTTTTGATTTAGACAAATTCCTACCAAAGCCCTGAATAATGACATGAATATCCACTATAGCTACTACACCACCGTATTCAGTTTTTGTCGCTCAGATCTCTAGCGTTGAGAGAAGCTCATACTCCCAAGATCGAAAAACACGTACACCCACATATACACGCCGATTCTCATACGAGAATTGCGCACAACATGCACCCTTTTCATCAACCAAATAAATACTCCATGCATTTGTGTTACCATGATCATCCCCCTGTTATCGAAAAAAGTATCATGCAGAAAGAGAATACAAAGGCTCTGAAAAAAATTATGAGAAAAAGAAAAGATGAAAAAAAATGTCCTCGAATAAAACGACGAGGAAGTCGAGTACTCGTCCAAAAAAAGAGAGAAAGAAAAATAAAGTAGCCTGTATTTCTCCAAAAGCATACAAAAAGAAAAAGAGATCATGAGACAAGGAGTAACCACGAAAATACCACAAATATTTCCACACACATTTGCACATTTCGATCTAGGAGTATGGCACTTCCCTCCAATGATCCGAGCTTGACCCGACAATACATACGGAGAGGTAATGCGTATGCATCACTTTCGAAAGATCCACAAAACCACTCGCAAAAAGATAGGATGAGTGAGAGCGAAGAGTGCTTTGGCAAGGAAACAAAAATGAGTGACCATGTGAGAATCAACCATGGAGCATTGCTATTTTATCTTCAAAAATTCAAAAATCAACCAAGTCTTTGCACATGAGTAGTAGCAAGGAGATATGAATTCAGAGGCTACATTCCATCGCTCAATCGTTCTAAGATAACTTGGTAGCCACTCTTGAATGCTCACAAAGCGGTGAGGCCCGGAATAACTTGTATGCGAGTCTACATCTTGGAGATTGAACCACTTTAGTCCTTGCCTTCACTTTCGAGGGGGCGAGTAAAGGGCTAAGTGTGGGGGAGTTTGTTGACGGTAACCAACTACAAATCAAACACCGTCAACATACACCAAAACAACCTAGAGATAGGGATTATACATTAACAAATTCCATAGTTTTGGTGTATATTTGGCTTTGCAGGTACAACTCAAGTATATGTGCACTTTGGGCCAAAATATATAAAGAAAAGAAGAATAAAAACAATAAATAGAAAAAGGCCCAAAGGAGACAAATGGCAAAAGCCAAGCCAACTTACCTCGGTCGGGCCACAAACTCGGGTTTTTCCACACCGGCACCAGGCCCAAGACAACGAAAGAGGACGACACGCCAAAGCGGGCGGGATTGGGGCCCAGCCAGTGCGACCAGCACCTTAGGTCCGACCGCACCACGATCCTGACCGGTGGGCCCGAGCCGACACGTGGCGGTTCCATTACCCGAGGAACGTCGGTGCAGGTGTTGGCCAGGTGCGGTGAACCTCCAAACCGCCTATTCCTGGTTGGTTTGGCCATAATGGGGTGTAGGACATTTTCCAAAGACCCCCTACACTCAAGCTATAAAAGGAGGCCCTCTACCTCTCCCTCAAGACACACAACAAGGAGAATTCAGCACACTTGAGCAAGAGAGTAGATTAGTCTTCTTTTCTTCTTCCAATTCTAGAGAGTGAGAGAGGGAAAAGCTAGAAGGAAACTTTGCTCCTTCTACTCGGAGTTGTCGGAGTGCCCTCGGTGGTCCCGGTTCCTAGGAGGTCTGAGTGCCGGGACTTGTCGGCACCGCGGCGCTTTAATACCTCTACAAGCTTCTTACACTTTGGTGAGCAAGCTTGTGATTATCTTTCGGCTTATTGTCTTTTCAAGCATATTATCTTAAGTTGTTATAATCTTACGGGATCATGGGATTGTCTCGTTAAGAGCGTTAGTTCTTGGTGAAGGAACTCTTTGACCGGGGAACCTTGGCCAACATCAAGAACTGTGACCAATAGTGCAAACGTGGTGTTTGGACTAGCGTTCACCTACATTTTGCTGCGAGCATCCGCGGTCGTGGGGGTAGGCGGTAGGGTCGTGACGACCTTGTCCGTCCCTTGTAATCCCCCCTCGTTCGGGTGTGACATAGAGCTAATTGCCTGGACACCGGTATTGAAGACGTGGGCGGTGCCGGCGTAAGGAGATAACAATCAGAAATCCCACGCACGGAAATCTAAGCCCATAGAGATACCTCACTACTCTTAGAACATAACCTTGCCTTGGGTAGACACAGGGCGAAAAGCCCTCTCAAGCTAAACCGTCCTTGCGAATTATACGATACCACCTTACCACTGGGTGAAGTGCTACAACGGTATTTCCCATGCGCTTTGCGGACTTTGCTGCTTTAAGCTAAGAAACACCAACAATCATCTTGAATCATAATTCAATGGTTTCCCAAGGACAAGCTTGCTGTCCTAAAATAAGCACTTCTTGAGAAATAACATGAGTGTTTACCTTATTGCTATAATACCCTTGTGAAATGAACATAGAGATATAAATGAGGAAATATTCCTTTTTGGGTATTTGTGTCACTAACCATTTTAGGTCGGAGTAAAAAAAAGAGAACGAAGGATGATTTGCAAGGTATGTTCAACCAATCATTGTGTAACATTGAATCACTTGCATAAAAAAATCTCTTATTATGTTGCCACACTATCTTGGTTGTCTCTACTTAATGACATGCTTAACAAAAATCATGTTCTTTATCTCTGTTTGAGTAAATCTCATTATAATGCCTTCATGCTACCCTTTATGCGCCATAAGTATGCTTTTGGTTTGGAAGTACTTTCGACATACTTCCATTGGCATTTAAATTAAAGCGTGATGCTTAGGTTAAATAGCCTTCCTTAATTAAATTAGACATGGAGTCTAGTTTGGTTATTGAACTAAATAGTACTTGTGTAGACATTGGTATATTTTGTTGAATTAACCCCTGCGAGAAAAGAAGAAACTCTCAAATAATCTTGGGGAGGTCACGAGATGAACTCACACTTTGAGAAGAAGCAAGACACAACAATTCATTCACAAGGAAAACATAGCTCATGGATAGAAGAATTCTTTAACAAAGAGGAAGAAGACAAGTTAGGAACAACATACACATGAGGCCAAATAAGGAAAGTTTCAAGCAGAAGGAAAGGTCCACCACAAGGTGTTCTGATTGTCGTCTTGCTCCAATAATAAAAGTAACATCTTGAGATAAGTTGTCATTAAATAAGTTTTCCTTAATTATGGCATGTTCATAAATAAAGAATCAAACATGTTACAGATAACAACTTTGCTTGATGTGACTTCTTTAGCTCAACTTGTTTCGTTTCTTTAGTTGTCCCTAACACCACTCTCTTGATCTCATAGTCCTAATCATATAAGAAAAAATATTGCAACATTCATGTTCCATCTTCTGATCTTGTCACCCTAGTTAGGATTAATCAAAGCATATAAGACATCAAATATATCTTGTTTAATGTGCCTAAGGTTAGAGAAGAGCGAATGAAGTTTTTGGTTACTGTTGGTGTTTTCCCACCAACATGGCCCATGCACTTGATCTCTACCTTGTCTTTACAAGTAGGACACACTTCGAGCAAAATGTGGAGGAGTCCGTCACTCCCCAAAATTGTACAAAGAGAGTGCCCCATTGCCCACGAGCATCCACACAAAAAAAGAAGCTGCCAACCCGCACTATCAAGGTTTCACTTCAAAATGTTGGACCAAACAAAGAGCATGGGTGAGTCAAGATCAAATGATGCACTTGAGGAGTGAACAAGATAAGTAGTCTTGTTCAAAGGACTTAAAACACTTGAACCCTCGCCGAAAGGTAAGATCGGTAGTTATCCTTATTTAATGCATGGCATATTTACTTCCTTGCATTGCATAATCATTTCCCTTTAGCATATTTATATTTCTGCATTAGCACTGCATTGGAAAAAAAAATTCTAAAGCCCCATGTGAGTAATTTGGTGGCGTGTGACGACCCATAAGGATATTCACCGTGGTGGCATAAAAAATAATAAATATGCATTCATCTAGTTGCATTTGCATCATAATTCTTTGCATGCATATAAATATATAAAACTTCAAAAATATTTTCCTGCTGAAGTTCTACTTAGAATAATCATGATCCATCTCTAGGCACATAAGGCCTATGTGGCCAACCACTAATGCCTAATCTGTTCCACAAAGCTTTGTTGTCTATTTGAGTTCAGCGAGGATTCAAGGAGTGAGACATGGCGGTGACGACCACTCACCAAGAAGGTCAACACTGTCATCACTGTCTACCTCACTTTAAGATCACCAAGAGACTAAGTCAAAATCAAGCTTGGAGGAGAGCATCCCCCGGTTATCACGATAAGTATCTCTCTACTATTATTTATTAGCTTATATATTTTTGCTTTGTCTAGTCTTTTTAGTCTTTTAAAGAGTCTTTATTAGAGTGTGATCTTTAAGTTTGCGAATAAATAAATAAGGAGTGTACCAAAGGTTGCTTTTCTGCCAAAATAAAATGAACTCTAAAGTTAATTCTCATGCATGGAAATGATGAATAGTTGCTCTGCCGTAATTCCTTTCAAGTACCTAGTTTTCAACCTTGAATTCTCCCAAGTTTTGGATAAATTGTTTTGACCTAAGATTTACTCTGAACTTGAAACTTGTGGGTAGCGAATGCTTGATCTGAGTCTAGGTAATTGACGGATATGATATGAGATAGTCTGAGCTACTATTTATCTTGTTCCTAGTGACACTAGAGTTCTGGAGATTTATCTTTTGAAAAATTAAAAATGCTACATGATGAGTTCCTGTATGACAGAGCGTTGAATTCCTACCATAGCCATAGATACATGCTACTTAGATTAGGAAAACTTCCACATATTTGCTTGCTTACTTTGCATTGAGTGTTGTCAAGCTTTGTGCGACCCTTAGAGACTTGTCATGCTTCGATATCAAGATCCGCATTACACTCCACTCCACTTACATATGCTGCTTCTATACTTTGGAAGTACACAACACCATCCCATTCTATCAAGATCCACCAAAAATGTTCTACTCCTACCCTGGGAGTGAGCACCAAAAATATTCCCTGCACCATCCATCTAGCCAAACATCTCATAAAGCTCCAATGTTCTTGTTGCTATCTCTCAAAAGTTTTTGCAGAAAGAGGCTTGGGCTGTATTTGAAAAAAAAAGGAAAAAAAAGAAAAGAGAGTTGAAAAAAATGGACAAGTGTCCGCTATGAAAACAATGGGTACTTAGATGCCCGCCTCTCTATTCAAAAGAAAAAGAAAGAAAAGAAAGAAAGAAAAAATGAAGTATACAACCCAAGTTTTCCCAATATTTCAAGTTCCAAAAGGGAGATATGTTTCTTAGAGGGAGCACAAGTAGAATTAGGCTTTTACCCTCTACCACCATATATCCACCATATACACCATATTCATACCACCTTCACCATATACATCCCACACACATGCACATCTTGATTGGATTGTATGACTCTTTTCTCTAGATCCATCGCTTGACCTTACGATATGTGCTTAGTAAGTATGTATGAGTTGTCTCTCCCACCTATGAGCTCCACATATAAGCCTTAGTTATAGGGTGAGAGAGAGAAGGCACAATGTACTTCTGCCTTATTCCAAAAATACCATATATTCTAGAGAAAGAGAGAAGGCATAAACATCATTATTGCCTTGGTGAGGATCCACAAATACCACATATGAGAGACTTGAGGAGGGTCATACAAAGGAATCTCTGAGTATTATTTTAAAAACTTACAAAAACTCGGGATAATAGTGGATCGAAGAGCTTGAGACTTAGTGCTTGACTTCATCGTTCTATCTTTCAATTGCTCAAGACTCGAGTGATGGCTGTAAGCCCCATGGTTGAAGGTAATATGGGTAAGTTTGATTCAGAGGAGAGTTCTTGTTTGAACACATGTGTACTTTTGAGGCGTGAAAGCATAGTAGCCACTCCTGATCCATTGCTAAGATTGGCTTTGCTAGGGACTAGCAAAGGGTAAGCTTGGGGGAGCTTGTTGACACCTGTTATTGCAAATATCTTATAGTCAACTAAACATAAAATAAGGGCATAAAATGAATATCAACATAGATTAGGGGCCTTACTAACATAATTTCACGAGTTTTGGTGATTTATATATTTTCAGGGATTAAACAGGTAAAAGCCAGAGTTTGCAACCCATACGATGTAAAGACTTGTCCGTGAAGTAACTCAACTTGGCTCCTATGAAAGAAGACACACCGAAGAGACAAGCCCGGAAGGTGGGGCCCACCTATAGAGGGAGCTCGGCGGAGTTGGGCTTTGAGCTCGGCCAAGTTGGCCCAAAGCCCAATCATGTTGGACTTGGACCAGGACTCTGCCACGGCCATTGAGAAGCAATCTAAGCCATTGATCAAGGTCGGTTTGATCCGAGGGCCCGCGGTGCATCCTCCGGGGCTATATAACAAGACCCCTTGGCCCCTGGGTGAAACCCTAATTCATTATCATTCATTATCAATAGGCTGAGGCCCTGAGTCTCCCTCTAGATCTAGACTAGAACTAGAACTAGAAGAGCTAGCATTCAAGAGGGGACTAGATCTAAGAACAAGTGAGATAGAGAGAGGGAAGGGGCCCAGGAGGAGGTGCTTGGAATGCTGTCGAGTGCTACCTCCACAACTTGTACCTTGGTGGAAGTTAACCTACACTTGGAGTTGCTCTGGTAATCTACTTCTTCTTTTGGTAAGCAACATTGTTTATATTGCTCTTCTGATCTGCGAGTCTCTTTGAGTACCTTAATCTAGCGCTTTCAGTTAACGTAATATTCATAGTGTAAGCGTGGTGTTTAGGCTCGGGTATCTCGTTAGATTCACCCTATATTCCGGATCGGTGGTAGCTAACGGGTGTGACTTATAGGCCCGTTAATCCTCTGTAGTCCACCTCCCGTCTGTAGGGGTAGTGGGACCCGTTACTAGGAAATTAAGCATCCTCTGTTGGTGTCCTTCCTAGATAATGTCCCCAGACAGAACATTAGAAGACATAGCTTATTGAGATTAGAACTAGCTATCGTAGTGATCCCATCTATACTCTCAACCTTCTTAAGTCTTGTGCTGCTCTGGGTTAAGTTAGACCATAGTCACCCTCACATGTTTCCCTGTGGATACGATATTTAAAACCCTCCGGGTGAAAGCTACAACGGTATCCGTGCGCTTGAGGATTATTTATCTTCAATATTTCTGTGGGCATAACAAATACCAACAAAGGTCTTTGAGTTCTTTCTTGAAAAAATCTTCTCCTGGGTATCCTGTAGCCCCCGAGCCTTTTGAGTTCTTTTAGAATGGGAAGCTCAAAAAGGTTCTTCTTGCTCTTCTACCTGTTCCTCTTTTTCCATGTCTTCATGGGTCGCATAGTGCGTCTTTATTGCACTTGACTCTTCGGGTAAAGTATGTGTGTGGCAGTCAATGTATTGAATTGCCTGCTGCTGAATTTGGGGTGACTGTTTACTGTTGGAGTTTGCTTCGCCTTCTGTGGATTTAGTCTATAGGCATCCGTTGGCTGGCCTATAAATGAGTGCTTGGTGATTGGTAGCGAGCAATCTCCTCCTTCTTCTTCTCTTCTCTCTTACGAACATTTTCTTGTTTTAGGGTAGCTCTCCGTTCCGTCGAGCCATGGTGTTGCCGGTGAGTGAGTTGGATGAGCCCCGGGTGTAGTCTTGAAGCCTTGTGCTTGATCTTCTTGCGAGTGAGGGATGTCTTGTGATATGGAGTAGAAGGGGACTACTCGGTGGTGGTTCCGCTCTTTGACGTGGCTAGTGGCGGGTGTGGGATGCCATGTGATGTAAACTTGGTCATAGGCGGTCGGTTTTTTGTCATACGTCATCCTTTCCCACTTTCTAGTAGCCCGTTGCAGGGCGGGGCGAGTTCTCTGATGACTCGTCTGATCCTCACAATGTCCTTGGCTTGGTTGGGCTGTGGAGACTGATTCCTGCTGCCTATCCGTAAGGGGGTTATCTTTTCCCTGCTCCCTACCTTTGAGTCTTGAGGAACCACCATTGATGTCCTCCGAGCATGCCTGGCTCTCAGCGAGAGTGTCGCTTCAGTGGGCTTCTTCTCCCACAGGGGCAATAGCCCCGAACTCTCACGGCTCATGGTTCCCCTGTTTGGGGTTCTTTGATTCGAGCACTTTTGTGCGGTCTTGACATTCTTCATCTAGGCTCTTCCCGGAGGTGCAAGGGTCTTGGCTTCTTGTACCCATGAGGATCCATCCCTTTGGCGAGCGTCGTCAGCTGGCTGGAGTTCAGATGGAAATCCTGAAGCTTGAAGGTTGTCGCCATTGGACGCGGACTCCCCCTGCCTGCTTTGCTGTACTTGTCAGGGTTGTTTGCCCCTTAGTCTTCTTGGTATCTTGTATGGGGGAATAGTCTTTGTATGCCTCATACATCTGAGTCTTCTTTGTATCTTGTAAGGAGATGATCTCCATCCTTTATAACTGAAGTATCATGAATAAAGAGTGTCGGGTACCAAAATAAAGGGGTACCCTCGACACAATCATCTGAGGCGACCGCCTCGACACCACCATCGCTGGCGGGCGGCCCGGGGACCTCCGGTCGGTCGGACGGGGCGGAAATCGGCTGACTTCGCCCGACCCCGTCTCCGGAGGGGACGGATCGGGGGCAACTCACTCGAGACCTCCTCCGCGAGGAACGTCCCTCGGGTGCGTCCAATCGACAGCGGGCCGACAACAAGGGGACAGGCGGGCTGACCGCGTCGGCAAAGCTGGGCGCCACGACACCGGATTCCCTCGCCCGGGGCCCGTGGTGGTCAAATCCCTGCGGACACCGTCCGGCTCATCTGAAGAGCGCCTTTGTGAGGCAATCGTTCGCACCTCACCGCGTGTCTTGTGGACAACCACCACTGCAGCAATGTCATCTCCGCCACGCCCATCCCGGGAGGCCTCGGATGACATTTGTAGCCCGGCGCTAACCTCTCGGGGCGGCACGGCGACAGTTCCCGGTCACCATCAGCGTACCCCTCGCACTGTCGCCACCCCCTCGGAGCATCTTCCCCCGGGAAAGCAGGGGTCCCTGAAGTCAATGCCCCCTCGGCATGAATCATTACAGATCCACGTAACCCAAAAGTACACCGGAGGACCTAGGGGAGGACATCCTCCTTTCCACGGCGACGATCAAGGACACCCTCTCTCTCTATAGCACGGGTACAAGGCACCAGCCAAGCATCTTCCTACACTTGGAGACCATGTACTCGCCGGCCCTCCTTAAGACTATAAAAGGGGGTGCCCGGGCATAGGATAGGGCAGGTCGAAGCACTCACGCCTTGACTTCATACCATTGGTAACCTAGCTCAATCACCACGCACGGAGACTTGAGGTTTAGGCCTCTCTCTCTCACCCCGCTTGTATTCCCCTACTATGAGCACCTCGGTGCGGATACACAGCTGCTCATTCAACTGGACGTAGGGCCGGTGTTGGCCTGAACCAGTATAAACCTTGTGTCATCTCGCACCAACCATCCGGTTCCTGGGACGCGCAGCACAATTTACTAGTCGGTAGCCATACCCCCGGTCCAAAACACTGACAGTTGGCGCGCCAGGTAGGGGAGCTGCGCGTCAAGCACTTCTCCCGCTCGGTTCCGGATGGTGATAGCGATCGTACCATCTCGCCCATGCCCACGGTAATGACGATTCGCTTTGGCAGCACGAGTTCGATCGACCGGCGATGGACATGACACGGTGCTCCTTTCAGGCTACCTCACCGACCCACAGGGCAAGGGTCCGGCCACCTCACCCAAAGGCGAGACCCCCAAAGCGCCGCTATCGCCGGCCGAGCCAAGCTAAGCGGCAGCGTAAAGCGCAAGCTCGCCATGCCCGGCGGCAGCCGCCACAACGGCGAGTCGGTGCTAGCGCCGACCCGAGGATCCTCGCTCGGGGCATCGCAGCGATGTCCCCCGACGCGGTCGGCGGGCGGCGCCCGGCGTTTCCGCCACCCACGGCCGGCTCCCGACGTGACCCAGGAGCTCACCACGACGCAACCCCGACGCCGCCGAGTTCGCGGCACTCCCGTTTGTCTCAAGATCACTGGCGATGCATTCGTCGATCGCTGGCGCAAGGCCAAAGGTCTCCCGAGGAGACCGCCACGAGCGGCGTCCCTCCAACGACCTCGATGCGCTCTCCTCCGTCGCAACACCCGCTACTTCGGGGCGACGACTTCTACTTCGACGGCCTCAGGACCCGGAGGCCATCTGCGACGCTTCTTGGCCTCATGGGGCTATTGCCTTGGCGTCCCGGCTCGACTGACGACTACGATGATCGATGACGGAGGCAGCGGCACCGTCATGAATGCTTCCACCTCGGCACCGACGAGGAGAGCAAAGGTCAAGACGTGGAGGCTGGCCGCGAGGGTCTCACCACCCCGCCGGCGCAAAGAGGTCGTAACACCGCACCACCGCCGAATCACGAGATGCAGCTCACGCAACTCCGTGGGGCGAAGGCCGGGGCACGACGAGGAGCAGGGTCGGGCCGCACCCGGCCTCGGAGGGAAGGCACGAGCTCGCGCGAGGCAGGTCCACGGTCAGATCGTTAATGATGCCGACGACGAGCGGCTACCCCTTTTTAAAAGGGCAAGCCAGAACATCGCCGCCGCCGCCATAATACTACGGCAAATGCCGAGCCCCACCCCCGAGGGGAAGAGAGCTCGCAGGCGACGCATCTGCCTGGTTGAGGAGGCCGCCTTCAACAGGCCGAAAGTTCGCCTCCCGCGCGACCTCTCCGCCGAACATCCGCAAGCGTCCTCCCGCCACGACCGCGAGGCCTCCGTCAACCCTACTCCGAAGAAGAAAGGGGCGGCGCCGACCGGTGAGCATCCGGCGGAGGGACGATCCCCCTCGACGAGCGAGCACCGCCCGAAACCGGTGTGACGGGAAGCCAGCGGCTACCACCCGCATCGGGCGACGGCTACAACAGCGAGGAGGATCGCAGCCATCCCCGCACCATAGAGAAAGGTCCCCGAGCCGCCGGGTCCCCGTCGTCTTCAGCCGGGCCATCCGTAAGGCACCGCTCGCGCCAGCGATTCCGGCAGCCGCCAACATCGCCAAGTACACCGGGAGACCAAGCCGAGACCACAGCTCGACTACCGGCTCGCCTCGGACCGGGCGCTACCGGATTCGGGGCCGTGATCATCCGGAATCTGCCCTTGTTCCTATCGGACTCTACCCGAGACTGGCTCGGCGCAGCTTCCTACTAACCCGATCAAGAGCTGGGCGGACTCTAGCACGAATCTTTACCGGCAACTTTCAGGGGCACCTACATCCGCCCGGGCAACTCCCGGGACCTGTGGAGCTACAAGCGCACCCCGGTGCGAGACCCTGCGCGAATTCATCCGACGCTTCTCCAAGCACCGCACCGAGCTCCCCGACGTCTCCAACGTGGCCGTCATCAACGCCTTCATTTCCGGGATGACCTGTAGGGAACTCGTCAAGAAGCTAGGTCGCAAGACCCCCACCACGGTAAATGAGCTAATGGAGATCGCCACCAAGTTTGCCTCAGGAGAAGAAGCCGCGGACGCCATCTTCCGCAACAACAGAGGCAAGGAGAGAGCCGAGGCCTCCGGAGGAGCAGCCCCCCACGACCCCAAGAAGAAGGGCAAGCCCAAGGGCAGCGGCCCGCAAGCGAGAGCTAACATCGCCGACCTTGTCGCCGCCGTCGAGAACAAGCGGACGCGAGAAGGACCGGGGGTCTTCGACGAGATGCTCGCCAAGCCCGACATCTTCCACCGAGGGCCCGTCAAGAACACCCTCGGCGAGTGCGACATCCTCAAGAAGTACTACTCCGGTCTCCCGCTCTCCACCGACGACGATGACAAGAAGAAAGCACCCGACGAGGGAGGTCGGGATGGGAGGCGCGATGATGGCTTCCCGAGGGTAGTGTTGGCGTTTCTTAACGCGATCACTAAGAATAAATATTATCCTTAATGATAACATCAAGAAAGCGTCAGGTGATAGATAATTGAATATTGCAAGGGTCAACCCGCAAGCGCACGGATCTATCATTGTAGCATTTCACCCGGGAGTATTCGAGTATCGTTCATTTATATTTTCCCATGGGAAGGCAAGTTTAGTTTTAATATGATGATGATAGCCCACAATGTATGTATGGATAGCCACTAATCATGTACGAGGGGTAAGTGACGATAATATTGGAGATAGTGGTGACACACACACTTCTTGAGCACTAGAAGGAATAAATAGAAAATAACATTTAAAGGGAAAATCTATGTTGAGTTGGCTATTCTAATATCGCCAATGCGTCAGACTATGGTCTACATATGTCATTCATGGTTCATAGCAGAAATGGGCTAAAGTGATGAGGAGATGCCCGTGGCTGGTATATGCCGACCCGGTGACACTTGATAGGACTCCAACCCAACACCCGGGCGTGGAGGAGTGCGAAGGACGAAACGAGTTGTCACCCTCTCGCGCCTACCTCACTACCGTGGGATGCCGGCATTTCCCGGATGATTCTCTATAGACCTAAGCACCTCGCTTACATTTATAGAGAACTACCTAAACCCCATGTACCCTCGACCCTCTACGGATCGACAGAAAGAGTAAAGGTAAACCCGAAGGTACACTGCACCATCACTCGAACTTAGTTCTACTACGTTCCAAGAATAAAATATGATTCAATTAGCCTAAAGTTAGTCATGTTAATTATCACATTATACTAACTATACTCTAGTTGGCACAATATGAATATAACATGAGGATAACTATACTCTAGTTCATATGCATTGCGATATAAATAATAGGACTTGAATAAAGGAAAGAACTTCATAGTAAAATTACCAAAAGATCCTTCCAAGGAGACAAGCCCTCCTTGAAGCTCCGCCTAACTCAAATACTAACACTAAACTAATGAAGGGAGAGAGTAGTGCTCAAGGTGAGAATGTAACAATGTGATGTGTAGTGTGTTGTGTGTTGTTGAGGAGTGCCTCTCTTTATATAGTGGAGAGGAGGAGGGAATGGAGGGCTCTCCTTGCTTCGGGGTCTTCTTGGCGGGAACGAAATTTTGCACCACATGCAACCGCCGCTTGAAGATCGCTCCAAACCGCCAGAGAAAGGGCGGAACTTTGGCCGAAATAATCGCGCCGCCGCCGCAAGGCCGGCCGCCCCTCACTAGGCCTCCCGGCCCCGCCTTCTATCTGTCGCGTTTCTTCTTTTAAATATTGGGCCTATGATGGTGCATGGGCCAAATTGTGCGCGGGGTTTGGTCCTCTTGATTGATCCACTCCTTGGCGTCTTTTTATTCAATGCGCTTTCTAATTTACTTGGCGACTTTGTACTGTTTCCACTTTTATATACCTGCAAGACATAATTTCTACTGAATACAAGTGGAACTAGGTTAGAAGTAAAGGTATATGTATCATAAGTTTGCCCCTTTCTCATGAATTGGATATAAGTTGGCGGTATAATATACTCGATAATGACCGCCAACAGGTAGCAGACTGCTACATGATCTACGACGGCCCCTGCACCAATTTCACGACCAGCTAGAGGAAGCGCGAGCGCCACGAGGTGTTCGCCGTCGACGCCGCGGTACCTGCCTACCTCGACTGGTCCGAGAAGCCCATCACCTTTGACCGAAGCGACCACCCCGACCGTGTCCCATTCCCGGGGCAGTACCCCCTTGTCGTCGACCCGATCATCGGCAACACCCGGCTCTCGAAGGTACTCATGGACGGGGGGAGCAGCCTCAACATCCTCTACGCCGACACCCTCCCGCTCCTGGGGATCAAGAAGTCACACCTCCGACCCGCCACGTCGTCCTTCCACGGCATCGTACCAGGCAAGCGAGTGAGGCCCATCGGGCGCATCGACCTCCCTATTTGTTTCGGCACTCCCACGAATTTCAGGAAGGAGACCCTCACGTTCGAGGTGGTGGACTTCGGGGGGACGTACCATGCGGTCCTCGAGAGACCGGCCTACGCCAAGTTCATGGCCATCCCCAACAACACATACCTCAAGCTCAAGATGCCGGGGCCAAAGGGAATCATCACTGTTAGCCCCTCGCACCAGCACGCCTACCTTTGCGACGTCGAAGCCGTCGAGTACGCCGAGGCCCTCGCCGAGTCCGAGGCCTTGGCAGTCGACCTCGAACGTCTCCCAGAGGAGGTCCCCGACCCCAAGCGCCACGCCGGGAGCTTCGAGCCGTCCGCGGAAACCAAGCAGATCCCACTCGACCCCAACGCCTCGGACGGCAAGACACTGACCATCAGCGCCGAGCTCGATCCAAAATAGGAAGTGGTGCTCGTCGACTTTCTCCGTGCAAACGCGAACATGTTCGCATGGAGTCCCTCGGACATGCCAGGCATACCAAGGGATGTCGCCGAGCACTCCCTTGACATCAAGTCGGGATCGAGGCCGATGAATCAGCGGCTCCACCGGTTCGACGAGGAAAAGCGCAAGATCATCGGGGAGGAGGTACGCAAGCTTCTGAGGGCCAGGTTTATTAAGGAGGTTTTCCACCCTGAATGGCTAGCCAACCCTGTTCTAGTTAAGAAAAAGAGTGGAAAGTGGAGAATGTGTGTGGATTACACCGGTTTAAATAAAGCATGTCCCAAGGTTCCGTACCCCTTGCCTCGAATCGACCAGATTGTGGACTCCACCGCGGGGTGCGAGACCCTATCTTTCCTTGACGCGTATTCAGGGTACCACCAGATCAAGATGAAGGAGTCCGACCAGCTGGCGACATCCTTCATCACCCCTTTCGGCATGTATTGCTACACCACCATGCCGTTTTGCCTCCAAAACGCGGGCGCTATGTACCAACGGTGCATGCAAAGACATGTTCGGGGAGCACATTGGCGAAACCGTGGAAGCTTACGTCGACGATATCGTCGTAAAAACGAAGTGGACGAGTGACCTCGTTAGCGACTTGTCCATCGCCTTCGACTGCCTCCGGGCCAAAGGGGTGAAGCTCAACCCTGAAAAGTGTGTGTTCGGGGTACCGCGGGGATGTTATTGGGATTCATTGTCTCGGTGTGGCATCGAGCCAACCGAGAAAATCTCCGCCGTCACACGGCATGGCGCCATCCAATGCGTCAAGGGGGTCCGAAAGGTCATGGGGTGCCTCGCGGCCCCGAGCCGCTTGTCTCCCCTCGGTGAGAAGGGGCTCCCACCTCTACCGGCTCCTAAAGAAAACAGAGCACTTCACCGGGCGGCCGAGGCCGATGCTGCCCCTCAACGGCCTCAAAGCCCCGCCACCGCCCCCCGATCCTCGTCCCCACCAACGGAGAAGGAGGCCACCACCCAGTCGCGTCGCCGGCCGCGGTGGTCATGGAAAAGGAAGGAGGAGGGGCATGCCTTGCCCGTCCCGGAGGCCGGTCTACTTCATCGTGTGAGGTACTTTCCGGACACAAAGTCCCGTTACCCGCAGATCCGAAGGCTAATCTCGCCATCCCGGCCCGGCGGAAGCTGCGACACTACTTCGACGGCCACCCGGTCACAATCGTATCGTCTTTCCCCCTCGAAGAGATCCTACGTAACCCAGAGGCCTCGGGGAGAGTCGCCAAGTGGTCTGTGGAGCTCATGGGGGAAACCATATCCTTCGCGCCTCGCAAAGCTATCAAATCACAAGTCCTCGCCGACTTCGTCGCCGAATGGACCGACACACAGCTGCCGCCCCCACGCATCCAGGCAGAGTGCTGGACCATGTTCTTCGACGGGTCGCTGATGAAGACAGGAGCGGGCGCGGGCCTGCTTTTCATCTCGCCCCTCGGCATCCACATGAGGTACATTATCCGCCTCCATTTCCCGGCTTCTAATAATGTGGCAGAATATGAGGCTCTAGTCAACGGTCTGCGCATCGCCCTCAAACTCGGAATCAAACGCCTTGATATCCAAGGGGACTCCGAGCTCGTCATCGACCAAGTCATGAAGTCTTCAAGCTGCCACGACCCCAAAATGGAGGCATACTGCCGAGAGGTGCGCCGACTTGAGGACAAGTTCCACGGGCTCGAGCTTAAGCACGTGGCGCGGAGGTACAACGAGGCCGCGGACGAGCTCGCCAAAATTGCGTCGGGACGGACCACTGTCCCGCCCAACGTCTTCACTCGGGACCTCCATGCCCCAACCGTCAGGTATGAGGACTCACCAAAGGCTGATCTCGAGGGCGAAGCAATGCGGGTCAACGGCGGGCCCTCCCCGTGACACCGCCATCCGGGACGGAGACTACCGCACCTCGACCGTTCAGCAGGAAATCTGCCATCGGGACCAAAAGAGGCTAGGCAGCTCGCGCGCCATGCCAAGTCGCTCGTCCATCGCCGGCGAGGCCGCAGAACCGCATGCAAGAAGCCCGACGGAGTCCCGCAGCGCATCTCTATCGGCGAAGGCGGGAGCCGTGGAGGACATCCATTCAGGGGATATGCGCCACCACGCAGCCCCACGGAGCCTCGCCGACGACGCCGAGCCGCGCCACGGGGTTCACCCCTTTCTTCCTCGTCTATGGGTCTGAGGCAATCTTGCCTACGGACCTCGACTACGGCGCGTCGAGGGTCGCGGTGTACGACGAGCACAGCAACCGGGCGATGCGTGAGGGCACACTCGATCAACTCGAGGAGGCGCTGGACACGCCATCCTACACTCCGACAAGTACCAGCGCGACCTCGGTGCTACCACGGCCGACGAGTCCGTCCCCCGAGAATTCGGGTAGGAGACAAGGTATTGAAGCAGCGGCAAGACAAAGAAGACCGCCACAAGCTCTCCCCGCCTTGGGAAGGACCCTTCATCGCCGCCCGGTCTTGAGGGCCCGACATACAAGCTCACCAACGGCAAGGGCGAGGTCTACGACAACGCCTGGAACATCGAACAGCTACGTCGCTTCTATCCATGAGCTCCGCCCGAGGGAGGATCTCACATGCATATGAATAAAAAGATTGGTAGGGTTGTGCCCATTATTCTCTAGGCATCCTCCGCAGGAACTCAATGGGGAATCCCGCAACGAGAGCCACGAGGGAGGGAAAGGATACGACGAGAACACCGATCGCGACGTAAGTCCCTCGCAAATTTTTATTCCTGCCTGTCAATACACAGAACACACACACTCGTCTCCTCGGGAGGTGTGAGGCCCTTTACCCCTCACCGACCTGCACGGAGCAAAGGGACGAGGGGTGGTCACACAAATGCCCTTGAAGGGGACAGACGAGGGCGAACGCCGAGGGTCCAACCCTCGGCAAAACTCGCAAGTTCCGGGCCTTTACGGTCCAGGGGTTCGAAGGCTGGGCCCGCATGGGTTTCGACAGCCGCCCCCAGGCACCGTGAGTCAGGAGCATCGAGGGGTGTGTCCGTTACATGGCCTCTGCCCGAGCCCACAAGCTTGGGACACCCCACGAAGCGTCCAAGGCCGCTAGGCAGTCAAGTAAGAGATCCCACCGGAGGGAGGCAACAGGCCCTCGGTCCCTATCGAATGGGTCTAAGACTCCCTTGACATACCTAAGCGGCATCTAGATGGAGCGCCACGAGGCCACACAGTCAACCCCTGTCAAATGGGGCATGAGCCACCACTTGAACTATCCGTTAATAGCTCACCGCTCAAAGCATCCTCGGCCCATCGAGGGTAGGGTGCTTTGACCACCCCGGCCCTTCTCGCAGAGAGACAAATCAGAGGGTCGACATAAAAGACGCGCACCGACGATCGCTCCCGCACGGCGAGGGGTCGGCGGTGCTCTCGCACGCACCGTGCTCTGGCGAAGGATAAAGGAAGAACAAGAAGACGAAGGAACCCTCGGGGAAGACCCGAGACCACAAGCCCCCTTCCCTTCGCCTAGAGCACTGTTGACATTTCTTAGCGTCAGCACAAATGATAAATAATATCCTGAGTGACAACGTCAAGAAACGCCAATGATAGATGGATTCATATGTGCAAAGGTCAATCCGCAAGCGCACGGATCTATCATCGTAGCATTTCACCCGGGAGTATTCGGGTATCGTTCATTTATATTTTCCCATGGGAAGGCACGGTAAAAGTCTCTAGCATGAGTATGGACTAGATAGCATGACTAAGGTTCATAATAGAAATATAACAGTAAAGGATAATGTGACACACACACTTGAACCAGTCTCAAAGGATAAAAAGAAAACATGCTAGGAGAAGGATATCCTAAATAGCTTTATTAAGATAGTAGTTATACATGCATGCCTTATACCGTCAGAGATTCTAACTCGAGATAACCTCAATCACTGTTGGTTTACTTCGGGCACCGGAGCGCACCTGGTCTGCCAAGCGATACTGGCATAAAACCCTACACCATACGGGACGTGGGGGATTACAAGGGCCGGACAGGGCTGTCACCACCTGCCGCCTACCACCTCGTCCGTCTGTGTATGGGGCAAACGAAGGCAGCCTCTAGCATAAACACCACGTCTACGCTATGACTACTACTCTAGCGTTGATCAGGGTGACTCACTGTGTGAGGCCCTCTACCAGAGCATCCGCCACAAGGGTGGACGACGAACCCGCAAACCGACAAGCAACTAAGAATTAACTTAAGGAAGAATTCATCATGGTGTATTCATGTATGTATAATACATTTAAACATAAAGTTCTATTTGACAAGATCATGACATGCAAACTATATACTAGTTCATATGTTAAGATCATATCGCATGAATCGTGCTCTATTTAGCTATTGATAATAAGAACAAGAATAATTTGAGAGCAAAGTATTGATCAACATAAGTAAAACTATATTGATCTTACCAAGTATCTCCAAGAAGATCTTGATCTTTTTACATTGTGCCTAACTCCTAACTAATAAAAGGAAGAAGAGAAAGTGAAAAGAGAAAAGTTCTCGTGTATTGTGTGTGTTACAATGGAGGGGTGGCCTTCTTTATATAGCAAAAGAGGAAGGAGAATGGAGGGCTCTCCTTGATCTAGGGAATTTCGGGAAGTTTGGCGGGAGCTCTTGGCGCCATCCCGAAAATCACCGCATGCAACCGCCTCTCCTATTCCGGACAGCTCACGAGACAAGGCGCGGCGGGAACGGAGCCGGGCCCCACGGCGGGCGCCGCACAGCGGCGGCCGCCCAGTTTGGCCCGCTGGTGCCGCGCCTTCGCAGTGGGGCTTGTGGCCCACTATGAGTTGCGTCCCCGATGGTGCTTTGGCCTGGTTCGCGTCGGTTTTGGTCCATGTGCATTTCCCTTGTCCAAAACGCAGTTCTCATGTGCGCTTTCCTTCTTTATTCGGCGTACTTTCACCGTTTCACATTTGTGCCTGCAAAACATATTTTCTTCAATACAAGTGGAACTAGGTGAGTAGTAACGGTTTATGTGACATAAGTGTGCTTTTCCCTCTTATTTAGAGCTAAGTTGGCAAAGTATAAAGTATAATGATTATGACCGCCAACAAATCCCCTAAGCTTAACCTTTGCTCGTCCCGAGCAAATAGCTAAGTGTTTTGGTTGTTGATCGGGAATTGCTTCAATGCCGATATAAATCAAGATGTACCATGTTTATAACAAAGTGTTCACTCATTGTTTAAATAAGTTGGCATTTTTATCTATCCTTATTACTCGAATCATATGGGGCTTATAACATTTGTCCAAATTCTTGGGTGGTTGCAAGATAGAACGGTTTTATAGAAACACTAATCATTCATTCTTTTGATCAACCATCTATCCGGGATTTATTTTATTTTATATAAATATTTTTTTTTGAATACTTTCGAGAGAGTATGGTTTCTCTCTTTTTTTGGAGAGGTGGGTTCTACTCACCACGGACTTGTGTCCATTATTTCCTCTCTTTCTCTTTTTTTTTTTTTTGGAGATGTGGGCTCTACTCACCCTCGGACACGTGTCCATTATTCATCTCGTCTTTTTTTTTTTGGGGGTCTTGGGTTCCCGGATATCAAGTTTCTCTTAGAACGAAATTGTAGTAGAATCTTTTTGAACCATATCTTATCGGCAACTACTTAGAAAAAGGATCATGTACTTGCAGCCCACAACTCATCAAGTTTTTAGGACAAGATAATATTAGCCAACAAACTTAAACATCGAGGAATTCAAGGTTATAAACTCGGTACAAAGTGAAATATAGACAGAGCAACTATTCATCATTTCAACTTTAGAGAAACTTAAGCATTCCTATGTCACATATAGGAGTGGAATATTTTCTATGATATTTTTTTTAATATATATTTAATTTATTTATTTATATATATTTTTAAGTAAAGGAAAATAAATGAATTGGGAAATTTGGGAAAATGCATACTTACCTCTGCGGGGGTCCTCCCCAAGCTAGCTCGAGGCCTATGCGTCGGGTTTTTTTACCCCATCATTTTTCCGAAATTCTTTCCCTACCTCGTGGTTCTGCCATAGCGGCTCGTTGATGTTCGTGGAATTGCCGCGGTACTTGTGGCATCGCTAATCCATATCCCGCATAAAGTTGTTTCTTGTCTTTTGAATTTTACCTATGCATCTTTATGCGTCGGATGCGTGTGTTGAGGTCCCGGATCGCCAAAGGGTCCACCGTGGAATGGCGTGATGGATTGGGTAGTGGCATTCCCTTAGAGTCGAACGGTTGTCCGTGCGTGTCCTGCTTTATCTGTTGCACTCCTTTGTGATGACCTGCGAGAAACAGAACACCTACGTGCTTCCTCGACTCAACCGAGCAAAGGTGAGTGATGGGGATTTATACAAAGAGAATTCGGGTTAGGAAGCGGAATCTCAATTGTATATCCCGAATATAATAAATGAGTTTCTCGTTGTCATTCTCATCAAGATTTTTGGGTGATGTCCTTGTATCAAGGATTGCACTATGATCTCACCGCGTGGGGTACGGATGTATATCACTTCCTGTCCCTCTAGCACAATGACACCTCGGGCAATCCGTGTCATAAGGGATGTGCAATAGATAGCAGTAGTATGTTTAAAATTGTCCAACATACATTTTACTATTTCTTTTTTTATAAGAGCAGCTTTTACTTTGTGTACCATGGCATAAAGGTGTTGAAGCTTAGCATTTATAAAATAACGAAATACCTTGCCAAGGACACAAAGTTTTGGCCATCCATTTATGAATAAACTTCAAAGAATGGTGATGGAGGTTTGTATTAATAGGGGAAAACTTTACTGTAGTAGGTATTTAACCAAAAATTTCTCTCCGTAATTCATGAAGATTAAAACCTTTAGGAGAATAGTTCAAGTTTGTTTAAGCATTTCTTACTACTTAAGCCTATGTATCTTAGCAAGTTCTCCCAGTGCAAAGGTTTTTTTTTTTTTCTTAGAAAATCAAAAAGTAACACCTTCATTATGAGTTTTCAAGGTTCATAAAGATTGGATGGTAGGAAGTCGAGGCCGTCCCTTATCAAGGGGCTCGATTTCCATCCAACCAACAACTTTCCAAATTAGAGGGAATTCTAAATTCATACCTGACTTGGTAAGGGCCTCGGGGTGAAGAATGGTGAGAACTCAAGATTTTATGAGGTTGTACGCTTGCATCTCCCAATCTTCTTCCAAGTTGAGGTACGGGGCATCTTTATTGGCGACCATAATCCCCTCTTGTCCTTATGTGCTTTCTTCATGCTTCGGGCTCTCGTTAGGCTCGATGAAGTGCATGCTTGGCTTCCAAGGGAGTGATTTGAGACACCTCCCATGGATTTCTTGAATGTGCTAGCAACTTTCCCGAACCTGTCCATGTTGAAAAACAAGACAAAAAGAGAACAAACTCGAGCAAAGGTTATGTTAGTGAGAAAAATTTTGCGAGCTTTGCTTATAGACGGGTTGTGATTGAAATTTGGTAGAGGTTTCTTGTACTAAAGTTTGGAAAAGCTTGAAGAGCGCAAGAATTGGAGCGAGAGGCGAAGCGAGAGAGTGAGAATGTGAGAAGTGGAGTGCTCTCCCAGCTATATTGTGATTTTATAGTGTGTTGCCCCCCACGATACGCTAGAGGCGAGCACATTGGTCGTGAGCTAATAGCGTGGGAAAATAGCGAACGGCCGCCTTAGTGGTGCGGTTGGGCTAGGGGTCCGACCGGACCGACATTGATCCCGATGCCGCCCAGCTTTTTGGTAGGCTCACGCCAATGGTCGAGCTCGGCGTAGACCATTGGGGCAACGGTTGGTTTCGGCGGCCTACCCCAATTTTCGATTTTCCCAAGTTTTTATTTTATTTAAAACAAATATGTATAAGTATTTTTATATATATTTGTTGGCGGTCACTATCACACATCTTATACCGCCAACTTAGCTCTAATTAAGAGAGAAGGAACACACTTATGCCGATAAACATTTACTACTCACCTAGTTCCACTTGTATTCGAGAATATCTGCTTTTGCGGAACAAACACGGAAAACAGTGAGAGTACGCCAAATAAAGAGTAAAGTGCAACTCAGGGAAATACGCTTTGGCCAAGGGAACGTGACGAGGCCGTAACCGAAGCAAAATGGACCGAAACACCTCCGGGATGTCAACCTAGGATGGGCCACCAGCTCACACGCGAAGGAGGGCGCGGGGCGGGCCAAACACAGGCCGACCGCCGCCGGAGGTGCGGCGCGCCAGCAGCCCGTGCCCGATCCCGCCGCGCCT
Organism: Hyparrhenia diplandra; assembly: GCA_015847255.1. NCBI lineage: Eukaryota > Viridiplantae > Streptophyta > Magnoliopsida > Poales > Poaceae > Hyparrhenia > Hyparrhenia diplandra. Next base: position 132,666 of record JADLZK010007741.1, on the reverse strand, counting down.
TGTCTCCGTGTCCGACTCGAGGAGTAGAGGCGGTGCATGGCGGTGTTTTTGGGGGATTTGGCGCCAAAACTCCCGCCAAGAACCACTTTCATCCCCCTATAAATAAGAGGCCACACCCTCCTTCTAACACACAACACACACACCCCTTGAGCACTTCACTCACTTTCTTTAGTCCTAGTTGTAGTTTTGAGCAAGGTTGAGCCTCAAGGAGGGCTTGTCTCCTTGGAAGGATCTTTTGGTAATATTAATATTATTATGGAGTTCCTTTCATTATTCAAGTCTTTATTTTCATATTGCAATGCGTTCGAACTAGAGTATAGTTACCCTCATGTTATCTTATTAATGTGTGAACTATGATCTAGTTGACATATTAGTAGATAGGACTTGGCTAATTATAGAATTAACCGTCATGTGTCGACTCACTAGAGAGTGGTCGGTTTATGTAGATTATTATGGTTTGGTGTACCTTCGGGTTTACTTTTATCCTTGCTTGTCGATCCGTAGGGTCGGAGTCCCGGGGGGATTTAGGTAATCTTCTATACACGTGGACGTGGTGTCCAGGTCTATAGTAATCATCGAAATGTCGGCATCCCACGGTAGTGAGGTAGGGGGCAGGTGGTGGCGACCTGTTCCGCCCATCGTATTCCTCCACGTTCGGATGTTGAGTTGGAGTTCCGAAAGTGTCCATCGGCTAGCGAGACTAGCTGCGGGCATCTCCTCATCATATGATCATAACCCCATCATGATTTAGCCTCCTCACATGTAAAACTAGAGTTCACCCATGTGCAATATTTAGAACTACCTTCTCATTGTAGATTCTCTTTTATCCTTTTCTCTCCCTAGTGGTGTAGTAGCTTATGTGTGTTTGTCACTATCCTGAATATCATTCTTCTTACCCCTGCAATTGACTAATGGTTATTCATAAGTACATTGTGGATCATCATCATCATTATGCTAGCTAACCACACAAGCCTGCCTTCCTTTGGAAAAATATAAATCACGATACCCGAATACCACCGGGTGAAATGCTACAATGGTAGATCCGTGCGCTTGCGGATTGACTGAAGTAAACACATGAATCCATCTATCATCTGATATCTCTTAACGTGATCTCGAGGATATTATTTATTCTCGATTGCACTATGAAATGCCAACAAGCATTCCTGTGCCGTTACGGAAATAGGTTATTATCTATTTCTAGTGATGTCGTTAAGAAATATCAACAAGCATTTCTGGCGCCGTTGCCGAGGAAGGCATGGTTTTCTAAAAAAAACAAAAATCATAAAGCTAGCATATGATGATTATAACCACATGTATGAATGATAGCCCTAGTCTTTGCAGGCTAACTCTTTTGTTTTCTTCCTGTTGTGGATGAAAACAGGGATAGTATATGATCGGTCGCAACCTCTTGAACAACCGTTGACAATCCGAGGCGTTGATCGTAAAAGAGACGGTCCCCGCACCGTTAGACTGTCGCTACTCCACCGGAGGTTGAACCCATCATCACCGTACCATCTTCATCAACACTCATGGCCAAGACACTCCGTGACTATTCAACCCCCGCCGGTGGGCAATGTCCCCACTGGGCCAAAGACTCAACGTTGGAGACAAGAATTTTGAGATCCGCACCGGCCTCATCACGATGGTACGTGCAAATCCATTATATGGATTGCCAGCGAGGATGCCAACGCACACCTTCAAACTTTCCTAGAGCCGTGTGACACCATTGTCATCAAGGACGTGGAGCCCGACGCAATCAAACTCCGCTTGTTTCCTTTCTCCCTAGTGGGGAAGGTGAAGCGATGGTTCTACAAAGACAAAGCTCAAGTCAGCACTGAGCAAATGCTCCATCGCGTTCCTCGCACGTTTCTTCCCAATGGGCAAAACCAATGCCCTGCGCGGGCAAGAATCTCAATTTCCAGCCAGAATCCAAATGAACCAATTCCTCGAAGCATGGGAAAGGCTGCAAGAATACATCCTTGCCCCGCCCACATCACGGCATGGAGACATGGCTCGTACTTGAGAACTTCTACAATGGTCTTACACCTATGTGTAAGGGCCATCTTGATGCTGCTTTGGAGGGGCATTTCTGTCCCTCACTGTTGAAAAAGCTGAAGCGCTCATCGAGAAGATGATCGAGAACCAAGCATGGGGAGAAGACAGAGCCCCAACAAAAAGAGGCATGCACAACGTCAAGGAGACGGACATGCTAGTTGCAAAGATGGACCTGTTACTTAAAAGATTGGGAGATCAAGCTACCGAGAAGGAAGTCATGAACAACACTCTACCACCTCCAGAAGCATTGATGACTTGTGAAGTCTGTGGAGAGCTTGGACATTCGGGCAACAACTGCCCCGAAACTCGTGAAGAGCTTGCCTTCATCAACAATGGGTTCCATCCAGGTAACAACAATGGTAACAATAATAACAATAACAATAGGTGGAACAATCAAGGACGTCCACAAGGAGGTAATGGTTTTAATTACAATTACAATTCCAATTATAACTCAAACCAACCTTCTTTGCAAGATTTAGTTTTTTGGTCAAGCTAAGATTAATGAATCTCTGAACAAGAAAATATCTTATAATGATAAAATGTTAGAATCCATTAGTTCAAAACTTGAAAATTTATCTACCGCTGTTCGAGAATCAATCTAGCTTTAATAAAATGATTGAAACTCAAATTTCTCAAATGTCATCTCGCTATTTCGCCTAAATCAAAAGAAGGTTTGGCGAAGCGAAACCTTCACCGAAACAAATTAACATGGTGACAACGAGGATTGGTAACCCTCGAAGTCAGATTTGCCCGGATGTTTTTGTAGAGTCACCATTTGTCGCAAAAGAAGGCGCATCCCGGGCACCCAACAATCACTTGTGCAATTGGTCCGCACGTCTTCAAGAAAGCCTACATCGTGATTTGGGGGCAAGCGTCAACATCATGTCCAAGAAGACAAGTGATGCACTAAGATGTTCGCCACTCACCCCCATCAAAATGCAACTCCAAATGGCAGACCAATCCATCAAGACAGCCAGAAGGAATAGCGTAAGATCTTCTAGTACGGGTGAAGAACGCTTATATCCCCACGCATTTTGTCGCCCCGGATATGGGGAAAATGAAAACATGTCACTACTCTTGGGAAGACCGTTTCTAAACACAAAAATGCCACCATATCTGTGGGAACAGGAAGGATCAAGTTCCAACTCCCCCGATGAAACAAGATGCAGTGTCATTTTAACGGTTTCAAAACCGTTAACCCAATCGATAAAAGGAGACCCGCTAGCCAAACCCAAGAAAGCCAAACAAAGAATGTTCTATGATTCGCATCAAGTACGGATCAACCACCCAAGAGTTAAAGGAAATAGTAATAGATCCCAAAAAGTTCATGGACCTCCCTCAACCGGCTAGAACCTTGAGAAGACAAAAGCCGAGCCAAAGAAAAGGCGGCTCCCAAGCAAGATGATGCCCCTAATGTAAGAAGTCTCGGAGGAAAAACCACTCCTACTAAAACAACTATGGAGAAGGAAGGAACAACCAACCCCAACGCCTTCACCATCAAAGACCACCACGAAGGTCCGGCGGGTGAAGCCTACACCGCCAAGGAAAACGACGAGCTTTACACTAGAAGAAATTTTGGGAGTGAAAAAATGAAGATATTCAAATCAACCCCTTCCTTCTTCAAGACAAGGAGCACCGAAGGTAAGTCAAGAATAAATTAAGTATTTATTTATTTCTTTATAGAATTTATTTACTCACTAAAAAAAAAAATATATATATAAATATATATATAGATGAATCTTTATTTTTCCTTTCCAACACTATATAGTATCGAATTGAAAAAAATAATAATAATAATATAGCCTATAAATAAAATTTTCTAACTCATAAAATAAAACTCTTAATTTTTAGCACCTCATTTATTCTCGCCATAAATAAAAATATACAAAACATATTACAAAATAATTTTCCATTTCATAAAATATTAAATTAAACTTGGAAAAATCAAAAATTGGGGCCAACGGTCGAAACCGACCGAAGCACCAACGGTCGAGGGCAACACATGACCGTTGTCGCCACCCCTACCAAAGTTGGGCGGGGGGGCCACCCGGCGCCGGCCGCCGCGCCCGCGGCGACACCGCCTCGAACGCCGCCCGCCGTCTCTCCTGCCTCTTGGCCGGTAGCCGTTGTTCTCGGCCCCGTGTCGGCCGGTGTTTTGCTCTATAAATACTCGAGGTGCCCGGAGAGCTCACCACCCCTCTCATTCTCACATTTTCACTCTCCCACTTCACCTCTCCATTCTATCTCATCTCCAAGAGCTTGTGCAAGAAACCTCTTGCAATCAACAACCCCAACGTGTCAAAGATCAAGAACTAGTAAGAATTTTGTTGAGCTAACATCACCCTTGTTCTAGTTCTTGTTCTTGTTTTGTTCTTGTCAAACATGAGCAGGATAGGAAGCAAGATCGCGAGCATTCAAAGAAGACGTTGAGAAGGAGCTCCCGGCTCTCCCAAGGCTCAAGCTCGCCACACCAAAGCCGAAGGAAGCCCGATGCACGAAGACGACGCTCCTCCTCAAGTCCACCCACACTTGACGATCGACCAGTGACGCTCCGCACCTCAACCTCCAGGATGCACGAGAGATACAAGCATATCACATGCTCAAAGATCGACCCTTCGCTCACGCACCACGCTTCTCTAGGAAGCTCTCGAAAAACTAGGTATGGATTCCGAATTCCTAGCATGTGGAGAGCCGTAGGATGGGCAAAGGTAGATCCTCTTGATGAACTAGGCTCTAAAATGCTCACCATCCAATTCCTGTGCACTTTGAAAGTTCATGATGAGGGTATTTCTTTTGACTTTTTCATACCCCTACTATCGCACATGGAAACAAATTGCTGGGATTTTGGGGTTTGATAAAGCAAAGTGCTTAATTGATTTTGATGCAGCCCTTCTCGGGTATAATCGTGATGCTTTCTTCATGCACATATCTGATATTGATTGTTCTAGTGCTAGATTTGAGGTCATTAATGCAAACATACAACATCCATCACTAAGATTTATGCACAAATGGATGTCTAGCACTATATTTCCTAGACAAGACCCCCGTCGCATTCATGATGCTGAATTAAAATGTCTTTTTGCGATGATAAAACGAATTAAAATTGCTCCTGTGAAAGAAATGATTAATTGGATGCTAGAAACCATCAAGCTTACCACCACTGTTTATTGCACCTCCCTTGTGACACGGATTGCTCGTGGTGTTGGTGCGCTGGAAGGACGTAAATGTTCTTTACATTCTTGACCCGCGCCCGAGATCACGATCCAATCCTTGGTTCAAGGGCATCATATTAAGCTTGATGCAAATGACCGCGAGAAAGTCATTTATTATTTTCCGGGCTATACAATGGAGATTCCGCTTCCTAACCCGGAATACTCATTGTATAAGTCCCATTCACTTACCTTCGTCCGGATCCTTTCCGATGAAGCACGCAGAAGCTCGTGGTCTCGCAGGTCAACCAGGGGGTAGGGTAGCAAGAGATGGGGCAGGAACTTCACGATCACACCGCACCACCACCAGACTTTTGCGCCCACCACGCACTTCACTTCACCATCGGGTCACGCCAGGTCCAAGACATGGTTTCTTTTCGGGCTATGCCGAATCCGTGGTACATACCGGGCTACGGTCGAGGTTACACCCGCACCCGTCGAGGGCAAGTGCTCGGCATGGACAGCACGCATTTGAGATCTCTCTTCGAGTCCGGGGATCTCCCATCACCACAACGCCGACACACCCGAGGAGCCTCGGACGATCCAGGACCTCAAAGACACGCATCCACGGTCTAGAGGTGAGTAATAAAAATATTCATGATACACTCCACTCCTATGTGCGGGGCTGCGAGATCAGCGCCACCGGGAGTACCAGCCGGGAGTTCACGGACATCCGTGCACGAGAGGAGCAAATAGCGCAAGACAAGAGAGAGCATTTTGGCTCCACATGGGATATAATCCCGACCCATAGGCTTTGAGCCGGCTTGGGGAGGACCCCCACCAGGTAAGCCTTTAATTCCCAAGTCATTTCCATTCCCTTCAAAAAAAAAAAAAAAAAATGATAAAAGCAACAAAAATATATTCCACTCCTTTATTTGACATAAGACGGTGTAGGTTTCTCTTAAGATGAAATGATGAATAGTTGCTCGTTTATGAATCAACTTGCACCTAATTTATAACTTAGAATTCCTTGATGTTTAAGTTTGTTGGCTAATATTGTCTTGTCCTAAAAACTTGATAAACATGGGTTGCAAGAACATGATCCTTTTCTAAGTTATTGCCGGATATGATATGGTACAGAAAGATTCTACTATAACTTTGTTCTTAGAGAACTTGACATCCGAACCTCAATCTAAAAAAAAAAAAGAGAAGAGATGAAAAATGGACAAGTGTCCGAGGGCGAGTAGAGCCCACATCTCCGAGAAAGAGAGGAAATAAAAGACACAAGTCTAGGGTGAGAAGAACCCACCTCTCCAAAAAAAGAAAGAGAGAACATCACACTCTCTCAAGTATTCAAAAAAAAAAAAAAAAACATACATATGCTAAATAAAAATCCCTGGATGAATAGTTACTCAAAAGAACGAAAAGAAGTAGTAGCTCTACTGAAACCGTTCTATCTTGCAATCACCCAAGAATGTGAGAAATGTCTAGAGACCCATATGATTCGAGTAATAAGGACAGATGAAAATGCCAACTTATTTAAACAATGAGTGAACACTTTGTTATAAACATGGTACACTTTGATTTATATCGGCATTGAAGCAACTCCCGATCATCAACCAAAACACTTAGCTATTTGCTCGACGAGCAAAGGTTAAGCTTGGGGGAGTTTGTTGGCGGTCACTATCACACATCTTATACCGCCAACTTAGCTCTAATTAAGAGAGAAGGAACACACTTATGCCAAATAAACATTTACTACTCACCTAGTTCCACTTGTATTCGAGAATATCCGCTTTGCGAGAACAAACACGGAAACAGTGAGAGTACGCCAAATAAAGAGTAAAGTGCAACTCAGAAATACGCTTTGGCCAAGGGAATGTGACAGCCGTAAACGGCAAAATGGACCAAAACACCTCCGGGATGTCAACCTAGGATGGGCCACCACTCACACGCGAAGGAGGGGCGCAGACGGGCCAAACTCGGGCCGACCGCCGCAGGCGGAATGCGGCGGCGCCGCAGCTGTGCCGCATCCCGCCGCGCCTTGTCTCCGTGTCCGACCGGAGGAGTAGAGGCGGTGCATGGCGGTGTTTTTCGGGGATTTGGCGCCAAAACTCCCGCCAAGAACCACTTTCATCCCCCTATAAATAAGAGGCCACACCCCCTTCTAACACACAACACACACACCCTTGAGCACTTCACTCACTTTCTTTAGTCCTAGTTGTAGTTTTGAGCAAGGTTGAGCCTCTAGGAGGGCTTGTCTCCTTGGAAGGATCTTTTGGTAATATTAATATTATTATGGAGTTCCTTTCATTATTCAAGTCTTTATATTCATATTGCAATGCGCTCGAACTAGAGTATAGTTACCCTCATGTTATCTTATTAATGTGTGAACTATGATCTAGTTGACATATTAGTAGATAGGACTTGGCTAATTATAGAATTAACCGTCATGTGTCGACTCACTAGAGAGTGGTCGGTTTATGTAGATTATTATGGTTTGGTGTACCTTTGGGTTTACCTTTATCCTTGCTTGTCGATCCGTAGGGTCGGAGTCCCGGGGGATTTAGGTAATCTTCTATACACGTGGACGTGGTGTCCAGTCTATAGTAATCATCGAAATGCCGGCATCCCACGGTAGTGAGGTAGGGGCGGTGGTGACAGCCCCTGTTCCGCCCATCGTATTCCTCCACGTTCGGATGTTGAGTTGGAGTTCTAAAAGTGTCCATCGGCTAGCGCACTAGCCGCGGGCATCTCCTCATCATATGATCGTAACCCCATCATGATTTAGCCTCCTCACATGTAAAACTAGAGTTCACCCATGTGCAATATTTAGAACTACCTTCTCATTGTAGATTCTCTTTTATCCTTTTCTCTCCCTAGTGGTGTAGTAGCTTATGTGTGTTTGTCACTATCCTGAATATCATTCTTCTTACCCCTGCAATTGACTAATGGTTATTCATAAGTACATTGTGGATCATCATCATCATTATGCTAGCTAACCACACAAGCCCGCCTTCCTTTGGGAAAATATAAATCACGATACCAATACCACCGGGTGAAATGCTACAATGGTAGATCCGTGTGCTTGGGATTGATCAAGTAAACACATGAATCCATCTATCATCCGATATCTCTTAACGTGATCTCTCGAGGATATTATTTATTCTCGATGATTGCACTATGAAATGCCAACAAGCATTCCCGGTGCCGTTCGGAAATAGGTTATTATCTATTTCTAGTGATGTCGTTATGAAATATCAACAATATTTTATTTAGATTTTTTCAAAGTGATAAAATCAAGAGTTTATTTTATTAGTTAAAGTATTTTATTTGTCTCGATTTTTTTTAAAAAATAGTTTTATGTAGATGTTATATATAGGATGTATAGCTATATATAGTTTTTTTTTTTATGTAAACATATATATTTTACTATAATGATAAGATGGAATTAAATATGGTTAAAGAATAACTAAATGTAAGAATGTAATTTTTAATTTAAATAAAAACTCATTAAATGTTATTAAAAATTATTACCGACTTACCTTCCGTAGGGAGTACCGCTAGTTGGTGCATGGCTGGCTTGATGTGATGTTTTTGGCCTCTCTTGAGCGCTAGGGCTCCCCCCCAAGCTTGTCTTTGGATGACATCAAAGTAACAGGACAAGAATACATGGGTTGAAAGGTTTATCATTATCTTTTTACTATTGTAGTTTTCCTTTGGTTCACTAAACAAGATTTCATCTCCATTGTCATCCCAAGGACTTACCCTCGTAGTTGATAAATTTCTGCATGGGTCACCCATATGATCGACCAAAATCTATACTAGCAACTTTTGATTCAATAATCAAACTCGACTCCATGTCTAATTTGATTAAGGTAGACTTAGCTAACCTAAGCACCATGCTTAATTTAGCAAGCCTATGAGAGCATGATCATCAATTGTATGACCAAAACTTCCAAACCGAAAAGCATACTAATTTAGAGAAAGGAAACATGAATAACAAGATTCATCCAACAGAGGTGAAGATATTTAAACAAGTGAACAAGATGATCATAGAATTTTTTTTTTATATTTCTAAGGTAACGAAAAGAGATGAGAATGCAAGATCTATGTTACCTTGTTGTGGTCCTCCCCCAAGCTAGCTCAAAGTCCATCGCATGAGGGGTTGTATCCCCTGTGCCCTTGACTTTTCCTGCATGGTTACGATATGGTGGAGAACGAGGGGACTTACCCTTCCTCGTGATTACCACATTACATTCTTCATATGCGGGGTAGCAATTTATCGAGCTAGTTGAAAATTTCATTTATACCTTATCATTCTGGGGAGGACATTCATTTCACCATAATTTTCATACTCATGCAAGGCTAAGATAAAGATGCAATGTAAGTTTTAGCCTTATTTTATCTCCATTATAAAATAGTTTCATGATATCAGCCCTGAGTTCATTAATCAATTTCCAATGCCTTGTCAAATTTGACTAGGGAAGATCATTTTAACCTTAGCATCATTTTTTATGAACATAAATCTTTTTATGGAGACAAAAATGAGTTGGTGAAATATTACCTTTGCATACCCGAAAGTGTGTATGTGCCATCATTAAAACTTCGTGACAATAGCTTGATTGTCTTCCTCGTAAGCCATAAGGCTTAGGTCAAACGCACAACGAGTGTACATGGACCTTGACCTTAGTGGTAGCAAAGGTGTAGAAGTGGCGGCTCCTCCTCGTCTTCTTCTATAAGGCAAGCTGACATCATTTTTTTTACCTTGGTGTGTGTGGAACTCAAGACTTTTCCTATTTCTCCCCACACGTGGCCCTTGTGTAGGGTCCAGGTCTCCTTTGAGTGTGTTCCGTCACTAGAAAGCATTAAAGCTTTTAGTTGATGTCGCTCCATGTTCCAAGCAAATATGACCTATCATCTTCTTGTTCTTGACCTAAAATGGTAAGCAACAAGAATACCCGACGTATATACTAACTTGAAAACATGTCCCTCCTTTACTAACAAGATTTTTTATTTTAAGATTATTCTATTATGAACAATGCCTATATATTACTCATGCATATTATAATCAACACATTTTTTTAAGATCCTTTTAACCAACGCCTTCCCAAGAACGGCGCCGAAATGCTTGTTGACATTTCTTAGCATCATCGACAAAAGATAAATAATATCCTCGAGTGACAACGTCAAGAAACGCCAATGATAGATGGATTCATATGTGCAAAGGTCAATCCAAGCAGCGCACGGATCTATCATCGTAGCATTTCACCCGGGAGTATTCGGGTATCGTTCATTTATATTTTCCCATGGGAAGGCACGGTAAAAGTCTCTAGCATGAGTATGGACTAGATAGCATGACTAAGGTTCATAATAGAAATATAACAAAGAAAGGATAATGTGACACACACTTGAACCAAATCTCAAAGGATAAAAAGAAAACATGCTAGGAGAAGGATATCCTAAATAGCTTTATTAAGATAGTAGTTATACATGCATGCCTTATACCGTCGAGATTCTAACTCGAGATAACCTCAATCATTTGTTGGTTTACTTCGGGCACCGGAGCGCACCTGGTCTGCCAAGCGATACTGGCATAAAACCCTACACCATACGGGGCGTGGGGATTACAAGGGCCGGACAGGCATGCCACCACCGCCCTACCACCTCGTCCGTCTCGTGTATGGGGCAAACGAAGGCAGCCTCTAGCATAAACACCACGTCTACGCTATGACTACTACTCTAGCGTTGATCGTGGTGACTCACACGTGTGAGGCCCTCTACGAGCATCCGCCACAAGGGTGGACGACGAACCCGCAAACCGACAAGCAACTAAGAATTAACTTAAGGAAGAATTCATCATGGTGTATTCATGTATGTATAATACATTTAAACATAAAGTTCTATTTGACAAGATCATGACATGCAAACTATATACTAGTTCATATGTTAAGATCATATCGCATGAACTCGTGCTCTATTTAGCTATTGATAATAAGAACAAGAATAATTTGGAGAGCAAAGTATTGATCAACATAAGTAAAACTATATTGATCTTACCAAGTATCTCCAAGAAGATCTTGATCTTTTACATTGTGCCTAACTCCTAACTAATAAAAGGAAGAAGAGAAAGTGAAAAGAGAAAAAAAGCTCTCGTGTATTGTGTGTGTTACAATGGAGGGATGGCCTTCTTTATATAGGAAAAGAGGAAGGAGAATGGAGGGCTCTCCTTGATCTAGGGAATTTCGGGAAGTTTGGCGGGAGCTCTTGGCGCCATCCCGAAAAATCACCGCATGCAACCACCTCTCCTATTCCGGGACAGCTCACGAGACAAGGCGCGGCGGAACGGAGCCCGGGCCCCACGGCGGGCGCCAAGATGATAAGCGGCGGCCGCCCGTGTTTGGCCTTGCTCGGTGCCTGTGCCTTCGCAGGGTGGGCTTGTGGCCCACTATGAGTTCGTCCCCCCGACGGTGCTTTGGCCTGGTTCAAGCGTCGGTTTTGGTCCATGTGCATTTCCCTTGTCCAAAACGCAGTCCTCATGTGCGCTTTCCTTCTTTATTCGGCGTACTTTCACCTATTTCACATTTGTGCCGCAAAACATATTTTCTTCGAATACAAGTGGAACTAGGTGAGTAGTAACGGTTTATGTGACATAAGTGTGCTTTTCCCTCTTATTTAGAGCTAAGTTGGCGGTATAAAGTATACGATTATGACCGCCAACAAGCACTGACCTTAGGGTCGCTACGGTCCGAGAGGTTCGAAGGCTTTGGGCCCGCGTGGGTTTTCGGCAACCGCCTCGGGGCACCGTGAGTCGGGGGCTTCGCTGGATGCACATCCGGTGAAGCGTCCCAAGGCCATTTGGGTAGTTGAAAGGTCCCTTGTGGTTTTTGGTAATTGAGTGACAACATTAGGTGTGAACTAATATGTGTGATTGAGATAATACACAGGAGATTAGTTCACATGAGTTGATGCAATGAAGGAGCTTATTGCATATGAGACATGACATAGAGTCATGTGACCAAGGTGGTGAAGATCAAGACAAGGCTTGGCTTGATGGACCGGTTGCAAGTGTGAAGGGCAAGTCGAGGCAGTGAAGAGATGGACCGCGAGGCGGTGAAGCTTGGGCAAGACTTGGCGCCGATAGACCGACGCAACGGTGAAAAGCAAGTGAGGTCAAGATCGATGGACCAAGAAGGTCATGTGATGATATGGAGTGGATCATATCATTCTTGATCGTGTTGGTGCATTGGTTGCATCGGCACTTGGAGATGGAGCGAAATGGAAATGCACAAGGCAAAGGTATAACCTATAGGGCATTTCATTTCGCGGTCATGAGGAGCTTAGAGAAGTTTATGACGAGAACGTTTTGAAAATGCTAACACATGGTGTCGGGGTGTTCTTCGATGTGTTGGCAACAAGAATCAAGTGACGGAAGTCGGTTTGGAGCAAAGGCGAAAAACGCGACAACACAACGACGGAAATTCGCGGCTTCGAGGGCTTGACCGGACCACTGCGGCCGGGACTCGTGGACGGACGCCGCGGAATCGGCAGGGGCCGGTCCGTCGATGGATCCGGTCGACATTTCCGAGAGCATGTTTTCGGGCCGAGTCCCGAGTTTGACGGACGCATGCACCGAACCACGGACGGACGCGCGAATCCGTGACGGGCCGCTCGCTGCAGCGTGTCGGGCGGTGTTGGTATTTCTTAGCGTAGCGGCAAAGTCCGCAAAGCGCCGCGGAAAGTACCGTTGTAGCACTTCACCTAGAAGTATTCCGTATCAAATTTCCACGAGGGAACGGGCGCTAAAGTCCATTCTTCCTAGCTATCGAGGGTCAAGCATAGGAGGTGATCGTGGAAGTGATGTGTTCCTTCAGCACTTAGACTAAGTCGGGCTACTCTTTCTATTGCGAGTATTACTGTGCACCGGGTTGCACTTGGTGCGCCAAGCGTCTTTGGTCTCACGGCTCTACTCCGCAACCGGACGTGGAGGAGTACGAAGGCGAATAGGGCTGTCACCACCTATCCCCTACCTCACTACCGTGGATTGCGCGACAAAAAACGAGGGTGATTTATAACTTAGACACCACGTCTACGTTACTTGTCACTACTCTAGCATTGGCCAGAGCTCCCCGTCTTCATCGGGGTCCTCTACTAGAGTATTTACCACAAAGGCAAACAACGATCCCGTAATCTCGACAAAATAAATGATAGCGTGGAACTTAAGAATGATACTCAAGGTAAGACACAAATATCTTTCACCAAGCCAAAAGATTACCCGCAGTGGTACAAGGTATGGAGGCGGGAGCCGGCAGTCCTGCACTCCGACGGGCGGATGGGCATCGCAAATCCTTACGCCGCACAAGACCGCGGGGTCGCTACTCCTATCTCTCTCTCTCTACCTTTCTCTCACTACTACAATAACGATTTTAGGTGGCGGGCTTTTTTTATTTTCGGTGGCGGTTTTAAAACCGCCACCAATCGAAAGGTCACGGTTAATGGATGATTAACGTGGGCGGTTTTTCTGGGAGGCTAAAAGCCCGCCACCAAAAATCACGTAAAAAAAATAAAAAACAAAAATCGGATCCAGGCCCAAACGGGCCCGACTCGGGGCTAGGGCGAGCCGCCGCCGGATCCCACCGCCGCCGCCGCTGGATCCGGCCGCCGGGGTCGAATCTGGCCGCCACCGCTGGATCCGCCGCCGGGGCGGGATCTGGCGCGCCGCCGCCGCTGGACCCCGCTTGGAGGTGTTGGACCCGCCCGGGACCCCGCCGACGGAGGAAGACGACCGCCCGGTCGGGAGGTACCGGAGAGGGCCGCCCGGGAGGAGGTGCCGTCGCGCCACCGCCCCGCCCGGGGCGCCTCCTCCGCGAGCTTCGCCGGCCAACGCCGCGAGCGCCCGGCCGCCGGCGCTCACCGCCTCCTCCTCGCTGCCGCCCCCCGGTGGCGCCCCGGCCTCCCCAAGGCCTCGCCGCCATGGGGAGAGGAGGGGTGAGGGACGGGAGTTGGAGAGGGAGGGGGTCTCGGGCGGGAGTTGGAGAGGGACGGAGAGCGACGGGAGTTGGAGAGGGAGCAAAGTGAGATCCGGGAGTTGGTAGAAACCCTAAGTCCCCACTTATATACTTGGAGGCCTTATCGGGCTAGGATGGGTCATTTGGGCTCGACTATGGGCTTTTATTAACCGTGGGCGGGTTTTTATAAAAAACACCACGGTTATCGATTTTGCGTGGCGGACATTTAACAATGCCCGCCACGGAATATATCCGCCACGTTAATCGATTAACTGCGTGGCGGTCTTCCCGCCGGGGCTGCGGGCCAACTATTTTCCGTGGCGGTTTTTCTAAATGCCCGCCACGGAAAAAATAAAATCTGACCACCATGCAAAATCAATTCGTAGTAGTGTCTCTCACTCCCTCCGAGTGTCTTGGCACTCTCTAAACCACCCTATATGTGAGACTTGAAGTGTTATTCCTAAGGAATGTATTGTGGGATGATGTCTAATGGAGGGGTGAGCTTCCTTTATACACAAGTGAAAGTGCTTCTTGGCGGGAAGTTTTGGCGCCAAACCGACGAAAACACCACATGCAACCGCCTCAGCTCTCCGCGGACGGGACCGAGAACAAGGCGCGGCGGGATCGGGCGCCAGCCATGGCGGCCGCCCCACTTTGCGGCGGTCGGCCCGGTTTAGCCGCTGGTGCCGAACCTTCTCGTGTGGGGTACGGTGGCCCACTCTAGGTCGCCCTTCCGGAGGTGTTTTGGCCCGAATCAAGTCCGTTTTCGATTGGTTGGCTTCCCTTGTCAAAGCGTAATTCCCGTAGTGTGCTTCCTTTGTCTTTTTAAGCGTACTTTTACCCATTTCTACTTTTCTTCCTGCAAAACATAATTTCTTGAATACAAGTGGAACTAGGTTAATAGCAAAGGTTTATGTGGCAAAAGTATGTTTATTTGCTATGTCATACGTCTAAGTTGGCGGTATGATTTGTATGATAATGACCGCCAACAAACTCCCCCACACTTAGTCTTTACTGGTCCTCGAGTAAACTTAAGATCAAGTGGGTGTTAAATCTCTGAATAAATAAATCAAAGATTAGCATAAAGGTTATTCCGGACTTTACCTCCTTTGTGAGCATTCAAAGTGGCTACCAATTTATCTTGAAAAATTGAAC
Source organism: Hyparrhenia diplandra (assembly GCA_015847255.1). Classification (NCBI taxonomy): domain Eukaryota; kingdom Viridiplantae; phylum Streptophyta; class Magnoliopsida; order Poales; family Poaceae; genus Hyparrhenia; species Hyparrhenia diplandra. The sequence goes on along the minus strand of JADLZK010007741.1, from coordinate 117,299 downwards.
AAAGGAATAGCTTGGATTTCTATCATTTTATTTCTACCCTTACATATAAGACTTGGTTTTATATTTTTGAAAAGAAAAATCAGCATTGCTCAGCGGTCAATTCTAAGATGAGTCACTCATATTTGTGGATTGGTTCCTCCCAAGCATTTATATTTGCCACTCTCTCTAATCCTAATATTTGTGTGGTGTTTTGGAGATTCTTGAGAGAAAATGACAAGTGCATATTTACCTTGTATATATTGTCGGGTCAAACTTGGATCTTCGGGAGGGAAACGTCATATTCCCGGTCGAAATGTGCAAGTGTGTGGGATGTAATGTGGTGGAGATACAACAAAGTCAATCTTGTTGTAATTTGATCCTTCTAATTGTAATGCCTTTGAATCGAGTGTATGGGCTATTTATTAAGTAGTGTATATATATATTTATATATATCTTTTTTTTTTTTTTTTTTTTTTTTTTCTTTGGGCGGGCTTCTTTGGCACGCCATCTTTTATTCTTTTGGACACATGTCCATTTTTTTTTTATCTCATGCGCATTGGCATGGACATAAATTTATTTCCTTTGAATAGCCCATATCTCGTCTCTTGTTGGCATGTGATGAATATTTGAAGGTCTGAAATTTGGAACAAGATTGTGTTTCTTTTTGGTGGATGGTGATTGATGCATGTTGTGCGCAATTCTTAATGCAAGAATTGGCTTATTTGGTGGGTGCGTGTGAATTTCGATCTTAGGCGCATGAAACTTCCCTCAACATTGATCTCAAGATTTGACAAAACTCAATACAAAAATAAATAGCTATTTGTGGATGTGCTTGCTTTTAATTTGGGCTCGGTAGGAATTGAATCTAAATTGACCTTAGAGCATGCTTGAGTGAAGTTTTGAAATAAATTCAAGTCTCATTGCAAGAGAGAGAATAAAAGTCAAGTCGCCCTACTATATCTCTAAGTGCAATTAATAAGATAAAATGAGTTCCCTATTTAGCGTTGCTCACCGAAGTTCGGGGTTTTAGTAAGGAATAAGATTTATGCCAGTTGATTCATGCATTCAAGAGAAGTGGAGATTAGCCATGTATTGGTTTTAAACATTTTTGGTATAATTATGGCATTTGTAGAGAGAGATGGGGAGAACGTCAGAAGGTTTATGAACTTTGTAGTGTCTTGCTGCCTCCCCCACACTTGTTCTTTGTACAAGATGATTCAAGAGATAGAAAAATAGAAGAACAAGTGTGCACATAATACAAATAGCAAATTCTTTATTGATCGGGCATACATCATCAAAAGGAAATACAAGGTAAGTGAAATGAATGTAAACTATGCCCGATTATTGGGAGAGGATTTTTTTCTAACGTGGTGGGGCAAGTGCGCCCGATCACACCTTTGCTCTTGCCACTCTAGTTAATTTTTCATTAAATCCCCTACGCATTGAAATGATAGTATCTTCTAATTTCTTAATTTCCAATTTCTCTTACGCTATGCTATTTTGAGCACGTTCTAGTTTTCTCACGGAGGCTCCTAATGCTAGCATTGATGACGCTGAAGGTGGGTCCAATTTCCGGCTCCTCTTCCTCACTATCGCTAAAGAATCCTCGTGGCTGGCCCCTTGGAGGGCGCTCCCTAATGGTGGAATGATCCTTTTTACCACTCGCTTGAAGGGGTTTTGGTTCCTAGAGGGGGTGATTTCTCTTTTTTAGGAAGCTTTGTTTCTAGGAATTCCTTGAAGGTTTCTCTTTGGTCTTTGGTAGGCGATTCTTGGCGCTTTCTCCTAATGCTAGGAGTCGGTTTTGATTGAAGCTTTCTTGTGGGGCTCTGCGGAGGAGGTAAAATTGCGAGTGGGGCTGCCCGACAAAGTTTGCTTCCTCTCTAATGGGGGATTCTTACGGTTCGTTTATGCCGAGGGCGAGGTAAAGCTGGTTGTTGCGTGTCATGGTGTGAAGAATAGGGCTTGAAGGGAAAAGGCTTGGTGTGAGGAGTTGCTAGAGAGTGTGTACGGATTTTATAGCAAAAGCGGGCTAATGTAAACCGAACACCTATGTCGCGGGGTTGGAGGAACTGTGACTAGGTGCGTCGAACGAGATGGGCTCGGGGAGGCCATCCCGCCCACCTGGCGGGCCCTTGGGTGCGCGGCCGCCGCCAGGCGCCCCGTGTCTTTGTCCGGTCCTATCCCATCTAAAATCTTATCCTCGTCTTTGTAAACCATGGTGCTTTTATTTGTTTAATTTTATTCGTGACAGGGTGACGAAAGAAAGAAAAGAAGTTTGTTTCTTTGTATATCCTAAAACAATAAGAGCAAATAAATGTAATTAAAATTCAAAATTAAAAAGTTTCAAAGCTAACTAAATTTATTTCTTCTATGGTTTTATTTATTTCATGAGAAGGTTCATAGTAAACTTTTAACCTTTGGCCATTTACCTTTGAGATGTTACCTTCGCCGCTCGAATGGTGATAGCCCCGTGTGGTGCGACATCGACGACGGCGGTATATGGCCCCATCCATTTGCTTCAAAGTTTTCCTCCGCCGAATAATTTTACTCGAGAATTAAAAGTACTCCCTCCATCCCAAATTATAAGTCGTTTGACTTTTTAACAATAAGTTTGACCACTCGTCTTATTCAAAAATTTGTGTAAAATATCACTTCTTTTGTTGTGGCTTTCTTTATTAATACAAGTTCTTAAAGAATGACTTAAATTTGACTATATTTGCGCAAATTTTTTTGAATAAGACGAATGGTCAAACTTGGAGCCAAAAAAAAAAAGTCAAACGACTTATAATTTGGGATGGAGGGAGTAGTACCTTATCTCCTTCTTGGAATATTTTGTCTTTGGATTCGACGGTCGTGCCATCTCTTTGTTCTCTCTTTATAGATTCTCGCACCGTGATATGCCTTCTCACGCCATTCTTCTAGCTCGGTAAGTTGCTTTTGTCTGTTCTGTCCGGCTAGCTTGAGGTCCATGTTCCAGGTTTTGATTGCCCAGTAAGCTCGATGTTCGAGCTCTACCGGCAAATGGCAGCTCTTTCCATAGACCATTTGGAATGGTGTCATGCCAATGGGGGTCTTGTAAGCTGTCCCGTATGCCCATAGTGCATCGGTAGCTTGTCTTTCCCACCCTTCCCCATTGCATTGACGGTTTTACGTAGGATGTTCTTGATCCGCTTGTTGGATGTTTCGGCTTGGCCACTTGTTTGTGGGTGGTATGGTGTAGCGATGTTGTGCTTGGATCCTAGCTCCATCAGAAATTTTCTGAAAGCCTTATCGGTGAAGTGGGATCCTCCGTCACTCACCACCATCCTTGGGGTTCCGGCGCGGGGGAAAATAATCTCGTGGAACATTCTTCTTGCGTGCTTGGAATCGGCCGGCTCGGCATGGTAGTGCTTCCACCCATTTGGATACGTGAATCGACAAATGCGATGAGGATGTATTCACTATCATGGGACTTTGGAAAAGGTCCCATGAAGTCAATACCCCAAACATCAAAGACTTCGACTTGTAAGTTGTAGTGGAGGGGCATGGCATTTCGTGAGGTGATGCCCCCTTGCAACAAAACTTGTGACACCTTCTGATGAACTCCTTAGTGTCTTGGTACATGCTTGGCCAGTAGAATCCGCACTGCCAGATTTTTGCTTGTGTGCGGAACACTCCATAGTGTCCTCCGTATGGCGCTGCGTGGCATTTCTCGATGATTTCTTGTCCCTCTTTGGTGGGCACACACCTTCTCAACATTTCATCGAGAACACACCCTGTAGAGGTGCGGATGCGTCCCATAGGTGGCGCCCGGCTTTTACGCTTTCGGCTTACGGCGGGATTCGCCAGGTGGTACATAACCTGAAACCATAAAATTCACAATGTCTGCATACCATGGGCTTATGTCCTCCACCTTTAGGAGCATGTCGTCGCGTAAGAAGTCATTGATAGGCAGTTCCTGCATGTCGGTGAATTGCAAGCGCGACAAATGATCCTGCTTGATGTTCTCTACTCCTTTCTTATCTTTAATTTCTAAGTCAAATTCTTGGAGTAAGAGAATCCATCTAATTAATATGGGTTTAGCATCTTTCTTAGTGAGCAAGTATTTCAATGCAAATGATCAGGTGTATACACTCACTTTTGATCCCACTAAGTAAGATCTAAACTTATCAATAGCAAATACAACAACTAGGAGCTCTTTTTCGGTTGTGGCATAATTCAATTGAGCTCCGGTCGGTGTTTTACTAGCATATGCGATTGCGTGATGCTTTTTATCTTTGGTTTGGCCAGGACCGCACCAAGCTAGCGTAATCACTAGCATCACACATGATCTCAAAAAGGTAGCGACCAATCGGTGGTTGAATGATTGGTGCTGAGATGAGTGCTTCCTTAAGGGTAAGGAAAGCTTTCATGCACTCATCGGTGAACTCAAAAGGGACATCCTTAGCTAACAGGCTTGTCAACGGTCTAGATGTTTGTGAGAAATCTTTTATGAACCGTCTATAAAATCCTGCGTGGCCTAGAAAGCTACGGATTCCTTTTACGTTCACAGGGGGAGGTAACTTTTCAATCACTTCAATTTTTGCTTTATCTACTTCAATCCCCCTCTCGGACACTAGGTGACCGAGAACAATGCTCTCTCGGACCATGAAGTGGCACTTTTCCCAATTGAGTACTAGGTCCTTCTCTTGGCATCTTTGCAAGACTCTATCTAGATTCTCTAGACAACTTTCAAAAGTCTTTCCATAGACGGAAAAATTGTCCATGAAAACTTCCATGATTTCCTCGATCATGTCTGAGAATATAGACATCATACACCTTTGAAAAGATGCGGGTGCATTACACAACCCAAAAGACATTCTACGGTAGGCGTATGTTCCATATGGGCAAGTAAACGTTGTCTTGCTTTGATCATCAGGGTGGATGGGAATTTGATGATAGCCGAGAATATCCATCTAGGAAACAAAAGAAAGAGTGTTTAAGCTAACCGCTCCAACATTTCATCAATAAATGGGAGTGGGAAGTGATCTTTCTTTAATGGCGGCGTTTAATTTTCGGTAATCTATACACATTCTCCATCCTGTGACGGTACGCAGTGGGATTAATTCGTTCTTAGCGTTCTTAATTACCGTCATGCCTCCCTTCTTAGGCACTACTTGGACGGGACTAACCCAGTCACTGTGTGGTACGGGATATATTATCCCGGCGTGAAGAAGTTTAAGAACTTCTTTCTTCATGACTTCTCTCATTTCATTGTTAAGCCGGGCGTTGGGGTTCACGTGAGGGTGTTTTATCCGGTCAACGAGAAATGCGATGAGAGCAAATCATTGGGCTAATTCCCTTCAAATCATGTAAGGAATACCCGAAAAACTGTTCTATGTTTTTCTAAGATTTTTATAAGTTTTGATGACTCCTCGTCGGTTAATTTATCATTAATAATTACAGAGAGCATTTTTATCATTGTTCGAGAAAAACATAAGCGTAGTCCTTCGGGAAGGGTTTTTAGCTCAATGGGAGGTGGTGTCGTTTCTTCTTCTTTAGGAAGATCGATAAAATTATCCATCTCACTTGATTTCTTCAATGAAGAATTTAGAGTCTTTTTCTAAAGATTCTTCGGGGGTTTTCAAAGGTATTGTTGACACTACCTCGACGGGCATGCATTTGGACAGAGGTTCCACTATTGAATTTTTAGCTTGAGTTATGGGTAGTGTGAAAGTATCTCGTCCTAGCTTTACATCTAGGTCCCCCGTTTTTTGGTGGGTTATTGAAAAGTTTTTCTAGGGGATGCCCGATTAGAATATATCAAACTCATCTATGTTAAAAATATGAAAATCTAGGCCGAGTTCAATATCATCATGGTGAAGAGTAACGTCATGTATCAACCCCAACCCCAGGATAGCAGAGCGTGTATCATGTCCGAGGGTTTTAATTGTAGGCCACCATTGTTTATTGTAAAAATGGGTTAAAGCAAAAAGAATAGGAGATTATATTAATGCCTACGATTGGGGTTATATTGTACATTTTCCCATTCCTCGTATGTTACAATGTAGGGGAAATGAAGGGGTGCGAATCTGAATTTCTTCTGGTCGTCGACTCACTTTCATTAGCCCATTCATTACTCATTAATGTAGTTAACTCCTAATTGATTCTTGCAAAGATTCTTTACTTAATGGTTCTTTAGGGGTTAGTGGAACTGGGGGTCTCTTCACAGATTCATAATTCGAGGTGTTTCCATAATCGCGTCAAAAAAATACGTCCTCTATGTGTGGGAGGTCTCCCAAAAGGGGTTCCTCCATAGGTTCGGGGAAAGGTTTCTCTAATGGTTTAGGAGGTTCAAAAAAGTTCGGCCTTAGCCGAAGAAACGTCTTTCAAGATAGACTTGCATTTTACAAGGATAGGTTCAAGAGGAGGAGTATTTTCTCAAATTTTATCTAAAAGAGCTTCTCCTTCTTCTACTTGGTTTATGTGAAAATGAACCGCTGCGGTGAGTCTAGGAATCGAGAGATTCCTTATTTAATCCCGACCAGAAATGTTGTAATAAAACATGTCGGGATAAAGACAAATCGGGACCGAGTTTGTCAATGTTATAAATCTATCCTGGCTGCTCCTATCTCTTCCTTCTCCCTTTCTTTGGACGAGAGGATTTCGCACGAAGGGCAACAATTTCGGTGAGAGGGAAGAATGCTAGGCAAAATTTTGCCCGCAATTCCTCCCAATCTCCATTTACTTTTCCTACATTGTGATCGTACCATTGTATCGCTCTCCCGATAAGCGAGAAAGGAAACAATTTCCATTTCAAATATTCGTGTGGTACGCCTTCAAAATGGAGGCAACCACAAAGCTGTTCAAATTCCCGCAAGTGGTGGTAGGGATTTTCTCTTTCGAAACCAGGAGAAGGGTTGTTCCCGACCATGGCTAACAAGCCTTGGCGGAGCTCAAATCTCGAAGCTGTGATTGGCTTCGAAGAAGATGGGCGTTCTAAGAGCTCGCCCTTTGGAGCAGACAATTTGGAAATGGTGGGTTGCTCCATGAAAGAAAAATGAAAAAGAATGGCGAGGGGGTAGGGCTCACACTGATATACTAGGTTTCACAAACTTTAACGACAACCGTTCCCCGGCAACGGCGCCAGAAATGCTTGTTGGTATTTCTTAGCGTAAGCGGCAAAGTCATAAAGCGCACGGGAAAGTACCGTTGTAGCACTTCACCTAGAAGTATTCCAGGTATCGAATTTCCACAGGGAACGGGCGCTAAGTCTGTTCTTCCTAGCTATCGAGGGTCAAGCATAGGAGGTGATCGTGGAAGTGATGTGTTCCTTCAGCACTTAGACTAAGTCAGGCTACTCTTTCTATTAAGCGAGTATTACTTCAGGCACCGGGTTGCACTTGGTCTGCCAAGCGATGCCGGTCTACGGCTCTACTCCGCAACCGGACGTGGAGGAGTACAGTGGGCGAATAGGGCTGTCACCACCTATCCCCTACCTCACTACCGTGGATTGCGCAGCAAACGAGGGTGATTTATAACTTAGACACCACGTCTACGTTACTTGTCACTACTCTAGCATTGGCTAGGAGCTCCCGTCTTCATCAGGGGTCCTCTACTAGAGTATTTACCACAAAGGCAAACAACGATCCCGTAATCTCGACAAAATAAATGATAGCGTGGAACTTAAGAATGATACTGAAGGTAAGACATGAATATCTTTCACCAAGCCGAAAGATTACCCGCAGAGGTACAAGGTATGGAGGCGGGAGCCGACAGGTCCGGCACTCCGACAGCCGGATGGGCGTCGCAAATCCTTACACCGCACAAGACCGCGGGGTCGCTACTCCTCTCTCTCTGTCTCTCTACCTTTCACTCTCTCACTCCCTCTGAGTGTCTTGGCACTCTCTAAACCACCCTATATGTGAGACTTGAAGTGTTATTCCCTAAGGAATGTATTGTGGGATGATGTCTAATGGAGGGGGGGTGAGCCTCCTTTTATACACAAGTGAAAGTGCTTCTTGGCGGGAAGTTTTGGCGCCAAACCGACGAAAAACACCACATGCACCCGCCTCGGCTCTGCGGGGATCGGGACTGAGAACAAGGCGCGGCAGGATCGGGCGCCAGGCCACGGCGGCCGCCGCTTTTTACTGGGCGGTCGGCCCGTGTTTGGCCCGCCCGGGTGCCGAACCTTCTCGTGTGGGCTGGTGGCCCACTCTAGGTCGCCCTTCCTGAGGTGTTTTGGGCCCGAATCAAGTCCGTTTTGATTGGTTGGCTTCCCTTGTCAAAGCGTAATTCCTGTAGTGCTTTCCTTTGTCTTTTAGGCGTACTTTTACCTGTTTCCACGTTTCTTCCTACAAAACATAATTTCTTCGAATACAAGTGGAACTAGGTTAATAGCAAAGGTTTATGTGGCAAAAGTATGTTTATTTGCTATGTCATACGTCTAAGTTGGCGGTATGATTTGTATGATAATGATAATGACCGCCAACAGCCGGCCCAGCTCGGTTGTGATCGGACTCATCGACCGGGACTCATGGACGAAACCGGCCGGCGTCCCCCGGCCGACGCCAGCAGAAAATGGATTTTTTCCTCCCAACGGCTCTATTTTGGATGGAGCCTATATATACTTGCTATGGTCGGCCATGGCAGGTAGCTGAGCACACTTGGGCCTTGGTGGCTTGTGTTGTGGTGCTTGAGAGCCCTTCCACTCACTCTAACTTGATAGCGTTCATCCGATTGAGTGAGCGAGCAATTCTAGTGCGATTGCTTTGAGAGATTGCATCGTGTGGCATTAGGTGATCGTGTTGCAAGCCGGTGTGCTTGTTTCTCTTGGAGGTTGCCACCTCCTAGATGGCTTGGTGGCAAGAGACTCCGTGAAGCACGCAAGGGAGATTGTGCGGTGCTCCGGAGGAGGATTTGTGAGAGGTCCGTGCTCACCTCGCGGGGATCGCGAAGAGCAACACTAGTAGAGCGTGTCATTGAGTTACCTCACTTGTGAGTGTGGGTACGATCGCGGTGCCTTGAGAGGCTCACTTGAGAGTGGTGTCTTGCGGTGCCTTGCGGGGCGTGCCTTGAGGGGCAAGTGATTTGAGGATCACACCGAAGAACCATCTAGGTGAAACACCGGACGGAACCACCCAAGGTGTTGGTCGACACAACGAGGAGTAGGGGGAAGTTGGCAAGCTTCCCAAGACCTCGGTAAAAAAATCACCGGTGTCATCTTGTGTCCACACTTCGCGGTGGTTTGCATTCTCCTGATCACAAGCTTTGTCTTACATTCATTTATATATTTTGTGCTTGTGATTGAGTAGTAGCTCTACCAATTAGTAGCTTGTGTAGCTCTCTAATTGCCTTCTTGCTTGTGTAGCTAGAAGTAGTGTTGTAGCATCTATCTTGCTTGTGTAGCTTGATTAGTTGCTTTGCTTAGTTTGTGTAGCTAAGTAATTTGAGCCTTTGGGTTAGGCGTGTGTCGCCTTGTCCTTAGTGCATCTAGTGAGCTTAGGATTGGCTTTGTGCTTTTGCTCATTAGAATTGTGTAGGAGCTCACCATTGTTTGAAGTACTAGTGCATAGGTTTGTGTGACCTTGCAATAGAAACGGTTAGGAGCTCAAGCTAGGCTTATCACCTCATTTGATTTGTGTAGGATCTTTTGTGAGGTGATTTAGAGTCATAGCTAGAGGGGTGAAGTCTTGGCTAAACGAATAGTTTCATTTCCGCATCATATTTGTTTAGCCGGCACAATTTGTTTTAGAAAGGACTATTCACCCCCCTCTAGTCCCCATCTCGACCCTACAAGTGGTATCAGAGCCGTGGTCTCTCATTTAGTGGTCTTAACCGACCCGAGAGGATGGCGACTAGTGGGCTAGATGTTGAGTGTCCACACATTTTTGATGGCACACTCTTTGCACGTTGGAGAGATTGGCATATATGTAATTTCAAGTATATTTCTCCTAACATGTGGTGGATCGTAGATGTGGGCTTTTCTTGTGCTATTGACCGCAAGGATGCATCTCAAGCGCAATCAAAATGCCTACATCTAGATTGCCAAGCTACTAACATTATCTATCGATCTTTGGATAGTAGCATTCTAGGTGAGATCATGGACTTTACAAGCTCTCATGAGATATGGGTTTATCTCAATGAGAAATATGGAATGATCTCCGGTGGCAATCATGAAGCCCAAGATAGAGGCACATGAGGTTGTTGAGCATGACCACACCTTGATGGTTGTGGAGGATTGCCCCACCTCATGGTCAAGTGGAGATGATGATGATCAATCTACTCCAAGTCCACTTGACAAGGTTGATGAGGACGCCACAAGTGATGCAATCGATGATGGCTATGAGGGTGATGATTCTACATGTTCATCTACATCACCGGATTGCTCTATGTCACTTGGTGACACCAAGGTACCTTGTGGTGACATAGTTGTCGATTGTGATGATCCAAACTTTGAGCTCATATATAGTCTCATCCATGGTTTAAACAAAGAGTATGCTAAAAACAAGAAATTGAAAAATGAAAACTCTTTGCTTAAGACAACATGTGAACAACAAGAGCATCTACTTTATGTTACTACTTGTTCACATGAGGTGCTAAAATTGGCTCATGAGGAACTAAGTGTTACTCATGATAACTTGGTACAAGACCATGCTTTTCTCACTAAGAAGTTTTCAAATGAAAAATCTAAAACTAGTGAGAGCTCATCACTTGGGTCAAATGATCAATCACATATTTGTGCTAACCCTTGTGATGAAGGCAAGAAGCATGTATCCACCTCTTGTGATGATTTCATTGATATATCATACTCTTCACATTTAGATGCTTGTTCTTCTCCTATGCCTTGTGAGACTAACTTTTTGAAGGAAAATGATGAGCTCAAAAAGAAAGTGAAGAAGTTGAGCAACCGGTTAGAGAGGTGCTACAACTCCAAGGTTCTCTTCGAGAAAATAGTGAAGAATCCAAGAAGCCTACATGACAAGAGTGGACTTGGTTTCATTAAGAAGAAGATGACCAAAAGTGGGAGAAAGATAGCAAAGAAGATCAAGAAGCAAGAAAAAGAAAAGCTATCTCATTTCATGTGCTATCAATGTCATGAAAAGGGACATCTTGCTAACGCTTGTCCAAATGAAGAAAAGCTCAAGTTGAAGCAACAAGAAGAGCTTCAACTGAAACCCCAAGATCAAGTCAAGATCAACCATGAAGATAAAGTTGATGACTTGAAGATGAAAAAGAAAACAAGAAGGGGTGGAAGAGCTTATGCAAGGCATCCAACTCATATCCAAGATGCCAAGATGATGAGCAAGATTCAAGCTAAGAAAATAAAGTTTGCTCACATCAAGTGCTTTGAATGTGGGGACATGGGACACTATGCCTCGGAGTGTCCTAGCAAGCTTGAGAAGAAAGCTCAAGCAACTCATGAGAGGCAAGGCAAGAAGGAGCATCAAATGAGCAAGGAAGAAAGGGCTCAACAAAAGAGAAGATGCTACTTATGCCGGGAAAGGGGACACATGGCTCATTCATGTCCCCTAGGTAACGATTCTAAGCCTATTTCAATTGATGATGATATTGTGCTTAGAAAGGATGACAATGGTACCTCTTCGGTTGCTATTGCAAAACATCCCGCTATTCATACTAAGGCTTTGCCTAAGTATGTTGCACCTAACTTGAGAGGACCCAAACAAGTTTGGGTACCATCAAAAAGTGGATGAATGTGTGTAGGTACCATGGCATTGGAGGCTTGATTCAATTGAGTTCACATTGTTCATCATTTCATTGAGTCAAGTATTGAAGCTTATTGCTATTCTTATCCCAATGCCAAGTCATGACAAGTGAAGTCCAAATGAGCTAAAACATACAAGTGCAATGATCCTAGTTGTGGTGATTTATTGGATATTTGAAGGCTTGCAAGAATATTTGAAGATGAAGCTTGCTATTTGATGGTCATAGGCTACAAAGGTAGACTTCTAAGTTGATCACATATATTTGGGTGCATATGAGTTGATTGAATTGGATATATATGCATATGTTGCTTGATATGAGATGTTTGAATGGATTAAATGCTTAGTAGTCAAATTTGAGTTGGTTTGAATGGATATGATCATGAGATGACCTTTAGTATGTGTTTTCAATGGAAATATGTCTTGTGATGGTATTCAAACAAGTTAGCATCAAGTTTGATTCAAATTGGTGAAGCATAGCTCATTTGCTCAAATCTGTCCATTATTGCAAAATCTGTGAGAGCTGTGATGATAGCCATGTTTGGATGATCAAATCTTATTGGAATGGCTTAAAATTTGGTATGCATGCTCAATACTTATGGTAGAAGTTGCTGTAAAAATTTCGTGATGAGAAGATGAGGGATACTTCGGTTTTGGAGTGGAACTTGTCAACTATGATGCAGCAGTTTTCAGCATGAGTAGTGTGGGAAGATGTGAAAACTGGTAGCAATCTAGAAGGAGTATGAAGCTCAAATTTTTATGGCTGCTAGATGACATAGTGTTGCACACCTCCACCAAATTTCGTGGCATTCCAACATGTACATTGAGAGTTATGGACTATTCTTTGAGATGTACAAAATCTGCCAGAAAAGTGACAATTATTGGATTGATCAAGAGTCACTTTGATTGAAAGGTCCTCAAGTTGGAATCTTAGTTATAAGTATTTGAGGCACCTAAGTTTGGTTTTGTATTGAGTTAGAAGCATGACAAGCAATGAGTACAAAATCCATTGATTTGGGGAGTGTACTTTGTACACATCTAGTACTCAAGTTGGAGATCAAGACCAAGCTCAAGATGGAGAGACAAGTTTGAGTTCAAATGATCATTGTATCTCTTCAAGAAGAAAGAAAAGGGCTTAAAGAAGATCTCAAGTTTACTCATTTTAAGTCCATCACTTGGATCAATCAATCAAATTCAATTCAAGTGAGTGTCAAGAATAGTTCTTGGTGAGATCACTTCTCCCTAGAGAGGGGCGTGCCGCCCATGAGTGGGATTGACAAGTGGGGATACTTGGAGGGCCAACATGGAAGTGATGATCTAGGGATATTCAAGATGCTTAGTTGAAGAAATCAAAAGGTTTGATCAAAAGAAAGCAAGCCAACCATAACAAGAAGTGCACTTGATCATTAGTGGTTCTCATTCCATATGGGTGAAGCATGGTATTCAATTTGGTATATTTTGACTTCACCAAGCTATTTAAATGGACTTCACATTGCTATTGCGGAGAGAAATTGGAATCATATTGACTATCCTCTACTCCAAGATAGCAAAGGTATCATTGTAATGTGCATGATGATTTCATCCCTTACTAGTATGCGGTTAGTGCATATAGTACATGTTTAATAGGATCATGCATGACAAATGAAAAGGTTTAAATTCATTTCCTACCACTATTGCTTGAATGATTAGATGATCTAGTGGTTTGTATATGAATTTGTTCATGAGCTAGTGATCCCAAGTACTTGATCTAATTTGGAATGCTATCAAGTAACAAGTACAACATTGGCAAGATAACCCTTCATGAGGTGTGAAGAAGCTTGTCATTGGATCAAACCGGACTTGGAAGCTAAGGCAATTTATTTTAGTTCAAGTCAACAATAAAAGAAGCTCATGAGAACAATCTAGTTCAAGAATTGGTTGTAATTGACAAATCTTTTCAAGTGGCATCCACATTGCAAGTTTCAAGACATGGCTAGATTATTACATCATCTTTACACGTGGTATTTCACATGGTATTTCTTCACGTGATATTCAAGTCAAGTAATATCTAGTACATCAATGGTGGTTCCACAAGTGATCCTCAACTTTAAGTGATCAATTCAAATCAAGAAAGCTACCCTCACCAACAAGAGCTCAAGTTGTTCAATGGATTGACACATGCTTTGACATAGGGGGAGGTGCCCCACCTCAAGTTATCAAGGTCAAAGATCCTACAAGTGACCTACATGTGGCATTTCTAGGTGGTTTTCATGTTTCCACATGTGAGAGTTACAAGTGGTGTCATTCCAACATATGGTGATGTCCATAAAAATGAAGATTCAAGACTCAACCATCTATCCCTAGTCGCACCCTTTGTATCAAAAAGAGGCATACCTTTTATGGAAATTGATGACAAAGGGGAGAGATTGGAACAAAGATATGAATATGGGGAGAGAATGGAACATGGACATGGACATGAGGGAGCAAGATTGAAGATTAGAGGAGGATCAATATTCTTGGACAAAAGAGAAGCACACAAGTTGGGGAGCAAGCTCATGAACTTGATTGATTGCATTTGATATGTGCATATTCATGTGCTTGCTTGCATTTGCATAAGTTTTAAAATTTTATATGCAATGCTTGTGTGGTGTATGCTAGTTGTATAACTTGATTGATGATATGATAACTAGCATGCATAGGTTGTAGCTAGACATATATATACTTCATGAAAATCAAGAGCCATTACATATAATGTTGATCTCATTTGGTATCTTGAGTTTTGGTGTATGTCTAGTTACATGGATGATGCTAAGGATGAACTTCAAATTTGCAACTCCGATTGGTATCACGCTTCAAAGGTTTATCCTATACACCTTAGCATCACTTTGTAGTGTTAACCCTCCCAAAAGTTTCATATCTATGTATGTGTGCAAACCTTGAATTCAAATCAATTGGGCACACATATAGGGGTTACCACTACCAAGTTGGGTTTTATGGTGCTTATCCAAATCTTGACATAGTGCTTAAATGTTGGATAAGTGACATAAAATCCAAACCAAGTTAGCAATTTATACTTGTATGAAATGCTAGCTTGGAATTTAATCTTCAATTCCATATCTTTGTAGTGTTGCCATCAATTACCAAAAGGGGAGATTGAAAGGTCCCTTGTGGTTTTTGGTAATTGAGTGACAAAAATTAGGTGAACTAATATGTGTGATTGAGATAATACACAGGAGATTAGTTCACATGAGTTGATGCAATGAAGGAGCTTATTGCATATGAGACATGACATGGAGTCATGAGACCAAGGTGGTGATGATCAAGACAAGGCTTGGCTTGATGGATGTTGACATTTCTTAACGCAATCACCAAAAAGGCAATCACGCTTAGAAATGTCCGGTTGGTGATACGCAACGTTCTGAGAACAAGTCCGCATAGCGCACGGAAATACCGTTGTAGCATTTCACCCTAAGTATTCGAGGGGTATCGTTATTTATATTTTTCCCAAACGAAGGCATGGTGTAAAAGTCTCTAATTTGGACACGGTCAAGATAACACGAATGTATAATAGACCAATGCTCATAATAGGGATAAAACAGGATAGGTAGTAGGATAACTTGACACACACTCTCAAGCCAATCTCAAGGATAAAGGTAAAAGAATGAATAAAAGAATAGGTCTAATATGGAGCGGGCATATCCTAGATAGTCATGTCAAGATAGCGGATACACATGTTTTATGTTAGAGATTCTAAGTCAAGATAGCCAAGGTCTCTGTGACTTACTTCGGGCAACGGCAATCGCCCAAACGGGATGGAGACCGGCAATTGCACTGCGCCACACCCGAACGTGGGGGATTACAAGGGACGGACAAGGCTGTCACAACCCGACCGCCTACCCCCCTCAACCGTAGGGTGCGCCACAAAAAGATAGGCAACCCCTAGCCTAGACACCACGTCTACACTAGTGATTATCACTCTAGCGTGTTAACAAGGCTTACCCGTCCCCCGGGTCCTTCTACTAGAGCGCCGCCCGAAGGAACAACTATCAATCCCGCAACCCAACATCAACCAAGTCTAACTTTTAGGTAGAACTCATCATAGCAATCTAGCTCTTGGTCTAAACATGTATGCATGAAAGATTAAGCACAATGTTCTATATGATAAGAACATGATATAGAAACTATATACTAGTTCATCAATCAAGATTATATCAAAGGAACTTTGCTCTAATTCAAGAACACAACTATATCGATAAAGTAAGAGCAAGAACAAAATGGAACCCTTGATATTATTGATACCGAAAGACTCAAGATGTCCAAGCTCTCCAAGTAAGCTCATGGCCTTCCTCCTTATTATTCTACTACTAACCTATAAAGAAGAAAAGAAGAAGAAAAAAAAGAAGAAGAAGAGAGGCTCTTGTGTGGTGTGTGTGTTGAGAGGGGGGAGAGTGGAGGCCTATTTATACAAGTGAGTGTTGACGGTCATTAACGACATATTTTTAACGTCAACATTCTACCAATTAGGGGTTGAAACTATACCTTGCTACACACATATACATTTATTACTGACATAATTCCACTTGGAGTGCCAAAATACTATTGTGCAGATCTATATAAAAAACAAGTGGAAAAATGCACCAAAAGGCGCCTCACGGAAAGCGCATTCTGAAGAATATCAAGCCCAAGAGAGAAATGGACAAAACACGCGAGAGGCGGGCGGCGCACCGCCACACACACAACTTTTCAGGCCCAAAGACGCCCGACTGCCAAAGCCCGGCCCGAACGGGGGGCCCAGCAGTCTTGTAGCGCACCCCAAAAAGTGCGGCCGCACCTGCCGGGGCGGTTCGGGCCCAACTTTGGCGAGGCGGTTTGTTACCTTCAAAAGCGGGTGAAACCGACGTGGGATCGTCGGTTTGGCGTATGGAAGGTACTCCTAGGTCGGTTTTTGGCTCCTACCATGTGGGGAGGGACATTTTCCAATGAGCCCCCTCTCCTCTACCTATAAAAGGAGGCCATCTCCCACCATTGTAACACACACCACACAATGTAGCCTCTCTCTTCTTCTTCTTCTTTCTCCTTCTTCTTCTTCTTCTTCTTCTTTCTTCTTCTTCTTTCTTCTTAGTTTGTACTTAGGAGGAGTTTGGCAAGAATAATAAAAGAGAGCAAGACATTCTGGAGCTATGCGGTATGAGCAATTTAGAGTTCTTCATTTTGTTCTTGTTCTCTACTTATCAATATAGTCATGTTCTTGAATTAGAGCAAAGTTCTTGTGATATAATCTTGGTTGATGAACTAGTCTATAGTTTTGATATCATGATCTTGTCTTATAGAACTTCGTGCTTAGTCTATCATACATACATGTTTAGACCAAAGAGCTAGATCGATATGTTGAGTTCTACCTAGAGTTAGCCTTGGTTGATGTTGGGTTGCGGGATTGATAGTCGTTCCTTCGGGGCGGCGCTCACGGTAGAAGGACCCGGGGGCCGGGTAAGCCTTGTTAACACGCCCGGTGATAATCACTAGTGTAGACGTGGTGTCTGGGCTAGGGGTTGCCTATCTTTTGCGGTGCATCCCACGGTTGAGGGGGTAGGCGGCTTGGTCGTGACAAGCCTTGTCCGTCCCTTGAAATCCCCCCACATTCGGCTGTGTCGTAGAGCTAATTGCCGGACAACATCCTTTGGGCGTGGGCGGTGCCCAAGTAATTCGGGCAGAGACCTTGGCTTTCTTGAATTAGAATCTCTAACATTGAACATGTGTGTATCTCGCTATCTTGACGTGACTATCTAGGATATGCCTACTCCATATTAGATTTATTCTTTTATTCATTCTTTTATATTTATCCTTGAGATTGGTTCGTGTGTGTGTGTCAAGTTATCCTACTACCTACCTTATTTTACCCCTATTATGAGCATTGGTCTATTACACATTAGTGTCATCTCTTGACCATGTCCGAATTAGAGACTTTTACACCATGCCTTCCTTTGGGAAAAATATAAATAACGATACCACGAATACTTCCCGTGAAATGCTACAATGATAGATCCGTGCGCTTGCGGATGAATATCTTCTTTGGCAAGATCTATCACCGTTGACGTTCCTATTCGGATCACCGACATGGTGGTTTTACTTGGGAATGTCGGGCGGCGCATTTAAAGCGCCGTTATTAGAGATGGGTTCTAAACCTGTTTCTAGTGATTGCGCTTAAGAAATGCAACAAGCATTTACAGCGCCGTTCTTGGGAAGGCATTGGTTAAAGGGATGATCTATTAGGACATGTTCCCGATAATATGCATGTGTAGTGATCTTTGTTCATCTTAGGCTTATCTAAAAGAAAAAAAAAAACTTTTATATATAAAAAAAAAAACTCTTATAAAAAGAAAAAAATTATAAAATAAAAAGCAAGGACATGTTATCAAGTTAGTATGCACCTTCGGGTATTCTTGTCGCTAAC
Source organism: Hyparrhenia diplandra (assembly GCA_015847255.1). Taxonomy (NCBI): domain Eukaryota; kingdom Viridiplantae; phylum Streptophyta; class Magnoliopsida; order Poales; family Poaceae; genus Hyparrhenia; species Hyparrhenia diplandra. The sequence goes on along the minus strand of JADLZK010007741.1, from coordinate 99,209 downwards.
CATTTCAGGTGGAGGGGCACGCGGCGCTTGAAAACATGGGGGCTACATCAAGAAAACTTTGATGCTCTTGGGCGGAGGAACACACTCAAAAGGAGACCACGACTTTGCACATTTGACTTTTTACGAAAGTCCAAGTGTGTGAGGGAAGATGGTGAGAATATCAAGTTCCAAGTGCACCAAGGGGATTATAAAAAAAAAGAGAGCTCGAGTGAAAAAAAAAAAAAAAAAAAAAAAAAAAAAAAAAAAAAAGGAAAATATATGATGAAAAAAAAAAGAGAGAGAGATGAATAAGAGATTAGCCTCTCCTTGCTATAAAAAGAAAAAAAAAAAGAGAAGTTGAAAAAAAAAAGATATATATAAAAAAGAAAAAAAAAATAATAAGAAGAGGAGAGAGGGAGCAGGTTAGGCCTACATGGTCAAAGTGAAATAATGAAGACATGGCTCCACCCTGCATTGCTTCCATAAGCAAGAAGGGATCTTTCTCTCCCAAGACCTTTGTTGCACCTGAGTGAGTTCGGCATGACTCCCTCTGCTCCGGCCAGGAAGTCATAACCAAACCAAGATCATCATGCCACCGACACAGCAACTCTATCCTCAAGCTGTCGGTCAAGTACACTCAGGTACAATAAAAGAAAAGAAAAAAAAAGTAAAGAAAAAAAAAAAAGAAGATAAAGGAAAGGGGGAACATCCTCCTTTACACCTTTGTGACCACTAAGGCCCATGGTCCATATACACTACATGTGTGTATCACCTAAGCCTTGTGGCCCGCCCGAGATGGATTATCAAGCTACCACCACCAGGGAGTCTCAACGTTCTTTCCTTCATGCGCGGATGATACACACACACTCGGGTATACAAAGGTAATAATTCACCAATTCTTTTTACTCATACTTATCTCCATATATATATATATATATAATAATAATATTTCATCATGGAGATAAAACAAGGCTAGACTTACATTGCATTTTATCTTAGCCTTGTTTGAGTATCAAAAGTTTGGTGAAGTTTTTTCTGTCCCTCCCTTTATAATAAATTTCTCAAATAAATTTTTTTTTGAAAAATAAATAAATAAATAAAACAACACAAAATTTGCTCTTTTTTGCTCCTTCCTGCATATGTTTCACAATTTGGTAATTGCAAAGGATGGTAAGTCTCCTCGCGAGTCTACCATATACTAACCATGCGAGGGAAAAGACCAAAAGCACGGGGATACAACCCCGATCCAATGAGCATTGAGCTAGCTTGGGGGAGGACCTTACTAAGGTAATGAGAAACCTACACTCTCATCCTCCTGTCCATTACCTTCCAAAAAAAAAAAAAAAGTGTTTTATAAAATATTTTTTTTTCAAAAGAAACCAAAAATATTTACTACACAAAAATCTATAAATAAATATTTTCAAAAAAAAAAAAAATAGGGTATATTTCAAAAAAAAAAAAAAAAAATAGGGCATATTTCAAAAATAAAAAAAAAATGGGGTATATTTCAAAAAAAAAATTAATTATATATGTTTTATAAAATATTTTATTATCAAAATTAACAAAAATATTTATTACATAAAATCTATAAAAAAAATTAAAATTAAACTTTTCTCACCTTTCAAAGTCTTCATCTTCATTGGATGAATCTTATTGCTCTTTCATGCGTCCTTTTTCTATATTGGCATGTTTTGATTTGGAAGATTTGGTTACTCGAAAGTGATCATACTTCCATAGGTGTTTTTGAATTAAGCATGGTGCTTAGGTCAAAAGTCTACCCTAATCGAGATTAGACATGGAGTCGAGTTTGATTATTGAATCGAAATGCTAGTGTAGAATTTGGTCGACCATATGGACTAACCCTTGCGAATTTATCAACATCATGAGGGTAAGTCCGAGATGATAATGGAGATCAGAAGTTGTTTGGTGAACCAAAAAAAAATTAATAAAAAAAAAAAAATTTAATAATAAAAATAATAACAAAATAAATAAAAATAAAACCTTTGAAACTCCAAGAATGGTTGTCCCGCTCTTTCAAGATCATCACAAGACAAGCTTGGGGAGTCTCTGGCACGCTCAAAAGATGATGTTGATCAAAGATCCATTCATAGCGTTTACAAGCTAGCAACATTCATAAACCGAGGGTAAGTCAAAAGCTAGCTTGGGGAGGACTCCCACAAAGGTAACTCGTATCTCACATTCTATTCGATTATTTTATTAATATGAATGATGAGGTATGAGAATAAGAAAATAATAATAAAAAAAAAAGGGGGAAGAAGAAAAAGAGAGAGAGAGGAGAGTTATTCCACTTCATATATATGTGTTGTAGAAATGTTTAGTTCTACCCCTGTGTTGAAATGATGAATAGTTGCTCTGTCTTATGTTTTGCACATTGCCTAGTTTATAATTCGAATTTCTCTAAAGTTTGGGTTTAGTGGCTAAGTCTAAAAACTCATCCTGAAAAACTGATTCATGTGGGTTGCATAGGCTCTATCTAGTCTAAGTTGTTGCCAAGTATGATATGGTACAAATGGATTTGCTATGATTTCATCCAAAAAGAGAAACTTGACATCCCGAATCTAATTTGAAAGAAAAAGAGAAAAGATATGGGCTATGCTAAAAAAAAAGAGAGAAAAAAAAATAAAAAAAAAATATAGAGATGAAAAAAGGACATGTGTCAGGGGCGAGTAGAGCCCACATCTCCAAAAAAAGAAAGAGAGAGGAAATAAAAAGACAAAAGTCTAGGGCGACGAGCCCACCTCTCCAAACAAAAATATATAGCAATAAAGCCCATACTTTCTCGAAAAAAAAAAAAAATAAAACTTAAATAAATAAATCCCGGATGAGAAAGTTGATCAAAAGGATGAGTGAAAAGTATTTACGTTATAGCCGTTCTATCGGCAACCGCCCAAGACTTTGAGAAAAGCTAAAAAGCCCCCCAACGATGAAAGGTAATAAAGGGTGAGCAAAGGCATGCCATTTTATTCAAACTATAGTAGAAAATCTTATTATAACCACGGCACTTGAAAAACGTAATCGGCATAGTAGCAACTCCTGATCAACAACCAAGTACTTATCTTTTGCTCGAGGACGTGCAAAGGGTAAGCTTGGGGAGTTTGTTGATGGTCATTAACGACATATTTTTAACGTCAACATTCTACCAATTAGGGGTTGAAACTATACCTTGCTACACACATATACATTTATTACTTGACATAATTCCACTTGGAGTGCCAAAATACTATTGTGCGGATCTATATAAGAAACAAGTGGAAAAATGCACCAAAAGGCGCCTCCACGGAAAGCGCATTCTGAAGAATAATCAAGCCCAAGGGAGAAATGGACAAAACACGCAGAAGGGGCCGAGCGCACACCGCCACACAACTTTTCGGGGCCCAAAGACGCCCGGCTGCCAAAGCCCGGCCCGAACGGGCCCAAAGGGGGCGCTGCGCGCGCCCCCAAAGTGCGGCCGCACCTATGCCGGGCGGTTCGGGCCCAACTTTGGCGAGGGGCGGTTTGTTACCTTCAAAATCGGTGAAACCGACGTGGGATCGTCGGTTTGGCGTATGGAAGGTACTCCTAGGTCGGTTTTTGGCTCCTACCATGTGGGGAGGGACATTTTCCAATGAGCCCCCTCTCCTCTACCTATAAAAAGGAGGCCATCTCCCACCATTGTAACACACACCACACAATGTAGGCTCTCTCTTCTTCTTCTTCTTCTTTCTCCTTCTTCTTCTTCTTCTTCTTCTTCTTTCTTCTTCTTCTTTCTTCTTAGTTTGTACTTAGGAGGAGTTTGGCAAGAATAATAAAAGAGAGCAAGACATTACGGAGCTATCTTGGTATGAGCAATTTAGAGTTCTTCATTTTGTTCTTGTTCTCTACTTATCAATATAGTCATGTTCTTGAATTAGAGCAAAGTTCTTGTGATATAATCTTGGTTGATGAACTAGTCTATAGTTTTGATATCATGATCTTGTCTTATAGAACTTCGTGCTTAGTCTATCATACATACATGTTTAGACCAAAGAGCTAGATCGATATGTTGAGTTCTACCTAGAGTTAGCCTTGGTTGATGTTGGGTTGCGGGATTGGTAGTCGTTCCTTCGGGGCGGCTGCAGTAGAAGGACCCGGGGGCGGGTAAGCCTTGTTAACACGCCCGGGTGATAATCACTAGTGTAGACGTGGTGTCTGCGGGCTAGGGGTTGCCTATCTTTTGCGGTGCATCCCACGGTTGAGGGGTAGGCGGCTTGGTCGTGACAAGCCTTGTCCGTCCCTTGAAATCCCCCCACGTTCGGGCTGTGTCGTAGAGCTAATTACTTGGACAATCGTCCTTTGGGCGTGGGCGGTGCCCGTAATTTGGCGAGACCTTGGCTTTCTTGAATTAGAATCTCTAACAGTTGAACATGTGTGTATCTCGCTATCTTGACGTGACTATCTAGGATATGCCTACTCCATATTAGATTTATTCTTTTATTCATTCTTTTATATTTATCCTTGAGATTGGTTCGTGTGTGTGTGTCAAGTTATCCTACTACCTACCTTATTTTACCCCCTATTATAAGCATTGGTCTATTACACATTCGTGTCATCTTGACCATGTCGAATTAGAGACTTTTACACCATGCCTTCCTTTGGGAAAAATATAAATAACGATACCACGAATACTTCGGGTGAAATGCTACAATGATAGATCCGTGCGCTTGCGGATGAATATCTTCTTTGGCAAGATCTATCACCGTTGACGTTCCTATTCGGATCACCGACATGGTGGTTTTACTTGGGAATGTCGGCGGCGCATTCTAGCGCCGTTATTAGAGATGGGTTCTAAACCCTTGTTTCTAGTGATTGCTCTTAAGAAATGCAACAAGAGAGAGGGGCTAAGTGCAAAACTACACCAAACCGACCATCTCTCAGGCGTCTAGGTTCACTGAATTGGCGATCCACCCCGCCTTGTCGGTTTCGACACTTAATGCACGGCCTCGCCAAGTTTGGGCGGATCGGCGCCAAAGTGGGTGCGGCCGCACCACTGGCCCCCCCTGGCCCGAGCTTTGGTAGGTGGGCTGTGTCGGGCCCGAAAAGTTGTAGGGCGGCGTTGGCTCGGCCCATTTCTGCGTGTTTGGTCCGTTTCTCCATTGGGCTTGATGTTCTTCAAGAATGCGCTTTCCCGATAAAGCGCCTTTTGGTACATTTTCCACTTGTTTTTTATATAAATCCCCTGCAAAATATATTTTGGACACTACATGTGGAAATATGTGAGTAATAAATGTATATGAGTATGAAAAGGTATAGTTTCACCCCCTTTATGGTAGAATGTTGACGTTAAAAGTGTGTGTCGTTAGTGACCGTCAACAACAAACTCCCCAAGCTTACCCTTTGTGCGTCCTCGAGCAAAAGATAAGTACTTGGTTGTTGATCGGGAGTTTCTACTATGCCTATTACATCTCACGTGCGGGGTTATAACAAAAAGTTCTACTATAGTTTGAATAAAATGGCACGTTTATTCACCCTTACTACCTTTCATCTTTTGTGGGGCTTTTGAGCCTCTCAAGTCTTGGGCGGTTGCGGATAGAATGGTTGTAATAGAGTCGGTACTCATTCATTCTTTTGATCAACTTTTTCATCCGAGATTTGTTTATTAAGTCATATTTGCTTTTTGAGAAGGTATGGGCTTATTTCTTTTCTTTTTTTTTCGAGAGGTGGGCTCTACTCACCCTTAGACTTGTGTCTATTATTTCCTCTCTTTCTTTTTTTTTTTTTTTTTTTTTTTTGGAGATGTGGGCTCTACTCGCCCTTGGACACATGTCCTTTTTCATCTCTTGTCTTTTTTTTCTCTTTTTTTATCATAGCCCATATCTTTCTCTTTCTTTGAAATAAATTCCCGGATGTCAAGTTTTCTCTTTTCGAATGAAATCATAGCAAATCTATTTGTACCATATCATATTTGGCAACAACTTATCTTGGATGAAGCTTATGCAACCCACATGAATCGGGTTTTTCAAGGTGAGATTAAAACTTTGCCACTAAACCCAAACTTTAGAGAAATTCAAGTTATAAACTAGGCATAGGCAAAACATAAGACAGAGCAACTATTCATCATTTCAACAAGGGACTAAGACTAAACATTTTCATAGCTCATATGTATGGAGTGGAATAAATCTCCTCTCTCTTTCTCTTCTTCCCCTTTTTTTTTATTCTCATATCTCATCATTCTTATAAGATAAGAAATTAACTGAATGGAATGTGAGATACGAGTTACCTTTGTGGGAGTCCTCCCCCAAGCTAGCTTCTTGACTTACCTTCGGTTAGGAATGTTGCTAGCCTGTGCACGCCATGATTTGATCTTTGATTAACATCTTCTGTTTAGCGTGCCAGGAGACTCCCCCCCAAGCTTGTCTTGTGATGAACTTGGAAGAACGGGACAACCATACTTGGGGTTTGAAAGGTTTATTATTATTTTTTTATTTGTATTATTTTTTTTTTTTTGGTTCACCAAACAAGGTTTGATCTCCATTGTCATCTCCGGGACTTACCCTCTTGAAGTTGATACATTCACGCAAGGGTTAGTCCATATAATTGACCAAAATCTACACTAGCAAAACTCTAGTTCAATAATCGGGACTCGACTCCATGTCTAATCGATTAAGGTAGACTTTTTGACCTAAGCACCATGCTTAATTCAAAAGCGCCTATGGAAGTATGATCAACTAGTATGACCAAAACTTCCAAACTTAAACATGCCAATATAGAAAGAGGAAGCATGAAAAAGCAATAAGATTCATCCAATGAAGATGAACACTTTGAAAGGTGAACAAAAGAATATAGTTTTTTTTTTTTTTGCAAGGTAATGGACAAAGGATGAGAGTGAAAGATTCACATTACCTTGTTGTGACCCTCCCCCAAGCTAGCTCAAAGCCAATATATTGGAATTGAACTTCATGCTTTTGGCTTTTCCTTTGCATACCTGAGTGTGTATGTACCGACCGCGTATGAGGGCAAGAGCGTTGAAGCTTTTTTTTTGCGGTAGTAGCTTGATGATCCATCTCAGGCGGCCACTAGGCTTAGGTCAGACATACAACTAGTGTATATGGATCTTGAGTCATTGTGACAACAAAGGTGCAAGGAGGAGGTTTGTTGGTGTAGCCCCGAAGCAGGCTACCCCCTGGTAGGACGAGCCACGCAACAAGACCGAACTGATCACACGAAAGTGTAGGCAAACTGGAGCACTCTTCTATTAAATCTCAATCTGTCTTTACAAAGCCCCCTTGGGGGTCTATTTATAGTCCGTGAGACTATTACAATACCGATTTTGTCCTCCTACCGACCCTAGGCCCTAGCGTCTCCAGCCCGTCGACCAAGGGCAATGTAGTCTTTTTAGGCCTCGCGATCCCACACGCCCTCGTTGGGCCGCGACATCGGGCCGCGAGCACCGCAAGACAAGGTTAAGAGGCATTCGCCCATGGACCCTTCCGGTCTGTCGCCCAGCGACCGCTTTCGTCTTCCCTGGCGGAGCTAGGGGGATTCGTGCTAGACCCCTACCCTTGTGGCGTAAGCCCAAGCATTCGCTTCTTACGACCAAATGTTAGCACATTCGTCCAACACGATCCCCCGAATCGACCGCTTACGATCGGAATCCTCGGTTCTAGGCACGGCGGGCCGAATGTCAACGCACTCGAGCTGCTCGCCTTCAGTTACAACCTCCGTTTGTGGCCGTGACATTCGGTTTCCTTGACCGAATCTCATGGCTTTCGTCCCACGGCCGCCGGCGTAGACAGGTCTCGGCGTTGGGTGTTCGTTTGCCCATGGTCGAAAGCTCCCGCTTCCGTCCATAGGCCGGAGAAGCCCCGTCGCTCGGACCTCACCTCCTCTTTCTCTTGGGTCCTTGGCATGCCAAGGTCGAATCTTAAAACATTCGGCCGGCGAGGCCGAATCTCCTCCGGGCCATCTCTGATGTCGTGGTTTCGGCGGGCGGCCGTAGGGGGTGGGCGGGTTCGGCCTCCCCCAACAATGATGCCGAGTCCAAGGGTGAGGTCCTTTCGCCCTTCCCTTGGGAATTGACCCCACGGCCCTCAAGAAACCCCTCGGGCCGGAATGCATGACGCGGCGTTTTTGCGGCCGAGGTTTTTTTTTATCACCTGCGGAAGGCGGCGATGTCTCCTCGGGTTGCGAGCCCGGGCTCACGGATGGGGCGTGGCCTCGGACCGCGTGCCCGTTTTCTTCTATATAAGGGGTGCAGGCGGGCGGTGATCTCCCCGCCCATTTGCCCCCCGCACTCCGGCCTTTCCAGCGGCCGAGCCGCCGCTTTTGGCGCCTTGACTTCGGATTGAGAGGGCATTTGGCTACCCGGCTTCACCTTTCACGCAGTAAGTTTCGTTTTACGTTCTTTTTGCTTTTCGGTTAAGTTGGGAGTCCGTTTTTTTTTTTATTTTAGGGTTTCGTCATTTCTTTTTATTTTTGCATTCTAGGTTTTAGTTGGTAGAATGTCGGATCCGATTGAGTCGGGGTCCGGCTCTTCGTCAAAGGGCTCGGGGTCTACTAACTTGACTCAACGAGTTCGATTCCTCTGGCGTGCGTGGTCCAAAAGCGCAACCGATTCGGACATTGACCCACACCATTTTTCTAGCGGCGGTGAGGGCGGTTCGAACCGGCGGTGCAGTTAGCCCTCAAGTTGTGGATGAGGTTGTTGATATAGAGGGCTCTCACATTCGGTGGGGACCTTTAAGCCCCAAGGCGAGCTAAGTCTTTCGGCACAAGGTGAGCCCGAGGCTTCTTTCGGTGCCGTCGAGGGTTCAGAGGACGGCAGCTACTCAATTGCCGAGGGATCCGGTGAAAATCCGGGCCTTCGGCACATCGTGAAGTGTGTACCGGGCGGCGTGTCTCGTGTTTCTGAGAGCACCTTGGACGATTATATGCGAAAGGGTTTTATGGATCGCATGACCAGATCATTGTGCCGTGCGCCGGAGGGTGAACGATACCCGAATCCGAGGCCTGGTGAAGCGCTCGTATTCAAGGACTATTTCAGGGCTGGGTTTCGGCTGCCCCGTGAAGATGCTTTCATCGATGGAGTTCTCGGCCGGTTCGGGATTGCGGTTGCACCATCTTACGCCGAATCGTTTACTCGAATGGGGCGTTTGTATGGGCTATGAAGATGATGGGAGCCCCACTCTGTGTGGACACGTTCTTGCAGTTTTATGCTTGTCACAAGAAGCCCAAGAAGATTCGTGATGACAGGACTAGTGAACACCTGCGTTGTCCGGTTTGGTGCTTTCACCTTTATACCCAAAGGCAACATTCGTCTAGCTCCGACATTTTGCAACAAGTGGTCGAAATGGACAGAGTACTGGTTCTATGCCCGAGTCAGCGGGGTAACCGAAAGCCGAGCTACTAGCACTGGGCTTCCTGTTAACAGTTCTCTGGTTAGCCGAATGGTCCCGATCGAGGGAAAGTGCCATGGGGATTATCTTGAGAATGTCGAAGGGGCCGCCGGCTACCCTTGCCTTTACGGCCACTTTGGCCAAGCGAGCACTTTCGGGATCTTGTGGAGGAATGGGTCGCCATGGAGGTTCGACCTCCCGAGTGCTCTTGTGCGGTTTAATATTGATCCCTTGGATGTCGGGTTATGAAACCAACTATATCGAAGCTAGGCGGCCATTGCGCTTTCATTCGGACAAAGATTTCGTAACTTGGGTGATGGAGGAGGCGAATGCCATTCTAGGCATTGTGTCCGATCGTGAGTTCAAGTTGGTGGAAGAGATCGTGGGGATGGCGCTCGCATCAACCGAGCTTTTCGACGCTATGGAGGTTGTATATCCACCTCGGCTCACCCCCTCGCGAAGCTAAGGCCGAAAGAGAGGCCCGGAAGCCCCATTATAGAGGAAAGACTGTTTGCTCAAGATTCGCCTCGACTTGAGCGTCAAGAGGCAAAAAGTTGGTTTACCCCGACGCCGAGGGACAATGATCTTCTCGGGTAGGCCGTTGTTTGGCTAAGGTGCGGGCAAACGCAGCCGAAAGGTTACCTTCGGTCGTTACCCGCACATTCGGCATTGTTACTTCCGCATCGGTACTTAGCTTGCTACCTTGCGGTTTAGCCGGTTTCGGCAACTTACTTAGCTTGTTTTTGCCGATTGGTCCCTAGTGCGTTTTCTTGTTGGTTGACGAATCGCTTGTGTTTCGCGCAGTAATCTCGAGTGACTCGGAGGAGATGGCCCCAAGCCCGGTCAAGGACCCCCGCGACACCCTCGGGGGAGGCCGGCGACCGCGGCTTCTCTTGGGCCTAACTTCGTGGCGATCAAGAGGCCCGCGAGAGGCGACCCTCACCAACACTACCGAGCCCGACTGCGTCGGCTGCTCCGTGCCCCGGCGGCAAAAAACTAGCAAGGAAGCGTCGGATTCGGCCCTTGCTAAGGCTTCGACTTCTAAAGGAGCCCCTGGTAAGTCTCGGTTCTACCGGGAGTTCGTGAAGACTTCCGGTATTTTTAACGAATGCCTATTCGGCCACGGAGTTACGTCGTTGGAGAGCAACTCTAGTGACTTGGGGGATCTTGTCGTGTATTCGGGCTTGCCTCCCCGAGAAGCTAAGCCCTCGTCGAGAAAAAACTTATAAACTTGCTCGTTGTTTAGGGGGCATTCTCGACGCCGGGTGATGGCGAATGTAGACCAGCGGCTCTTGCCCCTTTTTCCTTCGGAGGAAGGCGCCAAGTTCGAACCGAATGCTCCGGCTCCTTTGTCGCCCCTCGGGCGGAGAAAGAGCTGCTCAAAACAGAGCCTCGAAGGCGTTCGAGGCTCTAAATTTTTATGCTACGAGGGGTGAGGTTTTGTCCTCTTTCGTTTCTTTCTTATTGTATCATTCGTAACTATTGACCTTTCGTTCTTACCGTTTGTGCAGTCGATCTTGATGTCCCGGACTCGGAGAAACAATTCGAGGGCGGGGGTAGTAAAGGCCCTCGAGGTGAGAAGGCTAAGGTCGAAAAGGTCCGCAAGGATTTGAAAACCGTTCTTGCGAGGGCCAAGGCGAAACCAAATGAGAGGCTGGCGAGAAGCGGTCCTTGAGCCGGAGCGAGAAGGTGAAAGAGCCGAGGATGCGTTGGATGCGGAGAGGAAGCGCCACCGGCGGCAACTCTTAATGCCGAGCGAAGCTAAGGCCGGGTTTCGGCCTTGCAACAACCGGCCGGCTTCCTTTGGTGACGGCTTTTGCGCCGCCGCCGGACTTGGTGATGGCGAGACCCTCCCCCGGCTCGTTCGAGCTGAACGGCTTTGGGCGCACGGGTGGATACGGGAGAGGCTATGCCTCTCGAACCCTCCGCGCTTTCGATCGCCCTCCATGAGCTCCGGTGTGAGCACCTTGGGGCTGTGGTTCCGAAGAGGATCCGTCGATTGCGGCGACGCCGGCTCCCGTCCTTGAGGTTGCGGGAAGGTTTTATGACGGCTACCGGCAGGCCGGGGTAATGTTCTTGCCATCGAGCTGCCGAGTCCGTGCAAGCGTAAGTTGTTTTGTGAGGGGCCATTCGAATATTGTCTTGTAGGGCACATTAGTTCCTTTGTTTAGTCCCGTTAATGTGCGAATCTATTTTGTGCGAACCCCGAAGAGAGGCGGAGATTCGGGCCAAGGTGGACGCCTTCCTCGCGGGAGCGAATGCCCGAGCCCGTAGCGGCGAACGCCAGGCCCTCTCTAACGACGCGGGACCCCTTCGCGAGAAACCCCCAACGCCCGAAGCGGATAGGGTAGAGAACGCTTGAATGACTTAGTTTAGTCTAAACGGTCTTTGTTGTAATGATACATGTTTTAAACATATGTCGAATCTTTGGCGGGTTCCCGAGGAGGGGGACCTTTGATTTTATGGATGAGGCTCCTTTGAAAGTCGGCGTGATGGTTTCGGTGTGAGTGGTGCCTCGTGGCGTAGCTTTTAGGAAAGATTCCCGAATGGATGGATGATTTCTTTTTCGTCGCCCGACGAAGAAAGATTGCCCGTAATGGTCGGTCAATTTTAGATTTTTGGAGAGCCTTTGTCCCTTCGGAGAGACAAAGGAACTTAGTTCGTGGTGTCTTTGTTGGAGCCGAAACTAGAGGTAGAGGGGGAAAAACTAATCCCCCCCGGCTCCTAGATATCGATATTGTAAGGTTAGGGATCTCAGTATCGTTCCACGTGTGAATGTGCCGGGTCGAATGTTTCTATTCAAGACCGCGACCCTTTCGATGTGTTTTCATTTCTCGCGAATACCTATACTCTTTTCAAGAAACCCCCTCCCCCTGTTTAGCGAGGGATGGAAAACATGAAATGTGCCGAAAGGGGTGTCTTTTTTGAGCCGAAAGTAGAGGTAAAGGAGGAGCCCCTTGAACTTTCGGTGCTTAGGTTCATTCCACCAAGGATCTTCGGCTAAAATAGCCGGGTATGCAATGCCTTTGTTTCTTTTTAAACGTGTATGGGGTTGCTTTCGGTCAAGATGGTTTCGTTTTCTTGGGAAAAATATTGTCTTGTCAAGAAACCCCCTCCCCCTTTTCGAGGAAACGAAAGTCATGTGCTTTACCGAAAGCGATTTTATCTTTAACTTAAGCATCGTACATGTCGCGTGTTGCGTATGTGGACCTGATCTTACATATCTTGCACATTCGGCCATCTTGAGGCTACAGCTTTCTCTTTTCTCCTGGCTAGCTGGTACATGCGGTCGGTAGTAGATTTTCGAGCCCTAGGTACCCGGGTCGAATTGTCGGCTTGACATTGTTACGTGGCGGGGCTTGGGCGAAAGTGTCGTGTTTTAGACCTTCCGTGCGCCTACCTTCTTGTACACTCGAGCAGCTTCGATATTGCCCTCGCCATGCCGATGGGAATGGACTCGTGCAATGGAGAATGCTTTGTTCGAGGTTTCACCGAGCATTCGGCGCTTGTTCGATGTTCAAGTGGGTTGGTAAGCGCTTTGAAACCCAGGATATTGTCGGCCACCTTGAGTAATCATAGATGCGCCCTGAGTTGGTCGAAGCGCTTCCTACGCAACTCTTTTCGAGCTAGGACTTAGGGTTTCCTCGTGGTAAATTGTCTTTTCGAAAGCTTTTTCATGACAAAGATCTTGTGGGCAAGGCGCGAGCCACTCACTATTCAGTTTGTTTCTCCTGTGTGGCCGAATCTTGGCTATCCTTTCCTGATTCCTCTCAATCCTAATGAGCCTAAGCTCTTCTTGGGCTATGACCCTTTTGCATTGCTCTTGGTAGCTAACTAAAGATACTCCCTCAACAGCTTGTGGCTGTTTTCTGAGGGGTCTGTGACCTTTGGGTCCTGTTTTATAGTGGTTTTAGCTGTCCTTGCCATGTCCTGGGCTTTTATTGTCCTGATTGCCTGAGGATATGGCCTTAGGAGGTGCGTTGTGATGCATCCTTCATTAAATGGAAGCACCTACTTTGGCCTCTTTATGGACTTTTAATGGCTGTTTGCTTTTAATGTATGCTTTGGCAATGGCCAAGCTGCATTTTTGTGGGTTTCACCGCTTATGCTCCGTCTTTGACTCTCCGGTCAACCGGATGATCCGGGCTTGTTAGCCCCGTCTTTGGTTTTTGGAAGTTGCCGCTTTGGGACTTCTTCACGACTTTCGGTCCTCTCGACCCAAGTCTTTCGGCTTTTATGCCTTGGTTTCTTGATCTCTTCAAAGATATACCCTTTTTCGGGCATGAGTTTTGCCGAATATGTCGAGTGTGACTTAGTCACCTCTTGCTTTCGGCTCTTTTTGTCCTAACACCATGCTTGGGGAAAAGGAACCTTTATAAGGGGTTCACGACCAAGTGTTTCAGGGTTGCCTCGTTAAAAACCTCACACCCTCGAAAGGGCTTCCCCGTGAGGAAAAAAGCGCAACCCATTGTGGTTTCGTACCTTAATTATTACAAGCCATGACAAAGGAAAAGAAAATTACAACTCACGTTTCGAGGAGCATTAGTCACGCGTAGAACCTGCGGAGGTTATCCGCATTCCACGTGTGTGTGGTTTAAATCGCCTTCTTACGTCTTGAGCGAAACACCCCGGGGCTTGACCATGCTTGCGACGACGAAAGGTCCGTACCATTGTGATTGTAGCTTGCCACTCGCTTGTCCGCATGCGAATCGGGGCGAGGTCGCCGGGTAGATGTTCTTGCGTAGTACTTTCTTGTCCCGCCCGACTTTGGGTCTCCTTGTGGTAGTTGTCGAGGTTTTTCGCCGCCCGCAACTTTCGGAATTCAGATGTGTCGGCGTCTACGAACCTTTGAATTTCTGTTACATCGGCTATTTGTGTGCGAAATGAGCCGAGCCTGAGCTCTTCGGGTGTTATGGCTTCTTCCCGTAAAGGGAGGCCAAGCGGAGTGAATCCGGTTGCTCGGGACTTGGAGATGTTGTGGCCCCAAACCGCGGCGGTCATTTCGGTGGCCACTTTCCTTTGCTTGCGTCCCACGAGACTTAGAGGCGGTGAGAAGATTAGACCGTTGGCCTTTTCGACCGCCCCATTGCTCTGTGGGTGATAGACTGAAAGCGAAAGTCACTTTGATCGAAAGTTCCTCACAAAAGTTCTGAAACTCCGTTGAGTCGGCGCTTGCCGTTGTCCACCGTTATGTAGGGCGGAACCCGAAACGACAGGACTATCTGTTGCCAAACGAAAAACCGATCAAGGTTCTTTGAGGTGATTACGGCGAAGGTCTTGCTTCTATCCACTTGGTGAAATACTCAAGTGCCCGCGCCTGCGAATCTTCGTTGCGGGAGCTGTCGGTAATGGCCCTACTATGTCTACCCCCCCAACGTTGGAGTGGCCAAGTAGGCACTATCGACTTGGTGAGGTTGGGCCGGTGCATTTTGCTTCTTGGCGAACATCGACAATTTTTCGCATGTTTTCACTAGGCGCTGCGTCTTCATTTCTTGATGGCGATAAAATCCTTGTCTCATTGCTCTATGGGCTATTTCGTGAGGTCCCCCAATGAGCTCCCCGCACATTCCTCTGTGAATTTCGTCCGGGGAGCTTTCATCCTTCTTACGTCTTGATGCACTTGAGCTTTGGTGCTACGATGCCATCTTTGTACGACTCACCTCTTATGATGGAGTAGTGCTTGGTCCGTGACTCCATTCGCTGCTGCTTTCGTGCTTGGTCTCTCGGTTCGAATGTTCCTGTTAGGAATGCGAATATAGGGCTCCTCTAGTCGTGACTTGCAATGGCGTGAATGGCCCTTGGTTCCTCTTCTTCTTCTCTAATTGCCTTGGTCGAAAAGTGTTGGAAGAACACATCCGGAGGGGTCGGAATGCCAAGTGCGGCTGCCTTTGCTAGCTTATCAGCTTCCCTGTTTTCTTTGCGTGGTATGTACTTTATGGAGAATCTGCGAAATGCTTCTCCATTGCTCTTCTTTGCTTGTAAGTATCGACTAGAACTGGTTCCCGGCCGTGTACTCCTTTTTCACAATGTCCACTCACTACCGCGTGAATGCATGCGAATGATACATCTCTTAATGCCCATTGCTCTTAGTTTCAAGTGCGAGCAATACCGCTTCATATTCACCGTATTGTTAGTGCTTGTGAACTGCAATCTGGCTGCATATCGATGGTCGGACCTGCCGAGGTGTGAGTATAGCGAAACCCTAGCCCCTTTGTCGCACCGGGCTCGCGTCTGTCGCGGTCCAGGTTGGTTCGTCAAAAACTACCGGGTTGCCTTCCTTCGTACCGGAGTCGATCTGCTATGAAATCTGCGCGATTGCTTGAGACTTTATGGGCGATCGTGCTTTCGAAATCGATTCACAATTCATTGAGTTCGGCGGCCCATTTGCCTACCGGCCTACGGCCTCCACCGTTCTGACGAGCTTCCAAAGGCGAGAGGAAACAACCCGAATCTTATGTGCACGAAAGTAGTGCCTCGGCTTTTGGCTTGCCATTAAGACTTGTGTAAGCTATTTTCTCTAGTTAAGTAGTTAAGCTTAGGCTGGCGAAAGGGCCGGATCGTAATAGATGGGAAGCTGCTTGAGCTTGTTATCCCCGCTCTTTCTCTTCGACGGGGACGGCGCTTACCGCGGCCCAGTGGCCGCTGCCAAATAGAGTAATATCTGCCTTTGGGGATGGTTTCGACATGGTTGTCGGGTTGGTAAGGTAATCTTTCGGATCTTGGAAAGCTTTTTGTTGTTCAGTCCCCATTCGAATCCGAGCTGTCCTTTAGCACTTTGAAGAAAGGTAAACCTTTTTCGGCCGACCTTGAGATGAATCTGCTAAGAGCTGCCGGCCGACCGGTGAGCCTCTGGACCTTCTTTTGGCTATCACGGGGGGCTTCATGTCTATGATTGCCGCGATCTTATCCGGATTCGCTTCTATGCCTGCGGGCGACACTAAACATCCTAACATCTTGCCTTTGGTGATGCGAAAATGCATTTTTCCGGGTTTAACTTGAGCCCGCTCCGCCTTAGATTCGCGAAGGTTTCCTTTAAGTCACCGATATGCGACTCTTTTTCGAGCTGGCGATGACTACTATATCGATCCCACGTATGTTACGAGATTCTTCTTTTTCTTACTCTCTCTAAACACCTCATCCGACATTACGGAGAAGGTAGATCCGGCATTCCTCGGACCTTCGGGCATTCGTTTGAAACAATAAGTCCCCCGGGTGATGAAACTTGTCTTCTCCTCGTCCTCCCAGGTTCGGATGTATCGATGATATCCGGAGAAAGCGGTCGGCGAGACTCATTCTTTCGCGACTGAGGCTAAGTCAATCGGGGTGTCTATTCGGGGGAGAGGATATGGGTCTTTCGGGCATGCCTTGTTTAGATCGGTGAAATCTACACACATTCGCCATTTCTTGATGTTGGGGTCGGATGTTTTCTTACGTACCATGACCACGTTTGCTAACCATTCGAGTCTTGAACCGGCTTTGATTACTCCCGCGTCCAGAAAGTCTCTCGGACCTCGGCTTGCTTCTTCGCTGCGCTTCTTTCCTCGGATAATTTCCTCGACCTCGCTTCTTAGGTTTCACTCACCCATTTGCTACACTTAGGTTGTGTTGAGCTAAGTTTCGGCTTACCCCTTTTAAGTCCTCGGTGACCAAAGCGAATACATCCGAGTTGGAGTCAAGGAATGCGACCCGGTGGGGCTGCCCTCATCTGGGCGGGTTCGAGCCAATTATAATCTCCCTCTCGGGTCCGTGGTGGATATCGGGACCTTTTTTTGTGGATTCACCGACTCTACTTTTGGCTCTCTGACTTTTTCAGCTTTCGGTTCCGGCTCTTCTTTCTCGTCGTCTTCTCTTTTGGTCTCTGTTACCTCGTTGATCATGCTATATCCAGGTATTGGTTTTGCATCTATTTTTCGGGCTGCTTCACGATCTCCCCATACGGTAATGACCGCGAAAGGGGGGGTATCTTCATGCACCTGAAACTTTGCTTGATTATTGCATCGAACTTGCTTATGACTCCTCTGCTTAGAATATCGCCGTGTAGGGATAGTCTATGTTGACTATGTCGAATGTTATGATTTCGGTTCGACATAAGCCGACCTCACCGAAAAGTTACTTTGCGATGTCCTTTTTCCCAATGGCATCTATCCTTTTCCCTCCGAAACCGAATAATGTTTACCCGCGGGTTGCAACGTCCTTCGTTCCATATCCATACTTTGAAATGCCTTAATGAACAGAATATCTGGCGAGCTTCCATTATCTATCAAGATGTTGTGAAGTGTGAATTTGTCCACGTTTGCAGTTGCTACGAATGCGTCTGTATGCGGGTAGTCCCTTAGGCGGAAGTCACTTTCGTCGATAGTGATTGGGACCATTGACCATGCTGGCCTGTTCAACGGTAGTCTTGGTGTTACGATGTGTACTCTTCTCACGTAGTCCCTTACGGCTCTTTTGTTCTCGTGCTCGAGGTTGGATCCGCTTTGTGATTGCATAGATGTGACCCTAGGGCGGAAGTACCGAGTTTACAATCCTATTTTCTGGACCGCTTTCGGGCTTCATGTGAGCGTTCTCTTTGCGTGGTTGTTCGGGTTTGCGGAGAGGGCGCCGCCATTGATGGAGGCTAGGGCTGCGGGATGTAACCCGGTAGTTCGAGAGTCTTGATGATGATGAGCCGGAAACATGGGGGCTGCTTTGCATTAATGGAGGCGGAGGTGGCAACGAGTATTTTGATAACCGGCATATACATTCAATTTGGCGCCTTCTTTGTTTCTCTCGTGTTGAACTTTCGTCCTTTGATTTACGTTCCTTGGCCACTTGCCCATACTTACGATCTCGGCTGAAATGACCCATGTTTTTTCGCCCGCGAGGCGAAGCGATGCGGTACTCTCGGACCATCCCGGCCTCTTCCGCGACCTCCGCCCCTTGAGCTTTGGCCACCTCGGTTGGGTGATTTGCTTTGGAGTTTGAGGTATCCCCGATCCTGGTTCTTGGCGGGGTTCGGCCGTTTGAGCCGAATCATCTTGCGTTGTTGACCGGCGAGGAGTCTTGCCACCTTTTTTTGGCCGTTGTTTTGCGTTTCGATGTGGCGATTGTTGCTTTTCGTCCTTTCTTGTTGCCTTTCTTCTTTTCGGACCTTCTTCGGACTTCGCAAACTTTTTGATCGATCGTATAACTCCGTCAAGGTTTTGGGTTCCTCCCCGTCTGGTTGTGCGGCACAACGACCTATAGCCATGCCTTCGATTGCCGCTGCTATGACTACTTCATCGATACATTCGTGTCCGCGCGCGAAGTCGTAGTATCTTTTCGAGGTATTGTGTCAATGACTCTCCATCCTCTTGCTTGAGCTTCGGAAATCTCGGTTCCCTTTTTCAAGGCCCGGAAACCTTCAAAGGTGATGATCACCTGCTCCTTCAGTTTGCTTCAATTTCTTATCGAAAGGGACGAAGGGCAATGTACCATTCATGCGCAATGTCTTCTACCGCCATTATGAGAGATTTAAGCTAGGGTGACCGAATCCCCTACCGATATGTACCGGCTTCATAGCTTGCAATGAACTTCCTTGGGTCCGATTTCCCATTGAATGATGGCAATGCGGGCTTGTACCCTATCGGCCATGGGCTCATTTTGCAATTCCGGCGCGAGTGGTGAGGCCGGATCGATTTCCTATCCGTGGCGAAACCGGTCGTTAACCCTCCATGGGATGGTGCGGTGTTTTTCTCCATCTGCGCTATTTCACGAGCAAATTCTCTTTTCTCTATTTCGGCGAGCTTCAAGCGCTCCCCGAGGCGAATCCTCTCTCGCTTGGCTACTTCTCCTTTCATCATTGCGTCCCTCACGAGCCCTCAACTCTCCCGAGCTCGGCTGTGCGAGGCTCAATTCTTGGATTAACTTGGAACGTTGTTCCTGCTCATTACCCGTTTGTCTCGTGCTCGAGTGGCTGCTCTTCTTCTGAATCTTCTTCATCTTCTGGAATACCTGAGCCTCCTGCTCCGGAAGGGCCTTGACCGATTATTGCCCCCGGGGCGGGTGGGCTGCATCTTACGTTCGCCCCGGCCCCGAGGGGCTGGCTGGAGTGACGGTCTCGGTCGGGAGGATCCGACGGGGATCAGCAGGAGGAGATCCGGCGAGAGCTTTTTGGCGCCACCTTGGGCCTACCTCGCCACGGAGCCATGGGTTACCTGCACAACCACGGTGGGCGCCAATGTTGGTGTAGCCCGAAGCGGAACCCCCCACGGTAGGGCGAGCCACGCAACAAGACCCGACTGATCACACGAAAGTGTAGGCAAAGCTGGAGCACTATTCTATTAAATCTCAATCTGTCTTTACAAAGCCCCCTTGAGGGGTCTATTTATAGTCCGTAGACTATTACAATACGATTTTGTCCTCCTCTACAGACCCTAGGCCCTAGCGTCTCCAGCCGTTGACCAAGGGCAATGTAGTCTTTTCGGCCTCGCGATCCCACTCCGGGCCCTCGTTGGGCTCGACATCGGGCCGCGAGCACCTGCAAGACAAGGTTAAGAGGCATTCGCCCATGGACCCTTCCGTCCCCGTCGTAGAAAGTGACCGCTTCGTCTTCCCCGCGGAGCTAGGGGGATTAGTGCTAGACCCCCGCCCTTGTGGCGTAAGCCCAAGCATTAAGCTATACGACCAAATGTTAGCACATTCGTCGACCACGATCCCTGAACTCGACCGCTTCGATCGGAATCCTCGGTTCTAGGCGGCGGGCCGAATGTCAACGCACTTTTTCGCCTTTAGCAAGTTACAACCTCCGTTTGACGAAAGCCGCGACATTCGGTTTCCTCGGCCGAATCTCATGGCTTTCGTCCATGGCCCGGCGCGTAGATAGGTCTCGGCGTTGGGCGTTCGTTCGCCGCCATGGTCGAAAAGCTCCCGCTTCCGTCCATAGCCGGAGAAGCCCCCGTCGCTTGGACCTCACCTCCTCTTTCTCTTGGGTCCGCGGCATGCCAAGGTCCGAATCTTAAAACATTCGCCGCCGAGGCCGAATCTCGTCCTCTTTCGGCCATCTCTAGTCGTGGTTTCTCGGGCCGACCGTAGGGGGTGGGCGTGTTTCGCCCTCCCCAACAAGGTTCCTTTCTTTTCGTCTCTTTTTTTTTCAAATATATTCCATTCTTTTTTTTTTTCTCTTATTGTTTCTTTTATATATATATATATATATATATTTTTTTGACTCTTTTTTTCAATAACTTCTTTTCTTTTCTTTTTTTTATAGCAAGGGGAGGCTAACATCATCTTTTATTCTCTCTTTTTTTTTCACTTCTCTTTTTTTATGATCCCCTTGTACGTGGAACTTGATATGATCACCGTCCTCCCTCTCACACTTAGACTTTCGTGAAAAAAGTCGAGTGTGCAAGGAATCGTGGTCTCCTTTTGAGTGCGTTCCTCCGCCCAAAGCGCATCAAAGTTTTCTTATTGATCGATGTAGCCCCATGTTTTCAAAGCGTCGCGTGCCCTTTGTTCTTCTTAGTCCCCACCTGAAATGGTTAGCGACAAGAATACCCGAAGGTGCATACTAACTTGATAACATGTCCTTGCTTTTATTTATAAGAGAATTTTTTTTTTTAGATAAACCTAAAATGAACAATGGTCACTACACATGCATATTATAATGAACATGTCTTGTTAGATCATCCCTTTAACCAACGCCTTCCCGACAAGAATCTTTTAAATGCTTGTTGACATTTCTTAACGCAATCACCAAAAAGGCAATCACGCTTAGAAATGTACATTTGGTGATACGTAACGTTCTGAGAACAAGTCCGCAAGCGCCGCGGAAATACCGTTGTAGCATTTCACCCTAAGTATTCGTGGTATCGTTATTTATATTTTTTCCCAAAGGAAGGCATGGTGTAAAAGTCTCTAATTCGGACACGGTCAAGATAACACGAATGTATAATAGACCAATGCTCATAATAGGGATAAAAACAGATAGGTAGTAGGATAACTTGACACACACTCTCAAGCCAATCTCAAGGATAAAGGTAAAAGAATGAATAAAAGAATAGGTCTAATATGGAGCGGGCATATCCTAGGTAGTCATGTCAAGATAGCAGATACACACATGTTTTTCTTGTTAGAGATTCTAAGTCAAGATAGCCAAGGTCTCTGTGACTTACTTCGGGCACCTCCAAGCAATCGCCCAAAGCGGGATGGAGACCGGCAATTGCACTTTTTGCGCCACACCCGAACGTGGGGGATTACAAGGGGACGGACAAGGCCGCTCACAACCCGCCCGCCTACCCCCTCAACCGTAGGGTGCGCCACAAAAAGATAGGCAACCCTAGCCTAGACACCACGTCTACACTAGTGATTATCACTCTAGTGTGTTAACAAGGCTTACCCATCCCCTGGGTCCTTTTCTACTAGAGCGCCGCCCGAAGGAACGACTATCAATCCCGCAACCCAACATCAACCAAGTCTAACTTTAGGTAGAACTCATCATAGCAATCTAGCTCTTGGTCTAAACATGTATGCATGAAAGATTAAGCACAATGTTCTATATGACAATATCATGATATAGAAACTATATACTAGTTCATCAATCAAGATTATATCAAAAGAACTTTGCTCTAATTCAAGAACACAACTATATCGATAAAGTAAGAGCAAGAACAAAATGGAACCCTTGATATTATTCATACCGAAAGACTCAAGATGTCCAAGCTCTCCAAGTAAGCTCATGGCCTTCCTCCTTATTATTCTACTACTAACCTATAAAGAAGAAAAAGAAGAAGAAAAAAAGAAAGAAGAAGAGAGGCTCTTGTGTGGTGTGTGTTGAGAGGGGAGAGTGGAGGCCTATTTATACAAGTGAGAGAGGGGGCTAAGTGCAAAACTACACCAAACCGACCATCTCTCAGCGCCTAGGTTCATCGAATCGGCCGATCCACCCCCGCACCGTCGGTTTCGACACTTAATGCACCGCCTTGCCAAGTTTGGGCCGGATCGGCGCCAAAGTGGGTGCGGGTGCACCTTAGGGTGCGGCGCACCGTCCCCGGCCCCGTTGGGCCTGAGCTTTGGCAGGTGGGCTGTGTCGGGCCGAAAAAGTTGTAGGGCGGCGTTGGCTCGGCCCATTTCTGCGTGTTTGGTCCGTTTCTCCATTGGGCTTGATGTTCTTCAAGAATGCGCTTTCCCGGATAAAGTCTTTTGGTACATTTTCCACTTGTTTTTATATAAATCCTGCAAAATATATTTTGGACACTACAAGTGGAAATATGTGAGTAATAAATGTATATGAGTATGAAAAGGTATAGTTTCACCCCCTTTATGGTAGAATGTTGACGTTAAAAGTGTGTCGTTAGTGACCGCCAACAATGGACCGGTTGCAAGTGTGAAGGGCAAGTCGAGGCGGTGAAGCGATGGGACCGCGGCGGCGATGAAGCTTGGGAAAAGACTTGGCGCCGATGGACCGACACAACGGTGAAAAGCAAGTGAGGTCAAGATCGATGGACCAAGAAGGTCATGTGATGATATGGAGTGGATCATATCATTCTTGATCGTGTTGGTGCATTGGTTGCATCGGCACTTGGAGATGGAGCAAAATGGAAATGCACAAGGCAAAGGTATAACCAATAGGGCATTTCATTTCGCCGGGTCATGAGGAGCTTAGAGAAGTTTATGGCGAGAACGTTTTGAAAATGCTAACACATGGTGTCGGGGTGTTCTTCGATGTGTTGGCAACAAGAATCAAGTGACGGAAGTCGGTTTGGAGCAAAGGCGAAGAAACGACAACACAACAACGGAAATTCGCGGCTCGGGCTTGACCGGACCCTGCGGCCGGACTCGTGGCCGGACGCCGCGGAATCGGCCGGGCGGTCCTGGTCGATGGATCCGGGCAACATTTCCGAGAGAGCATGTTTTCGGGCCGAAGTCCCGAAGTTTGGCCGGACGCATGCACCGGAACCACGGACCGGACGCATGAATCCGTGGCCGGGGCGCCAGCTGCAGCGTGTCGGGCCGGCTTTTTGTCGGTTGTGGCCGGACTCATCGGCCGGACTCATGGGCGAAACCGATTCGGCCCTGGCCGACGCGTACGCGAAATGGATTTTTCCTCCCAACGGCTCTATTTTGGATGGAGCCTATATATACTTGCTATGGTCGGCCATGGCAGGTAGCTGAGCACACTTGGGCCTTGGTGGCTTGTGTTGTGGTGCTTGAGAGCCCTTCCACTCACTCTAACTTGATAGCGTTCATCCGATTGAGTGAGCGAGCAATTCTAGTGCGATTGCTTTGAGAGATTGCATCGTGTGGTATTAGGTGATCGTGTTGCAAGCCGGTGTGCTTGTTTCTCTTGGAGGTTGCCACCTCCTAGACGGGCTTGGTGGCAAGAGACTCCGTGAAGCACGCAAGGGGAGATTGTCGCGGTGCTCGGGAGGAGGATTTGTGAGAGGTCCGTGCTCACCTCGCGGGGATCGCGAAGAGCAACACTAGTAGAGCGTGTCATTGAGTTACCTCACTTGTGAGTGTGGGTGCGATCGCGGTGCCTTGAGAGGCTCACTTGAGAGTGGTGTCTTGGCGGTGCCTTCGCGGGCATGCCTTGAGGGGCAAGTGATTTGAGGATCACACCCGAAGAACCATCTAGGTGAAACACCGGACGGAACCACCCAAGGTGTTGGTCGACACAACAAGGAGTAGGGGGAAGTTGGCAAGCTTCCCGAGACCTCGTAAAAAAAATCACCGGTGTCATCTTGTGTCCACACTTCGTGGTGGTTTGCATTCTCTTGATCACAAGCTTTGTCTTACATTCATTTATATATTTTGTGCTTGTGATTGAGTGGTAGCTCTACCAATTAGTAGCTTGTGTAGCTCTCTAATTGCCTTCTTGCTTGTGTAGCTAGAAGTAGTGTTGTAGCATCTATCTTGCTTGTGTAGCCTGATTAGTTGCTTTGCTTAGTTTGTGTAGCTAAGTAATTTGAGCCTTTGGGTTAGGCGTGTGTCGCCTTGTCCTTAGTGCATCTAGTGAGCTTAGGATTGGCTTTGTGCTTTTGCTCATTAGAATTGTGTTGGAGCTCACCATTGTTTGAAGTACTAGTGCATAGGTTTGTGTGACCTTGCAATAGAAACGGTTAGGAGCTCAAGCTAGGCTTATCACCTCATTTGCTTTGTGTAGGATCTTTTGTGAGGTGATTTAGAGTCATAGCTAGAGGGGTGAAGTCTTGGCTAAACGAATAGTTTCATTTCAAAGATCATATTTGTTTAGCCGGCGCAATTTGTTTTAGAAAGGACTATTCACCCCCCTCTAGTCCCCATCTCGACCCTCTGGCCGAGCAAGTAAGAGATCCCAACAAGGGAGGCAACAGGCCCTCGGATCCCATCGAACGGATCCGAGACTCCGTTGACATACCTAAGGGGCACTTAGTTGGAGCGCGCGCCGTAAGGCCATGCGGTCTTCCCCTATCGAATGGGGCATGAGCCTCCACTTGGACCACCCATTAACAGCTCACCGGGCTGGGGCTCCCTCGTCCATCGAGGATGAGGGTTCCTCGGCCAACACCTTTCCCTTGCAGATTAGCGGCCTAAGGGTCAATGGGAGATTGCGGACACCCCTAGTCGGATCCCGCCTGAGCGAGGGGCGGGGGCTATCATCGCGTCGGCCGAGACACCTACCGTGAAAAGTTTAGACACCGAGGTAAGCAACCCAGCGGACGGCGCGGCGACCCCTAGAAAGAAGGAAGAGATGCTCTCCGGGGCCCCTGCGCAGCAAGCGATACGCCCACGGACTCTCAACGTGTCAAAACTACTCCTACGATCTTAGACTACGAGATTGATTACGAGATAAGAATGCGAAATCTGATTAAACAAAAGGTGCTTATTCATTTTAGAAGTAGGTTTTCATACAAAAAGGAGGGGCCGCTAGCCCCTCAAGAAGGAAACGGGCCCGGCCACCGTGCCCCATGCCGCCGAAGGACGCCCACGAGGGAGCGCCGCCGCGCGCGCGCGCAACCGAGCCTCCTCCTCCTCCACAACAACCCGCGCCACGTCGATCGGGCGACCACGGCATCAGCCCGGGGCGAAGGCGGGGGAAGTCGCCCCTGTGCGTCTCCGGGTCTCGTCGCCCTCAAAGCCCCTCGGACCTCCGTGAGGTCGGCGCCGATGAAGGGACGACGACATTGCGATCCCGCCACCGCTCCTGCCGGAGGAGCGGGCCCCACGACCGATAAGGGACCTCGGGAGGTGGATTCTCCGATGAGGCCTACAACAAAGCAAGAAGCACAAGAGTTAGTCGTGGGGGAAAGGAGAAGCTCGGGAAGGCAAAGAAAAGGAGCACTCACGGGCGGAGAACTCGTTAGCGTTACGGCCATTTGGATCCGCTCGAACTCCACATCTTTGCTCCGGCACCCCCACGGTATCGGCGACTCTCCGGCCGCCTCCCTCACCCGCGCCTAGATGGCTGCGGATGTCATCAAAGGAAAGGGCGGGGGCCCGCGAGGCGCTGGCGTGGCGCTCTGTAGGAACCCCACCCTGCCGCGCGGGAGGGGCCAGCCCGGCGGCGCGCTCGCGGCGGGTCCCTCGGCGACGGAGGGCGAGGGGAATGGCGGCGCCACCATGAGCGGCTGCGGGGAACCAACTCCCTCCATCGGGACCCACGGCGAGCACTCGAGGAAGTAGCGGGGAGAAGAATGGGTCGACGGCAAGCGGCCAAGCGGCTGATGAGCTAAGGGGCGGGGGCGGGACGAGGCAATTTAAGGAAGGGCCTTGCCCGTCTCGAATTCCGGCGGGGAAGCCGAGGCGTCTCGCCTCTTCAATGCACCGCGACCGCCCGCCGCCTCAAAGCTCACGCCGCTCACCAAAGGTGACGCGTGTATCCCACTACGCTGTGCGAAACGGACGCCTGGTGGAGTGAACAATAATAAAGACTTGCGTCGCGTGTAAACCCCGGACGGACATTTCTACTGTAACACCCTAGGTGTTAAGCATCTTGAAAGCATGATCATTTGCATAGCATCATCATCATTTCATGCATGAGCAAGTTCATAATAGCTTTTAATTTGAGTTGCTCTCATTTCATGCTTGTTTGACCTAGCTACTATAGGATCTTTGCTATAAACATGTTTTGGACCTATATTATGCTTAGATGTATTTTTGACATAATTTAGGACCATGTTTGAGCTTGTGATTCAATTTAGAAAATTTTTATAAAAAATAGCCCTAGTGTGTCAAACCTCTTTGACCCATTTTGAAACTCATCTCAAAAGTGCTTGATAGAAGTGTTTTTTAGCAAAAAGTTTCTATAGATGAAATGAAGTACTTTTTATGTGGAGCAAATGATCTGTTGTAAGTTTCTTGTGAAAAGGTTTGGAAATGACCCAAATAGTGCCCCCAAGTTTGAGTCAAACTTGAGTCAAATTCAAACTCTGTTTTTGAATGTTTGATTTGACCTTGCTGTTTTTAATTTTTTAGTTTCAAATTTAGGCCGAATTAGAAAAAGTTCATGTTGAGTGTTTTGTAGCTTATGAAATTCTCTACAAAGTTGATGTTTTGACTTTTTCCAAATTCTGCACGAATCTCGAGGCACAGGCCAAAACCAACGCTGATGCAGAAAACAGAGCAGGGGGGTATCGGCGGCTCGTCGGCCGGCAGCCGGGCGGCGGCGGGCCACCGCGCGGCGCCCGCCGATGTACGGCTCGGACAGCCGTGTCCGCTCGCCCATGCGCCTATAAAACCGCGCCCCACACTCCACCCTAACCCTAGCGCCACTCCCGAGCCGCCGCCACCCACTCCACTTTCCGCCTTGAAAAGCGCCCGCCATGCGAAACCTCGCCGTCCATAAAAAGCTCCGCCCGCGCGTTCGCCGTCACCGTCGCACCAATCCACCTCAAAACGAATCCCTAGCGCCGCCATGAGTTGCTCTACCTAAAGCGATCGTCGATTGGAGGTAAAACCCGGGTTTCGAACCTAATCCATTGGCGCCGCCACTTTCGCCGGCGAGTCGCCATGGCCGCCGTTGGGGCAAGCTCACGCCAGCTCGTAGATCGAGGTTAGGCCGTTCTTTTTCGTGTTCTAGGATCATCTAGAGGTGCTTGAGGCCTAGAGCTAGATGGTTGAGTGAATCTCGCCGTCGTTTCGCGGGACACGCCCGTCGCCCGGCGTCTTTGCCGTGGCGCCCGCCCTTGTATCCGTCGTTTTCTCGCCGTCGTTGCTCCGTTAGGCTTCTAGGTTGCTTGCATGTTCTTTGGTAGGCCTAGGAGAGTAGAGAACGGCCACCCGCGTGCCGTCTGTCGCCGGAGAAGCGGCCGGGTCCGCCGGCGTCCGCGCCGCCCGAGCGAGCAGCCGTGCGCCCGTCGTCGTCGTTTTGGTCGGTTTTAGGTCAAGCCAAGGGCACCATCGTGACCCTCGGCGTCGGCGTAGATGCGTTTAGGTTAGGCTGGTTGACCGATTTGGTCATCACCGGCGAAATCCGCCGCCGATCCGCGCCCGCCGCCGTCGTCCCTGTTTGATTAATGTTGACACGCGCGGGCCCCGCCGATTTCTTTTTCTTTTTTTCCTTTTTACTGTTTTCGGTTTTGAATGAAAAGCTTAGAAAATTCATATCTTGGTCATTTTGAGTCCAAATTGAGTGAGACAAATTTTGCTATGTTTGTTAGAAGGTAGACTACAGTATAAAATTATGAAATCCTATTTTCTGAGAACTTTTATATAGAGTTTTATTTATAGCCGAAATGCATGGAAATTGGAGAAAATCATATCTTTTAATTGGTACAAGATAAAAATATGCTTTCTGTATGAAAAGTGCTTGTTTTTGTGAGTAGAGTTTAGGAAAAATATCATGCATGGTATGTTCTGTAGAAGAAAGGTGATTTTCTATTTATGTGCTTTTTGCTATGTGATCTTTAGAAATTCATAGAAAAATAATTATTAGGGTGTTGAATGTAAAACTTGGTGTGGTGGTTCTTGATAGGTTTTAGTAGATGTTCATACTCAGAAATCTGTTGTCTGACACTTTTCATAGTACAAAGTATTTTCATGCCTAGTTTTATCACTAGCTTGTCATTTTTGTGTAGGGCTGTATGAGCATAATCTTGCCATGATATTTTTATGATAGCTGTTATATTCCAGTAGGATGCTCTAGTAATTTTTGTAGAATTTTCTGAGGAAGTTATATATTTATCATAATTATGGTGCTTGGAAAATAGACTAGAAATATATGCTTAGATGCTTAGGATGTGTAATTGTATTTTTATTATGTGTTCCTAGCATGTTTATGATCTGTTGGTAAGCTTAGTTTGATTAGCTTAGAAGTTTCTACATTTTCTTACTCTAGCATTTTACTCAATTTAGGGTGCAAGTGTAGTATTTGCTTGGGCATGTCATTTTATGTACTTTAGATTATCTTTTGGTTTGTCAGTAGAATTATTTGGTAGATAATTACTTGATTTACTTGCTGGTTAAGTTTGAGATAAGTTGCATGAGTAGTTTTGAAGTTATGGATGTTATATGTGGTGGTTGGGCTGAAAACAGAGTCTCTGTTTTCCCCAATTTCGAGCTGATAAGTTCGATTCAGCTCTGGGTGCTGTGGAATGTTTTGTAGGAAATTTTGTTAGCTTTCCATAGAGTCCTAGTTCACTGAATTTGGATTTGTAGAACTCCCTGTGTGACTGTTTTAGTGACAGCATGTCAAGCTGCCATTTTCTGTTGAGTAGAGAGTTAGGGTGTTGATTGATGTAAGTTGTTAGGGTTTCTTGTGTAGAATTAATTGAGTTTCTGCGGAAGAGATATCCACTTACTAATAGCTTGCATCATGAAGCATCCATTCATCATACATATTCTATTTTATGCAAGTTGTTGTTCATGCAATTATAATTATATCTTTTCTCCATCATATGCATCATCTCGGGATCGGGGAGGTTACGGAGGAGCTGATCGAGGAGTCGGAGAGTTGTTCCAGCTGGGAGTGCAGTCCGGAGGAGTCACCGGAGGAGAAGGATCGGCCGACGAGTTGGCTGAGTGCCCGGAGCACGTTCGAGCAACGTTCTGCGAGGCAAGCCCCTGAGCATTCTGCCCTTTCCTATTCTTCCAATTAATTTGACTTGAGTCTTTATATGTTTCTTGCATTACGTATAGGAATGGTTGAAACCGTTGATGCATTATGATCCTTGCTGAAAGTTGCCCTATCCTATATAGAGGTCTAGGTTAATGCTCGGTACCATGTTTGCGATGAGAGCGGTGATGTCGGTCACTTGAGGAAATGTTGTGTACAATCACATGGGTGATTGTCAAGCTCTTGTTGAGAACGACAAAATAAAACATGTGAGATTGGGTGGAACTTGTGGTCTTGTCCACGGATCGATTAAGGACTTACTCTTTGTCGGGCTGTGGTCGGAAGTTGAGCGTGCACGGCATATAGTAGGCTCCGCCGGTCGTGAGCCACGCAAGCTCACAAGAGAATGTTAGGGGGCCGGCCATGCTCGCTTTATCGCTCCTCCTTTGGCGTTGGTTGCGAGGGTTTTTATTGGGTGCAAGAAGATGCGCCGCGATGATGTCGGTCTCGTAGCACGCTCACTTGGCACCCGGAAGGAGGGGGTAGCCGGCAAGACCGAGACTTTTACGTCCCGTAACATCTTGAGGAGTGATCGGTCTGCCTTTGCAAAGTAGACTTGGTGTGTGTCGGGGTATTCGCCCGGTGGTTTGCAATCGATTCGAATCGCCATCTCTCGGATAGTGAGAACCGGGATACCTCCACGGCAACGTAGTCTTAATCACTACAACATAAATGTCTCTTATCATGTTGCGACAAGTTATATCCTCGATCCAGATTACTTATGCTGTTATTTATTCTCTTGAGCAATGATTAATCTTGACTATACCGGATCTATGTTACGTAAGTAAGTAAGAACCCTATTAACTTGGAACAATATACAAGTAGCATGTGTAGGCTCACTAAACAACTTTAATTGCGAAATTAATGTGAGTCGGCTAAACCCCGGATAAAGCCTAGCATGATCCTTGGAGTCTTTATTTTATTTTAGTCGGGTAAGTCTAGTTGAGTATTTTGTACTTAGGGTTTTATTCCGTTGTTGCGGTGATCATATTTACCATGGTTATTGTAAGACTTGTGCATTTCCTATTGATGAAGAGTAAGGCCAGGGGCAAGGCAATTCTATATCCCCTCGTCTCATGCCGCTCACGAGGGATGACTATCTTCCGGCACTATCTTATATTGGTTTTCGTTAAAAGACTATTTGGTTTTTTACAAACTACTTTTGCTTCCCGTACAATGAACTTGAGTTTGTAATAAATTCTACTTCGCACTCGATGTTTAATTATATCGAATTTGGTTTTGAAATACCTGCGGATTTTACTACCAAGCTCAACGATCTGTTGTATGTTGTTGATGAGTTTGAAATCACTCGAGATTTCCGGAATACCGGGTTTATATGGACTCAAGTGTGAGGCTGCGTTGCTACGGTGATTGCGACTTATACTTGATTTCTTATAAATTGGTCGGCTCTGTCACATCCGCCCCCAGGGCTCGGGGCTACACACTAGGCGGGTGCGCCGCCCGCACCCCTCGGAAAAAATCTCGGCGGCAAACAAAGACCCTACGACGAATATCCTCTAAACCTCTCGAAGAGGTGGCCCCCACCTCTTCGAGGCTCGGGGCTCTTGTCGGGTACCAAAATAAGGGTACCCTCGACACAATCATCCCGAGGCGACCCGCCCCTCGACACCACCATCGCCCGGCCGGGCGGCCCAAGGGGACCTCCCGGTCGGGGGGGTCCGAGCAGGCGGGAATCGGCGACTGGCCCGACCTCCCTCTCGGAGGGATGGATCGGGCGACTTCGCCCGAACCTCCTCTGTAGGGAACGTCCCTCGGGTGCGTCAATCGACAACGGGCGACAACAAGGACAGGCGGGCTGACCACGTCGTAGCAAAGCTGGGCGCCCGACACCCCGGTTCCCTCGCCGGGGGGCCGCGGTGGTCAAATCCCTGCGTGACACCGTCAACTTCGTCCTGAACGCGCCTTTGTGAGGCGGCTTTGTTCGCACCTCACCATGTCTTTGTGACAACCACCTGCAGCAATGTCATCTCACGCCCATCAGGGAGGCCTCGGATGACACGCCCAGCGGCGCTAACCTCTCGGGCGAATGCGGCGGCGGTTCCCTGTCACCATCGGCGTACCCCTCGGGCACTATTGCCACCCCCTCGGAGCATCTTCCCCGGGAATGCGGGGGGTCCCGAAGTCAATGCCCCCTCGGCATGAATCATTACAGATCCACGTAACCCGGAAGTACATCGGAGGACACGGGGAGGACATCCTCCTTTCCACGGCGGCGTTCAAGGAGACCCTCTCTCTCTGCGGCCGCGGGTACAAGGCACCCGGCCAAGCATCTTCCTACACTTGGAGACCATGTACTCGCCGGCCCTCCTTAAGACTATAAAAGGGGGTGCCCGGCATAGGATAGAGGCGGTCGAAGCACTCACGCCTTGACTTCACACCATTGGCTACCTAGCTCAATCACCACGCCGCGGAGACTTGAGGTTCAGGCCTCTCTCTCTCACCCCGCTTGTATTCCCCTACTACGAGCACCTCGGTGCGGATACCACACCGCTCATTCAACTAGACGTAGGGCGGTGTTGGCCTAAACCAAGATAAACTTTGTGTCATCTCGCACCAACCATCCGGTTCACGGGGCCCTGGCGGCACAATTTACTAGTCGGTAGCCGTACCCCCGGTCCAAAACACCGACAAAGAGTTCCTTTTTTTCTTTTGAATGTTCTTTTATTCAAGTCTTCGATGTCTTGTGCATATGTCTTTTGTACGCTAGCCCCTAGGCATTGTTGTATCTGGTTCGCGATCCATCCTTGTTTGTTGATGAGCTCTTTGATTCCATGATTGTTTGTGTTCTTTATGCTAATGATGAGATACCCGCTGGAGAGTTCTTTTCTTCTCTGGGTCTTTTAAATGTGTTGGTACTGTATTTTTTGTGTCGTCCCTTGAGCATGGAGTTACGCTCTTTTTGGGGTTTCTTTTTCTGAAACACCCCGCTTTGCGGATTATGAAATGCTCCGTTCTCGAAGGGCCGGTGTCCAACTACGGAACGCACCGGTTGTAGGTTTTACGTTCTTAAACGCCCCCCACGCCTCACGGGTTTCTATTACGAAATGCCCCGCTTTTCTTTCTTCTTTTGATTGCTTGTGTGCGGGAGTCTTGCTCTTGCGTTCGGGGCTTGTTTTCTTGATGTCGCCTAGTAGTTGAGGAGGCTTGCCCCCGATAGTCATCATAGTTCTTGTACCTCGGCATTCGGAGACTTCTTTCTTATAGTCGCCGAGTAGTAGTGGAGTCTTGCTCCTTTGTTGTCGAGTTGTTCTTCTCTAAGACTTCGGGACCCCTTTCTTGTAATCGTGAAAGTGGTAGTGGAGGCTTGCTCCTTGTCGCTAGAGTTCTTCTGCTGCGGTGCTTAGGACATCTTTACGTAGTCTCTGAATACTAGTGGAGGCTTGCTTCTTGTTGTTAGAGTTGTTCTCTTCTAGGACTCGGGACCCCTTTCTTGTAGTCGCCGAAAGTGGTGGTGGAGGCTTGCTCCTTATCGCCCGTTCTTCTTCTCTGTCTTTCGGCGCTTCCTTTCTTGATGCGACCGAATAGTAGTGGGGAGTCTTTATTCCTTGTCGTCGGATGAACTACTCGATCAAGGGCTTATTAAGAAAAGTAAGGAAGGGAAGTTGTCTACCACGTAGTGGTATCTTTTTACTTACTATCTCCTCCACCAATATATCCGAAAAGCTTAACCGATTCTTGTAGAGTCCTTAGCATTAGATAATGCATGCGCACACAAGAGGAATGAACGGCTTTGCCTTATAGTGATTTGGAAGGATTGACTCGACTGCCCCCAGCCTCGCCCCGCATCGCCCTCGAGGGGGTACTTTCACTTTATTTTCCAATACTTGGTCTATTACACTACCCGTCCTTCTTTAATTGAGACACGTGGAAAACCGGACATCGATCCCACAGGCTATTTCCATCTACAAGCCAAAGTTCCAATCTTGTCTAGAATTTCAAATGGCCATAGTACGGCTCATAGATATATGTCTCAATTCAAATTTACTATTTCTATCTATTCAAAATATATCTTAAGTTCTTTTGACTTCGGCATTCAGCTCGTCTTTTCTGAAAATTGCCGAGTAGATATAGGGAGTCTTGCTCCTTATCGTCGAGTTCTTACGCTTTGGTGCTCGGGACTTCTTTACGTAGTCTCGAGTAGTAGTGGAGTCTTGCTCCTTATCGCCAGAGTTCTTACGCTCGTGCTCGGGACTTCTTCCTGTAGTTTGTGAGTAGTAGTGGAGTGTTGCTCCTTATCGCTAGAGTTCTTCTCTGCCTTTCGGCGCTTCCTTTCTTGATGCGACTGAATAGTAGTGGGGGAGTCTTGCTCCTTGTCGTCAGAGTTCTTTTACCTCGGCGTTTGGCTCGTCTTTTCTAAAAAAACTGCCGAGTAGATGTAAGGGAGTCTTGCTCCTAATAGAGTTTTTACTCTTGGTTGATGCCGCTTCTAGGCAAGGAAGCTGCCCAAGGCATCTCGTGGACTCGTCCTTGGTGTTCCTTTTGATAAAAACAGAATCCGGGCCCATTGAAGTGCTCTTCGGATCTGTAGGTCGGGATGGCCGGGTTTTTATTTCACAACTCTTCAACCATCCCTCCTATAAGGCTGCTCTACCTCTAGAGAGCGTAGTGAAATGGTGGGCTCATTGAAGAGCTCTTCACATGTACACGTGCCTGGTTTCGAAAGGCCACCCCCTTTCTTGGGGCATTGTGGCGCTTTTTGGGCTCATAAGCCTCTGCGACCTAGTGTGCCGCTTACGCCCTCACCCGAGTGACGTCCACGATCTTCCACTAGGATTTAGGGAGTGGGCGCTATTCCATAGCTAGGACTTCGTGTTTGATCCATCCCTCGGAGATTCCGTTTGTTGCAATGATGACCTCTGTTTGATGAGGTTGCCTTGGGTTCTTTTATGGGTAGAACTTTCTTAGCTGGCTGATGTGACAAGAGTTTACATTTGCTTCTCCTTCCGTGTCATTAGCTCGTATGTTCTGTGTCCCGATTACTCTTTTGACAATGTAGGGTCCTTCCAATGGACCGAGTAGCTTGTGTTTTCCTTTCACCTTCTGAATTCTTTTTTGAGTACTTGGTCTCCTTGATTGAGTTTTTCTCCGAAAGTGCTCTTGTCATAGTGCCTTCGAGCCCTTGCGGATATCGGCGTTCTATAGGGTGGCATCTGTCCTGACTTCTTCTACACAGTTGATCTCGAGTCTTCTTGTTTGTTCTCCTTCTCCTTCTTTGTATTGTTCTATTCTTGGTGAGTTCCAAATCAGGTCTGCTGGAAGGACTGCTTCTGATCCGTATGTGAGGAAGAAGAGAGAGTATCTCGGTTGCTCTGGCGACTTGAGTTCTTAGTCCCCGCACAACTTTTGGTATTTCTTCAATCCATTTGCTACCGTAGTCTTTGAGCCCTTCATATAGTCTTGGGTTTAGTCCGGCAAGGATTAGCCTTGTTGGCCCTTTCAACTTGCTCGTTTGCTTGAGGGTGAGCCAGCGATGCATAGTCGATGCGTATTCCGCAATCTTGTGCCTAGCTTTCAAATTCTGGCGTTGTGAATGGTGATTCCAGATCTGTGATGATTCTGTTGGGCATGCCAAATCTATGCATGATCTCTTGGATGAACTCTACTGCCTTTGTAGAGTTGTATCGCGACAAGTGGCTTGTATTCTATCCACTTGGTGAACTTGTCGATGGTGACATAGATGTACTCATATCCTCCTTTTGCTCTCTTGAGTGGCCCGACTTGATCGAGTCCCCAACATGAGAAAGGCCATGATGGAGGTATGGATATCAGGTTGTGGACGTGTGCTTGTCTTGGAAACATCTGACATCCTTTGCATCTTCTGACAACTTCTTCTACATCTTTGAGGGCTGTTGGCCAATAATATCCGCTTCTGAATGCTTTTCCCATGAGGGTTCTTGATCTTTGCATGGTTTCCACAACATCGAGTGGATCTCTTGGAGTATTTCTTTAACTTGATCGGAGCTTATGCATTTGAGTAGTACTCGATGATCTTTGCTTGTTTGTATAGATTGGTTCCAACCAGGACGTAGTTTTTGCTTCTCCTTAAGATTACGATGGCTTCTATCTTGTCTGCGGGTAGCGTCTTTTCTTTGATGTAGTTGATGATGTCTTGGATCCATGATGCTATTGCTGGATCTGTTGATATTGTCATTGCTTCAGCCGAGTTTGTTCTGATCTGGTTTCTTCATTGTACATCTCTTTTATTGAAGGCTTGGTGAGTTCTTCGACGAATACTCCTGGGGGACTTGTGCCCCTGTCCGATCCGAAGTTTGGCTAGGGCGTCTACCGCCACATTTGAGTCTCGGAGGACGTGAAGGATCTCTAGGCCCCGGAAGTTCTTTTCCGGTTTGTGTACTTCTATGCAAAGATAGGCCCATGTTGTCCTTGGTGCAGTCCCACTCCATGTTGACTTGGTTGATCACCACAGTGGAGTCGCCATAGACTTGTAATCTTTTGATCCCCAATGACCCTGCTATTTTGAGGCCATGAATAAGTGCTTCGTATTCAGCTTCATTGTTGGTAGCTTGCCACATGATTTTAGCACATATCTGAGTTGTTTTCCTTTCGGTGATATCAATAGAATCCCAGCTCGGCTCCTCTGAGTTTTAAAGATCCATCGAAGTACATGCTCCAAAAGACCTTGATATCTTAAGTCGTGCTTGGTTGTTGTAGCTCGTCCGTTACGCTCACGAAGTCCGAGAGTTCTTGGGATTTAATCGCTCTTCTTGGGGAGAACTCTAGATTTAAGGATCCGAGCTCTCTTTCGCCCACTTTGATATACGTCCCCGTCGAGTCCCTCGTTGTGTAGAATGTCTCCCAATGGGGAATCCGTGACCACTTTGAATCTTGTGGTACGCAAAGTACTTGTCGTAGCTTCCTTGATGTGATCGGTATGGAATAGAGTAGTTTTTGTACGTGGGGGTATCGAGCCTTTGACTCAGAAAGAACCTCACTCACGTAGTAAACTGGCCTCTGCACTTTGTAGATGTGCCCGGGCTCTTCTCTTTCCACCACGATGGCTGCGCTGACCACTTTGTATTGGTTGTCGTGATGTATAGCATCATATCTTCTTGTTCCTTTGGTGGAGTCGGGACTAGTGATGTTGTAAGGTATTGTTTGAGCTCTTCGAATGCTTTGTGCGCTTCTTACGTCCACTCAAACTTTCCCTTTGTCTTGATTAATTTGAAGAATGGTAGCCCTTTTTCTCCAAGTCTTGATATGAATCTATTCAACGCTACCATACATCCTGTGAGCTTACGGGCGTCTTTCACGCTTCGGGGTTGTCTCATCTCTGTGATGGCTTTGATTTGCTTTGTGCTTGGCTTCAATGCCTCTGTTGCTGACCAAGAAACCGAGTAGTTTCCCGAAGGTGCGCCAAAAACACATTTAGTTGGATTGAGCTTCCACTTCCATCTTTTTAGGTTGTTGAAAGTCTCCTCGGTCTTGGATTAGAGTGTGAGGCTCTTTTGTCTTTACCACCACATCGTCGACATATGCCTCGGCGTTCCTGCTGATCTGCTTTCCCAAACAAGTCTGTATCGCTCTTTGATATGTTGCTCCGGCGTTCTTTAAGCCGAAGGACATTGTTTTGTAGCAGTAGGCACCAAACGGAGTGATGAAAGAGGTCTTGCTCTGATCTTCTCTTTTGAGTGCTATTTGATGATATCCCGAGTAGCGGTCCAACAATGATAGGAGTGCCGATCCTGCCATAGAATCCACTATCTGATCGATTTGTGGTAATCCAAATGAATCCTTCAGGCAATGCTTGTTTAGGTCTCGTGTAATCGACACACATGCACCACTCGAGTGTTCTTCTTCTTTTGAACCAGAACTAGATTTGCCAACCAATCTGGATGCAGTATCTCTCTGATGAATCCTGCTACGAGTAGTTTCGCGATTTCCTTCTTGATGGCTTCTTTCTTTTCTAGTGAGAACCTTCGTAGTCTTTGCCTAATTGGTTTTGAACCTTGATTGATGTCGATTCGTGCTTTCGGCCAACTCTCTTGGGACCCCTGGCATGTCTGCTGGTTTCCAAGCAAATATGTCTTTGTGTTCCCGAAGAAAGTTGGTGAGCACGAGTTCCTATTTGTCGATTGGTGGGCACCGATGACCGCCTTCTTTGATGAGTCACCAGTTTGTAGGTCGACGAATTTGACGTTGGCCTCCTGTGGGGGTGCCAGAATGGCTTGTCTTTTGGCTGGTATCTCGAGCTCATCCAGATTTGTCTTTTCTACAATCTTGTCGATCTCTTTTTTCTCCAAGAGCTCTTCTGCTTTTGCTACAATCTGGATTGCTTGTATGTCACAGTCGAAAGCCTTCTTCAGGTCTCCTCACAAAGAAAAGAACTCCATGTGGTGCTGGCATCGTCAACAGTAGGTATGGGTAGTGAGGTATTGCCATGAATTTGGCAATCGCTGGCCTCCCCATAATTGCGTGGTATGGTGACTTGACATCCGCCACTTCAAACTTGATATACTTTGTTCGTGTAGTTTGTTGGTGATCCGAACATAACCGGAAGGGTGACTTGTCCTACTTGGTATCGCTGCACGCCCAGGAACAATGCTTTAAAAAGTGGCGTGTTCGACGGAGCGATCAACCCGGAGAGGTCTAAACCCATCTTTTCTAGAGTGTCCGTGAATATGATGTTGAGTCCAGCTCCTCCATCGATTAGTTCCTTGGTTACTGTAACCCCTGCAATTGTGGGCTCTAGAACCAGAGGGTAGAGGCCTGCATTGCCTATGCTCGTCCACTGATCCTTCCTTGTGAACTGAATCGGGTATTAAGACCAATTGAGATAGCGAGGAGTAGCTGGTTCTGCCGCCATTATCGATCCGAGTGCTAATTTATCTTGACACTTGCTCTTCGATCCGGGAACTCTTGAGAATATGATGTTGAGAGCTCTTGTTGCTTTCTCGGTAGCTTCCAGAGCTTGGTTCATCGTTTGTTTCTTTCTTCTCCTCCTGGTCTTCTCTTTTCTGAGTAGAGCTGTTGCTTGCTTTGTACTTTTCTTGAAATGTGGTGCAGCTGCTGAGCGTATGCTGACTCCTATGGTGGTATATGCATGGGAGTTCTTCCAGGGTGATGCCGCCTTTGTTGAATCTTTGCTTAAAAAAAATTCTTCGGCTTGTCTGCCACGGCGACAGTGTTGTCTGGTCCTCGCTTCTTGTTGAATTGAGGGTTGTTTTGCTCTTTCTTCCGATTGTGCGAGTTCTTTTTGTCCGGAAACCTTTCCCGGGTTCTTTCTTCTGCTCCAATCATCTTTTCAACAGGTTTGTTTGAACTGCTCATTCATCTTGGGGTTGTCCTTGTAGAAGTCCGAGAACGCCATCTTGTGAAGATTACGTTCCCGAAGGCATCGATCACTTTTCTTTCCATGATGTCATGAACCTAAGATCTCATCTCCCCAAATCGTCGGTAGAAGTCTCTCAGAGTTTCTCCGGGCTTTTGTTTGAGTCCTTTGAGCTCTGCCTAGGTGTTGACGTTTCTTAACGCCGCAGAAGAATCCGCAAGCGTCATGTAATTGTCGTTATAGCTTTCACCCGAAGTATTCGTGGTATCGTATTTTCCACCACGAGGGGCGGCCGCGCTTGGGGCTTTTGGGATAGCGTCTACCCAAGGCAAGATTATGTTCTAAGAGTGGTGAGGTATCTCTATGGGCTTAAGTTTCGAGGCGGGGATTTTCGAGCTTGTTAACTTTCTCACTTCGGGCACCGGCAATCGCCCAAATGGGATGGAGACCGGCAATTGCACTGCGCCACACCCGAACGTGGGGGGGATTACAAAGGGACGGACAAGGCTGTCTGTCACAACCCAGCCCACCTACCCCCTCAACCGTGGGATGCGCCACAAAAGATCGGGCTACCACTAGTCCAAACACCACGTTTGCACGATGATTGCTACTCTAGGGTGAATTCAAGGCTTACCCGTCCCCGGGGTCCTTCCACTAGAGCACCGCCAAAAGACGACTATCAATCCCGTAAGATCGTAACAGCTAAGATAATATGCTTGAAAAGTAATAGGCCGAAAGATAATCACAAACCGCTACCAAAGCGTAAGTAGATTGTAGAGGTACAAGCGAGGTGGGTACCGACAAGTCCGCACTCCGTCCTCCTAGGAACCGCGGTACACCGGGGGCGGACCGACAACTCCAGGTAGAAGGAATCAAGTTTCCTTCTAGCCTTTCCTCTCTCACTCTCTAGAATTAGAATAGGGATAGAGATAGAAGACTCTCTCTCTTGCTCACTTGTGCTTGTAGCTCTTTATTATGAATGGTAGAAGAGCTCTACTAAGAGAGGGAGAGCTCTTTACCTTTGAAATTGGTGTGTTACAAGAGAGAGAGGGATGGCCCCTTTATATAGGAGAGAGGGGGGAGAGGCCTAGGCAATACATGGCAACATTTCCTAGCGCCCCCCACAGTGCAAACCGACCTGAGCGTCGGTGGGAAGTTTCCTAACGGAGCTGCGTCGAAAACCGGAAGAGAACCGGCCATTAGGGGCCTCGAACCGGAGCTAAACCCAGAGAACCGCTGTCGCCTATTTACGGAAAGAAATTGAGGTCGGTTGCAGAGAAACCGGCCGGTCCAGCTGGATTTGGGCGGCCGCCCGCGCCCGGCACAAGACCGCCTTGGCTCTTCCACTCCCGCGATCGCCACGTGTCCCCGGGCCGGCCGCTCCGCCCGCGGCGCATGCGCGCGCGCTCCCGCGCCGAAGGGCCAGCCGTCGCCACGTGGCGCAGCTGTTTTCAATTTGAACGCCTGCGCTGCGCCGCGCTGCCGCGCGAGGCCGTCGTGGGCCGGGCGGGCCCGGTTGTCGGCGATGGTCGGCGTTGACTCGGGGGTGCTAACGTCGGCGATGACGCCGGCCTCCTTTTTAATTTGGAAAATTCATAACTTATTATTGGGAGCTCCAAAAATAGCAAATGATATGTCCGTTTCGATCAGCGCGACGACGAGCTCTTCGTAATGGTATACTCCGTTTCTTCATTTTAGATAGTTTTTATCTGCGAAAAATCAGGAATTCCTACAAAACAATTGGAGCACCAAAACTTGTGGAACTTGTTAAATAAATAATATTTTGTTTATGATAAGGCATGAAATGTTTGTCATTTAGTGTATTTTGACGGTCAAAATATATGCATTAATTACCGTCAACAAACTCCCCACACTTAGCCTTTTTGCTCGTCCTCGAGTAAAAGCGTAGGACTAAGGTGGTTCAATCTCCAAGATGTTGATCTCGCATACAAGGTTATTCCGGGCCTCACCTGCTTTGCGAGCATTCAAAGTGTCTACCAAGTTATCTTAGAATAATTGAGCAATGGAATAGCATGAAATTCTATCTTCTCACTACTACTCATGCGCAAAAGACTTGGTTGATTTATTTTTATAAAAGAAAAAAAAGATTGCTCCATGATTCTCACAAAAAGTCTCTCAAGTATGTGGTTTGTTTTCCTCACCAAAGTTCTCTCTTCTTTTGTCACACTCACTCATCCTAACATTTTGCAGGGGTTTTGTGGATCTTTTGAGTAGAGACATGCATACTTACCTCTCGTATATATTGTCGGGTCAAACTCTGGATCGTTGGAAAGAAGTGCCATATTCCAAGATCGATATGTGCAAAAGTGTGTGGAAAAATATTTTTAGTATTTTTGTGGTTACTCCTTGACTCATGATCTCTCTTTTTTTTGTATGCTTTTGGAGAGATACAGGCTACTTTTTTCTTCTATCTTTCTTCTTTCTCTTTTTTTTTTTTTTTTTGGAGATGTGGGCTCTACTCGCCCCTCGGACACGTGTCCATTTTTCATCTCTTTTTCTTCTTCTTTTTTTTTCTATAGCCTGCATCCTCTTTTTGCATGATACTTTTAGGAGATGATCATGTTGTAACTTGGATGGAGTATTTATTTTGTGGATGGTAGGGGTGCATGTTGTGCGCAATCCTCATTGTGAGAATCGGCGTGTATATATGTGGGTGTATGCGTGTTTTTTGATCTTGGGATATGAGCCTCTCTCAACGCAGATCACGGAGCCCGACAAAACTCAATACAGCCAGAAGTAGCTATAGTGGATATTTATGTCATTATTCAGGGCTTTGGTAGGAATTTGTCTAAATCAAACCCGGGGAGCATGCTTTATTTGAATTTTGAAAAGTAAAACCAAGTCTTGTTGCATAAGAGAGTAAGCGTCAAGTCATTCTACCATATCACAAAGCTCAATTATTTAGATAAGCATGGGGTCCCTAACGGTGTAGTTGCTCAACAAAGTGTGGTTTTTAGCGAGGAATAAAATGTATGCACATCATGTATCAATTGGTAGACTAGAGATGGAGTATATGCCAACTTTTGTTTAGACAATGATTTACATAGGCGAGGAGAGGTGAAATATGTCACAAGTCAAAGTGTAAAATGATACAATTTATTTTTTTGCGTACCTTTGACTTGTGAGAGACACGTGCGCCTCCCCCACACTTGTTTTTGTACATGTCTTTATGTTTTCTTTTTGCACAAAGGACAAAAACAAGTGGAGACAAGCACAATTTTCTAAAGACAAGTTTTATTAAATTTATAAGCAAAAGAGAAACACTCTCGTTTTTTCATTTTTTTTTTGGCATGCCGATAATTCATAAATCATTTTTGAAATAAAAGTCTATTTTATCAAGCTCTTGGTTGAGATCGGGCAATGGCTCAAGAAAAGTTTGAGGCGTTGACCATTTACCTTGTGTATTTTACCGCGTCGTCTTGGATTGTGATTGCACCATGTGACGAGGTATTGATGATTTGTACGGTCCTTTCCACTTGCTCCTCAACTCTCCTTCGCCAAATAGTTTCACCCGGGAGTTGAATAAGAGTACCTTATCACCCCCGGTGAATTCTTTCATCTTTATGCGCTGATCATGCCATCTCTTCATGCGCTCTTTGTAGAGCTTTGAACTATGGTACGCCTTTTCTACCATTCTTCAAGTTCGAAATTTGCTTTTGTCGATTCTTTCCTACGAGTTTGACGTCCATATTCCATCTCTTGATGGCCCAAAGGAGCTCGATGTTCCAACTCAACTGGTAAGTGGCGGGTTTTGCCATATACCGCTTGATAGGGTGACATGCCGATGGGGGCTTTATATGCTGTCCGATAAGCCCAAAGAGCATCGGGTAGCTTATTTTTCCAGCCCTTCCCCATCTCGTTGACCGTCTTAGCGGGATGTTCTTTATTTGCTTATTTGACGTTTCGGCTTGCCCGCCGGTTTGCGGATGATAAGGGGGTAGCTATGTTGTGCTTTGGGCGCCAAGTTCTTTTCGGGAATGTTCTCAATGCCTTGTCCTTGAAGTGTGATCCTCCGTCACTTATTACCATGCGAGGCATTCCAAAACGAGGGAAAATCACTTCATGGAACATCTTTCGAGCATGTTTGGCGTCGCGCGGCTCTACATGGTAATGCTTCTACCCACTTCGACACGTAATCCACCGCCACCAAGATATACTACGCAATCGCCCGGACTTTGGGAATGGTCCCATGTAGTCAATGCCCCACACATCAAATATTTCTATTTGAAGGTTGTAGTGTAGGGGCATTGCATCGCGAGCTGTTATACCTCCAGTCTTCTGGCAGCTATAGCATCTTCTAATGAACTCCTTCGTGTCGGCGTACATTGTTGGCGAGAAGAAACCGCCTTTGCCGATTTTGGCTTGAGTGCGGAATACTCCGAGGTGGCCGGCATAAGGTGATGCATGGCATTTTTCTATGATTTGCATCCCTTGTGCCCTTGGTACGCATCTTCTTAGCAAGCCATCTACGCACACCCCAATGCAGATACGGGTTGTCCCAAAGGTGACGTCTCGCTCTCTACTTGGAGCTTTCGCGGTCCTCCCGGGGGGGTACATAACCCATGTAACCATGAAGTTGACAATGTTTGCGTACCATGGGTTGGTGTCCGTCACCTTTAGTAGCATGTCGTCAGCGCGTAATCATTGATTGGAAGTTCCTCGCATGTTAGTTACCTCGCATACGCGACAAATGATCTCGCAACGGTATTCTCTACTCCCTTTTATCTTTTATTTCTAGATCGAATTCTTGAAGCGTAAGAATCCAGCGGATCAAACGAGGTTTCGCGTCTTTCTTAGTGAGAAGATACTTAAGGGTAGCGTGGTCGGTGTAAACGATTATCTTTGCACCCACTAAGTAAGAGCGAAATTTCTCGATAGCGAAGACTACTGCGAGGAGCTCTTTTTACGTGGTAGCGTAGTTCAACCGGGCTCTGTCGAGTCTTGCTAGCATATGCGATTGCATGCTTGCTTCTTATCCTTGGTTTGGCCTAAGACCGCACCAACGGCATAGTCGCTAGCATCGCACATGATTTCAAACGGCAACGACCAATCCGGGGGTTGGATGATCGGAGCCGAGATGAGTGCTTTCTTAAGGGTTTCGAAAGCGTGCATGCACTCATCATCGTGAAATCGAAAAGGGACATCCTTGGCTAATGTGTTCGTGAGGGGTCTAGAGATTTGAGAAAAATCTTTGATAAATCTTCTATAGAACCCTGCATGACCTAGGAAGCTACGGATTCCTTTTACGTTCACTGGGGGAGGTAGCTTTTCGATAATGTCTATCTTAGCTCTGTCTACCTCAATCCCCCTCTCAGACACTAAGTGTCCAAGAACGATGCCTTCCTGGACCATAAAATGGCACTTTTCCCAATTGAGCACTAGGTCCTTTTCTTGGCATCGTTGCAAGACCCTGTCGAAATTCTTCAGACAACTATCGAAAGTCTTACCATAGACGGAGAAATCGTCCATGAAGACTTCCATGATCTCTTCAATCATGTCTGAGAAGATAGACATCATACACCGCTGGAAAGAAGCAGGTGCATTACACAGCCCAAATGACATTCTACGATACGCATAGGTTCCGTATGGGCATGTGAATGTGGTCTTGCTTT
Source organism: Hyparrhenia diplandra (assembly GCA_015847255.1). NCBI lineage: Eukaryota > Viridiplantae > Streptophyta > Magnoliopsida > Poales > Poaceae > Hyparrhenia > Hyparrhenia diplandra. Next base: position 54,866 of record JADLZK010007741.1, on the reverse strand, counting down.
GGTCATCGGGGTGGATCGGGATCTGGTGATAGCCAGAGTACCCGTCAAGGAAACAAAAGAAAGAATTTTTCGCCAACCGTTCCAACATTTCATCAATGAATGGAAGCGGGAAGTGATCTTTCTTAGTTGCCTTGTTAAGTTTTCTATAATCGATGCACATTCTCCACCCCGTGACTTGTCTTTGTGGAATGAGCTCGTTCTTTGAGTTCTCAACGACCGTCATTCCTCCCTTTTTAGGGACCACTTGGACCGGGCTAACCCAATCGCTATGTGGTACGGGATAAATTATCCCGGCGTGAAGAAGTTTGAGAACTTCCTTCTTCACGACTTCACGCATCGCGTTATTGAGCCTTCTCTGGGGTTCACGTGATGGGGTACTAGAAGGCTCAATAGGTATGCGATGTGTGCAAAGTGTTGGGCTTACCCCTTTTAGGTCTTGCAAAGAATACCCAAAGACCGATCTATGCTTCTCTAAAACGGCGATGAGTTGGGACGTCTCCTGGTCACTAAGTTTATCACTAATGATAACCGGAGTTTGTGAGTCACCGTTTAGGAAGACATGACGTAGGCCGGGGGGGGGGGTTTAAGCTCAATCGAGGCCGAGTCAGCTCTTCCTCTTGAGGAAGTTCTATGGTTTCCCCGAGTCGCCCCTCTTCTTCTATGAAGAATTGGGCATCATGTTCTAGGTCTGTCTCAGGGTTATCATAGAGCATGACTCCCATGACCTCCTCGGGTGTGTCATAGTGGTGGAGAGAATCCGTCACTAAGTTTTTAGCTCGTGTGACTGGAATCGAAAATGAATTTCTCCCCAACTTGACATCTAAATCCCCGGATTTTGATAGATCAAGAATCCTTTCCAAGGGATGCCCGATTAGGATGTCAAAATCTTGGACATCAAAAATATGAAAATCCAAAGAAAATTTGACATCCTTGTGCTGAAGAATTTGGTCATGTATAATCTCTCGGCATTCTAAGGTGGTTCGAGGTGCTGTGCGCAATGTCCGAAAGGTATGGGTTATGAAAGGCTCTTCTACGAGGCATTGTGCATAGTTTTTGGACATGATGTTTACACCTACCGTAGGGTTATACATGACCTCCACCAAGTCCTTTGATGTCTACAAAGAGAGGAGTAGAGGGACAAGTTATCTGAATTTCTTCGCACGATCCTTCCCCTCTTTTAACCACTCGTGCTCATGATGGCCATTAATTCCTTAATGGATTCCTTGAGAAAAAAAGTTCGTCAAGGGGTACCTTAGGAGAGACAGGGGCTGGTGGTTTCTTCCAAAGATTAAATTCGAGGGCTTTACCGAATTCTTCCGTAAGATCGGCCTCGAAAAATGAGAGATCCGAACATGCGGTCTCTTCTTTCTTTGGTTTTGGTTCAGGCGAGGGTTTCTCTAGAGGTTTGTCGGGTTTGACTTTGGCCGAAGAGACCTCCTCTAGGATCTGCTTGGGTTCTACACGGATGGGTTCTAGCGGGGAGTATTCTCAAGAATACGGTTTAGGAGAGCTTCTCCTTCCTTCCGGGGTTTTATGTGAAAACGACCCTCCTGGCCGGTTGTGTCAAGCAAAGGGGCAGTCGCTCTATCCAAACCTAGCCAAAAATGCTGTAAAAAGCACATGGTTTGGGATGGACAGATCCGGGCCGGATCCGGTAAGAGTGAAAAAAAGTCCTGTGCTGCACCTATGGTTTCACCCTCTATTTGTCGGAAGTTGAGTACCTCTTGGCGCTTGGGGGCGCGATTCTCGATAAAGGATAGAACGCGAGACGTAATCTATTCCGCACTTCTTCCCATTCTCCTTTTACCAACCCTACGTTGTGGGCGTACCATTGTTTCGCTCTCTCGGTGAGAGAGAACGGAAACTTGATTTCCACCGCAATGTATCGTGTGTCATGCCCGCAATTGTCGACATGCACAGGCCGCTCAAACTCCCTTAGGTGATGGTATGGGTTTTAGTATTCCAAGCCCGAAAAGGCTTGGGCCCGAACCATGGCTATAAAGCCGTATGAGCTCATAATCTGCCGTGGTTGGCTTCGAGGATTGGCGTGGTTCTAAGAGCTCGCCCTTAGGAGCGGAAAGGGTTTGAAGGGTAGGTTGCTCCATGGGTAAAAAGAAAATGTTTTTTTTTGTATTTTTTTCTTGGAGACTACAAGGCACACGGGTCGACTAGGTCCGAGATACAACTACGACAACCGTCCCCGGCAACGGCGCCCAGAAAAGCTTGTTGACGTTTCTTAACGTCGTAGAAGAATCCGCAAGCGTACAGAATTGTCGTTATAGCTTTCACCCGGAAGTATTCAGGGTATCGTATTTTCCACAGGGACGGCTGCGCAGAGGGCTTTTGGGATAGCATCTACCCAAGGCAAGATTATGTTCTAAGAGTGGTGAGGTATCTCTATGGGCTTAAGTTTCCGTGGCGGGGATTTTCCGAGCTTGTTAACTTTCTCACTTCGAGGCACCTCGCAATCGCCCAAATGGGATGGAGACCGGCAATTGCACCGCGCCACACCCGAACGTGGGGGATTACAAAGGACGGACAAGGTCATCACAACCCAGCCGCCTACCCCCTCAACCGTGGGATGCGCCACAAAAGATCGGCTACCACTAGTCCAAACACCACGTTTGCACCGATGATTGCTACTCTAGGGTGAATTCAAGGCTTACCCGTCCCCCGGTCCTTCCACTAGAGCACCGCCAAAAGGCGACTATCAATCCCGTAAGATCGTAACGGCTAAGATAATATGCTTGAAAAGTAATAGGCGAAAGATAATCACAAACCGCTTACCAAAGCGTAAGTAGATTGTAGAGGTACAAGCGAGGTGGGTACCGACAAGTCCGCACTCCGTCCTCCTAGGAACCGCGGTACACCGGGGCGGACCGACAACTCAGTAGAAGGTTTCCTCTCTCACTCTCTAGAATTAGAATAGGGATAGAGATAGAAGACTCTCTCTCTTGCTCACTTGTGCTTGTAGCTCTTTATTATGAATGGTAGAAGAGCTCTACTAAGAGAGGGAGAGCTCTTTACCTTTGAAATCGGTGTGTTACAATAGAGAGGGATGGCCCCTTTATATAGGAGAGAGAGGGGAGAGGCCTAGGCAATACATGGCAACATTTCCTAGCGCCCCCGGCCCGAACAAACCGACTGAGAGCGTCGGTGGGAAGTTTCCTAACGGAGCTGCGTCGAAAACCGGAAGAGAACCGGTCATTAGGGCCTCGAACCGAGCTAAACCGTAGAAGAACCGTACGCTGTCGGCTATTTCTCGGAAAGAAATTGAGGTCGGTTGCGAGAAACCGGCCGGGTCCAGCTGGATTTGGGCGGCCGAACCGCGCCTGGCCGCAAGACCGCCTTTGGCTCTTCCACTCGCGCGATCGCCACGTGTCCCCGAGCCGTCCGGCCGTCGCGCCCGCACAAGATATGCGCTAAAGCTCCCGCTGCGTGGCCAGGCCGCCGTCCGCCACGTGGGCGCCCGCTTGTTTTCCGAATTTGAACGCCGCGGCCGTATGCGCGCGGCCGCGAGGCGGTTTGGCCGTCATGGGCCCGCCGGCCTGGTTGTCGGCGATGGTCGGCGTTGACTTCGGGGTGCCGACGTCGGCGATGACGTCGGCACTCCTTTAATTTGGAAAATTCATAACTTATTATTGGGAGCTCCAAAATAGCAAATGATATATCCGTTTCGATCAAAGCGACGAGCTCTTCGTAATGGTATACTCCGTTTCTTCATTTTAGATAGTTTTTATCTGCGAAAAATCAGGAATTCCTACAAAACAATTGGAGCACCAAAACTTGTGGAACTTGTTAAATAAATAATATTTTGTTTATGATAAGGCATGAAATGTTTGTCATTTAGTGTATTTTGATGGTCAAAATATATGCATTAATTACCGTCAACACTAGGTAATCGGGTGGGTTATGATCCCAAAGAAAGTTGTTGCGAATGCTCGTGTAAGTCTTCCCAATATTTTATCGAGCCTTCTTCAATCTTGTCGAACCATTGGAATGGCATAGCTTCTAGCGCCATTGGAAAGAATAGAGCCTTGACGTCGTTGTCTCCTCCAGCTAGCTCGATGGATTGTGAGTATAGTTGGAGCCACCAAATTTTGGGCCTCAAGGAGTTTGGAAGATGGCCCATCATGGCCCAATGTGTTACTGATTGGGGCAGGAGCAAAAATCGGCATTCGGTAGAAGTGACATCATCAAATCGGGATTCGGTGATCTGCCAAGACATGTGCATTGAAGGCTACCCAGGAAATCGGAGATCGGAGAAGCTGACGTCATCCATTTTTGGTGGTAGCCTTGTTGCGAGACGAAGAGTCCGTTAAAGGTGCGATCAACCCCAGGTCGGAAAGAGCTAGAGATTTGATGCTTGCCACATTGGACAAAGAAGCAATGCGGGCTCCAAGCAAGAAGGGAAAGGTTGGAGTCCAAGTTATCTTCGGTTCAGGGATATTCTTTATTTTTGAGTCGTATTTGATTAGAACTCGTGTCAAGCTTTGGGTATAAATATGAGACCCCAGCTATTGTAAAAGGATATTCAACAATAAATCAACCCGACTCCGGCCAAAATCGAGTCCAGTCATGTCATCGAGTCTGCGAGGGTGCCAATCGATCCGTCGACCTCCATAAGTACTGGCAACCTTGTCTATCTATCTAGTATCATACGATGGATTTAGATCAGATGAAAAGTAGTCTTGTTTTACTTTGCTTAGTATCATGCGGTGGATTTAAGCTTAGTAGCAAGAAGTCTTAGTTTTACTTTGTATCATGCGGTGGATTGAAGTAAAGCAAGATAGTTATCGATTCTTGGTTGAATTGGGTGTCGTGCGGCGGGGCGCAAATTTGGCTCAAGGATTAGTTATCGGCTCTGTTAGATTTGGCTAATCTAATAGATTCATTAAGTTATCATGTGTTGTTCATGCTTTATGATTATTTATCATTACAACACTTTTTGCCCGATCTAGATTGATAAGTTTTGGCCTTAGATCTTTATAGATTTATTTGTCTTCAATGCTTGATTCATACCGATATTGCTTAGATGATTAGATCTTATGCTTACATTGGCCAAAGAATTATCAATCTTGATCGTCACATGTAGCGGGGTTTAAGCCGGTTGGATGTGAGTAGATGCTTGATAGGGCTGGGTATCGTGTGGCAGATGCAGGCTTGGGTTGGTTTAGAGCTAGTCATCTGGTGGACTAGAATTCGGATCAATCTGATGGGTTTATTTGTGTTAGGCTCGTTTGTTCCTTCTTCATGGACCACGAATCGGTTAACCAACCGGTTTGGTTAAGCTTTCATGAGTAGCAAGTACTTATGTATCTATTTAAGTAATGAAGTGCTTTTAGCTCCTTGCTTCTAGATTGTATCATGTGGCGGATTAGTCAAGTTGTGATGAGTGGCATAAACCCAAGAGAGTGGTATCATGCGGTGGATTAGCTTAATCGGGTTTATCTTTGGATGTGTCTAGGAAGGTTAGTCGTGCGGCGGACTAGTTGGATTAGATCTATGCATCTTGTTATTTAAATTAGATGTGTCCATATGAGTTACCCTTTAAACGTCATGGATTGGCTTACTAGCGCAATCTAGTGGTTAAGCTTATTGAGTAATGTGTACATGTGGATCTATCCGGCATTAGTTTCTAGCTTCGTTGATCGTCATGCGATTGGGCGGTGACTTAGGTGAAAAGGGTTTAGAGAGATGTAGTCATGCGGTGGACTAGTTGATCTAGATCTCCTGTTGCTAATGTTTGGATTAGCTTTATATGTATACGTTGCTTCTTTGTTGATATTAAGTAAACTTGATGCCTCGGATGCTCGAACCACACACACATGCATGGTTTATTTAATTGTATCAACTACCACTTGCAAGAATCGGTGTTGTGCTTTGATTTGCTTACATTATGAAGAACTACCAATTTCTATGCTTTACCGATCGACATGCAGCTTTCTGGCTATTTGATGTCTTATTTGGCTCAATGAGCCACATATTTGGAACCTGTCGGCAATCACCCGGCATGTTCCACATGAGATTATTGATCACTCTCATTCCTTGTCAATTTCAGGTCAAATTGGGTGGCACGCTTTGGATTTTAACCGATCGGGCTTGGTCGAAAGTGAAGCCCGACTTCTTCCCGCTGCGGTGTGAGATGCGGTGCCACATTTTGCGTCAACACACTTTTTTGGCATGCCCGGTGGGGACGAAAAAGGATTTCATCATGTCAAACCTCAAAGAACGGCCGCCCTAGACGTTAAGCTTGATGAGCTGCCTAACCAACTCCGCACTTTGATCAATGAGGCAGTTGAGCAAAGAGAAGAGCAAGTGCTTGCTGTCCTTTTCAAAGAATAAGAGCAACAAGATCATTCAGAAGTTTGATCTGGCCAGAGTCCTTTTGGAGGGGCGGTCGATATGGCGGCGATGACGGTCACTAACGACACATTTTTACCGTCAACATTCTACCAATAAAGGGTGAAACTATACATTACTACACATATATACATTTATTATTGACATATTTCCACTTGTATTGGAGAAAAGATTGTTTTGGGAATTATAACAAAACAAGTGGCATGCTTTGGTTTGGAAGTTTTGGTCATACATGTCTTCTTTTCCATTGGATGAATCTTGTTATCATGTCATATTTCCTCTTTCTATGTTGGCATGCTTTGGTTTGGAAGTTTTGGTCATACAGGTTGATCATACATCCATAGGCTCCTTCCTCGCATATGATTTGCAATGAGGTAATCACGAGGGATGGTAAGTCCACTCGTGATCTACCACATCCTAACCATGCAGGAAAAGCCGTAGAAAAACACCTGGGGTACAACCCCGATCCGATGGGCTTTGAGCTAGCTTGGGAGGACCACAACAAGGTAATGTGAATCTTTCACTCTCATCATTTCCATTACCTTGCAAAATAAATAAATAAATAAATAGATAAAAAATAAATAAAATAATAATAATAGAAAATAAATACTTAAATAAATGCATAAATAAAACCTATGATAAATCTTGTTCACCTTTCAAAGTCTTCTTTTCCATTGGATGAATCTTGTTATGATGTCATATTTCCTCTTTCTATGTTGGCATGCTTTGGTTTGGAAGTTATGGTCATACATGTTGGTCATACATCCATAGGCTCTTTGAATTAAGCATGGTGCTTAGGTCAAAAAGTCTACCTTAATCGGATTAGACATGGAGTCGAGTCCGGTTATTGAACCGTGAGCTGCTAGTGTAGAATTTGGTCGATCATATGGACTAACCCCTGCAGGAATTTGTCAACATCATAAGGGTAAGTCCCGGAGATGACAATGGAGATTAAAACTTGTTTGGTGAACCAAAAAAAATAATATAAATGATAATAAATAGAAATAATAAACCTTTCAAACCCCAAATATGGTTGTCCTTTTATTCCAATATCATCCAGAAGACAAGCTTGGGGGAGTCTCCCGACCACGCCACTAATCACGAAACAAGTCAAGGCATACACAAGCTAAAAGCAGTGTTCCTAGCCAAAGGTAAATCGGAAGCTAGCTTGGGGAGGACTCCCACAAAGGTAACTTGTATCTCACATTCTATTTAGTCATTTTCTTATCTTATAAGAATGATGAGATATGATAAAAAAAATGGGGAAGAAAAAAAGAGAGAGGAGATTTATTCCACTCCATATATATGTGTTGTAGAAATGTTTAGTTCTACCCGTGTTGAAATGATGAATAGTTGCTCTATGTTATATTTCATCTATGCCTATGTTATAACTTAGCTTTCCCCAAGATTTGAGTTCGTTGGCTAAAAATGTCTCATCCTAAAAACTTGATTTTAGTGGGTTTCATATGCTTGCTCTAGTGTAAGTTGTTCTTTGCTGGATATGATATAGTGCCATTGACTTTGCTATGACCTTGTTCCAAGTGGGACTTGACATCCGGAGATTTTTTTTCAAAAAAAAATATAAAAAACCTAAAGTTCCTCAATGATCTATAATTCCTACCAGAGCCATATGACATATTCTCCATAGATACAAAACCTTAGTCATATCTTTGCTTGTATTCATGTCGAGCTTTGTCAAATTGTTGTGACCTATGTTGAGATTCTTTTCATACACCCATGATCAAGATTCACATACACCCACAAATAAAATGCTTGACTCTTATACTGAGAGTTACGCACAACATGCTCTCTCTCATCCACCAAAAACTCTCTGCTCCTACACTACGAGTAGACAAAAAAAAAATATGTTAGGAAAAATACTCCATACTTTACAAGATAATGATCTCTCTCAAATATGTGGTCAAAGAGACATGGCTATGCAAAAGTTTGAAAAAAAAAATATTTGGACACATGAAGGTCCAAGAAAAAAAAAATATAGGGTCACATGAAGGTCTCAAGGTATTGAAAAAAAAATGATGAGCACATGAAGGCTCATAAAATGAATAATGATAGCCATGTCTCACAATGTAGAGAGAGATCATATCCAAAAAGGAGTATAGTATAGATTTAGGGTTATTCCACCCCACACACTTGCACAATCTTGATCATGGTGTATGACTAGTCTCTCCATGTGGTTCGGTTTTTGACACAAGCAACATTACATGATGCAACTATGACTTTTATATCCCTATCTAAAGATCCACAAAAAGCCTTATTAGATGGTAGGACAAAAAGAAAGGCAAAAGTCAAAAGCCTTTGGTGAGGAACATACACACATTGAGCGATCGAGTGCATCATTCGAGGAACTTATCTTTTATTTTGCAAAATATTCAAAAACTCTGGGAAGAAAGTTGATCAAGGAATGAAAGATAAGCAGTGCGTGAATCGATCTATCCCGCAACCTCCCAAGACCAGGAAAAAGGCTAAAAAGCCCCATCAATCTCAAGGTAATAACAATGGTCAAGAATGCCGACTTATCAAATTGCGGAAGAAAACTTTGTTATAAAATCTGGCATATTTAAAATGTAATCAAGATAGAAGCAACTCCTGATCAACAACCAAGTACTTATCTTTGCTCGAGGTCGCCAAGAAAGGGTAAGCTTAGGGGAGTTTGTTGACGGTCACTAACGACACATTTTTACCGTCAACATTCTACCATTAAAGGGTGAAACTATACATTACTACACACAAATACATTTATTATTGACATATTTCCACTTGTATTGGAGAAAAGATTGTTTTGCAGGAATTATAACAAAACAAGTGGAAAACATCAAATACGCCATTCGGGAAAGCGCACCTCGGACAACTTTCATCCCAATGAAGGAAGGTCCAAACACAATCGAATCGGACCAAAACCAACATGGAACAACTTTTCGAGACCAGCCACGGCCCTCCTACCGAAGCCCGGGCCTAGCCAAGACCGGCTGGCACGGCACGGCTTAGCCAGCGCTGCCGCCCGCTGGCGCCGGCCCGGCCTAGCTTCGGCGTGTCGGCACATTAAACACCTAGGAAGGTGGTGCGCCGCGTCGTTGGCCGGGTTCAACGTACCTAGACAGGGATTAGGAGGTCGGTTTGGTGGCTTAATGATGGACATTTTCTATTTAGCCCCCTCCTCTCATCCTATAAGTCGTGGCCTCTCCCCCGCTCATTTGGCCACACCTCACAAGAGAGCCTCTCTCCCTCTCTCTTCTTCTTCTTCTCCTTCTTCTTCTTTCTTCTTTCTTCTTTTTAGTAGAGATGTGGAGCTCGGCAAAGCCACCAAGGAAGGCTTGGCTCCTTGGAAGACGGATTCCCGATATGAATATATTTATGGTATTCTTCCAAAGCCTTGCTCTTATCTTATCATGGTTGTTCATTAGAATTAGAGTATAGTCTCTTGACATAATCATGACATATGAACTAGTCTATAGTCTCTATGTTGTGGTACCGTCATACAAGACTTTATGCGCAATAGTTCACGCGATATACTTGAGTAGAGTTATGGTTGTGCTGAGGTGGCGGTTCGTCGTTCCTTCGGGTTTGCTCATGTTCTAGTCCGTCCATCCGTAGGGGTGGGGTCCATGGGTGACATGAGTAGTTTCCTTGTATGCGGGCGTGGTGCCCGGATACCAAGGAGCCTGCGAATATGACGGCATGCCCCGGTTGAGGGGGTAGGCGACAGGGTAGTGACTGCCTTGTCCGTCCTTTGTAATCCCTCCACATTCGTATGTTGTGTAGGAGTTCGTAAATGCCTTGGTGGGTAGCAGACTACCTGGTGGGGTCTCCTCGCCCATCTCATTCTCAGCTCTGATCCCCTATTTACGTGTCTTGCATGATTAACAACCCCTGGTTACGTGCAATGACTATGATTAGAATCTGTATGCTCCAGTTAGGAACTTTCTTTATTAGTTCTTCTATCTTTATCCTTGAGACTGGCTTGAGTGTGTGTGTCAAGTTATCAAATTACCTTTTTCTTATACCCCTGTTATAAGCATTGGTCCATTATACATTCATGTTACCTTGTTAATGTCTCTTTAGATACTTTTACACCATGCCTTCCTTTGGGAAAATATAAATAACGATACCTAAATATCTCTGGGTGAAATGCTACAACGGTATTTCCATGCACTTGAGGACTTGTTCTCAGAACGTTACGTAATGCCACCCGCGCCCATGGCAACATTGCTTTGAATATACCAATTCTAGTGATATCATTGTGGAATGCCAACAAGCATTTCTAGTGTCATTCTTTGCGGGGATGGATTTTAAATCCATCTTTGGTGATTGCGCTTAGAAAATGCAACAAAGCATTTCTCGCCGCCGTTGCCGGGAAGGCGTTGGTTAAAAGAATCTATTAGAACATGTTCAGGATAATATGCATATCTAGTGACCATTGTTCATAATAGGTTTATCTAAAAAAAAAATCTTCTTATAAATAAAAAGCAAGGACATGTTTTCAAGTTAGTATGCACCTTCGGGTATTCTTGTCGCTAACCATTTCGGTGAAGGCTAAGAATGACAAAGGGGCATGTTACGCTCAAAAACATGGGGCTACATCAACTAGAAAACCTTGACGCTCTTGGGCGAAGGAACGCACTCAAAAAGGAGACCCTTACCTTGCACACTTGACTTCTTCACAAAAGTCCAAGTGTGAGAGTGTTGATATTTCTTAACGACATTACTAGAAATAGATAATAACCTATTTCCGGCAATGGCATTAGAAATGCTTGTTGGCTTTTCACAGCGCAATCACTAAGAATAAATAATATTCTTAGTGACCACGTTAAGAGACATCAGATGATAGATGGATTCATATGTTTGCTATAGTCAATCCGCAAGTGCACGGATCTATCATTGTAGCATTTCACCCGGTGGTATTCAGGTATCGTGATTTATATTTTCCCAAGGGAAGGCAGGTTTGAGTAATTTGCTAGCATAATGATGATGATAATTATCCACAATGTATTTATGAATAACCATTAGTCAAATGCAGGGGTAAGTAAATGATATTCAGGATAGTGACAGACACACATAAGCTACTACACCACTAGGGGGCGGAAGGGGATAAAAGAGAATCTACAATGAGAAGGTGGTTCTAAATATTGCACATGAGTGAACTCTAGTTTACATATGAGGAGGCTAAATCATGATGGGATTACGATCTTATGATGAGGAGATGCCCGCAGCTAGTCTGCTAGCCGATGGACACTTTCAGAACTCCAACTCAACATCCGAACGTGGAGGAGTACAATGGGCGGAATAGGGCTGTCACCACCTGCCCCCTACCTCACTACCGTGGGATGCCAACATTTCTGATGGTCACTATAAACCTGGACACCACGTCCACGTGTATAGAAAACTACCTAAATCCCCCCGGGACTCCGACCCTACGGATCGACAAGCAAGGACAAAGGTAAACCCGAAGGTACACCAAACCATCATAATCTACATAGACCGACCAATCTCTAGCGAGTCGACATATGATGGTTAATCCTATAGTTAGCCAAGTACAATCTATTAATATGTTAACTAGACCATAGTTCACACATTAATAAGATAACATGAGGGTAACTATACTCTAGCTCGAACGCATTGCAATATAAATATAGGGACTTGAATGTTGAAAGGAACTCCATAATAATAATAATATTACCAAAAGATCCTTCCAAGGAGACAAGCCCTCCTTGAAGCTCAACCTTGCTCAAAACTACAACTAGAACTATAGAAAGTGAGTGAAGTGCTCAAGGGTGTGTTTTGTGTTCTTTGGAAGGGGGGTGTGGCCTCTTATTTATAGTGGGGTGAAAGGTGTTTTTGGCGGAGTTTTGGCGCCAAATTGCCGAAAAACACCACCATGCACCGCCTCTACTCCTCCTGAGTCGGGGGCCCGGAGACAAGGCGCGGCGGGATCGGGCATGGGGCCCACGGCGGCCGCCGGTGGGGCGGCCGGCCCAGGTTTGGCCCGCCCTCGCGCCGAGCCTTCTCGCGTGTGGGCTGGTGGCCCACTCTAGGTCGCCCTTCCCGGAGGTGCTTTGGTCCACTTTGCATTGGTTTTGGCCCGGTCACGTTCCCTTGGCAAAAGCGCATTCCCGAAGTTGCGTTTTGAAGCCTTGTTTGGATATCTTCACCTATTTCCGTGCTTGTTCCCTCGCAAAACAAATATTCTAGAATATAAGTGGAACTAGGTGAGTAGTAAATGTTTATTTGGCATGAGTGTGTTTTATCCCTCTTAATTAGAGCTAAGTTGGCGGTATAACATGTGTGATAGTGACCGCCAACAACTCCCCTAAGCTTAACCTTTGCTCGTCCCGAGCAAATAGCTAAGTGTTTTGGTTGATGATCGCCGATTGCTTCAATGCCGATATAAATCAAAATGTGCCATGTTTATAACAAAGTGTTCACTTATTGTTTAAATAAGTTGGCATTTTCATCTATCCTTATTACTCGAATCATATGGGTCTTATGACACTTTCCATATTCTTGGGTGATTGCAAGATAGAACGGTTTTATAGAGCTACCACTTCTTTTATTCTTTCGAGTAACTATCCATCCGGGATTTTATTTTATTTGGCATATATATGTATTTTTTTTTGAATACTTGAGAGAGTGTGATTTTCTCTCTCTTTTTTTGGAGAGGTGGGCTCTACTCACCCTAGACTTGGGTCTTTTATTTCCTCTCTTTCTGGAGATGTGGGCTCTACTCGCCCTCGGACACTTGTCCATTTTTCATCTCCTTTTTTTTTTTTTTTTTTTTTTGATTTAGGTTCCCGGATGTCAAGTTCTCTAAGAACGGTTATAGTAGAATCTTTACGTACCATATCATATCCGGCAATAACTTAGAAAAGGATCATGTTCTTGCTACCCATGTTTATCAAGTTTCGACAAGACAATATAAGCCAACAAACTTAAACATCAAGGAATTCTAAGTTATAAACTAGGTGCAAGGCGATTCATAAACAGAAAGCAACCTGCTCATCATTTCATCTTAAGAGAGACTTACATCATGAGTGGAAATATTTTTTTTTTTGAAAGGAAAGGAATTGAAAATGACGTGGGAAATTAAAGGCTTACCTGGTAGGGGTCCTCCCCCAAGCTAGCTTAAAGCCTATGGGTCGGGATTGTATCCCATGGAGAGCCAAAATGCTCTCTCCTGTGCGCGGTGCTGCTCCTCTCGTGTGCGGATGTCGGTGAACTCCTACTGGTACTCCTGGTGACGCTAATCTGCAGTCTGTATATAGGAGTGGAGTGTATCCCGAATATTTTTGTTACTCCCCCTCTAGACCGCGAATGCGTGTGCCGAGGTCCCGGATCGCCTAAGGCTCCTCTCGTGGATCGGGGCGTGGTGATGGAGGCATCCCATCGGACTCGGAGGAGATCTCGTAAGCGCCTGTCCCATCTTTGAGCCCGCCCGATCTAGGTGCGGGGTGTAGCCAGGCGTAGCCCGGTATGTACCTGGATTCGGCATAGCCAAAAAGAAACCATGTACCGGAGCCAAGAGAATCCAAAGGTGGTGAAGTCGGTGCGGGGGTTTGCACAAAGTCCGGTGGTGGTGCAGCGATCGTGAAGTTCCTGCTCCATCTCTTGCTACCCTCCCCGGTTGACTGCGAGACACGAAGCTTCAAGGTGCTTCGTCGGAAGGATCCGAATGAAGGTGAGTGAATGGGACTTATACAATGAGTATTCCGGGTTAGAAGCGTAATCTCCATCGTATAGCCCGAAAATAATAAATGACTTTCTCGCGATCATCCGCATCAAGCTTAATATGATGCCCTTGAACCAAGGATTGGATCATGATCTCGTGGCGCTGGTCGGGAATGTAAAGAACATTCTCCCTTCTAGCACACCAATACCATGGGCAATCCGTGTCACAAGGGAAGTGCAATAAACAGTGGAGGAGAACTTGATGGTTTCTAGCATCCAATTAATCATTTCTTTAACAGGAGCAATCTTGATTCGTTTTACCATCGCAAAAAGACATTTTAATTCAGCATCATGAATACGACGGGGGTCTTGTCTAGGGAATAATGTGCTAGACATCCATTTATGCATAAACCTTAGTGATGGGTGTTGTATGTTTGCATTAACAAAGATCAAATTTAGCACTCGAACAATCAATATCGGATATTTGCATGAAGAAAGCATCACGATTATACCCGCGAAGGGTCTGCATCAAAATCAATTAAGCATTTTGCTTTATCAAACCCTAAGATTTCAGCAATTTGTTTCCATAATGCGATAGTGTTGGGTATGAAAAAGTCAAAAAGAAATACCCTCATCATGAACTTTCAAAGTGCACAAGAATTGGATAGTGAGCATTTTAGAGCCTAGTTCATCAAGAGGATCTATCTTTGTCCATCCTACAGCTCTCCACATGCGAGGGAATTCGGAATCCATACCTAATTTTTCGAGCTTCCCGAGAAGCGTGGTGCGTGAAAGCGAAGGGTCGATCTTTAAGCATGTGATATGCTTGTATCTCCCGCATCCAGCGTAGGTCGAGGTAATGGAGCGCCACCGCGTCAATCGTCAAATGTGGGTGGACTTGAGGAGGAGCGTCGTCTTCGTGCATCGGGCTTCCTTCGGCCGGTGTGGCGAGCTTGAGCCTTGGGAAAGTCGGGGAGCTCCTTCTCAATGTCTTGTTGAATGCTCCTACGATCTTGCTTCCTATCCCGCTCATGTTGACAAGAACGAAACAAGAACAAAAACTAGAACAAGGACGATGTTAGCTCAAAAAATTCTTACTAGCTCTTGATCTTGGACACGTCGGGGCTGTTGGTTGCAAGAGGTTTCTTGCACAAGCTCTTGGAGATGAAATGGAATGGAGAGGTGAAGTGGGAGAGTGAAAATGTGAGAATGAGAGGGGTGGTGAGCTCTCCCGGGCACCTCGAGTATTTATAGAGCCAAACACCGGCGACAGGGGCCGAGAACAACGGCTACTTCGCCACGAGGCGGGGGACGGCCGCGTCACGCGTTACCAAGCGGCGGTCGCCCCAGCGCCGGCCGGCGCCGGAGTGGGCCCTCTGCGCCCGGCTTTGGCGGGGCAAAGAACGGTCATGTGTTGCCCCAGGGCCGTTGGTGCTTCGGTCGATTTCGACCATTGGCTCCATTTTTCAAATTTCCCAAGTTTATTTTGATTTTTTTTTGTGAAATCAAAAATTATTTTGGAATATGTTTTATATATTTTTTATTTATGGCAAAAAAATGGGGTACTAAAATCAAGAGTTTTGTTTTAGGAGTTGGAAGATTTTATTTATAGGCTATATTTATTTTTATCTTAAATGCAATACTATATAGTTTTTGGATGGGAAAATAGAAGTTCATCAATATATATATTTTATTTGAATAAATAAATTCTATAAAGAAATAAATAAATGCTTAATTTATTACCGACTTACCTTCGGGATCCCTTGACTTGAAGAAGGCGGGGTTGATTTGAATATCTTACGCTTTTACCCCCGCAATTTCTTCTAGTGTAAGCTCATTTGTTTTTCTTGACGGGTGTATGTTTCACCCGCCGGACCTTCGTGGTGGTTTTAGGTGGTGAAGACGTTGGTGTTGGTTGTTCCTTCTTTTTCCATACTTGTTTCGTAGGAGTGGCTCGGGCTTCCTTTTCAAGCTTCCTCTCGTTAGGAACATCATCTTGCTTAGGAGCCGCCTTTTTCCTTGGCTCCGGCTTTTTGTTTTCTCAAGGTTTTGGCTAGTTGAGGGAGGCTCATGAACTTTTGGGATCTATTACTATTTCCTTCAACTCTTGGGTGGTTGATCCGTACTTGATACGAATCATAGAACATTGCTCTTTGGTCTTCTTGGGCTTGACTTCGGGTCTCCTTTACCGATTGGGTTAACGGTTTGGAAACCATTAAAATGGCAATCGCATCTTGTTTTATCGGGGAGTTGGAACTTGATCCTTCCCGTTCCCACAGATATGGTGGCATTTGCTGTGTTGAGGAATGGTCTTCCCAAGAGTAATGACATGATTTCACTTTCCCCTATATCCAAAACAACGAAATCGTGGGGATGTAGCTGTTCTTCACCCGCACTAGGATGTCTTACGCTATTCCTTCGGGCTTTGATGGATTGGTCCGCCATTTGGAGTTGCATCTTGACGGGGTGAGTGGCGAACATCCTAGTGCATCACTTGTCTTTTGGACATGATGTTGATGCTTGCCCCCAAATCGCAGATGAGGCTTTCTTAAAGGTGTGCGGACCAATTGCACAATGATTGTTGGATGCCCAGGATCTCCTTCTTTTGCGACAAATGGTGATTCTACAAAAAATATCGGGCAAATCTGACTTCGAGGGTTACCAATCCTCGTTGTCACCATGTTAATCTTGTTTCATGAAGGATTCGAAACTTCGCCAAACCCTCTTTTGATTTAGGTGAGATAGCGGATGACATTTGAGAAATTTGAGTTTCAATCATTTTATTAAAGCTAGATTGATTACGAATGCCAGATAGATAAATTTTCAAGCTTTGAGCTAATGGATTCTAGCATTTTATCATTGTAAGATATTTTCTTGTTCGTAGATTCATTAATCTTAGCTTGACCAAGAACTAAATCTTTTAAAGAAGGTTGGTTTGAGTTATAATTGGAATTGTAATTGTAATTAAAACCATTACCTCCTTGTGGACGTCCTTGGTTGTTCCACCTATTGTTATTATTGTTGTTGTTGTTACCCTGAATGGTACCCATTGTTGATGAAGGCAAGCTCTTCACGAGTTTCGGGGCGCTTATTGCCCGAATGCCCAAGCTCTCCACGACTTCACAAGTCATCAATGCTTCGAGGTGGTAGAGTGTTGTTCATGGCTTCCTTCTCGGCAGCTTGATCTCCCAATCTTTTTAGCAACAGGTCCATCTTTTGCAACTAGCATGTCCGTCTCTTGACGTTGTGCATGCCTCTTTTGTTGGGGCTCTCATCTTCTCCCCATGCTTGGTTCTCGATCATCTTCTCGATGAGCGCTTCCATTTTCAACAAAGAGGGACATAAAATGCCCCTCCAAAGCCCGGCATCAAGATGGCCCTTACACATAGGTGTAAGACCATTGTAGAAGTTACTCGGCACGAGCCATGTTTCCATGCCGTGATGTGGGCGAGCAAGGATGTATTCTTGCAACCTTTCCCACGCTTCGAGGAATTGGTTCATTTGGATTCTTTGAAATTTGAGATTCTTGCCCACCGGGCATTGGTTTTGCCCATTGGGAAGAAAACGTCGAGGAACGCACGCAGTGGAGCATTTGCTCCAGTGCTGACTTGAGCCTTATCTTTGTAGAACCATCGCCGCCTTCCCCACTAGGGGAAAAGGAAATAGGCGGAGCTTGATTGCGTCGGGCTCCACGTCCTTGATGACAATGGTGTCACACGGCTCTAGGAAATTTTGAAGGTGTGCGTTGGCATCCTCGCTTGGCAATCCACGAGAATGGATTTGCCCGTACCATCATGATGAGGCGGTCGATCTCGAAATTCTTGTCTCCAACGTTGATGGTCGCCCGGTGGGGACATTGCCCACCGGCGGGGTTGAGTAGTCGCGAGTGACTTGGCCATGAGTGTTGATGAGGATGGTACGGGGATGATAGGTTCAACCTCCAAAGTGGATTAGCGGCAGGTGTAACGGATGCGGGACCGTCTCTTTCGATCAACGCCCGATTGTCAACGGTTGTTCGGTAGGTTGCGACCGATCATATACTATCCCCTGTTTTCATCCACAACAGAAGAAAACAAAGAGTTAGCCTCAAAAGACTAGGGCTATCATTCATACATGTGGTTATAATCATCATATGCTAGCTTTATTATATTTTTTTTCAAAACCATGCCTTCGACAACGGCGCCGCTGAAAATGCTTGTTGATATTTCTTAACGACATTACTAGAAATAGATAATAACCTATTTCCGGCAATGGCATTAGAAATGCTTGTTGGCTTATTCTTAGTGACCACGTTAAGAGACATCGATGATAGATGGATTCATATGTTTGCTATAGTCAATCCGCAAGTGCACGGATCTATCATTGTAGCATTTCACCCTAACTGGTATTCGGGTATCGTGATTTATATTTTCCCAAGGGAAGGCAGGTTTGAGTAATTTGCTAGCATAATGATGATGATAATTATCCACAATGTATTTATGAATAACCATTAGTCAAATGCAGGGGTAAGTAAATGATATTCGTGATAGTGACAGACACACATAAGCTACTACACCACTAGGGGCGGAAGGGGATAAAAGAGAATCTACAATGAGAAGGTGGTTCTAAATATTGCACATGAGTGAACTCTAGTTTACATATGAGGAGGCTAAATCATGATGGGATTACGATCTTATGATGAGGGAGATGCCCGCGGCTAGTCTGCTAGCCGATGGACACTTTCGAACTCCAACTCAACATCCGAACGTGGAGGAGTACAATGGGCGAACAGGTGCATGTCCACCACCGCCCCTACCTCACTACCGTGGGATGCCAACATCTCTGATGGTCACTATAAACCTGGACACCATGTCCACGTGTATAGAAAACTACCTAAATCACCCTGGGACTCCGACCCTACGGATCGACAAGCAAGGACAAAGGTAAACCCAAAGGTACACCAAACCATCATAATCTACATAGACCGACCAATCTCTAGCGAGTCGACATATGACGGTTAATCCTATAGTTAGCCAAGTACAATCTATTAATATGTTAACTAGACCATAGTTCACACATTAATAAGATAACATGAGGGTAACTATACTCTAGCTCGAACGCATTGCAATATAAATATAGGGACTTGAATGTTGAAAGGAACTCCATAATAATAATAATATTACCAAAAGATCCTTCCAAGGAGACAAGCCCTCCTTGAAGCTCAACCTTGCTCAAAACTACAACTAGAACTATAGAAAGTGAGTGAAGTGCTCAAGGGTGTGTGTTGTGTTCTTTGGAAGGGGGTGTGGCCTGTTATTTATAGTGGGGTGAAAGGTGTTTTTGGCGGGAGTTTTGGCGCCAAATTGCCGAAAAACACCACCATGCACCGCCTCTACTCCTCCGAGTCGGGACCGAGACAAGGCGCGGGCGAGATCGGGCCTGTGGGGCCACGGGCGGCCGCCCATGGGGGGGGCGGCCGGCCCAGTTTGGCCCGCCCGCGCCCGAGCCTTCGCAGCGTGTGGGCTGGTGGCCCACTCTAGGTCGCCCTTCCGGAGGTGCTTTGGTCCACTTTTGCATTGGTTTTGGCCTAGTCACGTTCCCTTGGCAAAGCGCATTCCCGAAGTTGCATTTTGACGCCTTGTTTGGCGTATCTTCACCTTAAGCTTCCGTGCTTGTTCCTGCAAAACAAATATTCTAGAATACAAGTGGAACTAGGTGAGTAGTAAATGTTTATTTGGCATGAGTGTGTTTTATCCCTCTTAATTAGAGCTAAGTTGGCGGTATAACATGTGTGATAGTGACCGCCAACAGAGAGATGGTGAGAATATCAAAAGTTCCACGCACACAAAGGGGGTCACTCAAAAAAAAAAAAAGAGAATCCAAGTGTGAAAAAAAGAGAGAAAAAAAGAGAGAGAGATGAATCAAAGATGATGTTAGCCTTCCCTTGCTAAAAAAAAAAAGAAGGTAAAAAAAGAGAGATAAAAAGAAAGTCAAAAAAAAGAAGAGAAAAAAAAAGTGTTACCAAAAGAAAGAAAAAAAAATATATAGAATAAAAAAAGGAGAGGAGAGGGAGCAGGTTGGCCTCGCATGATCAAGATGAACACCAAAGTGCCACTTGTTTCCACCCAAAGATTACTTATATAAGCAAGAAGGGATCTTCCTCTCTCAAGGCCTTTGTCGCCTAGCACCAAGGCTTATGGTTCACACACGTTCTTTGTGTGTGACTTAGCCTTGTTGCCCACCTAACTGGGTTTGGTATGCCTTTCTCTCGCCCGGTGTAAGGAAGTCATAACCAAACCGAGGTCATCACGCCACCGATGCAAATGATATTGAACTCTATCCTCAAGCCGCCGATCAAGTACACTTTCGGTATGCAAAGGTCCAAAAAAGAGAAGGAAAGGAGGAGCCTCCTCCTTTACACCTTTACTACCACTAAGGCCCAAGGTCCATATACACTACCTGTGTGTATGACCTAAGCCTTAATAACGCCCTTGAATGGATCATCAAGCGACCACCGTAGAAGTTTTAACATTCTTGCCCTCATAATGCGGTTGGTACATACACACTCGGGTATGCAAAGGTAATATTTCACCAATTCTCTTTACTCATTCTTATCTCCATATAAAGAATTCATGTTTTTCTTTGTTTATGAAATATGCTCTGGGTTTGGATGTGTTTAATTCTAGAGTGTGATACGTCCATAGGTCTTTTAAATCAAGCATGGTGCTTGGGTTAAAATGACCTTCTTTAATCAAAATTTTGACACGGTGTTGAAATTTGGTTAATGAACCTAGGGCTGACATCATAAACAATTGAGTTATTTTATGATGGAGATAAAACAAGGCTAGACTTACATTGCATATCTATCTTAGCCTTGTTTGAGTATGAAAAAGTTTGGTGAAGTTTATATGTCCTCCCTTGGTAATAATAATAAAAACTTCAAATGAAAATTCTTGAAAACCAACTAGCTCAATTGCTCCTTCCTGCATATGATTTGCAATGAGGTAATCACGAGGGATGGTAAGTCCACTCATGATCTACCACATCCTAACCATGCAGGGAAAAGCCGTAAAGCACGGGGTACAACCCCTCGATCCGATGGGCTTTGAGCTAGCTTGGGAGGACCACAACAAGGTAATGTGAATCTTTCACTCTCATCATTTCCATTACCTTGCAAAATAAATAAATAAATAAATAGAAAAAAAAAATAAAATAATAATAGAAAATAAATACTTAAATAAATGCATAAATAAAACCTATGATAAATCTTGTTCACCTTTCATCTTCTTTTCCATTGGATGAATCCTGTTATCATGTCATATTTCCTCTTTCTATGTTGGCATGCTTTGGTTTGGAAGTTTTGGTCATACATGTTGATCATACATCCAAAGGCTCTTTGAATTAAGCATGGTGCTTAGGTCAAAAGTCTACCTTAATCAGATTAGACATGGAGTCGAGTCCTCGATTATTGAACCGTAGCTGCTAGTGTAGAATTTGGTCGATCATATGGACTAGCCCCTGCAGAATTTGTCCTAGAGATGACAATGGAGATTAAAACTTGTTTGGTGAACCAAAAAAAGTTATAATATAAATGATAATAAATAGAAATAATAAACCTTTCAAACCCTAAATATGGTTGTCCTTTTATTCCAATATCATCACAAAACAAGCTTGGGGGAGTCTCCAAACCATGCCACTAATCACGAAAACAAGTCAAGGCATACACAAGCTAGCAAAATTCCTAGCCAAAGGTAAATTATAAGCTAGCTTGGGGAGGACTCCCACAAAGGTAACTTGTATCTCACAATCTATTTAGCCATTTTCTTATCTTATAAGAATGATGAGATATGATAAAAAAAATGGGGAAGAAGAAAAAAAGAGAGAGGAGATTTATTCCACTCCATATATATGTGTTGTAGAAATGATTAGTTCTACCCCTGTTGAAATGATGAATAGTTGCTCTGTCTTATATTTCATCTATGCCTATGTTATAACTTAGCTTTCCCCAAGATTTGAGTTCGTTGGCTAAAAATGTCTCATCCTAAAAACTTGATTTTAGTGGGCTACATATGCTTGCTCTAGTGTAAGTTGTTGCTGGATATGATATAGTGCCATGGACTTTGCTATGACCTTGTTCCAAGTGAGACTTGACATCCGGAGATTTATTTTCAAAAAAAAATTTAAAAAACCTAAAGTTCCTCGATGATCTATAATTCCTACCAGAGCCATATGACATATTCTCCACAGATACAAAACCTTAGTCATATGCTACTTGTATTCATGTTGAGCTTTGTCAAATTGTTGTGACCAATGCTGAGATTCTTTTCATACACCCATGATCAAGATTCACGTACACCCACAAATAAAATGTTGACTCTTATACTGAGAGTTACGCACAACATGCTCTCTCCATCCACCAAAAACTCTGCTCCTACACTAGGAGTAGACAAAAAAATATGTTAGGAAAATACTCCATACTTTACATGATAATGATCTCTCTCAAATATGTGGTCAAAGAGACATGGCTATGCAAAAGTTTGAAAAATATTTGGACACATGAAGGTCCAAGAAAAAAATATAGGGGCACATGAAGATCCCAAGGTATTGAAAAAAAAGATGGGCACATGAAGGCTCATAAAATGAATAATGATAGCCATGTCTCACAATGTAGAGAGATCATATCCAAAAAGGAGTATAGTATAGATTTAGGGTTATTCCACCCCACACACTTGCACAATCTTGATCATGGTGTATGACTAGTCTCTCCATGTGGTTCGGTTTTTGACACAAGCAACATTACATGATGCAAGTATGACTTCTTATATCCCTACCTAAAGATCCACAAAAAGCATTATTAGATGGTAGGACAAAAAGAAAAGCAAAAGTCAAAAGCCTTTGGTGAGGAACATACACACATTGAGCGATCGAGTGCATCATTCAAGGAACTTATCTTTATTTTGCAAAATATTCAAAAACTCCAGGAAGAAAGTTGATCAAGGAATGAAAGATAAGTAGGTCCGTGAATACTGTTCTATCCTCGCAACCTCCCAAGACCTGGAAAAGGCTAAAAAGCCCATCAATCTCAAGGTAATAACAGGTGGTCAAGAATACCGACTTATTCAAATTGCGGAAGAAAACTTTGTTATAAAACCTGGCATATTTGAAATGTAGTCGCGATAGAAGCAACTCCCGATCAACAACCAAGTACTTATCTTTGCTCGAGGACGCACAAAGGGTAAGCTTCGGGAGTTTGTTGATGGTCACTAACGACACATTTTTTACCATCAACATTCTACCAATAAAGGGAAAACTATACATTACTACACATATATACATTTCTTATTGACATATTTCCACTTGTATTGAAGAAAAGATTGTTTTGCAGGAATTATAACAAAACAAGTGGAAAACATTAGAAATACGCCATTCGAAAAGCGCACCTCAAAGACAACTTTCATCCCAATGAAAGACGGCCCAAACACGATGCGAGAATCGGACCAAAACCAACATGAAACAACTTGTCGGACCAGCCACGGCCCACTGCCGGCCCCCGAGGCCCAAGCCAAGCCCGGCGTGGGCGCGCCGGCCGGCCAAATGCTACAAGCGCCGACCATGGCCATGGCGCCGACCCGTGTTGACGGGTCACCAACGACATATTATTCCCGTCAACTTACTACCATAAAGGGAGTGAAACTATACCTTATCATACTCATATACATTTACAACTAATATATTTCCACTTGTAGTGTCCGAATTATTTTTATGCAGATTTATACAAGAAACAAGTGGAAAATGCACCAAAAGGCGCCTCCCCCGGAAAGCGCATTTACGAAAGAACATCAAGCCCAAGGGAGAAATGGACCAAACACGCTGAATCGGGCCGAGCACACGCCGCCCTACAACTTTTCAGGACCAACAACGACACCACCCCGGCCGAGAGCCGGGCGGGGGCCCAGTGCGCGCGCACCCCAAGGTGCGGCCGCACTCGGGCCGAGGCGCTCGGGCCCAGCTTCGGGGGGCGGTTCATTACCTTCCAAAACCGTGAAACCGACGTGGGATAGTCGGTTTGGGCAGATTAGGAAGGTGTTCCAAGGTCGGTTTTGATCCTTCCATGTGGGGATGGCCATTTTCCAAAGAGCCCCCTCTCCTCTACCTATAAAAGGAGGCCCTCTCCCCCTCATTCAACACACACATCATTCCAAGGAAGAGCCTCTCCTTCTCCTCTAAGCTCTCCCTCTCCTCTAAGAGAGCTCTCCCCTCTACTCTACCCCTTCACTCCAATGGGCTTAGGCCCTCACTAGTAGTAGAGAGATCGGCGGAGGAGAGATGTGAAGGGCTGAGAGCGGGGAAGCGCCGGACTTGTCGGTGTCTCCCCAACCTTGTACCTCGGTGGATTCGTGCTTGGCTCCTTAACGGGATCTTGGCTAAGTAAGCTTCCACGGTTCTGATAATCTTTACTGTCTTTTGTTTATCCACGATTTATCTACTTGTTTGCGGGATTGATAGTCGTCCTTGTGGCGGTGCTCTAGTAGAAGGACCCCGGGGACGGGTAAGCCTTGTTAACACGCTAGAGTAATAATCACTAGTGTAGACGTGGTGTCTGGGCTAGGGGTTGCCTATCTTTTGCGGTGCATCCCACGGTTGAGGGGGTAGGCGGCTTGGTCGTGACAAGCCTTGTCCGTCCTTTGAAATCCCCCCACGTTCGGCTGTGTCGTAGAGCTAATTGCCGGACACTGTTCTTTGAGCGTGGGCCGGTGCCCGAAGTGAACAAGTAGCTCTGGAGACTGGCTATCCATAGACATTAAAGGTGTAAGGACCCTTCTCGCTAATCCTCCCCATCTTTGGTCGTGTGTGTCCTTGGGCGAACTAGTTAGGAGAGAGTACATCCGTTCCTCGTGGAAAATACGATACCCCTCGAATATTTCCGGTGAAAGCTACAACGACAATTCCGCGGCGCTTGCGGATTTATCCGTGTGCGTTAAGAAACGTCAACAAGCTTTCTCGCCGCTGTCGGAACGGTTGCTATTATCTCCGAGCTTAGTGAGTCCTCGTATCTATCTATAAAAAAAAAATCAAAATAGTTATTTATTTTCTTTTTTCAAAATGAAGCCCACACCTTTTGAAAACCTTTCTGCTTCAACGGAGGAGTTCACAGAGCCAAATTCTTTTTCAAAACCAAAACTCTCTTCGGCTATGAACTCCATCCATATTTAAAATCCATTGTTCGGGCGCACTTTCTTTCTCTCGGCTACCACAATCGAAAACCCATGTAGCCACCTACGAGTTTTCGGAAAATATGTGCATGCCTAAGCATTCCTGGCATGACACAAGAAAATATCATGTGGACGTTGTTTCCGTTCTCCCTCACAGGGAGAGTAGAACAATGGTATACAAATGTCGTAGGAAGTTTGAATGGGGACTGGAAAGAACTCAAGGACAATTTTTGTCTAGCGTTTTTCCCCATCAACACCCTACCAAGGACAATCCTCGATTTCAAGCAGAATGAGAAGGAGTCCATAGGTGCAGCCCGGGCTAGGTTTGCAATGTTAATACATGATAGCCCAGATTTGTCATTACCCGATAGTGTGCTTTTGCATATCTTTTGTTCGGGTCTTGACATAGACGCTACCCTATGCCTTGACATGACCGCCGGAGGGTCGTTTTCACGTAAACCTACAACGGAACAGAGGAAAATCCTAGATCACATCCTAGAGAAGCATGCTTCTCCCGTTGTAGAACCTACTCCCCTCCATAACAAGGGCATGTCAAGTTTTGAGGAGCCCTCATCAGTCGAACCATACCACGTATCAACAATAGAACTTTCGTTGAGCCCTCTCCCGAACCGGAACACCGAAGGAAGGGATGCTTTATCCTTCGGAGTTTCCGATCAAATTCGAGGATCATGGGAGAACCTTGAACCTTCTATGGCACGAATGGAGCAAATGGAGTTACAGCTCCAGCTAAGGAATCTTCCTCTTACATGAAACCTTCAAAAGAATGGTTAATGGAGGTGAAACGTTCTTCCGAGAAGCAATTCGATTCTTTCACCTCCCACGACCATACCTTGTTCATTACAAGGAAATTCCTTAGATGCCCTATACAACCCAACAGCCGAGGCAAATATCATGTCACAATATCTTGCGGAAACCCTTTTTGGGTAATATGCCGCTAGCCTCGACCGATAGACTCTTCAAGGGTCAATTCGGACTCATCTTTGCATGTTGTGGTATTGCTAGGGCCGTGCCGATGAAAATTCATGGAATCGAGGTTCGCTTAGACTTCTATATCTATCCCATCCTCGACTTTGATCTTCTCATAGGCTACCCTCTTGAAAAGCTTTTTTTTCATGAAAACCCAATAGAGGAAAGCCATGATGAGAAATTGGGAAAGAATGCTTGTGCCTCTCACCTAGAAATCCCAAAAGGTGAAGCATCTTCCCAACCAAAACCCGCTTCGAGGGGACGACGTTCATAACTCCATTCGATTCACCTAAGTTGCTTTTGCATCCTAGTGAAACGAAACACCCGTCACCTTCACCCGAACGCAAAGGCATGTCCCTTTGGCCATCAAAAACGTTGTTCTTGACAAAGATCGAGATTCAACGTTTGTTCTTCATGACATATCTTTTAAAGATAAGAACTCAAGTGCCATGGACATGCACGAAGCAACAACTCTTGAGACCAAGCATAAACCTCAAGCATCGAGCATATCAAGTTTTCATTCGAAACTTCTCATGAAAAATGCTCACCTTTTTGGTCCTCTAGAGTCGCCTTGCTTCAAACCACGTGCCCTATGAGGACCCCAACCTTCTCTTAATCCTCGCTCACAAACTTTTCAAGAAGATGGTTGTGGATGTCTTCGTGTATCACAAGTTTTGCCGATATCGTAGTGGCACGATGGTACTAACCTTGCAGCTTAAGCTTAAACGCCAACTTTTTAGTGGCGAATCTGGGAATTTCACCACCTTTCATAGCTGCAAGAAGAAATTCCCAAGGTCAAGCTTACGACCATAAACAAAGCACTGCCGGGAGATAACCCTGATCGTAATAAAAAAAAGATGAATAATTCTCTCTTGTTATTAAAAAAAAGTTTTTCTCTTTCTCTTTTTAATAAAAAGCAAGAGCATGTTATCAAGTTAGTATGCACCTTCGGGTATTCTTGTCGCTAACCATTTCAGGTGGAGATCGATTAAGAAGATCAAAAGAGGCATGCGGTGCTTGGAAGCATGGGGCCGACATCAAAGAAAAAAAAAAAAAAATTTTTTGATGCCCATGGATGGTGGAACACACTCAAAAGGAGACCCGGACTTTGCACACTTGACTTTTGCACAAAAGTCCAAGTGTGGGGAAAGATGGTGAAAACCTCAAGTTCTATACACCAAGGCATCACACAAAAAAAAATGATGGTGAATAAAAGATGATGTCACCCGCCTTGCTGAAAAAAAAAGAAGAATAAAAAAAAAAGATAGAGAAAAAGGATTGAAAAAAAAAAAAAAGAGAGAGAGTGTTGTAAAAAAAAAAAAAAAATATATATTAAAAAAAAATAATAATAAGAGAGAGGGAGCAGTTGGCCCCGATAGTCAAGATACATACCAAAGTGTTGCTGACTCCACCCATCATTGCTTCCACAAGCAAGAAGGGTTTGTCTCTCATCCTTTGCGGCTACCATCAAGACCCATGGCCCATACACATGTGTGTGTGGCCTAGCCTTGAGGAGCACCTGGGCCGAGCCATCATGCAACCCGCAACAACAACTTCAATGCTTCATCCGTAGATGCTGCCAGTAAGTATAGCCGTGTATGCAAAGGAAATAAATATTCACCAACTCAGTCACTCACTTTTGTCTCCATGAAAACAAAACTTCATGCTTCCTTTGTTATGTCATATGCTTGAAGTTTGGGTGTATTCACATGTGATCACATGAGTTGCATCCATAGATCTTTTTGAATTGAGCATGGTGCTTAGGTTA
Source organism: Hyparrhenia diplandra (assembly GCA_015847255.1). NCBI lineage: Eukaryota > Viridiplantae > Streptophyta > Magnoliopsida > Poales > Poaceae > Hyparrhenia > Hyparrhenia diplandra. Next base: position 26,876 of record JADLZK010007741.1, on the reverse strand, counting down.
AAAAAGATCTCCTTTAATCAAATTTTGACATGGTGTTAGACTTTGGTTAATGAACTTAGAGCTTTGTTGTCATGATCAATGGGGGTATTTTTATGTTGGAGACGAATCAAGGCTATGCTTACACTGCCTCTTTTTGAGCCTTGCTTGAGTCATGATGAGGTGAACAAAAAAAAAATAATAATAATAAAATAAAATAAATAAATAAAAAAAAAAAAAAAAGGGTTCTCACAATAAAGGCTCCAAGGTATTCATGCCAATAGAGCCATGTGTTTTTCTTCTTTTTCCTTTGTTTTCTTCTTTAAATAAAGCCAGTACAAGATCAAGTGTGGGGAGATCTCTCAAACACAAGGAACAAACTTCGAGATCTCCCCAACACAATGCACAATCATCGAGCAATTCACGGTGGAGAAGGACGAAACGAAAGATTACCATGAACTCCTTCCTCTTCAAACGATGGTTTGTGCAACTCTCACTCTCACGTCGCACAATAATAAAAAGGGGAGAGAAGAGGAGCGAGGAGAAATAAAAGAAGAGGAGATAAACCTTTCAACCCCAAGTTCCTTGTCCTGTTTTTTGCGATGACATCAAAAGGCACGCTTGGGGGAGCCTCCAACCACGTGACCAATCACAACTCAAATCATTGCGCGCACAAGCTAGCACCGACCATGAAAGGTAAGTAAAGAGCTAGCTTGGGGAGGACTCCAAGAAAGGTAACGTGTATCTCACATTTTGATTATATTCTCTATCTTATAAAATGATGAGTTATGCTAAAAAAATATACATATATATATATATATATCAATAATATCCATTCCTATACATATGAGCTATGAAAATGTTTAGATTTATTCCCTTGTTGAAATGATGAATAGTTGCTCGTCTTATGATTTGCCTCGTGCCTAGTTTATAATTCGAATTTCTCTAAAGTTTGGGTTTAGTGGCTAGGTCTAAAAAACTCGTCCTGAAAAACCCGATTCATGTGGGTTGCATAAGCTCTATCTAGTCTAAGTTGTTGCCAAGTATGATATGGTACAAATAGATTTGCTATGATTTCGTCCAAAAAGAGAAACTTGACATCCTGGGAATCTAATTTGGAAAGAGAAAAGATATGGGCTATGTTAAAAAAAAAAAAGAAAAAAAAAAAAAAAAGAGATGAAAAAAATGGACATGTGTCCGAGGGCGAGAAGAGCCCACATCTCGAAAAAAAAAAAAGAAGAAAAGAGAGGAAATAAAAGACAAAAGTCTAGGGCGAGTAGTGCCCACCTCTCCAAAAAATAAATAAATAATAAAGCCCATACTTTCTCGAAAAAAAAAATATAAAATATATATAATCTAAATAAATAAATCCCGGATAAAAAGTTGATCGAAAGGATGAATGATAAGTATTTCTGTTATAACCATTCTATCCGGCAACCGCCCAAGATTTTGAGAAAAAGCTAAAAAGCCCCGCTACGATGAAAGGTAATAAAGGGCGAAAAAAGATGTGCTATTTTATTCAAACTCTAGTAGAAAATCTTATTATAACCCCGGCACTTGTGAAACGTAATCGCATAGTAGCAACTCCCCGATCAACAACCAAGTACTTATCTTTTTGCTCGAGGACGCAAAGGGTAAGCTTGGGGAGTTTGTTGACTGGTCACCAACGACATATTATTCCCGTCAACTTACTACCATAAAGGGAGTGAAACTATACCTTATCATACTCATATACATTTACAACTAATATATTTCCACTTGTAGTGTCCGAATTATTTTTATGCAGATTTATACAAGAAACAAGTGGAAAATGCACCAAAAGGCGCCTCCCCGAAAGCGCATTTACAAGAACATCAAGCCCAAGGGAGAAATGGACCAAACACGCGAACCGGGCGAGCACACGCCGCCCTACAACTTTTCGGGACCAACAACGACACCTGCCCGCCGAGGAGCCGGGCGGGCCTCAAAGAGGCGCGCACCCCAAGGTGCGGCCGCACTCGGGCCGAGGCGGCTTCGGGCCCAGCCGGGGAGGCGGTTCATTACCTTCCAAAACTGTGAAACCGACGTGGGATAGTCGGTTTGGGCAGATTAGGAAGGTGTTCCAAGGTCGGTTTTGATCCTTCCATGTGGGGATGGCCATTTTCCAAAGAGCCCCCTCTCCTACCTATAAAAGGAGGCCCTCTCCCCTCATTCAACACACACATCATTCCAAGGAAGAGCCTCTCCTTCTCCTCTAAGCTCTCCCTCTCCTCGAAGAGAGCTCTCCCCTCTACTCTACCCCTTCACTCCAATGGGCTTAGGCCCTCACTAGTAGTAGAGAGATCGGCGGAGGAGAGATGTGAAGGGGCGAGAGCTGGAAGCGCCGGGACTTGTCGGTGTCTCCCCAACCTTGTACCTCGGTGGATTCGTGCTTGGCTCCTTAACGGGATCTTGGCTAAGTAAGCTTCCACAGTTCGATAATCTTTACTTGTCTTTTGTTTATCCATGATTTATCTACTTGTTTGCGGGATTGATAGTCGCCCTTGTGGCGGTGCTCTAGTAGAAGGACCCCGGGGGCGGGTAAGCCTTGTTAACACGCTAGAGTAATAATCACTAGTGTAGACGTGGTGTGCAGGCTAGGGGTTGCCTATCTTTTGGTGCATCCCACGGTTGAGGGGGTAGGCGGCTTGGTCGTGACAAGCCTTGTCCGTCCTTTGAAATCCCCCCACGCTCGGGTTGTATTCGTAGAGCTAATTGCCGGGACAATCGTTCTTTGAGCGTGGGCCGTGCCCGAAGTGAACAAGTAGCTCGAGACCGGCTATCCATAGACATTAAAGGTGTAAGGACCCTTCTCGCTAATCCTCCCCATCTTTGGTCGTGTGTGTCCTTGGGCGAACTAGTTAGGAGAGAGTACATCCGTTCCACGTGGAAAATACGATACCCGAATATTTCCGGTGAAAGCTACAACGACAATTCCGTGCGCTATGCGGATTTATCCGTGTGCGTTAAGAAACGTCAACACCCGGCCCAGCTTTCGGCGTGTCGGCACATTAAACACCTAGGAAGGTGGTGCGCTGTGTCGTTGGCCGGTTCAACGTACCTAGACAGGATTAGGAGGTCGGTTTGGGGGCTTAATGATGGACATTTTCTATTTAGCCCCCTCCTCTCATCCTATAAGTAGTGGCCTCTCCCCCTCTCATTTGGACACACCTCACAAGAGAGCCTCTCTCCCTCTCTCTTCTTCTTCTTCTTCTTCTTCTTCTTCTTCTTCTTCTTCTTCTTCTTCTTCTTCTTCTTCTTCTTCTTCTTCTTCTTCTTCTTCTTTCTTCTTTCTTCTTTTTAGTAGACATGTGGAGCTAGGCAAAGCCACCAAGGAGGGCTTGGCTCCTTGGAAGATGGATTCCCGGAATGAATATATTTATGGTATTCTTCCAAAGCCTTGCTCTTATCTTATCATGGTTGTGCATTAGAATTAGAGTATAGTCTCTTGACATAATCATGACATATGAACTAGTCTATAGTCTCTATGTTGTGGTACCGTCATACAAGACTTTATGCCCAATAGTTCACGTGATATACTTGAGTAGATTTAGGGTTGTGCTGAGGTGGCGGTTCATCGTTCCTTCGGGTTTGCTCATGTTCTAGTCCGTCCATCCGTAGGGTGGGGTCCATGGGGGACATGAGTAGTTTCCTTGTATGCGGGCGTGGTGCCCGGATACCGGGGAGCCTTCGAATATGATGGCATGCCCCGGTTGATGGGGTAGGCAGCAGGGTAGTGACAGCCTTGTCCGTCCTTTGTAATCCCCCCACGTTCGTATGTTGTGTAGAAGTTCGTAAATGCCTTGGCGGGTAGCGAACTACCCGTGCGGTCTCCCCTTCCATCTCATTCTCGCCTCCGATCCTCTATTTACATGTCTTGCATGATTAACAGCTAGTTACGTTACCGCTATCATTAGAATCAGATGCTCCACTTAGGAACTTTCTTTATTAGTTCTTCTATCTTTATCGTTGAGACTGGCTTGAGTGTGTGTGTCATGATATCAAATTACCTTTTTCTTATACCCCTCGTTATAAGCATTGGTCCATTATACATTCGTGTTATCTTGTTCATGTCTCTATTAGATACTTTTACACCATGCCTTCCTTTGGGAAAATATAAATAACGATACCCTGAATATCTTCGTGAAATGCTACAATGGTATTTCCGCATGCGCTATGACTTGTTCAGAACGTTGCAGAATACCACCCGGCGTTCGTGGCGACGTTACTGGAATATACCAATTCCAGTGATATCATTGTGGAATGCCAACAAGCATTTCTTGCGTCATTGCTGGGGATGGATTTTAAATCCATCTTTGGTGATTGCGCTTAGAAAATGCAACAGCGACTGAGGATGAAATGAAGGCCATGGCTCAGATCATCCACAAAGCATAATGAAGCCTTTCTAAAAGTCTTTCTACAACATCATGGCTAGGATGTATGGCGAAGAACTCATTCAAGAAGTTAGAGAACATACTGGTCATGTATACTTCAATATTTCGCCAAAGACTGATGCTGAAACTTCAAATACTGAGAATGTTGGTGCAATGCCTGCTGGGGCCGCTCCTGGTGCAACACCCGCTGCTGGTTCTGGAGGATCTGGTGCAGGTATTGGAGCAACAGGTTCTATTGGTGCTGGAATGAAGACAAACAAAGGAGGACCTATTCCCCGCGCTTTTAGTATTCGTGGTCCCGGAATGGCAACATCCGGTGGGATGCAACAGCCGAATCCATATTATTTTGGTACATCTGGAGGTGTCCCAAATTCAGCTCAAAAAATGGCTTCTTAAGTGGCAAAGGAAACAAGAGAGGGATTGGCAATGGGATTATGAGCAAGAGATGTACTACCAGAGAGAGCGCTATGAGTGGGAACAAGAACAGGAGGAGCAACGCCGTTATGAACAAGAGAAACGTGCAAGGGAGCAAGAAGAGGCTCATTGGGGTTGCTCGTTCTTTAGACACTGCTGGAATGAAGGTTTGAAGCTGCCATCTCGGAACAATTGTCCCGAATGTAGTGAGCAATATCGAGAGTATCGGTAGTCTCAAATCTACCGCCGTGCTATGCATGATAGGCTTGGCCATCGCTATCATGGCATGGATCGACGCTTAAAAATAACTCATGATCGATATGGTAAAAGGACTGCTGAACAAGCCCAAGCAAGTTATGAGAGTCATGAAGAAGAAGAAAGTCCTTATGTTTGGCAAAAGGGACAGTGGTGCCCTCCAGGCCTAAGGAAGAGCCAGAAGAGGCGTGTGCAACGCCTAAGAGCTAGAGAACTAGAAGAGAAGAAGAGGAAGGTCTGGCGTGCTAAGCAAACAGCCGAAGGAAACAAATCGGCTGATGTAGGTATGGTTCTCATTTTGCCTGCAGAGTTTAGAGCTCCACATCATGAAGATGCAGATCAGGAGGTTTACTATGACTTTGAGGAAGCCAAACTAGAGAAGGTGCTGGCCAGACTGGTGTTGACCCAGCAAGCAGTTTTTGACAAGCCTGACAAGTACAGGCACTTGAAAGCTTTATATCTTAATGGCTTCATCAATGGGAAACCCATGGGGAGGATGCTGGTCGATGGAGGTGTAGCAGTCAATGTGATGCCATACACCACCTTCGAAATTGGGCAAGACGAAGAAGATCTGCTGATCACCGATCTGAGATTGAGAGATTTCGGTGGTAATGTTTCTGAGACCCGGGGGGCAATAAATGTTGAGCTGACGATTGGAAGTAAGACCTTGCTCACAACTTTCTTCGTCCTGGATGGTAAAGGTTCATATAGTTTGCTCCTAGGAAGAGATTGGATCCATGCCAATTGCTGTATTCCTTCTACCATGCATCAAGTCTTGATACAGTGGCATGAAGACAAGGTGGAGATAGTCCCAGCTGACACTTCAGTGACAGTAGCTTCCGCTGATCCAACATACTAGGACATGGATGATATTGAGTGCTTCTCCAGAAGGGAGTGGAACAAAGACCCTATCAGGATTAATAAGGAGGGTCAATAGCCGATCCGAGCAGTCGGCTTTGAGAGTAATTTTTAATGGGTAATCCAAATCGATGGCAATAAGGGGAAGCGAGGATGTGGTTTTATGTCGGTAGATAAATTAGAAGAAATTGATATTGGTGCTGGAGATAAACCAAGGCCGACATATATCAGTGCTGGCTTAGACCCCAATTATAGGCTTGAATTGATTAATCTACTGAAAGAGTACGTGGATTGCTACGCATGGGACTATTCGGAGATGCCCGGATTGGATAGGAGCATTGTTGAGCATCGATTACCGATCAAGTCCGATTCATGCACCGCATAAGCAGCCTCCAAGAAAGATTTATAAAGCTTAGGTCCTTGATGATGTGAAAAAGGAAATTGCAAGATTATTGGAAGCTAACTTCATCGGGCCTTGTTGTTATGCCGACCGGATATCCAATATAGTCCCCGTATACAAGAAGAATGGAAAGATGAGAGTATGCATTGATTTTAGGGACTTGAACAAAGCTACACCGATGGGTGGATACCCGATGCCGATTGCCGATTTGTTGGTTGATGCAGCAAATTTGACACAAAGTGATTAGTTTCATGGATGGCAATGCTTTGGCTACAACCAAATTTTCATGGCAAATGAAGATATACCCAAGACGGCATTCAGTGTCCCAATCTGTTGGTTTATTTGAATGGATCGTGATGACTTTTTGGTGCGAAGAATGCCGGTGCAACTTATCGAGAGCTATGAATTATATCTTTCATAAGTTGATCGACGTAATTGTGGAAGTTTACATTGATGATGTGGTGATCAAATCTAAAGGCTATAAAGAGCATTTGGCTGATCTGAGGGAAACCTTAGAGTGCACTAGGAAGCATGGCTTGAAAATGAATCCAAATAAGTGTGCTTTCGGTGTATCGAACAATGAGTTTTTGGGCTTCTTGGTTCACGAAGGAGGGATCGAGGTTGTTCAAAAGAGCATGAAGGCTATATATGATGTGGTTCCACCAACTGATCTGAAGGAGTTGCAATCCTTGCTCGTCAAGATCAATTTTGTGAGAAGATTCATTTCCAATCTGTCAGAAAGAATCTTGCCGTTTTCTCCATTGTTGAAGCTGAAGAAAGATCAAGTGTTCAAGTGGGGTAACGAACAATAAAAGGCTTTTGATGAGGTTAAGGAGTACATGAAGGTGCCACCAGTTTTGGTACCACCTCGGTTAGGGAAGCCTTTTAAGTTGTGCGTAGCGGCCGATAGCCAAACCATTGGATCGGCCCTTATGCAAAAATATGAAGGAAAGGAACGTGTGATATGTTATCTTAGCCGAAAGCTTTTAGATCCGAAAACAAGACATTCCCCTATTGAGAAGCTTTGTTTATGTGTATATTATTCATGCACTAAACTTTGGTATTATTTGTTATCCTCCGAATGTGTTATTGTGTCACAATCTAATGTGATCAAGCATATGTTGACAATGCCGATTTTGAATGGTAGAATCGGTAAATGGATTTTAGCACTATCGAGTTCGATTTAAGGTATGAATCGGCAAAAGTAGTTAAAGGGCAGGTAATCGCCGATTTTGTTACACAACATCGAATGATTAATGCCGTGAGTATTGTGCCTTGGGTTCTATTCTTTGATGGATCTTCGTGCAAGAATGGTGGAGGAGCTGGTATCCTTTTTGGTTTCCCCTCGGGGAGCAATTTTCGAGTTCGCTATGCCACTTGCAACCAAGGTGACAAACAATCAAGCAAAATATGAAGCAATCCTTAGAGGACTTAGACTTCTTTGAGAAGTGAAGGCCGACGCAATTGAAGTTTTTGGAGATTCTGAATTAGTAATCAATCAATTGATCGGCCAATATGAATGCAAAGATGAGATACTTTGAAAGGATACTATGAAGAGTGCTAAGAACTTTTAAAGAATTTTAGACAAGTGTCTTTGCAATATATTCCTAGAGCACAAAATCAAGAGGCGAATCGTCTAGCTCAAAGTGCATCGGGATATCGAGAGATCCGTGAAGTCTCCAAAGAATGATCAAGTCGAAGCCACAAACGATTGGAGAACTGAGATCACCGATTATTTAAAGAATCCATCATAGAAGGTCTCCAAAAAGTTAAGGTACAAAGCAATCAAATATGTTTTGTTGGATGATCAGTTATATCTTAAGACTGTGGATGGAGTTTTGCTCAAGTGTCCGGGTCATAAGGAAGCAAAAGAGTTGATGAGCGAGGTGCATGAAGGTTTATGTGGTGCACATCAATCAGCTCATAAGATGAAGTGGATAATTAGAAGGACCAGATACTTTTGGTTGACAATGTTGGAAGATTGCTTTGAGTATTACAAAGGATGTCAAGATTGTCAGCAATTTAGTAATATTCATAGAGCACCAGCTTCGGCAATGAACCCAATTGTGAAGCCTTGGCCATTTAGAGGATGGGGCATGGATTTAATTGGACAGATTTATCCATCTTCGACCAAGGGACATAAGTTTATAATATGGCCACCGATTATTTCACTAAGTGGGTGGAGGCTATTCTATTAAAGAAGGTTACTTCTAAAAATATGATCGAATTTGTGAAGGAACATATAATTCACCGATTCGGTATTCCCCAGACCATCACTACCGATCGGGGTTCAATGTCTACTTTTGCAGAATTTTTGTGATTTTGCGAGAAAGCATGGGGATTAGGTTGCTTAATTCTTCTCCTTACAATGCTCAAGCTAATGGTCAAGCTGAAGCATCAAACAAGACCATGATCAAGCTTATTAAAAAGAAGATTGATGAAAAGCCAAAGAAGTGGCATTCTACTCTTAATGAGGCATTGTGGGCTTACCGAATGGCTTGTCATGGATCAACTAAGGCCACACCCTACGAGTTAGTGTATGGTCATCAGGCTATTATGCCATGGGAGTTGTAATCTGAGTCAAGAAGAGTAAAGTTACAAAAAGACTTAACAACTGATGAATACAAGAATCTTATGATTGATGAATTAGAAGATCTACATCAAATTCAGCCGAAAGCCTTGGAGAATATTGAAAGGAATAAAGCTCGGATTGCTAGACACTATGACAAGAAGGTCAGAGTTAAGGAGTTCTCAAAAGGAGACTTGGTGTGGAAAGTGATTTTACCGATTGGGGTCAAAGATCAGAAATTTGGCAAATGGTCGCCTAATTGGGAAGGTCCGTTCTACATTCAAAGGCGTGTACCTAGTAGTGCTTACATTCTGAAGACTCGGAGGAGGAAGAATTTACCAGCGCCATTAGCAGAAAATTTCTCAAACGACACTATCCTAGTGTCAAAGTTGGGAAATAGCCGATTCGTTGCAATCTGGCTTGAATAGCCGATATTTAACATATCGCCTTTAGCACAAAAGATATTTCTAGCATTGGGAGAATAGCCGGTACGGCATGTATTGCCTTTAGAGCAAAATATAAAGATGCAAAACAATGTAATTTGGCACTCAAGGATTTGAAGAAATTGATTATATTACAAACAGCATTGTTCTCCTAGAATATAACCATACAGCAAAAGGTTTTAAACTAGCCTATTACAGAGTCTAGTTCTTCGGGGGTTCCTCTTGGAAAGATGCTCCACGATGTTGAAAGCGCTTTGAAGATGCATCATGGAGTTGGAACCCTCGGAGTTGGCCCGCTGTATCAAATTATCGGCAGCAGCCTTCAGTTGCTCGAGCTCTGAAGTCAGAGCTGGAAAAAGAAAAGATTTAGATTGGGTAGTAATCAAAGTGGAAACCAAAGATGAGACTCGCTTATGGAAAAAGGAATTACCTGCAACTCTGGATTCAGCGATTATGCGCTGCTCTCGTTCATGGTGATAGCGCAGCTCTGAAAGTTCTAATTCTCTCTCGACCTTCTTGAGCTTCTTCTCCTTCTCCCTCCATGACTGGCGTGTCAAGCGGCTGTCAGCGATGAAGTAAGAGTCGCCAGAATGAGAGGAAGAATCGGAAGTGTCAGACAAGATTGGGATTGGAATCACGTCGGTGCCATAGATGTCACTGCCTTCGTATTGAGCCGTGATGCTACAAGAAAGGACAAGAAGAGAGATGAATGATGAACGTAGCAAAAGATTAACGATAAGCGGACTCGGATATTTTACCCAAAGTCACGAAGCTGACGATGCGTCATGCGATCCATCTTTTCTGCAGCCCCCACTGCTAGATTCTTGCCACGGTTGTCGCTCGCCATGGATTTCTTTGGAGCTCTTGAAAGAGGGTTTTTCGAGAGGTGGAGACAAGAGAGCAGGAAGTCTGATAGCTTGTGAACGGAGTAAACCTTGGATCAACGCTACCTTTAAGATGATGAGACAGGGTGGTAGATATCTTGAGAAGCGTGAAGGTCACTAGCATTTAATTGGAATTCTGAACAGTGCCTATATGAATATCTATCAGTTATTATATTTTAATGGCCGTAAAATATCTCAATCGGCTGAGTAATCGGTATCCTAGTAAAATCGGAAGTGTTGGTTGCAATGCTTCTGGCGAGAATTGTTCCGATTGCCTGTGTGAGGGATCGGTAAGGGTGACATCATGCAGTTTCGGTGTTTCATCTACTCGAAGAACATAGTGTTTTCTGAAGGGGAACATGATGTTGCACAAAAAACACGAGGCACAAGATTCCTGATCACGGCAAAGATCAAGCAGATACAAATGGAACAACGAGAAACTTTATTAAAAGTTTATCCACCCTAAGTACAAACTAATCCTCAAAGACCTTATCGATGATGGTCTGAGGATGGGTGGAGTCGGCGATGGCATCGGCGCGGGCCTGGGACTGTCCTTCCAACTCCGCCTACTCGTCCCTGCCTAGGCCTCCATGGAAGCCAGGGGCGTAGATGGAGAGGTCGGTGCCCGTCCTGCTCGCCAGCGCCGCCAACCCGGTGGTGACGCCGAAGCGAACGCCATGGAGAGCGATCTCTCCAACCATGGCCTCCGTAGCCACCAGGCATTGCGCTGAAGTCCCACCTTCGGCACCGAAGTTGTTGCAGAAATGGAGGACGTTTGCCTCCAGTGTGTCAACGCGGGCATCCAACGTCGCCACGCGGGCCTCCACTGCCGCCGTGCGAGCATGAGCCGCTGCAAGATGATGATGGTTACAATGGATATTAGAGGCAGTAATCAGAACTAAAAAAACAAGTACTTACCATTGAGAGCCTCGATGAACTGGGCCCTCTTGTGCTCACGGTCGAGGCGCTCAGAGCTAAGCTCCCTTGTCGCCTCCGAGTAGAGCTCCATCTTCTCCTGCAGTTCACGATGGTAGCGACAGGCGTAATAGCTGTTGTAACCATCGGAATCCGATGAGGATCTGGATGACTCTGAGGAGACGGGCGCTTGAGGAGCGGGCGCCGGAGCGGGCACCTGAGCAGGCGCCGGAACGGGTGCCGGAAGAGCAGGTGCTGGCATAGCACCAGGATGGTTAGCGAAGCGGAAGAGTTCCCTAGTAAAATCAAGAACAGCAAAGAAGTTTGAGAAGATGAACAGTGCAGTTTCAAGATGAACAGTGCATTTTCAAGATAACCAGAGGAATCAATCTTACCCTGTCCGCGATCGTCCGAAGGCGACGACCGCCGCCATGGGAGCTCCCTTCCCCAGACCGCGCTTGCCGTGCGCATTGCGATCGGCCATTGGTGCTGTTGGTTCTTGGATCTCGAAGTCGCTTAAAGGATGAAAGTGGAGAAGACGAGAAGGAAACGGAAGGCAACTGCTAGATTGAAAGGTCATGGTGCCCTGGGTTGGTATTTATAGCAAATATGGCCGTGGCGGATATCTCGGAACCGCAACGGGCTGCCTATTCTGATTGGAGGAATTAACCGGACGGTTTTCGCGCGGAAAATAAATAAGGAATATGAAGCGGTTTGAGTAGACATGGCTACCAATCCTGCGGTGGTACCGAAGCAGATCCCATGAAGAGCAATTTCCGCGGCACAAGTCGGTATGTCTTGAAGACGTTGCAGAGGACTTTCACCTCGGGCACCGATGGCGTCGACAACACTGGTCGCCGCCGCCTCTAGTTGGGCGAGACGTGTGGAGAGTTCTGCAAGCGAAGTTATGGTCATAATGATGCCTTTTGAAGATAATTAATCAGAAGATTACAAGGCTTACTGTCATTAGCCGTAAGGAGCAGATGCATGTCTTCTTCATGTTGGGCTTCTTTGATGCCCAATTTCTTGATGGCTCCAGAATAAAGATCCTGCATCTCTTTCAACTGTTGTTTGAGATGATGAACATCATCAACTGTCAGATCGGAAGGATTATCGGCAGGAGACCTTGGCAAATCCGGAAAGAAAAATATTAGAGCTATAGTACCATCGAAGCTATAGATGCCATGGCAGAAAATATTGTTCCAAGATGGAAATCAAGCCAGAGGACAGTCTAAGAATGGAGACTTGCCTGTGTCCACGCATATGCTATTGATTCGACGACCTCCCGCTAAAAATAATCTCCTCCTCCGGGTACTCACCCTGGTCGATGTGGCTCGCCATGGGGTTTTTCCCTCTCTTCAAGAAGGGGTTTTTCTTCAGAGCGTTCAGAACGGGAGAAGAAGGAGAAGATTGGTGATGCGCCGTGCGGTTGCAGGTTTATTTTATAAGGAGACGTGGCCGTATCGACTACTCCGAGGAAATAGGGGAACGGTTTGGAGATCAAATACAATTGCTAAGGACGTTTTGTATTCGAATCAACAGAATAGAGGTGTTAATCAGTAAGAAGAACATCCGTTGACTTGGGGACGACTCCGCTGGGAATGAAGATGGCTATTGAGGGCAAGTGATGACGATTTCGGAAGATAATTTTAGAATAAAATCAATTTATCCCAAAATTGGGGGGCATGTGTTAACACCAAATTTTGGGCCTCGAGGAGTTTGGAAGACGGCCCAGTCATGGCCCAATGTGTTACTGATTGGGGCAGGAGCAAAATCAGCATTCGGTAGAAGTGACGTCATCAAATCGATTCGGTGATCTGCCGAGACATGTGCATTGAAGGCTGCCGAGGAAATCGAAGATCGGAGAAGCTGACGTCATCCATTTTCGGTGGCAACCTATTGCAAGACGAAGAGTTCGTTAAAGGTGTGATCAACCCCAGGTCGGAAAGAGCTAGAGATTTGATGCTTGCCACGTCGGACAAAGAAGCAATGCGGGCTCCAAGCAAGAAGGGAAAGGTTGGAGTCCAAGTTATCTTCGGTTTAGGGATATTCTTTATTTTTGAGTTGTATTCGATTAGAACTCGTGTCAAGCCTTGGGTATAAATATGAGACCCCGGCTATTGTAAAAGGATATTCAACAATCAATACAATCAACCAGGCTCCGGCCAAAAATCGAGCCCGGTCGTGTCGCCGAGTCTACGAGGGGGCCAATCGATCCATCGACCTCCATAAGTACCGGCAACCTTGTCTATCTATCTAGTATCATGCGGTGGATTTATATCGGATGACAAGTAGTCTTGTTTTACTTTGCTTAGTATCATGCGGTGGATTTAAGCTTAGTTGCAAGAAGTCTTAGTTTTACTTTGTATCATGCGGTGGATTGAAGTAAAGCAAGATAGTTATCGATTCTTGGTTGAATTGGGTGTCGTGCGGCAGCGCAAATTTGGCTCAAGGATTAGTTATCGGCTCTGTTAGATTTGGCTAATCTAATAGATTCATTAAGTTATCATGTGTTGTTCATGCTTTATGATTATTTATCATTACAACACCTTTTGCCCGATCTAGATTGATAAGCTTTGGCCTTAGATCTTTATAGATTTATTTGTCTTCAATGCTTGATTCATACTGATGTTGCTTAGATGATTAGATCTTATGCATACATTGGCCAAAGAATTATCAATCTTGATTGTCACATGTTGCGGGTTCAAGCCTGTTGGATGCGAGTAGATGCTTGACAGGGCTAGGTATCGTCGGCGGATCTGTGCTTGGGTTGGTTTAGAGCTAGTCATCCGGTGGACTAGAATTCGGATCAATCTGATTGGTTTATTTGTGTTAGTCTCGTTTGTTCCTTCTTCATGGACCCCGAATCGGTTAATCAACCAGTTTGGTTAAGCTTTCACAAGTAGCAAGTACTTATGTATCTATTTAAGTAATGAAGTGCTTTTAGCTCCTTGCTTCTAGATTGTATCGTGCGGCGGATTAGTCAAGTTGTGATGAGTGGCATAAACCCGAGAGAGTGGTATCATGCGGTGGATTAGCTTAATCGGTTTTATGCTGGACGGGTCTAGGAAGGTTAGTCGTGCGGCGGACTAGTTGGATTAGATCTATGCATCTTGTTATTTAAATTAGATGTGTCCATATGAGTTACCCTTTAAACGTCATGGATTGGCTTACTAGTGCAATCTAGTGGTTAAGCTTATTGAGTAATGTGTACATGTGGATCTATCCGGCATTAGTTTCTAGCTTCGTTGATCGTAATGCGGTGGGCGGTGACTTAGGTGAAAAGGGTTTAGAGAGATGTAGTCATGCGATGGACTAGTTGATCTAGATCTTTGTTGCTAATGTTTGGATTAGCTTTATACATATACATTGCTTCTTTGTTGATATTAAGTAAACTTTATGCCTTAGATGCTCGAACCACACACACATGCATGGTTTGTTTAATTGTATCAACTACCACTTGCAAGAATCGGTGTTGTGCCTTGATTTGCTTACATTATGAAGAACTATCGATTTCTATGCTTTACCGATCGACATGTAGCTTTCTAGCTGTTTGATGTCTTATTTGGCTCAATGAGCCACATATTTGGAACTGTCTGGCAATCACTCGGCATGTTCCACCTAAGATTACCGATCACTCTCATTCCTTGTCAATTTCAGGTCAAATTGACTGGCACGCTTGGATTTCAACCGATCGGGCTTGGTCGAGTGAAGCTAGCTTCTTCCGCTTGCGGTGTGTGAGATGCGGTGCCACATTTTGCGTCAACACCTTTGTGCTGGCTCCATCTTGCCGTCGTATTTGGAGTGGTTTGATGGTTTGAATTTGGCGGGAAGCTTGACTCTCTCAGTAGTCGTTCCACGAATCAAGGGAATCTGTCGTACCCTCCTGTTGTCTTGTCCACAAACCTTCCGAGAGTTCTTTCATCTCTTCTTCTTTCTAGGGTTCTTTCATCCCTGAGTCCGCCTATTATTCTTGTTGGCTTGAAACTGGATTCGGCCACCTCCTCCCTGTGGCTTGGTGCCGGGGTGAAGCTCCTCCTTTGGTGTGGTTGACTTCCGAAGATGTTTCCCCTGCTTCCTTGAGCTTGAGAGTTGTTCATCCTTGAGCGGGCGGGTCTTCCGTTTCCTCCTAGCGTTGTTCTTTGGAGTGCTTCTTTGATGTGCCTTTCCTCCTCGTTCAAGTTAGATCTTTGCTGCTTCGAGTTGTTCTGCTAGCTCCCTTATCTTTTCCCCGAGTTGAGCTACATTTTTCTTCAGCTTCTCTTTCAGCCTTCCTTCTATTGTATTCCTCTCGATTTGCTTCATATCTTTGCCGGATTTCTCTGCGTTGTATGGCTCTGTTCCTCCGGCCCCCTCTCAGTCTGTTTTTCTTCAGCCGATGTTGTTTATGTTCTTCTGACTCGTCTTCTTGAGTTCTTTTCGTGCATTGAAATATCCGGAGAGGCCTTCGCCCCGATGATCTAATGTCGGGTGCTTACGGGGATGGAGTGGTGATCGTGCTCTTGTTGCCATCATGACTTCTCTATCGGGCCGAGCTTTTGGCCTCCACTCCTTCCTTCCGGGGCTCTTTTTGGCGATCTTCTTCTTGTGGATCTAGCGACAATCCCGGCTTGTTGTAGCTCTCGCTCTACTAGCGGGGAGTTCTTGGCCAATGGATTATGCAGTTGTCCTTGGTTCTTGTGAGAATGAGGCCTCGTTGTGCCCCCTTCAAAGGAATCTCCGACTTACGCTTAAAAGTCCTCCTCTCGAAGTTGTTGTTGATAGGTTGAAGCTGAGCTGCGTAGTCCTCTTGGGAACTGGAAGGGCAACTCAGAGTTGTTCGCATATTGGTTCATCACATCCGAATAGGAGTTGAAGTGGTCTTCGAGCTGGTTTCGAAGTTGTCCTCTGGCCTTGATTCGAAGTTGCTACCCGAGTTGGACTTGAAGCTGTTCTCCAAAAACGAAGTCATGGCTGTCCTCCGAATTCGCCTCGTAGCCTTTGTCCTCTTTTGTGATGAACTCGGAGATTGTCAACTGCTCAAGCTTTTCGACGAGTTTGGCATTTCCATCCCTGGAATCTTCAAGAAGATAGCTTCGGGCTTGCCATTGCCATCGATCTCATAGGCCCGGGGAGCCGAAAATGAAAGTTGATCCCGTCGAAGAGCTCATGATGTCGTGGTTCGCCGAGATCTCGTGTTGAAATTCGACAAAAGCCCCTACCTAGCGCGCGCCCGGTATCATTTGGCATTTCTTAGTGTCATCACTAAAGATAAATAATATCCTTAGTGACAACATTTAAGAAACGCCCGCTGATAGATGTATTCATATGTTGCAAGGGTCAATCCATGGCGCGCGGATCTATCATCGTAGCATTTCACCCGGAAGTATTCAGGGTATCGTTATTTATATTTTTCCCAAAGGAAGGCAGGTTTGTGTAAAAGTCTAGCATAGTGATGACCATAGCCCACAATATATTTATGAATAACCATTAGTCTAGTACAGGGGGTAAGTAAATGATATTCAGGATAGCGAGAACACACTTCGAGCTACTACAAATAATAAATAAGAAAAGGGATAAAAGGAAAATCTACGATGAGCGTGCAATTCTAATAAAGCCTATGCATAGAACTCTAGTAATCATATGTGGTAAATGATTAATCATAGAATTAAGTCAAGATGATAGGAAGATGCCCGCAACCGGTCTGCCAGCTGATAGACACTTTCATAACTCCAACTCAACACCCGAACGTGGAGTACTAAGAATGGACGGGGCTGTCACCACCTGCCACCTACCTACCTCACTACCGTGGGATGCCGACATTTCGATGGTTACTATATACACGGACACCACGCCCACGTGTATAGAAAACTACCTAAATCCCCTCGGGACTCGACCCTATGGATCGACAAGCAAGGATAAAGGCAAACCCGAAGGTACACCAAACCATCACCCCAAGCCTAACTCTACAACTCTCCATGAATGACATATGAACAATTAGCATAAAGTTAGTCATGTTAATGATCACAATATATTAACTATAGCCTAGTTCACATATTATGAATATAACATGAGGATAACTATACTCTAATTCATATGCATTGCAATATGAATATAAGGACTTGAATAAAGAAAGGAACTCCATAGTATATTACCAAAAAGATCCTTCCAAGGAGACAAGCCCTCCTTAAAGCTCAACCTTTGCTCAAATACTAACACTAAACTAAAAAATTACAAGTGGAGAGGTAGAAGCTCGAGAGGTGTGTGTTCTACTTTGAAGAGGGGCTCTACCCATCTATTTATACAGGGAGAAGGGTCGGTTCGTGCGCTAATTTGAGTTCCCCCGCATGCAACCGCCGCTTGAGTCCCAGGACGAACCGCCAGATGAGGCACGGCCCCCGGCGGAGCCGGCCCGGGTCCGGCCATGCCGGGGTGTGGCGCGCCGGCCCGGCCCGCCTCGGGACCGCCTTTCGTGGTGGTGGGCTTGTGGGCCGGTGTGGATCGCGTTCCCGGTGGGGCAACAGTCCATTTCATCGTGGATTTGGCCCGCTTGCCCTCCCTTGGCCATACCGCGGTTCTGCGGTGCGCTTTCTGTCTTTATTTGGTGCACTTTCACCGTTTCCACGTTTGAACCTGCAAAACATATTTTCTTCGAGTACAAGTGGAACTAGGTTAGTAATAAAGGTATATGTGACATAAGTTTGTCGGTTTGTCATAAAATAGACATAAGTTGGCGGTATAAAGCGGTCGATAATGACCGCCAACAAGTCCCCAAGCAACCTTTGCTCGTCCCGAGCAAATAGCTAAATGTTTTGGTTGTTGATCGGGAGTTGCTTCTATGCCAATATAATTTAAAATGTACCATGTTTATAACAAAGTATTCTTACATTGTTTAAATAAGTTGGCATTTTCATCTATCCGTATTACGAATCATGTGGGGCTTATAACATTTTCCAAATTCTTGGGTGATTGCAAGATAGAATAGTTTTAATAGAAACACTAGTCATTCATTCTTTTGATCGACCATTCATCCGGAGGTTTTGTAAAGTTTTAAAAATAAGACAAGTTCCTCAAATGATTCCACTTTCGATCACTTAATTTGTATTTGGATTTATCGAGCACATCCTCACTTTTTGGTGGCCTACCACTACAAGGCTATTTGAGTGGAGTTTTAGGTAGGTAAAAGTGGGGCATACTTGTATCACTTATATTGCTAGGTCCAAAACCGAACCGCATGGAGAAACAAGTCATAAACCTTGATCAAAATGTGCAAGTGTGTGGAATAATTATGTTTTTGGTACTCTAATGCGTCATGATTCTCCCTTTTGGGTGGTAATGCCTTTGGAAAGAGTACGGGCTATCTTCTCTCTTTTTTTTGGATAGACTTCTTTGGCCTGTCATCTTTTATTTGACTAGACACGTGTCCATTTTTTTTTCTCTCATGCCACTTGGCATGGAATTTTTTTTAACATAGCCCATATCTTTTTCTTTAGCATATAAGAATATTTTGAGAGCTAGAGATATCATGGTGGTGATGCAAGGAGTAATTATCTTTGGTGGATCTAAAACAAAATGCATGTTGTGCGCAACTCTCAGTGTAAGAGTTGGCTTTATTTGGTGGGTGTACGTGCATCTTGATCATGGGAGTATGACAAGTTTCTCAACATAGGTCACAAACAATTTGACAAAGCTCAAAGTTCAATCAAGTAGTGAATGACTAAGGTTTTGACTATGAAGCATGTCATTTGGCTCGGTAGGCATTTATGATCATTGAGGAACTTTTGTATTTTAAATTTTTGCAAATAAAATTCTCCGGATGTCAAGTTTCTCTTAGAAAGAATTCATAGTAGGATCTATTTGTACCATATCATATCAGGGCAATAACTTAGAAAAGGATCATGTGTTTGCAAACCCACAAATCATCAAGTTTTTAGGACAAGACAATATTAGCCAACAAACTTAAACATTGGGGAATTCAAAGTTGTAAACTAGGTGCAAAACTGGATTATAGACAGAGCAATTATTCATCATCTCAACTTAGAGAAACTTAAGCATTCCTAAGTCACATATTAGAGTGGAATAAATATTTTTTGTTGATTTCATCATACACATTTTTTTTAAAGAAAGGAAAATAATATGAATTCGGGAAAAATACATACTTACCTTTGCGGGGTCCTCCCCCAAGCTAGCTCATGGCCTATGGGTCGGGGTGGTACCCCATCGATCACCGTAAGGCCTTCTCCGGCCTCATGGTTTTGACGCAGCGTCTCGTTGATATCCGTGAATTGCTGCCTAACTACTTGGCGGTGATCTTTGGCGTGTATCCTGCACAAATGTGTTAAGTGTATTTTGGATTTCTCACGTGCAGATTTCTAATCCTCCGACACGTGTGTTGAGGTCCTGGATCGCTGAGGGTCCACCGTGGAGTGGCGTGGTGGCATGGGTGGTGGCATTCCCTCAGAGTCAGATGACTGTGCACGCGTCTCCTGCCATCCTGAACCGCCAGCCATGTCTGGGTGCGGGGTGTATGCCCAGGCAGGCTGAAAACCAGGTGTGTACCTAGGATTCAGCATAACCGAGATGAACCCTGGTGTAGGTACAGGTATAGGTGTAGGCCGTGGGCGTCGTGAGCCACTAGCTTCACCCATGGTCCTCCTCCTCCGTGACGACTGTGAGAAACCAACTTCGTGTGCTTCCTCTTGCTCAACAAGAGTGAAGGTGAGTGATGGGCATTTATACAAAGAGATTTCCGGTTAGGGAGCGGAATCTCATTTGTATATCCCGAAAAATAGTAAACAAGTTTCTCATTATCATTTTTCGTCAAACTTCGGTGATGCCCTTGTATCAAGGATTTCACCGTGATTTCAATGCGTGGGGGGTAGTGATGTATGTCACTTCCTGTCCATCCAACGCATTGACACCACGGGCGATCCGTGTCACAAGGGATGTGCAACAAACAACAAATGTGTGTTTAAAGTTGTCCAGCATGCATTTCACTATTTCTCTTATGGGTGCAATTTTAATTTTGTTTACCATGGCATAAAGGCATTGCATCTCAACATCATGAATCACGACGGATATCTTGTCTAGGGAATAAGGTCATAGCTATCCATTTATGCTTGAACTTCAATGATGGGTGATGGATGTTTGCATTGACATGAGAAAAACTTGGCGGTTGTAGGTACTAAACTAGAAATCTCTGTCGAGAATGTATGACGATTATAGCCTTTTAGAGAAAAAATTCAGGTTTGTTGAGCATTTCTTTGTGTTAAAACCTATGTATCTAGCAAGTTCTCCCCAAGTGCAATAATAATTTTCCTCAAAGAGTCAGAAAGTAATGCCTTCATTATGAACTTGCAAAGAGCATAAAAATTGGATGGTAAGAAGTCGAGACCTGGCTCATCAAGGGGATCGATTGTCGTCCATCCAACGGCATTCCACATGAGAGGGAATTCGATGTCCATACCTAGCTTTTCGAGGGCCTCAAGAGTAAAGTGTGGTGCGTGAGCGAAGTCTCGACCCTTGAGGGAGGTGGTATGCTTGCATCTCCTGCTCCCCTTCCAAGTCGAGGTGCGGGGCGTCTTCTTCAGCGATCGTCATCCCTTCTTGTCCTTACTCTTGCTCTTGTTCTTGCGATGGTGTTCTTTCTTCATGCATCGGGCTCTCGTTGGGCTCGGTGAAGTGCATGCTTGATCCTCCGTGGGAGCTGCTTGAACTCCCTCCTGTGACCTTCTTGAGTCTTGGGCGGCGATCTTCTTTCCGAACCTGCCCATGTCAAAAGACAAGACAAAAAGAAAACGAAACTCGAGCGAGGGTTACGTTAGTGAGAAAAATTTTACGACCTTTGCTTGTGGGTGAGTTGTGACCGAATTTTTGGCGAGAGGCTTCTTGCACTAGAGCTTGAAGAAGCTTGGAGAGCGCAAGAAATTGGAACGAGCGACAAAAGCGAGAGAGTGAAAATGTGAGAATGAGGGGGTGGAGTGCTCTCCCGGCACCTCGCGTATTTATAGCGTGTTGCCCCCCCGACACTTTCGGGCGTGGGCAACGGCTATGAACCGCTGGCAGTGGCATACAACGAACGGTTGCCTTGGGGGCGCGGCCGCCAGGTCCGGCCGGACCGCAAGATTGCGCCGCCCGGCTTTTGGCGGGCATGCGCCAACGGTCGAACCCGACCCGTGTCCGTTGGGGCAATCGGTCGGATTCGGCCAAATTTCCTTCGGTTTCGATTTTCCCAAGTTTTTTACTCAATTTTATAAATATGTATAAATATATATTTTTTTTTATTCATAGAAAATTCTCAGTAATAAAAATAAGAATTTATTTTATTAGTTAGGATATTTTATTTATAAATATATATTTTTTAAAATAAATATATAGAGGGTATGTATATTTTTTAGAAGATATATTTTTTGACTATATATATTTTATGTAGAAATATTATTAGGTGAGAACTAAATAAATATAAATAAATTTAAGACAAGAAAATAATTAAAATAATTAGAGGTTATTACCAACTTACCTTTTAGCGGGGACTTACCTTAAAATTCTTTAGGTGGAAGTTGGTGCGGTGTTTGCTTTGCTTGCCATACCTTCTTGGTTTTCTTCAAAGGCGAAGTGGCGGTGTCGAAGATTTCTTTTCTTTCCACACCTTTTTGGGAGGTGCGGGGAGCAACCTCTTCTTTTTCCTTAGAAGGAGTGGGAGCAACTTTTTCTTTTGTGTTGCTCTTTGTTTTAGGAGCCGCCTTTTTCATTGGCTCCGGCTTTTGTTCAGGGTCCTGGCTATTTGAGGGAAATTTCTAAATTTCTCGGGATTTATTACTACTTCCCTCAACCCTTACGTGTTTGACCCGTACTTGATGATGGATCATGGAGCACCGCTCCTTGGATCGACGGATCTTGCTTCTCTTGGGTTGTTCCTTAAGCTTCCGTTCTCGGCGGGATTGATCTGTCGGTACCCATTGAAATGGCACTGTATCTTTGTCGGTCGGGAAGCTATAAGTTGATTCTCCCCTGTCCCAACAAATATGGTGGCATTTGTTGTGTTGAGGAATGGTCTTCCCAAGAGTAATGGCATGTCTTCACTTTCCCCGTGTCAATGATGACAAAGTCGTGGGGATGTAGCTATCCTTCACCCTTGCTAGGATGTCCTCGGCTATTCTTACGTAGTACTTACAGATTGGTCCGCCATTTGAAGCTTCATCTTGGTGGGAGTGAGTGGAGAACATAGCAAGGTGTCATTCGTTTTCTTGGACATAATGTTGACACTTTGTCCCCGTGTCACAAATAGGCTCTTTCAAATGTGTGCGGGCCGATTGAGCGGTGATCGTCGGACGCCTAGGATCTGCCTTCTTTGGGACGAAAGGTGAATCTACAAAAACATCTAGGATGGTCCGACTCACGAGGGTTACCAAGCCTCGTTGTCACCAAGTTAACCAACTCGAGAGGGGGTTCAGTTTCCACCGAATCCTTTCCCGAGTTGGGTGAGATAACGAAGACATTTGTGTTATCTGAGTTTCTATCATTTTATTAAAGCTCACCGATTCTTTATTGCGTAAGATAAACTTTCAAGCTTTGTATTTTTGTTTTCTATCATCTTATCATTATAGGACAACTTTTTATTTAGGTTTTAATTTATTTTTACTTTTCCAAAAACTAAATCTTTCAAGGAAGGTTGATTTGAATTGTAATTGGAATTATAATCGAAATTGAAATTCTTACCTCCTTGTGGGCGGTTCTGGTTGTTCCACCCGTTGTTATTGTTACCTGGTCGGTACCCGTTGTTGATGAAGGCTGCTTCTTCGTGAGTTTTAGGGTAGTTGTTCCCCGAATGTCCGACCTCTCCACAGACTTCACACGTCATGTGTGCATCCATGGGCGGGACGGTGCTGCTCATTGCTTCCTTCTCGGCAGCTCGTTCTCCCAATCTTTTCAGCAACAGGTCCATCTTGGTGACAAGCATGTTCGCTTCTTTTACGGGATGCATGCCTTTTCTTCTTGGGGCCCTGTCCTCTCCCCATCCTTGATTCTTAATCATTTTCTTGATGAGTGCTTCAGCTTTCTCGACGGTGAGGGATAAGAACGCCCCTCTAGCAGCAGCATCGATGTGCCCCTTGGACATGGTCGTGAGACCATTGTAAAAGTTTTGGAGCACGAGCCACTTCTCCATACCATGGTGTGGGCAAGCAAGGATGTATTCTTGCGGCCTCTCCCACGCCTCCGGTATGGGCTCCATGGAATTCTATGCCGGAAGTTGGAGATTCTTTCCCGTAGGGCGTTGGTTTTGCCAATGGGGAAGAATCGTGCGAGGAATTCCGTGGAGCACTTGCTCCACGTGCTAACTGCTTCCTTGTCCTTGTAGAACCATCGTTTCGCCTTCCCCACGAGGGAGAAGGGAAACAGGCGGAGCTTGATCGCGTCTGGCACAACGTCCTTGATGACGATGGTGTCACATAGCTCCGTGAAGTTCTGAAGATGCTCATTGGCATCCTCGCTTGGCAATCCACAGAATGGATTGGCCTATACCATCGTGATGAGGCCAGTGTAGATCTCAAAGTTCTTGTCACCCACGTTGACCTGTGGGCCAACGAGCACATTGCCCATAACGGGGACAGAGTAGTCACGGAGTGTCTTGGCCATGAGTGTTGGTGAAGATGGTACTGGAATGATGGGCTCAACCACTGGCGGAGTAGCGACAGAAGGTGAGGTACGGGACCGGTTCCTTCTGATGAGTGCCTCCGGATTGTCAAGGAAGTTGTTCAATGGGGTTGCGTCAGTCATACACTATCCCTATTTTCATCCATAACGGGAAGAAAACAAAAAAGAGTTAGCCTGTAAAGACTAGGGCCATCATCCATACATGTGGTTATAATCATTTCATGCTAGTTTTGTTTTCTTTTCATAAACCATGCCTTCCCCAACGGCGCCGAAATGCTTGTTGGCATTTCTTAGAGTCATCACTAAAGATAAATAATATCCTTAGTGATAACATTTATGAAATGCCGATGATAGATGGATTCATATGTTGCAAGGGGTCAATCCGCAAGCGCACGGATCTATCATCGTAGCATTTCACCTGGAAGTATTCAGGGTATCGTTATTAATATTTTCCCAAAGGAAGGCGGTTTTGTGTAAAGTCTAGCATAGTGATGATCATAGCCCACAATGTATTTAGGAATAACCATTAGTCTAGTATGGGGGGTAAGTAAATGATATTCGGGATAGCAAGAACACACTTCGAGCTACTACAAATAATAAATAAGAGAAAAAGGATAAAAAGGAAAATCTATGATGAGCAGGCAATTCTAATAAAGCCTATGCATAGAACCCTAGTAATCATATGTGGTAACTGATTAATCATAGAATTAAGTCAAGATGATAGGAAGATGCCCGCAGCTAGTCTGCCAAATTAGATAGACACTTTCAGAAATCCAACTCAACACCCGAATGTGGAGGAGTACTAAGGGCCGGACAGTGGTCGCCACCACCTGCCTACCTCACTCACTACCGTGGGATCTTTGACATTTCGATGGTTGCTATATACCCGGACACCACGCCCACATGTATAGAAAACTATCTAAATCCCCGGGACTCCGACCCTACGGATCGACAAGCAAGGATAAAGGCAAACCCGAAGGTACACCAAACCATCACCCCCAAGCCTAACTCTACAACTCTCCATGAACGACATATGAACAATTAGCATAAAGTTAGTCATGTTAATGATCACAATATATTAACTATAGCCTAGTTCACATATTATGAATATAACATGAGGATAACTATACTCTAGTTCATATGCATTACAATATGAATATAAGGACTTGAATAAAGAAAGGAACTCCATAGTATATTACCAAAAGATCCTTCCAAGGAGACAAGCCCTCCTTGAAGCTCAACCTTTGCTCAAATACTAACACTAAACTAAAAAATTACAAGTGGAGAGGTAGAAGCTCAAAGGTGTGTGTTCTACTTTGAAGAGGGGCTCTACCCATCTATTTATACAGGCGGAAGGGTCGGTTCGCATGCTAATTTGAGTTCCCCGCATGCAACCGCCGCTTGTGTCCCGGGACGAACCGCCCGACGAGGCATGGCCCGAGCGGAGCCGGCCGGGGGGTCGGCCGCGCCCGGTGCGGCCACGCCCGGCCTGGCCCACCTCGAGACCGCCTTTCCGTGGGTGGGCTCGTGGGCCGGTGTGGATCGCTTTCCCGGTGGGGCAACGGTCCATTTAAATCCGTGGATTTGGCCTCGCTTGCCCTCCCTTGGTCATAGAGTGGTTCTGCGAGTGCACTTTCTTTCTTTATTTGGCGCACTTTCACTGTTTCCACATTTAAACCTGCAAAACATATTTTCTTCGAGTGCAAGTGGAACTAGGTTAGTAATAAAGGTATATGTGACATAAGTTTGCCGGTTTCTCATAAAATGGACATAAGTTGGCGGTATAAAATGGTTGTAATGACCGCCAACACTTTGTCGATGTTTTACTTACCGAGAGCCCGCCACGGGGTGACCGGGCAGTTGTTTGGGCTTCGAAGAACCTGGAACCCGACGATCGATAAGAGAGCGGGTTTTTATACTGGTTCGGGCCCTCGATCGGAGATCAGTAAAGACCTTTTTACGTCGAGTCGACGTTAGCCTGTTTTTGATTGATCGGGTCAACCGGGCGCTTCGGCCTTGGTTGTGAGTTGTTGTGTCTAGTTGTTTTACGTGGTGTCCCTCGGTCGCCTTTTATATCAAGGAAGGGACCAAGGGGCTAACTATGGTCCTAGTCGGATACAAAGAGGGTTGTCCGAGGAGGACTCGAACTCCTAATCCGTACAGAGATCTGACTAATTAAGTTCTATCCTAGTTACAGTAGAAGTCACCATAGCCTTGCTTCCATTGCCTTCTTTTGGTAAGTTCATCCGCAGGCCAAGATAGAACCCGCGGTTGACTCGGTAGAGTACTTTAGTAGTAGTACCGTATCCACAATCGCCTCCACTTAGAGACAAAGTAGGAATGAGGCCTCATTTTTTGCCAAATCAACCACGCCACCACGAGGTCTCTAGAGTCCCACTGCTCGAACTCTCGATCACCTTCGATGAGTCGGGCCAGGTGGGCCAAGATTCCATACATGGGAATCTGAGCGCCCCACGATCAAGAAGTGCCGATTCCATAAGGTCCTCATTGATGGAGGCGGCGCCCTCAACCTCCTCTTTGCCTACAGCCTCAAGGAGCTCGGCCTCGCAAGCCGGACCTCACACCGACGAATGCTAAATTCTAGGGAGTCATCCCCGGCGTAGGACTAAACCGCTCGGTGAGATTTCCCTCCCAGTCTAGTTCGGAGCTGTAGGCAATTACCACACAGAGGTCATCGACTTCTATGTCGCCGACTACGACAACGCCTGCCACGCTATTCTTGGTCGACCAGCTCTGGCCAATCTCATGGCGGTGCCCCACTACGGCTACATGATACTCAAGATGCCGGGTTACGGTGACATCCTCTTGTTGTGGGCAAATCTTCGGTTGGCCTACGATCGCGAAGAATACAACCATGACATCGAGGTCGCCCTCGAGATCTCCTCGAACATGGGAGCTCTCACTACGAGGTCCGGTCCGCTCTGAGTCGAAGAAGACCCGCGAGATACCTCGGACATGATGCCCGGGTTATGTCAAGTCTAGGGACATGAAGGAGGTTGGCCTCGGCCTCCCGACCCCACGAAGGCAACAAGGATTGGGTCCAAGCTCGACCCCATACTTGAAGCGAGCTCGTCTCCTTTAAGAGAATGCCGATAT